>JBAJMU010000004.1:5606061-5703401 GCA_037952995.1 Hyposoter didymator
AACAGATAACATTCTACACCGCGGGTAAAACCCGGAGAGCGAGATTTTATGTAACGAGGAATAATCCCGCTGTCACAGCACCTTACGATACGTTGGTAATCTTTTGCTAATATCGACATCATGTTTGGGTTTTACTACTAAAACGCTCGAGAAGAAACTCCAAAAAATAGCCTCGGTGAACACTGTTTTTCTATTTGTTCGTTTTTGGACTATGAACCAATGGTAGGAAGGGAGTAATAGAGGCATGGCCGCCATAGGATATCAATGATCATACAGTGGTTTCGTTTAATTCCTCGTTTAATATTACATAACATGATATTATCAGGCCAACAACCAATCATACTCAACAGAAGACCTCGACATAATATTGAGTTGAATTATGAGACCTGGATTCATCTCCGTTCATGAGTTATCGAAAGGAATTAATCACTTCCAAGCTTGTCTATAGTTTTTTGGATCCACTCTTCATGATCGTTGATTCTGGTGAAAAGCGTATAGCTCCCTCTTTCGCAGCTGAATTTAGCTGTCGGCAAAGGCTCTCCGAGTCCGGCACTCAATACACCCCGTACATACCAGGCATCAAAAGTTTTGAAGACGAGTCCACCGCCGCTGTCGCCGTCGCAAGCTGATGAGCCTGTCGGAGAATTCTTAAATTCATCTCGTGGCCTACTTTTTTTTTTCTTAATCTAGTGATTCTAATATCCCAATTGGTAAAAGTGAACAGTGGGACGCTTCATAATTACTCAAATATGTACACATAAATATAAAATCCGACTTTGATTACGAGATTCGATCGAATTCTTCCTTGAATGATTGGTTCTTATAAAGAATCTTTGGAATAGAATTGACAAGCTCTATGGAATAATTGAACAGGTCGTTAGAGTTCGCGTGCGAATACTGAAAATACGTACCGTTTCTGTATCCAGCGCAAAACTTATCAGTAGTAATGAACTTATTATTTTCAGGATCTTTGCTGGCGGTTTTGCAGTCGTTGAGTGAAACGAATGGTACAGTGAGCATTTGTAAAACTTGACTCGGGTGCCCCGTTGTGGTTCTGCCGAATCCAGAAAATTTGCCGAACTTTCCAACTTCGAGGTCAAGTCGATCACTACCATACGACATATCAAGGCAAGCAGGCATGCTGATTGCCGAAAATTTGAATGGTTGGTCGACTTTGAGTATCGCGATGTCCCAATCATAATTTCCAAGGTAACCCATGTAGTGACTGCTCACAGCAATTTTTTTTACCTGAAAAAATAAAATATCTGGAATCAATTTTATTATTGTGAATGTTGCAAATTTTTTTGCTTGTGATTGCATACTATAGTTCACTAACATTAGCCTTTTGCACAACACCCGGCTGGTGGTTTGGATCGTCGAAATCCCGGAATATATTTCCTGTAATGACTGAAAGCTTAGTTGGATGTAAAGGTTCACTGTTGCTTTTGTGAGTGACGCAATGAGCGGCGGTTATTAAAAGGTCCCTGTGAATTATCGTTGCACCACATATCTGCTTTTTAATGTTTCGAACGGATCTGTATACTGTTGCGTGCCAAGGGAAGTCGGGAATTGTCGTGCTTTGTCCACCAACAATCTTCACCTCGTTGCCTGAAGGTGTTATGCCACAGACTGAAATATAATAACCGTATAACGTACATTTTTTCGTTTTTTGATATGCACAGCAGAATGGTAAATTCAGAATTACCACTGAAAACGCGGGCTGAAATGCATCAAGTAAGAAATTTGTTTGAACAAAAGCTGAAATTTATTTCTCTCTCTAATTTGCAATTACCAATAAATGATGTACTCCTGAAGATGAATGACAATCGTTGGCTATATTTTAATACCTTTAAATACTTTTGTTCATATAGTAAAAGGGCCCACAATCATTACGATGTGTCCAACTTAAGAACTCGAATTTTTCGTACCGAGTCGACAAAATGTTCATATGCCTAATTGACGTAATTTCACAACAGTTATAGGGATTTTCAATTGTCAAATGATGTCGCCTTGCAGAGGGTTTTGACTGTAATGGTAGAGACGGGGTGGATTGACGATTGTAACTTCACCGTATACATTAGTATGGACTAGTCACCGTTGAAGATCCTACTCTTCAGCTATCATCAGTCAAACTGATAAAAGATTACGATCGTGGCACGTTAAACAATCACGATAAAATTTATACAGCTTGGGCTGCTCTCTCTCTCCTCCTTGGCCTCAAGGTATTGCTCTCACCTCCTTAATCCTTTGAGGATGGCGTGAGCACTTCGAATGATCTTGATTGTTATTCTATTGTAAACGATCAATCTTCATTGCAATCTGTTTGCAGTTTTTTTTATGAATCGAAAAAGTTTTTTTAATGGTCGGTGCTTGGGTTCTGGCGTCAAAGGAGACGAAAGATTTGTATTTGATCCCTTTTTGTCAAGAAGAAAGTGATACCCAACTACAGAGGGCTGTCGCCACGCTTTGATGCAATCTGAAGGGTACCGCTTGAGTTAATGAATATTCCGCGGTACTCCATGGTTTGTTGGCAATGGGAATTAGGACGCAATTGGGGACGTCTCGTTACCCTGTCTACCGATTCTAGGGTCTGCGCCGGAATAATCGGTTGGCGACATCATTTCATTATTAATAATGTCTATTGATTCGGATACGGGGAGGATTTCTTTAGAAAGGATTTGCGAAGACACCGTTGTCCCGTTCAGATATATGTTGACTATTATCATCGGACCTGGGGAACATTTCAGCTCCTGATTCCATTCGCCGTTTTCACCGCAAGTGACTTTCTTAGAGGCCGTGTACATCCCCTCCATAACAGGTCGATAGGTTATTGGCCGACAAGATACAGTTGCAGTCGTGCCGACTGGCACCGGTGATTCACACGATATCCGTGCTTCATTGTAGGTACATTCCGCCACCGTCGAGTCCGTACTCAAAGCTTTGCATCGGATTTCTGTTAAAAATAATGTCATTACTTAATAATTAAGAAAAAAAAAACCGATTCGCTATAATCATCGGCAAAAATTTCAATGTTATCAATTGCAACGAAGCTATTAATATATTTGTACTTCATCAATGAAAGATATTGGCCAATTTCTTAAAGATCGGGAAAAAGACTATCGCGTTCTTACCAATGCACTTGGGACGTTTCGACAATTTTCCGTCAGCGGCACAAAATACCTCCGCCATGCCATTAACTTTGTAGCCGCTGTTGCAATCGAGTACAATATGGCCACCAATTTGAAGTTCAGTATGGCCATTAGGAATCTCGCAGACTTCACCGTTTCCGCATTGCGATTCTCCCAAAAGATAACGACCATTCCTCGGTTTCAAGGGGATTTTACAAGGCTCCTGCTTCGTTGAGACCGGCGGTGTGGTAGGCGTTGGTACACGATTTATTTCTGAACCATTCATCATTGATTATCGAGAAAATAAAACTTACTATAACTTACAAATTTGTAAGAAATGGCGATCAAAATCGCAATCACTGCTTGTTAATTTCGGCAAAATCGAGTAGAAAACTAAACTTCTTCCGATTGAATGATTGTTACATTTGTTATAAAATCACACAATGAATACATTTGCGATTTCTTGATCAACTATTTTACCGCATCGTCTCTAAAGGTAGAAGGACTATTAGGATCTTACCAACGCATGTAGGTTTGGAGAACCAGCGTCCGTTACTTCGGTTGCAATAGAAAGTGGCTCGGTTTTCATAGCCGTCGTCGCAAATTTGATGAAGGTGAGCTCCATAACCCCAGACTCTAAGGAAGGGCGGGATCTCGCAGCCTTCCTCGCGTGAGCATTTTAACGTTGCCGATTTGAGATATCGCCAATGACCATTATGTCGGTTTCTCGGTGGTACACAGAAAATAAACGATAGTCTTGCTTCGTATGGTGGGCTGACGTCCTGGATGCTGTTTTCTAACATTTTAATCATTAGAGTTCGTCAAACAATTATTTTCATACATTTGCGTGTCACTTATACTGTAATTTATCAACAACTGATTTTAACGAATTTCGTTTGAAAATAAATGAAAACAGACTATCTTACCAACGCACTGTGGTTCGTGTGACCATTCTTCTTCACGGTTACAAAAAATATCTGCGCCAAAATGCATCCTGTAGCCTTTCTTACAACGTAACTCAAGTGTGGGCGATCGCGGACGACCTTCATCATCGACATCCTGCACCCACTGACTATTTGGAAGATTTTCTGGAATGCTACACCCACCTCCAGATTGTCTTCTTGCTCGTTTTAATGGTTCGCCAGTCATCAGCCCATAACTGAGTGTAGTAAAACTTATATAGCATTACGAAGACAAGTATTCGATTGTTATCTAAGAATTATCATCATCCATATATCGATAGCGATGGGAGCATATAGTGGCTTAAGGGGTTGCAAGGCCGAATAAAATCGTTTTCTTCACAATTTGATGCTGATCGCTTTTTTTGAGGACCTCCACCAGATCACCTGCAGGAGCAGTGTCAATCAATATTTTAGAACATAAAAAAGCCGATGCAAAGTCTAAAGCTTCGACGTTTACTTCCCTGTAAAGATATTGGTCAAATGCCTTTTAAGAAAAAAATTGTGAAGAAATCGCCTTTTTTCGGCCTTGCAACTGGGTATAACCCCTCAATTGTTTCTTGGACCAACCTAATTAACAATCAGGTATTGCGTGTTGTGAGGATTCTTTTTTAATAATATTACTCACGTCGAGTTGGGTTCCAGATTTGGGAAATCAGTCCGTACAACTTTCGAATTTGTGATTCCAGTAAGGGCTAGAGACAAAAATAAAAAGAGTTTGCTGTTGAATTTCCTTCCAATATTAAAAAATGTTGAAATATTCGCAAGCCCCATCGCGACGTTCGCGTTCATTCCTTAGGCTTGAGGCTGCTCACTCGCCGACAGGAATTTGGGACAGGATCGTATTGTTCCAGTCAACGTCCGCATTGATGGACCACAATCGATTTCATAAACCAAAAGATAGGGAATTTGGTCTGCTCACAATGACAATCAATCTAATTACCGATTATGAATATCGTCGAAATAGCTTGGAGGCCGAATTTGAACTTCATTGCGAAAATTTTCAGAAGCTTTGACCTCAAATACACATCAAAGAAAAATCTAACTTCTTCCGGACCCAGAATAACTTCTCCAATTGAACGGAGGACGCACTTTGATACGGTCCATCGTGTTGCAGACTATATATCGCATTTATTCACCCAGCGTAATTCCCCTCAATTTGACGATCCTTGGTCTGGGGTTTTACGTTTCTCAAACAGCGCTTTTGCTTATATTATCAAAAAAGTTTTTTTTACAAACAAAACAGATAACAGTTTTGTACCTCGGGACAAACTTTGAAGAGAGCGAGTATTTATATAAATGCGAATAATCTCGTTGTTGGAGCAAGTGCCATATCAATTATTGCGACTTATGTACGGTAATCTAATCTTCCCTAATATAAATTTAATTTTTCACTAATCTTGACATAATATTTCGGTATTACCACTAAACACTAAACTCAGAGATGCAGCGGCGTAGTGGTAGTGTGCCCAGCTCGCAACCAGTGAGCCCGCGGGTCAATTCCCACCAATCCGAATGACAATATCTCTTTGATTTGTGACCTTTTTCGATTCACTAAACAAGCTAGCAGCTTCTCCCTCCGATGAATGGCGTTTTATCATGATAAGAAACAAAAAAAAAAAACATTTTGAAAGAAATGAATTTTTTGGGGAATGATATACGCTTAAAGTGTGATTAATTATTCGGGGCATACAACATGTTCGCGATGATGTTGCTGCCTATCAACATCATATTTGGGTTTTCCTTCCTGAGGTGCTAAAAAAACTCTTTTATCATTTATCCGTAATTCCAATAACTCTCGAATTTTGCGAGTCGAACATGCAGGGAGTTAAATTTTTTAATTTTTGTAAAGGATTCATTATAATCGGTTGATTGGATTCCGCATAGAAAACGACAGAACAAGTATCTGCCGAGCACCTTTGGCAAGTTTACAATCAGATGGTAATTGCCGAGGAATTAAAAACGATTTAGCAACCCTCATCGTATCTCCAATTGGTAAAAAAAAACTTTCTTACCATTCGTCGATAGCCTGCTCTAACACGCTCAGAGGATGAACGCGAGAAGAACTGTAATTGAAAAATAGTTCCTTCGTCTCCTTAACGCCAAATAAATTCTAGAAAAAAAATTTTGAACGATGTTTCGTTCCGGTACACCTTCTTTTCCGAGCCTGAAATTGTATTCGAAAATTCAAACGATCCTCACGAGCTATACCCTCGGTCAAGGGGATATTTTAACAATACAAATGAAAACAGAGAAATTAGTGTTCAGGGACCCCGTTGATACCGTGTACGCTTAAAAGGCTCAACTATTCTTCAAGATTTTCACTTACAACGTTGGCTCGTTCGTATTATTCGAGATTATCGTTATGAGAAGAGGATCACAGGCTCACTATGAATCACCGGATTTATTCGAACATATTATACATAATATTGTATTTCAGTATTTTATAGGAGTCGAGAGATTAGGAAAATTGTCAAGTGGTCCAAAAATCTACAAAAGCCCGCAGATTTAAAACAATAATTTATTTCCGTATATAATTATTATTATCGTTACCCATTTTAGCGTATAATTCTAATGGACAGGTTATTGCAACTTTATTATTATTATTACTATTGTTATTATTGGTATTTTTTATCATTATTGTTTAAATATCCGATTCAACATTACCATTCGAGTGTGCAGTTATCCGTTTTTTTCTAATCATTTTCTTTCGATGACGTTTTGTTTTTCGTTATAAACGAAGAGGATTGAATGTTCTGCGAATTTGCAATTCGATATTTCATAACGTATACCTTTATATATTTGTTTTGTAGAAATTGCATTCTTGCCTAAAAATAAACTCATGAACGACAAGTTTCAATATCAACCAAATTATAATAATTAGCAACGAGGATTAATTATAAAAAATATTTACGATGACACGTTAACTTTGTAACAATATTAGTTTCGTGCTGTTTGCAAAATAAGGACAGAGTGTAACGATTTACGTAAAATATCATTAACTCAAACGTGCGTTATGTGAACTCCAAAAAGTGGATGTACCGTTAAACCAATCCACCAAATAACAATTAACAATATTTTACGAGGTAAAGAAACTTAATAACTTGCGAGATTTCTATGAACGTGACGAAAATAAACTCGCGACTATGAAGCCGCTTCCATGTAGTTATTTGAATTAATGATTTGAGCCTCAAGCTCGATAAGAATTTACAGATTCCGACAATCGTTGAAATTTATTTACAATTCTCGTCAAACTCATTTTCCTTTCTTCTCTATTTGTGGCTTCGGAACACCGTATTCCGCGAAGAGACATTGGAAATCACTTCCTGCTCGAGCCCAAAGTGAAAAATGTTTTTTCCATCAAAATTTCGAATATTTTTCCTGTAAAGTCTCGAGAATTGTCGACGAAAATGAGCATGAGTTCGCATTAATTTCTTTATCAAGATTGTTCGTTACTGTTACTACGATGTGAGTGGAATTTTTTTTCTACAATGATAATTACCAATTTACTTGCAAAATAGTCCTGGATCCTTTGGCTCCAGTCGTTCCTACTTCATGAAGCAACAGTCAAGTATTTACAAATGTAACAAAATCATCGAAACTTGAAATAAACCCTCGATTGAGATGAATTCCCAATTGTGATGGGTCTGACAGTTGGAGAGGATTTTCGATGATTTTGGAATTGACATATTCACAGAGTTCAGGAATAGAAAAAAAAATCATTACTCGGACAAATAAATGCCTAGTTTCGATTGAATTGTTTTGGGGAAATTGACATTCAATTGGCGATTAGAAAGTGCTGAGCATTCGGAGATAATCAAGATTGTATCTGGTCTTCTCCGTGCGATATGCTGAACATTTCAGTCTTCGTATGCGACAAATTTGAATTCTCCTTTTTTGCACCTTCGTCGTTATCTTGCTCGACGTCATCATCGATGTGAAATTCTTTTTCTTCGGGACTGTGAACGATTTCTTCTTTCACCGTAATCCTTTTCGCAGCTCCGTTGTCCTCGGGATTTTTATCCTTCGTCTCTTTCTTGTTGTGCTCTTCTGGCTCCGTCGGCATTTCCTGTCCGACGTCCACCGTGGGCGATGGCGCCTCGCTTCTTTGGTGCGCCATCATCACGTGATGATCCAATTCGATGCGGAAGAAAAATTTCAGGCTGCAATTATTGCAGTCGTACGGCCTCGCACCGAGTCCATGTTGCTGGAGCATGTGATTCTGTGGAAGGGGAAAAAAGCGTTAATTATCAAGACTAATGGAATAGCCTGCTCCGGAAATGCCCCGAAATATTAACCTGGAGAGCGTGAGGTGTTGTGAAGAGACTCTGGCAAATGTAACACGTGAGACCCGCACAACCTGCGAAAGTGTGTTCGATCAAATGCCCCTGAAGTTGGAGAGGACTGCTGGCTTCGAAAATACAAAGATGACAACGAAGTGCATCCAGCGATGCTTTGCTAGGCGATTCCAAATGGACCTGACGAACGTGTTGTCGAATTTTTTCTTCAGTTGGAAAGGACATCTGCAATAATGCCAAATTCCATGAGCCGTGGCCGATTTTTTAAAACTCTCAGGCTACCAATAAAAATTTGTATTCGTTGACAAAAAAAAGGAAGAATTTTGGTGCCAGTAGCAGAGCCAGGAAAAAGAGAGATCAGTTGTGCACCGAAGTCAATAAAGGAAACTTTATTAACGTTCATGCAGTCTGGAGCTTTTTTGAGAGCAATGAAAAGTTCATTTACCTGGCACTGTATGCAAGTGTAAGTATTAGAGTTGCTTGAGAGTTTTCCGTGTTCCTTAACCCTGTGAATCTCAGCTTCGTCAGAATTTTCAAACTTGATGCCGCACTCGTCGCACCTGAAGTCATCGGACTCGGTGATTCTTGTCTCGGCACTCTGATGAGTGTCGCTGACATTGAAAGATCTGTCCATGTCCCACCGTTCTCTGGAAGTGTCCCTGCTGGTCGGATCTTTAGCATTGATCCAGTTGCTCCTTTCGCTCGTGGGTTTTCTAACGTGTTCATAAGGGGAATTGAGTATGGGCAATCCTTGCGAGTGTCTAACGTAACAGGGTTTGCAAACTCTCAAAGGTGGACCTCCGGTGCCAGCGGGATTGGATGGTAAACTGACAAAGTCATCGGCACTGAATTCTCGCAAACACAAGCAACAGCTCAAGCTGTTTGACTGGAAGAGTTGTTGCTGCTGTTGCTGTTGTTGTTGGATGGAATGCTGATTGGGACTTGGAGTGGAATTGGTGATTTGCGAAACATTGGAGTTCCTCAAGTGGTGGTTGGCGTGAAGGCGACATTCCAAATCGCTGATCAACGTTTGTCTGCAAACGACGCAAGCGGCAGGTAAAAGAGGCACCGTGTTGTCCAGTCGCTGCTGAGGGTCACCACTCTCCAAACTATGTCGTTGAACGTGTTCGATGAATTGGGCTTCATTGGCTAAAGTGCCACGACACACGACACAAGTATCGCTCAATTGGATTTTGCAGTGTGTCTGGAGTTTGTGTTCTGCCAATATACCACCGGACGGACAGACTTCGTCGCAAATGTTACACTTGTGACGTCCACCAGGCTCGTTCGAAGCGTGTTGGATCCTCGTATGCGATTCCAAATCACTTCGCGAGCGGCAAACCTCTCCGCAGTAGGCGCAAGTCATACTGAGCAACGGCAAAGACTTTGCTTGCAACTTGACTGGCGTGTGGACCAATTTCTTGTGAGCCTGAAGCTCTGCTTCCGTCGCGAATTCCGCTCTCTCACAAAGCTCGCATTGCTGGACTCCCGATGTCAGAGACGTACCATTGCTCGCTCCGTAATTCGCTCGTTTGTTATTGTTGTCACATTGGTTCAAGGAGTTGTTGTTACTCGAGGCTGGTGATCGTCCACGCTTTTGAGATCTTGTCTGTAATTTCAGAATATAATGGATTTCAATGGAAGTGCCGAGTGCCGATCATTTTTAAATATTGACACGACCCAATGACAGGACCGCACACATAGACATGTAAACTGCTTACCGTTTCATCTTGGGACCTCGAAGCTCTGAAGGCTCTTCCATTTTCTCTGGCATCATTGCGGTCACTGATGGCGTGATGGGATTGCGCGATGTGTCTTTCTAGGAGGAACTCAACCGGGAAGCCTTCCCTACAAATAGGGCATCGATACAAGTTGGCGGAATGACTAGCCAGATGAAGTTGAAGTTCTAGATCGGTGTTGCAGCAGATGCCACAAAAAACGCATCGGGGAGTGGTGGAGGTGGCAACGGGTATGGGAATCGGACTGCGCCGCAGGGGACTCTCGTTGACGACGGAAGGTGGTGCATGGACCGATCTGACGTGATTGGCCATTTCTGCTTCAGTTCGGAAGTAATTTCTGGCTTCGCTGGGCGAATTGCCAGGTGAAGTCTCACTGATGCAAACGTTGCAACGATAAACTTGGCTTTCCTGGCTGTGCTTGACAGCGAAGTGGACCTGGATGGCTACCCGGGAATCAAAGGTGTCGCGACAAACGGCACATCGGTAAAGATGATGAGCGTGGGCGTCCAGAAGATGTCGCTGTAAGAGGTCCGGATGGGGGTAACACTTTTTGCAAGCAGCACACGTGTACTCTTTCGTCACTTGGCCAAGATAATGTTTCGTTAAATGGACCAGCATGTCCTCTCGTTCCGGAAAGCTTGCGCCACACTTTGGACATGGATTCCTGGGTAAAACCTCGTTGCTTTGTTGATCAGCCTGAAGATGGCGGGCGAGATGTTCGCGGAATGATTCAAAGTCCTTCAGGGCTGCTCCACACTGTCCACAAAGGAGTGTGCCCGTTGTGTAGCCACTGTCATTAGGTCTCGATTGTTTTTTCGTCAAGTCAGCAGGCCCCGAAGTTCCAAGGTCAGATCTGCTCGCGGTGGCGCGGTCCTCCGAGCCAGGTTGACTGTTTTCTTGGTTTCCGTTTATCTTCGCACTTTCCCAATCCCGATTAATCGAATCTTTCGAAGGCAAGCGTCGATTCTCGCAGTGCTGGAGCACGTAGTGTTCCGCGTAGGAGGCCGCTGAGGCACAGGGGATTCCACACAGAGGACACATCATCAAAGTCGAGCCTAAATTTTCGCTCCGATGGATCGTCACCATGTGGTCCCTCAGCTCGCTGAGCCCGGATAACTTCATCGTGCACTGGCCACAGGAAAAACCCTTTTCTCCAGCGCTCCCTTTGTCCCTTTCCACAGACTTTTCGCGTTCCTCGAAATGATACGTTCTTGGGTTATCGTTGCTACCGTTTCTGTCCGCGGTCATCCGGTCACGGAACTTGGAGTTGTTCGCTTCTGATTTAACGTGGCCCGCCGATTCGACGTCCAAATTTCCACCGTTCAGTATCGCCTGATGCATCGCCTGAACGTGCAACTGCAATTGCTGCATACTCGTGAAAGAGTCCTTCGTACAATACATGCAAGCGAGCTTCAGTGGCGAATTCATAATCGGAGTTTTTGCTCCACTCGCGCCGTTGTTATAAATCGATTGATGAGATTTCATCGCGTTTTTGACGTTCATACTAAGATTCAAACTTGGAGAAGGTGAATTCTGAATCGGCGGTGAAGTCGTGCTATGAGACGACACACTTCGACGTCCGTAATCCAAGTCCAACTTGGTTGCCTGATTCGGACTCGGGTGCTTCTTGTGAGACTGCATGTGCGAAGTTAACGCTGCGGCTGTGTTGTAGCCTCGCGAGCACGCTGTACACTGATAAGGCTTTTGGTTGTCGTGCGTTTTCATGTGAATCTTGAGATGATCGCTGCAACATGCAAAGCGACAAAAATTCGTTAATATATCGCGTTTACAGCTCTGTCGCTTCTTTCATCTCACAAAAATCAATCTCACATTTTTATACGCCACAATTATCATTCCTTCGGAAACCACTAATGTGTGTTACGAGTACGAGGATTTATGAAAAAAAATATATATATATAAACGAGCTAGAAAAAGTTTGAATGGTGGCTTAAGGTGCACGAGAGAGGAGAAGCAGCGGAGGGTGAACAGGCGCGCGCGTCCGCAACGAGACACTTGACTAATGTTCTACCTGTTGTCCCGCAACACCTATACGCCTCTACCTCGTGCATATATATACCTTCGGCCAAAGCTTGCCTCTCTCGACGTTCACAAACGTAACGTGCGGTACTCCCTTCTTTACATTCGTTCCTCGTCGCTTCGAGTCCATGGGTATACAAATATATACAAACACAGATATACCAGGTGTATCGGAACTCTTCGTATCCGGAGCTTTGGTGCCTCGGGCTTAGCGTTTCAATACACATACGCGACGTAAAACGTTCGGACTATGAGGACAACCATGAGATATGTATATGTTTTTATCTATAGCAACGTATTCTGTACGCACGAGGCCTTCCATGTGAAAGAACCAAGGACCCCTTCCTCTACATTTTTCCTTCGTGGCTACTGAGCCTCCAGTTGGTTTTCCCAATCAGCGGAAGATTATTAACCGAGTTAGCCAAATCTTTTGAGAATGTCTGAACGTCCAAAGATTCTCCAAAGATTCTCGTTTTTTTTCTTCAATGAAAATCTTTGTTGTGTTTGCAAATTTTTAATGGAATTTTGACTCTTTGGAGCGCGAATTCGTCAAGTTTCTTTGTTGACGTTACCGCAGTGTAAAAAAGTAGCAAAATTTATGTTTTAAAAATTGATGAATCGTGGAAAATAGAAAGTTGGACGATTCCTGTAAAGGGTTTCTTTTTTTTAGTAGGGAAATATTGGAAAGTCTGTTTCACGTGGAAGGCCTCGTACAGTTGATATATATAGACGTAAGAGCAACAGGCAAGGCACCCCTTAAGAAGTAAGCTTGATTAATGTCCAGAGCTGCTTGGTCGCCGTGTGATCATTAGTCATTTGTCGCCCGGTGTGCTCCCTGGGATCGGGGGGCCGCGGTAACGCCGGCGTGTCCTCAGGCTCACCTCTTACTCTTCAAGTTATGTTTCTTCGTTTGCCCCCGCGGAATGAAACGAGACACTTACTGATATATTCTTTTTTATTCTCACGTTTTTGTTAATTTTCTTTGTAAATCTGTGCCACCTCCGCCTCGGACCTTTTCTCATGGTTAACGCGTTACCACATTGTTAGATGGAAGACGATGTCTTCTTCGTTCACTCAGTCGAAATTTTTTATCGCTAAGGAGAATATTAATCGTTGCGACGATTTAACGCTGATCGCAAAGCCTGAATAATCTCGTTTTTCTGAGTTTTAGTTCTCGTAGATGATTGATTTGACATTACCTTCTGGAGAATGCAGCCTCGCAGTGAGAACAACGGTATCGTCGATCACCGGTGTGCAACTTCACATGACGATCTCTGCTCCTTTTGTGCTTGAACAAACGCGAACACCAACTGCAACGATAGGGCATCTGATCGCCGTGATTCTGTGTCAACAAAAAATGAAATTTTCGCAATTGAATTTGATGCTTCAGCGGCGAGGATTAAATTCTGTTGGTTATTCTCTCGTTGACCCACCCCAATTACCCGACGAAATAAACGACTCCAAAATGGCGGGAAATGTTCTGCTGGGCAACCGCGAACCTTGAGCCAAACATTCTAAAAAGAATCCCATTCAATTCACAGTCATTCTTGTTTACTACCATATAAGGAACGTTGGTACTTTTGTGAAAGAAGTGAAAAAGTATTTTCGGAGTTTTAGGGGATTCGTCTCTTCTGTCACCCATCCAGAGTACCGGAGATCGGTGTGACCGATAGACGAGTGAACCATATGGTCACTCCGAGGCCCTTTGTCGCTACGACTGTTGCTATAACAGACCAAAATGGTCGTGTAATGTCCGTCACACATGATGAAACGTACCCTCGCATCTTTTTTCAACGCTCGCTTCACGCAGCGGAGAAAAAAAGAGAGGCTGCGAGGAGAGGAGGGAAAAAAAAGAGTTGAAAGTCCGGCGCGAGGTTACGCCGCATCGTGACACGTAACAGATTCGGATAAAAGACAGAAAAGAAGCGAATGGTTGCGGAGCCTGCATCGGAGAAGAGAGCTCGAAAGCTCTCGAAATCGTGGACAAGAAGCAAACCGAGCGGCTTCTTCTTTGTGATTGCAACAATCTCGAGCTTGAGCCTGTACAACATTTTTGTATTTCGATTTAGCAACGTACTCGACGTCTTTTCCGGTTCGTTTAATTTTTTTTTCAACTTTTCTCTAAATCGTTGTCAACTTTTTCACGCCTTTTCATTTTTTCAAATGAGTAAGAAAATTTTATCGTAATTTCATGTACGTGTGACTGGAGATCGTTACCTGCTCGTGTTTCTTCAAGTAACTGAGTCGAGGAAACGTCCTGTCACAAAATTGGCAAGGATACGGTGCCGCCGGATTGTTACCCTCGGCACTGATACCCATTTCTGAATCGACTTCCGGTTCCGACGGAAAACTCGCCGATGTTGGTGTCGCGCAGGACGATGGAGTTTCCCCACCGCGCCGCGAATTCGCGCCCCCATCTTCGCTGTGCCAGGATGAACTTCCGGTACCCAGTGCATCTGTAACACACCACGAGAAAGAAATATTTCAATTAAGATCTTCAGGGAAATTCTATTTTCCGAAGTCTAAAAAATTGGAGAAATGCCAGAAAATTGAGAATTTTCAATTTTTTCGATATATTTTAAAAAATTAATAAACTATTCGCATTTTTTCTGCTGCTCGTTTTTACTTATTGCAAGACTGAAAGACTTCCGCGTCAACTGCCTCCATAAATATATTTTCACGTCATTTTGAAAATACTTTGTTGGAAAATCCATTGGATTTTCTGTTGCTGATGAAATCTTTGCCTCTCCTTATGAAACGTCCGGTCACGGGCTTCTCCAAGACACGGAATTAATTCGATAAGGTTGTTGAGAACTATGGAAAAAGGTGGTAACAACATGAGGGAGAAAAAGTGGCTAACCGAGCTACTCAACTGTAATGTCGAGTGTATTGTATTTCAGAACAATATGAGCCGACTGAATGACAAAAGAAACGAATGCAGGAGCACGTTCATGTCAATGGTGGAAATGACTTTGGTAGTTGGCTATTTCCTCATTTACGAAGCGTTTCTTAGCCGGACGCCAGCCCAGAAAAGGAGCGAAAGAGAAAGAGAGAGAGAGAGAGAGAGAGAGACACCCACGAGTCAATTTGCGAGATTTTACGGAATTCCGACCTCTCGGTAGAGTTACGAGAATCGGGTGGGAGGAAAGGATCACCGAGCACTCTAAGTACGTGAATTTCAGCTTTTAAAAGCCACGCGCCACCCAACGCAATCGAGCAGTCACGCTTAAATCGGTCGCATCCTCCACCCACGTTTGGAACGTTTCAGCAGCCCGCGATCTTCATCCACCCTCGTTCATTGCTTGCCTCTCCTTCTTCTTGCATTTCGTGCTTATGTGCTTATAGTTCTGCTTAATCTTCACCGTCAATTCCTTAGGCGCCAGCTCATTATTTCATGTTTTCTCGCAACCACTTTTTCTAATAAATTCGCTTCTGAATAAAACTCTTTAAAAAAATGTTAACAGCGCGATTGCTTCACATTTGTGTGAGAATCCCGAATGCAAATAAAAATTGATTGGAAACGATAAAAGTGACAAAAACATGATCGACGGAATGAAAATTTCGACACATTGAAAGAAATGTACAGAAATAATCAATTGTACAATTTTTCAAGACAATAAAGAAAATTAAAAAATACATTTTTCGAATTTGTAGCTCAAAAAATGTGTTTTGTGGAATAGGAATGTTCTTATCAGATAGTTGGCTAGTTATATGCGTTCGTAATTAGTTTATCGCCTCCGCCTTCCGGCACTTCTTTCGCGGCTAACTCTTTCGATTGGCTCGATTGTCGACTTGATCACTCATTGCGTTACGTGCGCCAAGCACGCACCAGCACTTGCCGCATCAATGACTCATTCTCTGTCAAGGCAGGCGTTTTACATTAACACGCTTTTAACTCAGTTTTTCTATGATAACAAATTGTTTATCGCGGGAATTAAAATCAGCAGCAGTCCAGCTTTCGGGTCAATATACAAAAAACGATTTTCCAAATTGAGCGGACGATTTAGTTTGATTTTTTTTTCCGAAAAATATATTTTTGACGTCAAATCAAATAGAATAATAAACGTGCATTGTTCCCGAAATTATAAAGAACTGCAATTTGCTCGTCGACGCAATTCTCGAACAAACCAACCGATCGATCGATTCTCGGTAGAGAAGTTTTTTTTTTTTTAATTTTTCTCGAGGTTTGTCTTCACTTTTGAACTTTAGTTTCTAATGGCGATGAAAATAAATGAAAATAAGTTGGAGGACAATTCAGGGCTTTTGCAATACAGGGATGAGGTTCGGTTTTATTTAGCCAGCGATTCAATCCAATCAGTCCCACGATGTGTCATCGTGGCAAGAATAGTCGCACTTAACACTGGGTCAGATTCTTTTTTGCCCGACCTGCCGATGCAAGTTGCCGACGCGTTTGTATTTTGTCACCACACACAACCCCTTGGCCTCTTCTCCCACCCCATCCCTCCTTTCCCCGTAACGTTCGTCTTCTCACTTGGCAATTCTATTTATAAAGCGCTCTTCTCCGACGCTTATTAATAGGAGCGGATTTAACGCCTTTCGTTAATTGTGAGTTATGCGATGATAATGCGAGAGCCACATTTTTCCCTTCCCCTCCTCATCGGTCAACCAAATGGACAGATTTGTGAACACCACTTTATGCCACAAACACCGGCACTTCTGCCTTTTCAAATAAACACTTCGATAATTCAAAAATCATTGCTGTGGGGTTTGTACCAAATTTTGCTTGATATACTTCTCAAGGATCTTCCCGGTTTACCATTTCCCGTCTTATAGGAAGTTCAGACTCTCAATTAGTCGCTCAATCGATACAAAATGCTGCGGCTAATTTTCTTTTCACCTAGTCGAGTTTTTTGAAATATCGATTTGCTTTTGGCTGTCTGCGTGGTGCACAGTGACGAGACAGTCGCTTAAGAAATAAGAGCGAATTGTTTGAAGGAAGAAAATGTTTTTTTTATCGAGAGAAATTCCCTGGGAACTTTGAGCTTGAGAATTTTCTGTAACGAAAGTTTCGACGTCGAGAGACAAAAATCAAGGAATCCTTGTTCAGCGTTTGAAAATCCTCGCAAAGTCATGAAGATGCCAATTTGTCTCGTTTTTTTTTTTCTCGATTTATAGGGTTCAGACTCGGAGGCTGCGACGTTAGAATAATGAGAATTAAGAGCGATAGCAACTTGTTTGAATCAACGATGAATTCCGCGCCCGCTGGCTTCCGACCACCCCAGAGATTATTTATCGTACGCCTGGAAACCGATGAATTTTTATTGATCATCGTGGTATTCGTAAGACCTCAATGACACTGAAGACCGTAAAATATTTTTCCTCGAAATGTACCTCATCACTGAAATTTTCTTCAAGAACAATCGATCATTGCGTAATCGATAATTAGGAACTTTATTAATTAGTGATTTTCTCTCTGAACTGTCAATTTTTTTTTCGTTATAATGAACGAGTTTCCTGATTGAATTTCTCATCGTGGGAAATGGAACGGAAGCATTCGTTGAAAATACCTGCAGATTGAATAATTTCATTGCAATCGCGCGGTTCACCACGTTGATTCGTTGAAAAATAAATTCAATGTGTGCGACCGAATCGCACACAAAAATAAAATTTATTGGGAATTAGTTCAGAATCAAAATCTGAGAGAATCGACGATAAAATGTTGACAAGTGTGAAAAATGATCCAAGATTTTCTAAGGAACCTCACGTTCGATTGAGAATTATTGCAGGAATCATGCACATGCAGGAATCAACGTTCCGAGCATTTTTGATATCATTGATTCCACCTGGTTCGTCCAAGGGCCTTACATCGATAGTTTGACTGCTCGAAAATATGAAATTCTATGTTTACCTTGTACGACAGATAGATTGGTTGATGGAAGAAAATGAAATGGAAAATTAGTATTATTGTGAAAATAGATCGAACCTTTGGCTCTGGGGCTGCATTTATCAGCTCGAGGTGGCGACGGTGATTCTTTGTGAGCTTGGATCTTACCAATCAGCAATTCCAATCGCGAACTATTGCCTTTGAAGAGCATGGTTGAACGATATATCGAATTTTCGACGAATGTTGAAATTTCCAAATATTCTCAACGTCACATTGGAAGGCGACGTCAATGTTTACGAAAAATCGACACTGTTGTTCGTGAATGAAAGTTCACATATTCGCCACGTGATTGCTTTGCCTCAGCGGTTCTAGGCGATGATTTCGAAGGGGTTGCACAATCATTTCTGCACGAGACGTCTGAGAAACTCGTGGAGAACGTAGAATTATCGGTTTCACGTTATTTACTACTTCCGTGTGCCAATATGGCGCTGGTTCCAGCTGGAGGCCTGGGATCTTCACTCCAATGGATAAAAACGAAACCAACAATGTAAATACACGATGAAGCAACCTCCAAGAATTATTCTTCGACCTCCAAGTGCCTCGAACACATTCGTTCGTTTCACTAACTACGAAAACCGGAAGTTGATCAATCCGATCGATCACTCCGGTGATTCGAATGCCACGGCCTTTCAAGTTGATCCAATGTTCAAAGATCGCCGGTCGAAATGAATTATTCGCAAATTCGTTGAGAGCACATGACGAAAACAACGCGAAACACTGATAAAAATTGAAGGGACGAAAACACGATTGTCTTGGGTTTGGTTGTCCGTTGTGTCGCGAGTATCACTGATGACTGTCGTTCCACGATAGGCCAGAGAAGAATCGTTGGTGCAGCGGTCCTCGTATTCGATCGTCCGAGTCCCCGCGTTGTGTGTCTCGGTGGTCTGGTTCTCTCTCGACTCTGGGAGTCTTTAGAGGAGACCACGAAAGGGGGCCCCGCAGACTATTATTGCCGCTAGGAGACGAGCAAAGGTTCCAACCTCGAAGTAACACACGACGACGGTGTACATAGCGTGCGGTGTGTGGAGAGGTTTGAGGAGAAGGGACCCCGAAGGAGAGGCCAGGGAGCCCCCTTGGGAAACCAACGATCGCATTGGACGGTAGGCGGGCACCATTACACCCACCACCCGCGCACCAGCACACTCGACAGCCTAAAACACACACCTTGCACGTCGAATGAGCTCTCCTAACTTCTAACATGAATAGAATCACCACCTTCGACCTAATTTGAGGATCCGATTGTTTGAAAATAGAAAAATCGACCAATGACGAAAGAGAAATTTTTTATGACAAACAAGAGGGTGCAGGAATCATTTTTCGAATCCAGGGAAGAAGAAAATGTGCCCGTGAGACGATGAGCATTTTTTATACTCGTAAAAAATCCTGTGCCATTCAATTTTCGAGAGAATCTTTTCTGCTCGCTAGAAATTAGATAGCAATCTTGCTCGTAATTTGGAGACTCGCAAAAACGTTGATAAAAAACGGAAAATATTATTTATAATGATACAAAAAAGTGTGCACTGAGGAAACGTAAGGAATCGCATCCAAAAATGGAGGGAAAAATGGGCACTCTTGAGAGCACAACTTTTGTAATACAACATGCGAGTAAAAGGAAACCAGCTTTATGGAGAAAAATAAAAAGAAGACTTGTATTAACCGAGATTCGTGCTTTATCAAGGCGCGATCTGGACCGATGTAATCTAAATATTCACCGAGTTGCGTCGAGTGCCAGCAACGGAGGGCGTAAGGTCACTAAAGAAGGTCAACGTTATTGTCACTCGCAGCAGCACCTCATTGTTAAGTACTCTCTGGTCTGGTATAATAACGCGGTGTCTGTCTACTGGAACCGGTTGCAAAATGGACCGAGTTCGCAGACCTCGAAGAGGGTTGCTCTTGTTCCTGCTCCGGCAAGCCAACTCGAGCGAGGTTCAAGCCAGAGCTGTTGGACTCACGAGAATTACTCTGTGACCACCTCCAGGCTTCGAGCTTAATCCTCCTTCACCATGCACATTTTTATACATTTACACAGAAACTGCTTCATCCCTTCCCGGACGTCCGACGGGATGAAGGGTTGAAATCCCTGGACCACTATTTTTAGGTCTCGGCAACTGCGCGAAAGTATAAATATTAACAATCACCATTTTTCCCAAAAGCATTCAAAATAATTTGTTTTTCATTTAACATTTAAAAAAAATGGTTCGTCCTGTTAAATTAAGGAGGGAGAAGCGAGTCCTGAAAATATTGTTTAAGAATTTCAATTTTTCAAACCTTCAAACTCGAAACACACACAAACACATCGACATAGCCATTACTGTAGAAATAATAATAATAATAATAATAATAATAATATGAATACGCAAGAATCATGCGTGCGACGGGCGTTCGATATCGCTCATAAGAGCAATAGTGGAATTTCAAACAGAGTCTGAAAGTGTGCCTTTTTCTTAAAAACATAATTATGTGATGCTTGATAATTAATGATGCTTAAAAGTAGTTTTGGATTCTTTTTGGGGAAAGCAGTGATTGTGAATATTTAACAAATGTTTCAGTTGTCAATGCCGCGCGCGCCAACGCCAGGACCTAAAATCTTCATTAATTTTGGGGCCGGTCGAAGGGAACGTTTTATTTTCTTTCTGCTACATCATGAGACACTTGGACCGCGACTCATCGTCAGGGCATCACTGGCTACTGATATTCTGTCTGGATTCTTATTACCTACCTACCCACCTTGTAACTAACTCTCGAGGCGTTGAACCTCTTGTACACAGAACGACGTTCCGTTATCCATGACCTTTCGCGCGCGAACGAGACTTGCCTCCCAGTTACACTAAATAACCGGTAATCCCTCCGACAGACATATTCTTGTTTAATCGTCGACTATTTCGTCTGGTTTGCTCAAAACAACTTTAATCTCGGCTGTTAAATTTCCTCCTCCTAAATTCAAGTTATCCGGTTAATTTTCCACGTCTTGTCAACAAACAGCTCCAATTTATCAAGTTGAACGTTTTAATAAATAATGAACTTCTTATTATAAACAGGATCGCCTCCGGAGTTTTTACGTAAAAATTCATGGAGATTATTCCAGTTGTTCGGATTGCAAAATCTATAGAAAATTATTGGTTCATTGTGCCATCGATTATCGTAAGTTGACGAAAGGATTTGTTGTCGATTGAGAAAATACGCGAAGATTCGAAACACAAAAAAGTTTAAGCGGAGCAATGTTTTAATGGAACTTGTCAAGGGAGCTGCTGGATCTGGTTTCGGGTATATGTTAAGGACACAGACTCGACAGGACGAATGCATAGTACGCGAAGGTTTCTACGCGGGAGTCTGACGTGTCGAATGAATGGAGAGCCCGAGGGTCATGGGACCCCCTAGCACCTCTGTGAAATGACGCGGAATGGATTCTCACACACGGTTGGAGTTTTTGTGCCCACCGTGTTCGCGTGGACCCCGGGCGCCAGGAACCCCCGCTGATTCCACCAGGTAGCTCAACAAACTATAACCTCTACGGAATCTCTCCACCGAGATCTCCTCTCCTCTATATATTTCGTTTTCTCGAGCATCTACATGTCGTTCTATCATTGCACACGTAAATTCGTATATTTCCTGATATACAATGGGGTAATACGTACTCCGTTTGTACAAGCTGATTTGCCACCTTAAGGGCCCACCCATTGCGGGCCTATATTTTTATCTGAGACATCGGGTGGTCCTGCGTTTCTTAATTCATTTGTTGCTCAAACGCAATGCTTGTTGACGCGTCATTTCAACGGGTACACACGATGGAATGGAAAGACATTCGTATAGTCAATCAATTCGCCATCGAACCATCAACGAGACCATTATCAAGGGAGGTCCTTCATCACCTTCATTACAGTTTTTCCCAAAAATAACTTTATGAGAATTTCCACTGCAAGGATTCTCGAAATTTCTCTAAATTTTGTGTTATGCTGTTCATCTTGTTGTTTCGCGTTGCTTTTGGCAATATCGAGGCTGTGAGACTGGCTGGCCGAATGTTTACAGGGTGAAAAAAGAAAAACAAGAGGAATGCGAAAAACCGCGAGAAATTTGCAAGCCGCGGCAGCCCTCGCGTCAAAACAAACTCATTGCTGCGTTTAAACGGATGAATAACTAGTTCGCCAGCAAAGAGTCAGCGATCACGAATCGTCCAATCGATTTAACGTGTGACCGTTTTACACGCTCAGGGAAAAGATATTGAGTGAAGATCCGCTCCGACGATATCCCACGATGCTCTCGCGATTGTTTTTGCCCACTGGCACCGTTCCGAAGGCTTTGTCTAGGCGAAGATCGTTCTCTCATTACTTCCTTTGTCCACAAAGTGACCAAGAGTGGCTTCTCAACGATTAGCTACGCATACCGAAACATAGTTTCACCGAATGCATCCTTTGACCCCTAACTCTCTTATTCCCTTTCCCACCCATTCCGCAGCGGAAATATCGGATGCCATACCAGTTTGCAGCTTCCTAACAAGCCACTTCGGTCAAACTATCTGAAACTTTCGACACTTGTGAATCTCGTTCATTGTGACTTTGGACCCAGCACGAACAATGGATACATGGGCGTCTTCCACGACTTTCGCGTTGTCTTCCGATTGATATTTCATCATGACAAATTCATAATAACCACGCGAATCGCTGAGACACTATTTTTTTTTTTTTTTTTCAATCTTATCATCGATCAGAATCTTGGCAATTTTTTTTTTTAACGATTTTTTTAGCCCGATATTTTAATGAACACCCATACGACAGCCTTGGAAAACAAGCGGATTAAAAAAATTGAAATTTGACTAATTATTGGAGTTTTAAATGAAAGGAGGATCGAGTTTGAAGGTGGAAAAGTTTGGTAAGAATGCTGCTGGGCACACATTTTGTGGGAGGCTCCAACGAGCGAGCGCATGTGCGCGGCTGGGAGTCGTTTCGATCTGATCGACTCCGCCTACGCTTTACTCCGCGGCTGGTTGATACTTTATTTTCTTCATTAGAACGGTGTTGCCGCTTGGAATTGAAAGAAGAAGAAAGAGCGGGGAAAAAGTAGCGAAGCATTTTTGCGGACGAAAAGTTGGAGGTAAATTCAATTGATTTTTGTGATGTGTTCAAAAACTTTCACTGTACGACGAGCAGGCTCTTTGCTTCCACGAAAGTAATCGGAATTTAGTGCACAAGAAATGATCTATTTTTCTTTGGTCGAAGAAAGAAAAGGCCCGACTGTATATATTGAACGAGACCAAAGGCCTCCGAGTTGGCCGGGTGAATGAAGTTACAAGAGGCGTAACAAACGATACTTGACAAGTGGAAGCCTGACTCTCTCGCGTTGCTGAAGAAAGTGTTGTTCCGGGATTGATGCTCCTGTATAGAGGACCAAGATCGTGCTCGCTTTTACGTTCACCGCGCGCATGAAACGAGCTCCGATTCGTAACGCTGGATCTTCAGCTTCTTGAGAATCGCTCCAACTCGCGCGCGATGAGCAGGACGAGCCACTGAATAAGCTTGTCGCGAGAGATCTCGATCGTTTTCTCTGAGAACGTGACGTCAGGCTCATTCTTATCAAAAACTGCACCTTCGATAGTTAGCAGAATCATTGTCAGACTTTCTTTTTATAGAAAGACTCGGATCGATCATAAAAAATCGCGGAGCCTAATCGATCGCTCTCAATCCCGAAGTAAATTTTATCCGATCGTCATTTTATCGTTTTTTTTTAACGACTCCTTCATCACTCTCATGGCAATTACGTTACAACGTGCTAAATAATATTTCTGCAGAGCATAACGACTAATTATTAAACTTTAACCACGAGGCATTAAAGTTGCTCTCTCGCCCTTGAGAATCGTTTTATTTAGTGGCGAGTTGCTAATTAACGTTGCCGGAAGAGTGCTTTCCTAATGTCGGAGAGTCAGGAGACCAAAGAGCAGGATTTTCGGTCAGTAATGGCGGAGGACTGTACAGAGCGAGGGTGAAGAGACGGTACAAGGGTGCTTCTAGGCCCTTAAGAGGGTAGCCACTTCCGGTCGCAGGACGTTTGTTGTTTTACTCGGCGTCTTTGACCCTCTGTATATATAGACTTGGATCGTTTAGTCCTTCGGACTCTAGCTCTGACTGTTTCTACTTACTCTTCTTCTTAGCATCAAAGAACTCACACTGTCTGAACCGGAAACTTGCGCGTATTCTACTACCGTGAACGAGTCCAGTCTAGGGAAGTGCGTTCACCCGAAAATTACCCATTCACATTCAAATTGTTGCTAAGTCTTCGTTACGACTTGTTCGTCGACTCGTGAACATTGAATTTTAAATATCTCGTGGAGTATAATTTATGAGAAATAGCTGAACGAGTCTGAAGCAAAAAATGTGGGTAAAATTTGAAAAAGCAACAAGCAAAAAATTGACGATTGCAGCAATTTGTGAATTTTGCCAAAATTTATGCGAGAATTTATTTTTCAAATTGAAAAATCGAATCTCGACTGCAACCTCGTTCGCAAAGTAATGAGGTTAATTAATAACGCGTGGAATAGTCGGAATGGGAGCTCTAGAGATTCTCAACGTGTCGAAAAAAAAAAATGAAAATGTGATTGTTTTTTTTTGCTCCTCCGATCGTACGAGGGTTGATAAGCTCCAAGACGCGTTGGGACCCCCTGCGATGTGACACGGTAAACAGCGTCGCGCCCAGCTGGCACATTCCCGACACCCATACCCGAGCAACGGTACAAACGATCCCCAACGGCTTGACCACGCGCGAAAACAACTTTAAAAATCATATCGTTAGATCATACGAATCCAAAAATAAATAGAAACCCCATCTTGTCAAAAAAAAAGGAAACGCATTTCTCCTCGACGTAGAAATCGTTTCAGCTCTTCAAAGCCTAATCATAATAAACTAGTTAGTGTATAAAACTAAATTTTTATCAATATTTTCAAAATAATCTCAAACCAAAAAGCCAAGACTCCATGAAACTGTCAAATCAGAGATTTTTCCGAATTTTTCACGTACGTGTGAAAAAATATTCGATTCCTGACATCACGTAATTGTGTTGAGCTCGACAATGTGAACGTGCACGAAAAAGTTCGGTCAGAAGTTCATCTCGCAGAATGTGATGATCTGAAATCCGAGTTCTCGAGGAGCTTTGGAGGAAAGGGAATGAGCAAGCAGAACAGCTCACTGCAGCAGGTTCTTCGAGTTGTTCGGCAACTCTGGCATTCTTATAATATACCTGTAGGTATGATGTAGGTATAGGAGAAGAGTACAAGCTCTCACCCATTCTCTCTGCACGGAATACACGTGACATCTTAATCTCCGGACGCGCGAGCCAACCACCGAGTGGGCTCTCAATCTTGGGCCCTCGGACGATTCCACTGCAAGATCGTAATCTGAGATTTAGGTAGGGACTGGTGTGTCACCCAGGGCAAATTCTCCAGTGAGGAATACCTTAATATAAACGTGTGTATAAAATAATATATACATGTGTCCATATGCATAATTTCGGCCTTATTTATTAGTCCGTTTGTTTCTGTACGGTTTAGCTCGAGTGGAATTCCAATTGTTGCTCGACATTCCTAATAATTTACCTACAATTAAAAAAGCAATCATAAATCGACGATTTTTAATATCTTCCCTAACCGATGCCTTTTGCTTTTATTTCCATTCCGACGGAGCAGCTGGTGTGATTGATTTTGGGTAGACGTCATCAGCCAATAAAACTATTTGGTCCTGATAGCATCTTCACGTGTGGAGGGGAATGATTCATTCTGACACTTCCAGTCGAGGAGGTGCCATTTTTTTTGTTCATGCTCAATATTATTGCTCCATGTTCCTGCGAGTCAACGACCAAGCGTTGGCCATCGATGATTCTTTCGATTTTGTTTTTCCTTTGGTGGACCTGATATTGTTAATTAACATAAGCAGCAACGTGTGATCGCAAATCTATTGAAAACTTGATTAACGATTTTTAGAAAAATTGGAAAATTCTGCTTCGAAGTCGTTGGCTTTGCAGCTGCAACAAGTTTCGAAGCTCATGGGGCAATGTGAAAAAAGGAGTGGAGAAAAAATGAATAAGAAATTTTTAGAGGCATTGAGTTTTGCTTCGTCGCTTCGGGAAATTACCCACGCAGGTGGTACCGCAGAAGCGTGCCCTGGCCACGTTCGCAACGGTGGCAATCCGAGCAACTTGCTCATAGCTCAATATCTTGTACCAGCAGTTCAAGGCTCTCCTGGTACCGAAACCAAAGAGAGTCCAGGAACACTCGAACCGCGAAGACAGGTGAACCCTTGAGATTCACTCGGGATCGTATATGCAGGAGCAAAGGAGCCACCAGACACGATCACTCGACCAAATGATGTTCAAGCGAAGCGTGACTCTCGCGGCACGTGCCTCGTCTCGAATCATCTTGTTCTCTCGCCTCCCTTTTTCCATCCATAATGTTTTTATCAGCAATTACATTTTCAATGCGTCTCGTTTGCATCGTCGTGTATAAATAAATAAATAAAAAAACAAGCAATTTCCAAAATAAAAGACAAAAAGTGCATAAATGTTGCAAATTTTTTTATTCTCCCCCTGTGACGATCTTTCCGTTTGGGAATGAATATTCAGAGATTGCAGGCCAACGAATAATCTCGATTCGACTGAAATCGTCGATCTCGTTATTATTTTTTTTTTTTTTCAGAGAATATTTGAAAGCGAGCGATTTTTATGTTACGCTCCGCCGAGTGCATGTTCGCGTTGAGTTGAAACCGAATCACGGGAGTTTATGGTGTCGAGTCTGGTGGTTTGATGTCTGGAGGTTCCCAAATAAGATTTCTTTGGGAATCGTTGCGGGACTGATGTGCATCTTCCAAATCAGAAAAGCGACATGCTGTTGTTTCTCTTTGGACCGACCACACGCGATCGTATGAAAAAAATATACACGTCNGTTTGCATCGTCGTGTATAAATAAATAAATAAAAACCGAGCAATTTCCAAAATAAAAGACAAAAAGTGCATAAATGTTGCAAATTTTTTTATTCTCCCCCTGTGACAATCTTTCCGTTTGGGAATGAATATTCAGAGATATCAGGCCAACGAATAATCTCGATTCGACTGAAATCGTCGATCTCGTTATTATTATTTTTTTTTTTCAGAGAATATTTGAAAGCGAGCGATTTTTATGTTACGCTCCGCCGAGTGCATGTTCGCGTTGAGTTGAAACCGAATCACGGGAGTTTATGGTGTCGAGTCTGGTGGTTTGATGTCTGGAGGTTCCCAAATAAGATTTCTTTGGGAATCGTTGCGGGACTGATGTGCATCTTCCAAATCAGAAAAGCGACATGCTGTTGTTTCTCTTTGGACCGACCACACGCGATCGTATGAAAAAAATATACACGTCGATGAGGTTAGGGAGTTTTTGATTTAGAAAAAAATGAAGGGAAAAAGGCACAAAAAACGAATCGTTCTCGAGTAACAAAAAAAGTCAGTTGCCTTCACCCAATCGCCCTGATTTTTTCTCTGCGTTTGCTTCTCGAGCAGTTTCCAATGTGAAACGATCGCCACAGAATCGCTAAAACAAAACGTCAGCATGACGCATCGAAATTTTATTTTCAAGCGTGTGCAACAGGAAATTGGAGTTTTTGGGTGAAATTTAAAGCTCGGAGATGCGGGACAGGTGCCGGGAAACTCGTAATACACCCCGAGGACTGCTAAGGTAGACAAACTTGTGAAGTTTTTGGCAGAGGAATATTTTTGTTTTATTTTTACAATTTTTGAGTTTGTGGTTTTTTAATCGCTGCGTATATTTTGGGATTCCGGATGAATAATCGGAAACCTACCGATTATTCGAAAACCATATATCCTCGAGAAACAACGATGATCCTCAATAATGTGCAAATGAATACAAGAGCATGCGGGGGGAGAACGAGGGCCTCGTGAACACGAGGTCGCGTGTAACGAAGAATAAATGTTAAGGTCTCTGGCCATTTATCTGGGCATAGCCTTGGTCAATCTTAAACAGGACCCCGAGGGACTGAAGAAACCCCGCTGTGGAAGCCTCACAACTGTTCTGTCATTGTCACGTGTTTACAGTCGTCACGAGGACCCTTATTCGATTTGTGAAAACGTCGTTTGTTTTCTGATCCCTTTACGTACCATTGGGAAGTTGAATTGAGGGAACAAGATCGTTGTAAAATTTCCAAGAGCCTTTGGAAAGTTAATTCGACGCATTTCTGCAGTTTCCCCGGAAAATAAAAAGAACCTAAAAACTGCCACCAGCTGATGAGCTGTCATCGGTTTATTTATTTTTTTCTTTTAGCCATCGTGAACTAACCGGAAAGAATCGAACGAGCTGCAAAATAGAAATAATGAATAAATTTTTCCCCCGCAGAATCGCACCCCGGAACGAACTCTCTCAAAGCAAAGTGCAAATACCTTTAGTCACGTTTTACGTGGTAACCAGCAGCGAGCATGGCGAATTTTACGAACGGTAAATAAAAGAGCTCTGGACGAGCTGAGATGCCGATACGGAAAGAAAAACGACAAAAAGCAGTCGCGAGGTGGATCCAGAGGACTGTGGGAAGCTGTTCCTTTCTATTCTCTTTTCCCAAACACCCTCGACGTCTTTTTGACACTTCGGGACTTTGCCTCACAATTTCGTGGTCGCGTAATTTTTATAATTATTCTACATTATTGTCAAGATCGTTGATTCAACTTTTTGGTATTTGAATCTGCACTTTTGATGGACTGAAAAATTCGGAAAAATTTGGAATGTCAAGGTAACGAGGGACCGGCAAATAAGTTGAAATTTGATAGGACTCGAATATTACCAGAGTTTTGCCAACATGTTTGGGCGCATAGTATCGTAAAGTTTAATTGAGTCCTAGTCTCGGGTTGGAGAAAAGAGCGTGGGACCAATCTTGCTCCGTTCCCCGTGCTTCCCGAAAATCTCCTGAGACATCGCGCAACCATCGAGCTCTCGAGCCTCCTTGGCAACGCCTCATATCTCCCGCGGCCTCCGCGAGTACCTGCACACTAGAGTTTCGCTCTCCATCATCAGGAAACAGAAAAACGAAAATGGAAAGCGAAACTTTCTTTGAAGGGCAAATTTGGCTTTTCGGTTATGGGAGAATTTTTTTCACAGATTCTCGTCAAATTACGGAAATATTTTACGATTACGATTACGATTCAAATCGTCCCATTAATGGAACGATTTGAATCGGTTGTTCCGCCGGATGTTCAGAGTTCTGGTTCAAGGAATAAACCAAAAGTGCCTGTTTCAAGTCCATACACATGTATCGGTAGTGATGATGTGGAAATGTGTTATGTAGTTGATGAAAAGGTCGCTAAGGTAACCCACGAAAAGGCTCCCTCAATCGCCAATCGTCCTTAGCGATATGCTCCATTTATCGTCGGGATATTGCTGAATAGAAAAAAGGGGAACGCACACGTATCCCATACAATATCGGATATCAGTTCGTCCCTCGAGGCACAATACTAACAAAGACAACTATAATGGGTAACCGCCCTTTTGACGACACGGCTCGCTCCGAACCAATTTTCTTTATGGCATTGACATTTTTGTCAACAATTATACATTGTTATTTACCTGTGAGCAAAACATTTTCCACTTTTAATAATTTACATGGAAATCGTCAAGTTTATGAAAAAAAAAATCTATCGATTCGTCCACGAAATTGCAATTGCAACGTGACTGGAATAATTGAACGAAAATCGTTCGTTCTTTCCGTCCGGGTATTGGGAACGATGTAAACGTGTCACGCACCCCCTTCGATGATAATTTTTCTCTCGTCTTTAAAGCCTTTTGCCCATGACCATCACGATCATCAAGTGATGAACTTATTCACCTGATACAAAGAGAGAACCTCGTGGATATCTCAATTATCTTGTCACGGTTTATAAAAGAGGGCACAATAGTTGTGTTGGACAATAAACCGCCCCCGCAGGACACCAGGGTTCCAGCAAGGTGAGGCAAAAAATTAGGGCAAAATTGAAAGACGAGAAAGGTCCTTTTAAAGCCTTTCATTCGGCATCGAATAGTTTCTATGGATTTTGAAAGATTTCGTAGAAATCAGAGACATTCGTAAGGTCCAGGGTTTTCGAGTGATTATTGTGGTGAAAAAGTGAATAATCAGTTTGGGAGTAACGTTAACGATTAATTTGTACAAAAACTAGAGATTAATTGACTTTTTTCTAAAAATGTGTGGAAATTTGTTTTACGCAAGATAAATTTTCACTGAAAAATATTTATTGAATCTGCGGTGATCGGACTGCAACGAAAAATGTTGTCCCTTCAGCAGCTCGAAGGATAACAAGAGAAAAAATCAGAGCGGATAGAGAGAAGAGTGATCGCGCCCTTCCGGTAAGCGAGAATTAGTGAAACGATGAAAAGGAGAGAAACCGCAGTGAGCTCTCGAACGTGGTCCTAGCGCCTATTCTACACTTTGTTTTAAACCGCTCGGGCGGCCCGCCCTCCACAATATCGAGTTACTCTTCGTCGAAGAGCCTATAAGATGGCATTATTGTACAAGGGTCGAAAGGAGTTGAAACACGAGCAGTGGTAAAGCGATCGCTATCAAGGTTCAACAGGATATCCATTCTATATTGCCCCCCGCTATAATATAGACTCGTAGCACGTGAGGCTCTGAGCTCTTTTTTCCAAAGATCCAACCAAGTTCAAAAAATATATCACAGAGCGTTTGCTTGTCAGTGAAATCGAGTATGGGGTTAAATGAATTCTTGGGGGCACGAAGAAAGGGCGGATTTTTCAATATTTCTTCTTCGTTTCAAATTCAAAAGATATACCATTGTTGTTTTATTTCATAGTTTGCTGTTCCATGCACCGAGAAACGCAACTTGCAGAATCAGCGAAATGCGACGAACAAATGAAAGCTGCTTGTGCAGCAAAAACATTGTCGTAATCTTATCAATCGTAAAATCAACAGAATCGCACAATCAAGTGTTCGTTGGACTGAACAGAATGATTTGGCGAACCTCGAGATTCAGCTGATCCGACCAAATTTTCGTTGATTCTTGATATAGTGGTCCATTCGATTCCATTCATTGCTTTGGCAAGAATTGTCAGAGATTTCGAACCGACATATCGAAAAAGTAGATCCAGTCTCAATTGGCGTGAAAGTTATGAGGAGTGGATCAGAAAAAATGGAATGAGAATCGCATTGATTTTACTAGCAATAGGATATTTAAATGGGGGATGTTTTTATGGGGATAAATCAGTGATGGGACAAAGTATATGGAAGCATTCGTTGATGATAAGAGACTCGATGGTAATGGTGGTTAGTTGTGATGTTCCAGCGGCAGAGAACTTTGGTGCCCTATGGCTTTGGCATAAGCGAGTAAAGTCCTGCTGGATATAACGAGAGGGAGAGAGAGTTTTGGAGGACGTTGAGGAACAAGGACGTGGTAAGAACGGATGGAAGAGGAGGAGGAGGAGGAGGAGGAGTATAGAAAGTCCACGCGCTCGTCTGGACAAGCAGCAGCTATACCCGGAAGGTGGTTGTTCTCGAGGGAGAGATGGAGACCTTAGCCGGACTGGGGAAGCCCGGCCAATTGGCGCCCGGGGTGCATTTGCGTCTAATTCAATGCATTACGCTAGCACCGTCCCTTATCCCACATTGCTACGGCTTTCTCCATCCCGGTTTGTATTCTTCTCATATATCCGGAGCATCGATGAGTGTCTGGTGGAATTGAACGCGAGTCTTTCCCTCAATCTACAATCTTTCTTTCACTTGACCTGCCTTTTTCAATAGTTCACACTCTGGAATTCGCATCTCTTTTCAACATTTGCAGAGAACTTTATCTCATGGTTTTGCTTATTCTTTGAAAAGCCGAGCCTGACGTTTTGATCGGACTATCAATCGCTTTGTCAATTGGTTGGAGGTTTTTTTCGCTGTTAATCGATTCTTTTGGAATGTGCTTGACATTTTTTCATCAAGAGAATGCTCATCGCAATGGCGACTTTTTGTTAGAGGAGGATTTTGAGAATTTTGGCAGAATAGTCTTTTCTGGGGTGGACTTGTCCAATGCTGGGACGAAGAATCTTTTTGGAATGATCGCTGGAAAGAGAGAATCTGGATGTTTTCATGGGGCACGTTTCGCACCGCAACGATCGGAGCTTGCGCTGTATCCAATGCTCGCTCACTAACTCAGCCTTGGGCGAAGTAAGTTTACCGGGAAAAGAAGGATTCTCGAAGGAGCGAAGTAGGACCGAGGGATTGGCGAGCAGCGATAAGAAGGCACCCGCAGGTGTAATTATGATTACCGTGCTACTGGAGAGATGGCCAGTTGAGTAGACGAAGCCAAAGCTACGGAAAGCCGAGAAGCTCTCACCGAGGCATCGAAACTCTGAGGGAAGGGATGAAAGGGGAGCAGCAAAGAGAGAGAGAGAGAGAGAGAGCAACGGTATTGCCGTGGCTCGTATGGCAGCCAAGGGATCGTGGGAAATAGGAATCCTCGAACGGCACTTTCGCGTCCCACCTCCTTGCCTTTCTCCCTCCTTTTCCTCTGCTCCTTCACCACCTACAACAAACTCCTCTATCTTCTCCCTCAGCATCTCCCTTCCCATTCCCTCCCACCACTAATCTATGTTTTCCGCGATTGTATGCTCGACGATCTGGAATCGCAAAGAGTTTTGTTTTTACGGAGATCGATCATCGCGCCTATTTCGCAAATTTTTCTTGCCAAAAACAAATTGGCTTACGAAGTCGTAAAAATATCACAACCAGCGAAAAAATAGCTCCGGAATAAGGAAAAAAAAAAAAAACATTTTATAATAAAATGAAAAAAAAAATTGAATTTTTCTTTTTTTTTCGAAATTTATGTTCATCGAATGACTCTTGAGAGAATTTCCATTGGCAAGAGCGTTTGAGGGAAAACTCAGAGGAGGTGAATCAAAAGAGTAACAGGAGCTGCAGATTTGCATTATTTTTCTTCTTTTGGCTGCTTTGTTTTTCGGTGCCTTTGGGCATTACCATATAATATTTGTTTTTTCCTTCTTAGTTTTTCTCAGGTTATATGTGTATAAATTGCAGATACACTCGTGCCCTATACGCGATAATGTCAGACGAGGGATCTATGTGAAGCGATTTAAATTANTGCCAAAAACAAATTGGCTTGCGAAGTCGTAAAAATATCACAACCAGCGAAAAAACATCTCCGGAATAAGAAAAATAAAAACATTTTATAATAAAATGAAAAAAAAATTGAATTTTTCTTTTTTTTCGAAATTCATGTTCATCGAATTACTCTCGAGAGAATGTCCATATTTGCAAGAGCATTTGAGGAAAAACTCAGAGTAGGTGAATCAAAAGAGTGACAGGAGCTGCAGATTTGCATTATTTTTCTTCTTTTGGCTGCTTTGTTTTTCGGTGCCTTTGGGCATTACCATATAATATTTGTTTTTTCCTTCTTAGTTTTTCTCAGGTTATATGTGTATAAATTGCAGATACACTCGTGCCCTATACGCGATAATGTCAGACGAGGGATCTATGTGAAGCGATTTAAATTAAAGGCAGTTTCGCATTGGGGTTGCCCGAGGTCTCGCAAAATTCACGTCCCTCCGTCCTGCGGGACTCGTTTCACACGTACGAGAATGTGCTCCTCTCTCTCTCCCTTTACTTTTGCTCCCTTTTCATTTTATTTTTATACTGCTCCGCGTTATATCGACAAAATTCTTCAGAATCAAAGAGCTCTGCGATATTTTATCTCTCAGATCTGTTACACTCGTCTCATCCCATTATCTCGTCGACCTTTTTCCTCATGCAACGATCTCATAATCATCTTACAGTAACGAACGAAAAAAAATCCTGAATATTTGCCAAACGGGAACCTAAAAATCAATCGCTTGCGAAGATCCTTGTCCTGTTCCTTTCGAACGTTTCCCCGAAAGGAATTCTCGACACCATCAACATTTTGTTAAACGAAACGTATAAAAATCGTCAATATGCTGTTAATGACCGAATCTAAAGATCCAACCAATGCTCGATTCGTTTTTCTATTAGAATTGTATGGCAAAATGATTTGGACCACCCAAAGAGAGCTCGGAGGTCGCCAAAGGGTTGGGTGGGATCGTAGCATGAATTCTCATACATCCTTAAGTTGCATACAAGATGGGAAACGTCGAGACGTACAATATATACGGATATATATGTCCATAAGGATGTATGTGTGTTTATGTTCGTGTTTGCCTCCCTTTGCAATGTATATAAATAGCATATGTATTGTTCTTTGGGGTATGTGATTGTATTGACATATATACATGAGCAGCACAGAGATACACGTATGAGAAGAGGCGAGAGCAGCGGCGCTGCAGGAGCAGTTAACAGCTGAGTTTTTCCAGCATCGACCCCATGGGTCCTCGTCACGGCACCCTGAGGTCTCGTTTCGGCCTATGCTTTATATGTAACCGAGGAGCAGAGAGGAGCTTCGCTCTCACACCCCATGCTATTGCTTTTTGCCTCTGGTATAGCGTGTATGGGACAAGCGAGTCCCGTGCCGCCACCTCCGTCCGGATTGTATTGTCAGTGAGGTTGGTCTTACTCTGTACACGAGGTTACTACTTTACCAGAAATAACATCTCTCTCGTAAGAGACTGGAACTTGCTAAAAAGTAAATTTACCAATTTGGTGCTCTTTGCAGGCTGTCGATTTTGTAAGTGGCCAACAAAAATTTGTATTGACTTCCGGACATCGTGCTGCTGTGTATGAAAACGAGAATTTTTCGTAATTTTGATTGAATTTTTGTTTTTCGTTTGTAAAATGATTGGCAAAGTAATTGCGAGTCGTTGGTCTCGTGACCTGGAATACGTGACTTGGAAAGTTTCTTATTCTTCTGTGTCTCTGGGACCGGACGAATTTTATTCATTTCGTGGAATATTTTACAGAATTATTTTATTTTTTCTTAATTCTCCGCTTGCTGCACATTGTGGCCAGGGAAATAGTGCAATCCGGATATCGCGTACTTGTTCCAGCAGTCATTATTCATTTCGATGTTTATTCGGACGTGCCTAGCGTACCGAGAGTTTTAATGACAGCGCGCACCGTTTCCGTCTTCTTTGGCATATCCGGAAATTAGTCGTGCGCCTCCTGCTATTACGACGCATTCTAATGGCGCTTGAGAAATTGCATGAAACAAAAAAAAAACGCTTCAAAAGCGAGGAAAAAAATGGCTGTTGGCAACTTTACGAGCGAATAATTAGGAGACGCCGCAGACGTGTTTATGCGGCCATAGAAACGTTGCATATCCCACTTCATTATATTTTCTTCCTCCTCGATCAAACAAAATACCCACAAGCCATAACCCCGGAGGAAACCCTTAAAGTCATGAAAAAATCGAGTCCAATTAAGCCACAAACTTTTCTCGTATTCCCAGTGCCTTCGTTAACAATTCTCCTTGATTCTCATCAATCTCTGACAGCCGGAAACTTTCGTGATCCTTGAAAATCGATAAGAAATCAAACAGCGAGAATAAAGAAGCTGCACGAAAGCCTCAACCGCAGAAAAAGGCGGCGCAGAAAAAACTTTAACGCGCGGGAGTGTAACTCGAGCTTTTACTATTCGAAAGTATTTTAACCGAGTTGCGCCTACACGTTGTAAAATGTATGACGAAAGACCGACTGAGAAACGGAGACTCGGATGCAACATCGAGCAAGATAATGGAAACAACAATAACCAGTCGCGTACGAAGATTCTCTAACCGCATACGGACGTGCGTACGAATATAAATACATGCGTTTGGTATTCTTTGCAAAATTCCATTCCGAAGATCGTAGGATTGAGTTCGCCCACGCGTCGACCACAGAAACGCCGCTTACGGCTAATTGAATTCGCTTTACGGAGCCCAAGTTGGGCGTCCTTGTCGCCGCGCTCGTTCTCGTAACTTTGCGTATCATGAACGAAAGAACGAAAAGTATACACGCGCCCGTAGAGATGGCCACAGCAGAGAAAACGTTTAAGGAGACTTATGAGGAAAGTGTATTATGTTCTTTTTTTATATATACAGCGCAGTGACACTTGTAGTCAGGCACCCTCAAAGCCACGAGGTTGCTATGCGTCAGTTACCAAGCCCCTTTGACGCGGTCTCGCTCTCACACCGAAAGCCACAGGCTCTCGGTGTCTCTTGTTCTTCCCTCCTTTCTCCATCCCCTTTGACAGCATTTATTATTCAACTGTGTTTGTGTACCAAATATATATCTCTATACATGAATATCTCGTATGTGTACAGTGGAAGGGTCAGAATGACCCGACAAGGTCCAGCATCCAACTGGAATAAGCAGCCCTAACCCTCCTCTTTACTTTTAACGACGAGGATACTTTGCGGTTTCCGCATGTGATCTTTCCAGCTTCTCTTATCGTTCGGCGACACTGCAACGAGCCATAACTGGCAGTGTTTTCCCTGTTTTCTCGTGGATGACGATTTAGATTCGTCATTTCTCCGATTTCTTCCAGTAAAAATGAAATTTTGTCAAAAAGATATTTTGGCCAACACGGTAAACCAAATGTTTTTCGATAATTTCAAAATTTTCGTAATTTTGACGATATTATTCCTAACGGAACTGTCAACAAAATTTACGATCAGAATGAAATTTGATTTTCAAAGAGACTTTCTAAAATAATATTTCTTGCTAATGACAAAATTTTTGTGATTTTAAAAAAAAACTGTTGGGCAAACATATCCAACTAAATATCGATCTTTTCCAACTAAATTTTCTTTGCAGCGTCCTGAGAAATAATCAAAAGATCCATCGTAGCACAGTAATCGGTGCTCAACTCGGATCATTCGTCAGGAGTCTCGCATTTACACAATTACGTAAGTCCATGACGGAGAACTCGTCGAAAAATTTCAAATTTCATTGGAATCAAGAGAATAACGATGTACGTGTCTCTCTTTTTCTTGTCGTAGTAGACACAAGGCTGCACGTCATAATTCCCATTTTTCGCTAACTAAAAAGTCGTACGTCACATGCAGATTCGAAAATGCTGGTCTACGTTTTGCCTCGACGAGTTTCCAAGAATAAACAACACCGTGGCTGCCGAACTGGATTCGAGAAATGTTCTTTTTTCTCAACAGCTAGACGTACGGCTTTCGACACGAAACTCTTCCGCTATGAATATCAAATTTATCACCGCATTTTCGAGCTACACATACTTTTGGATTTCTCTGCATCGCACTCGGTTTCCCGGAATACTGTTGATAATATTTTAAGAATGACACAATAAACAATTTCCTGAAAGCTGAAGAAATCCACTTTCGCAAATAACGAACTGTCTGCCGTTCGCGTATGTGGTTTTTAACGTTCAACCTCTGATTCGGAAATCATTGCACGTTCCGTTTGACTGGAAACTGAATCATTACGATTCTTCGAAGTAAAGAGAATTTTATAAAATTTTAAAATACCAATGATCGCCGCTAAACATCGGAAACGTTCAGAATCTCTATAGGTCTAGCGTTTCTTCGTCATTTCTGGAATAAGAAATGGTATTTTATGGACGAAATGGCACGCTTTGATGGCTGAGGCGATGGGAGAAGGTTGAAAAGTTACGAAACGTTTGTGTCAGCAACTGGTGATCGATATTTTATGATCCACGCACGTCTGTGCATTCGGAAATTTCATTTTTTTCCTCTCGTTTTGGCATAACGTCAGAAAAAGATTGAAAAAAATGGATGCGCAAGTTCCAAGGGTGATGGAGTCGGGTGACAGAGAACGTGGTTCGAGGCAAAAGGAGGTTTTCACGACTGGCGGCTTCGCGAAAGGATTCAACTCCGGTGAGGCCGGCCCGAGGTGTAGGTCGGCAGATTTTATCACTGAGGAATTCCTGTACGTGCGTATGTCCGTCAGTCAGTCAGTCCGTACGTCGCTTGTCCGCTTTCATTCGTACTTCACTCTCTGTACCTCCTGTGTACCTCTTCATACAAGTCACTTCTTCTTCCCTTCATATTTTCTTCCTCAAGTTCATCCTGCCCTGCAGCTAAGATTCAACATGGACTTCCAAAAATCGTAGATTTTCAAAAAATTCGTTACTTCCTAATTTCCACTCTCCAGAATATTCTTATTTTTGAACCCTAGAGATTGTTAACCTTATTTTGGTTTTTTGCCTACTGCGGTAACCTGGGGTCATAAATGACCCCAATTTTGAAAAATTCATATCTCCGGTAAAATTGAACGAAAGGCGTTCAACTTGGGCTCATTCTTTTCGTTTTTTAATGCAGAATCACGTGAGCCTGGGGCAATTGTTCTTAATGTCAAAAAAATGTTAAAAAATGCGGTAAAAAGATAAAACGTTTTTGACCCCACGTTACCGTTCGTCAATATGCTGATTCGTCTCTGTACGCGATTTCTCCATCAGGTGCGAACATAAATAATGATTTTCTTTTTATTTACAGGAAAAATTTAAAAATCCGTTGTTTCCCTGGAAATCTCACATTTCGATAAAGCAACGGGAGGAGCTTTCCGAACGTTTTTCCCATTTATTCACGTCCCAAGCCGCAAGTCCTGATTTGCCAAGCATCGGACATGGATTTCCGGGGGATTTTGGAGCTTCCGAATAATTCATTTGCTCCATTACCTCGGGCTGAGGTTATCGATAAATTTGTAAAGAACGAAATTGCACTCGAAACGAATAGAAGAATAAATTTGATTTTCTCGAGTGGATTTGGAGAAGCAGTAAAATTACGAATCACCGTCAACACGCTGATCGTTCGACGTTCGTCGCAAAAGACACACCTTTTGGCCTCGGCGAAAATTCATTCGCTTAAAAAAAAATGATGATTACGTTTCGCGTCCTTGTGGGTCGACTTAATGACTCGCTCGTAATGAATAAAAGGCACGAAAGTGTTGCTCCAAGATTTGGCACCTGTTTCAGCAAGGATCCGGACGAGAGGACATGCGAATTTCACACGGCGTTTACCACGGATCTTGCTCCAAGTCCCTCCCGCGGCAATGACCTCCCGGACGACTCATCCCTGCCCTAACACCTTTTACACCCCTTACAATACCTTCCCGCGTACATTACATACAACCCGGTTATTTCTCTAGGGAGTTTTCTCTCACGTGAGTACGCTTTCGTATACGCGAAACGTTCACAACTATCCCCACTCTGCTGCGATTCTACTTCGTAGCCTTGGCTTCTTTCTATCCATGCTACGTACAAACGCTATACCGCGACTTTATACACTACCGAGCGATATCCACGAAAAAGACATAAACAATCCCTAGGCGAGGAACGTAACAGCTTTACTTTGCAACGTACTTTTGTATTTCCAGATTTCTTACGGGAAAAATGACAATTAAAAAATAAAAAGCAAAAAGAACAAAAAAAATTCTCCTGTTCTCGGATATTCAACGCTCATGTGTTTTTTCAATTTATTTTTTAATTCTCTTTATTTATCGTGAACCAAGAACGATAGCAAAAAAATTTCGCACCAAGATTTGTATATTGTCGCTTTTTCCTCGATGGGTAGAAAATTTGAAAATTGAAATTTGATTTTGTGCAAATTTTGACACCGAGGAGATTGGCAAAACGTGGAATTTTGATGAATGGGAAAAATAACACTGGAATGAAATATTTGAAAAAAATGGATTTTATGGGACAAACTCGAACCGCTGATGAGCGATGGCGCGAGTCATCAGTGCCTTGAAAATACTCAACTCGACGAAGTAGCTTCGGTCGGTCGTACAGAAAATCACATTTTTTTACTGCCCTCCCTTTTTTTCAAGGATTTTTTAATCCTTTCCAGCGAAGTTTCGAATCATTATCACAGACGTGACATTAATTATAATTAGGAACTCGATCGGATAAGAAAATTTCCTGTTCAATTATCCTTTCGATGTAAAATCGCAATGTATTTTTTTTTCTTCTAAAAAATTCCGGACCCAAAAGTCAAAGGAATACGAACATCATCCAACGGAATTGGGTCGAGCATTTTCGTTGAAAACTGTCACAATTTTCCGTGACTCTTGACAGACGGAACTGAAATAAATTTTGGTGATTATGGGTCAGAAAAAACCTCGGAAAAAACTCGATTGGAGGAGAACGAATGGAGCGAATAATTTCTGTATGAAATCAGCGGTCAGCTCGCAGAAGAGTGAAAAGCCGATAAACTAAATCGGGATGACGTACGAGCGCGGCCGCATCAGGATTCCGCGACGAAGTTTATGAAATAATAAGCGAATCCGGCTGGAGTATTTCGCGGTCCGATGTGACTAGTCGACATTTAAAGTGCTGGCTCGTGTCCACGTCTGTCTACGTTAATTATACCAGGCAGGACGTGCGCTTATCTTCACAGAAAAAACAACCGTCCTGTGTCACTGTTCGAAACTGACGTTATAAATTAAACCTGCTGCCCTTTGCCCCTCCCTCGATTTCGTATAATTGAGACAATTCTTGGTTCGATTTATTATCGACAATAAAAATATTTTAATAATTAAATAAATAATAGAAAAAATGGAGTTCCCAGCGGTCTGATTGTCGCAAAAGTGAACGTGGAACCTCGTGATATTGAGTTAACAATTTTTAACAATAATAAAATGACAAGACATCGAGTCATAAATTTACGTTTCGCACATTATTGACTCGCACCCTTTCCCTTTACATGCAGCGCGTTTTCCACGCTGCGTCTGGATCGGCCAACGGATCAACGATGTCCTTAGTTTTTATTTGTTTCTTTTTTTCCTACAATGGCTGACGATTTTTGGACGTGAAATATAAACAAGCAGGGGATTTGGTGTCGAGAAAATTTATCTCGCATCCTAGAGGACCTGTGGGCTCAAGCGTTACGTCGAGATTTAGCGTAGCGAGTTAGGGAAACATTGGGTGGTCCTGTGATCGTCTAGTGTTGGTTATTTCGGCTTCACGTGTAGTCTGGTCATAGTCTACCCGGCAAACACTTAATTAACCCCTCAAGAACATGGAATGACGTAGTATTTGCATTCGCTTTAATCCTCTTAACGTCAAGCCACGGTCTCACCTTCATGAATATCACTGGACCGAGTTTTTGTAACTTTTGTGACTTTGGTGCATTATTTTTTACCGAAAATGAACAAACTTGAGTTGCCTGAGTTCAAAAAAACGTATTCTTAACCCTGTTTTTTTATTATTGCGGTAACCTGGGGTCATTCATGACGCCAATTTTCAAAAATTCATATCTCCGGTAAAATTCGAAGAAAAATATACAACTTGGGCTCATTCTTTTCGTTTTTTGATGCAGAATCACGTGAGCCTGGGGCCATTTTGCTTAAAGTCGAAAAATTAGTCAAAAATGCGGTATAACGAAAATTTGATAAACGGATTTAAAGTCGCCTGGGGTAGTGTTGACCCCAGGTTACCGTTCGTATGAAAAAGCATGGGTTTAGCTTGCAATAACGAGCACCGGTTAATTTTCTGATTTGCGGAAAATTTGTCGAAAACAATTCGTCGAAAACAATTCGCCGAAAACAATTCACCGAAAACACAATTCGCCGAATCACAATTCGCCGAAAACACAATTCGCCGAAAACACAATTCGCCGAAAACACAATTCGCCGAATCACAATTCGTCGAATCACAATTCGCCGAATCACATTCCACCGAATCACAATTCGTCGAATCGCAATTTATCGAAAATTTCCAAAAATTCCGTCACGAATACTATTATANAGCCACGGTCTCACCTTCATGAATATCACTGGACCGAGTTTTTGTAACTTTTGTGACTTTGGTGCATTATTTTTTGCTGAGGATGAACAAACTTGAGTTCCCTGTGTTGTTTAATAGCCCGAGCTCGAAAAAACGTATTCTTAACCCTGTCTTTTTATTATTGCGGTAACCTGGGGTCATCCATGACCCCTATTTAAAAAAATTCATATCTTCCGTAAAATTCAACGATTAAGATTCAACTTGGGCTCATTCTTTTCGTTTTTTGATGCAGAATCACGTGAGCCTCGGGCGATTTTGCCTAAAGTCGAAAAATTAGTCAAAAATGCGGTAAAACGGATTGAAAGTCGCCTGGGGTAGTGTTGACCCCAGGTCACCGTTCGTATGAAAAAGCATGGGTTCGAGAGTTTTTAAATTTCGAAGAAATAATGATTATTGGAACGAGAGGTTTATCAATCGTGGTAATTGTTACTGTGGGACTTACCACTGTCGAGACTGTTCTGATTTTCCAGGTCCGGATCCGGGATCGATCGAGGTCCTCCGTCTCGAAGGAAGTCTGAAAACAGACATTGCGTGATGCATGAAGTCTCCAATATTTATAATAACGATTCGCTCAGAGGAGCAGGGAGGAGGAGAAAAAAAATGTTTAATTTTTTTTCTTTCTTTTGAAAAAATGAAATTATTTTGCTCCACATTGTTTGATGGTTTACCGACGAAAACGGACGTGCGTCTCCTAGCGGATGTATGACATTTTGAAAAACGGACAGCTGGTAGAATAGATTGGCTATGAAAACTTGTTCCGCGATATGACAAATTTTCCACATATCAAATGTGAATTTTTATATATTTTCAAATTGTTGCGACAACGTCGCATTCCCGAGTGGTTGGTTTTTGCGGAGGTTGGGAAGGGGCAAAGGCCGTTGGGAACGAGTTTGGTTTTGTATTAGCATGTAACTCCTGTAGGAGTCGAAGTTACGATGGTTTGTGGGTGGTTGGGCAGGCGGAGGAATGAGAGGGGAATAGAAAGGGACTGAATGGGAAAGAGAGACGGAGAGAAAGAGAGAAAGAGAGAGAGAGAGGAATATATAGGACGAAAGAGGGTGGCGAGAGGGAGAGAGGGAGGAAGAGGGTAATTACCTCCTTGGGGAATGTACCTCTCCGCCGGACGCGCGGGCACGCGGGTGCGCGTAGAGTACACCAACGGGGAAAACGCGGGGTATAGCCCAGAAGCATGGGCACAGAGGCTTCCCACTGCTGCGAGTGGGTCCCATGGGACATTGGCACAGTGGTTCGCACGGTGGTTCTCATTTTCCGCAAATTAGATTTTACACTCTCATCCCCTCCCCGAGCAGTAAAATTCGATGGCCTTGGACACCTGCCCTCCGCAGCCCGAACCCCTTTGCCGAACCCGAAGCTGCACAGCCTTCTGGAGAGAATTCTCTTCTCCAGGATGCCGGCAGCAGCAGCGCGGTGAAGCTTCGTACAAGTATATAAACAGAGTATTAAGCTCGATGGTCCAACTGGAAATGATATTTTGCGGGTGGCACGACGAAAACGACGAAAATTTTGGTATTTCCGCTGCATTTTCCGCGCACACACGATCATTGTTTGTACAATCAAATAATAATCGCCCGTCCGCATATTTCAGACGCCAGCCCAACTAATTGGAAAATATTTCAATTTCTCCCCGGATTCGAATCTCGGTCAGGGAAACAGTATATAATTCAATCCCCGTCGTTTAATCCGAAATACGATGAAAGTGGCGAGACATTTTTTCATGCATTATTAAGGTCATTGAAATTTCGATCGAAGCTGGCAATTCGATTAGCTAATGAAAGTCGGATTCCTCTTGTTGGGAAAATAGAGAGAAGAGTCATGCATAATAATCCTGCGAATCGATACACGCTAATAATAAAAAAAAGCCATTAATCGAAGGAGCTTATTACAATAAAAAAAAAAGGAAATAGCGAGTGTTGTGCATTTGCCAGAGCAGTTTATCGGTGATAAGTCGCGGCCACATATTTTTCGATCCCAAAGGATTCATTCCGAGCAATATTTATTGCCCGCAGGCCAAGAGGATATTTGGCTCAGTTTGGCAACTATTAATCTCAAGTTTAATCAAGAAAGCGTGTGTGTTATATTTCATCCGAGCAGGCGAATTCGTGTGTCCTAAATATAAGAAAATAGGCTCAGGTGAATTGAGCTGGAGACACGGGGGTAGAAATTCTCTAATAAAAGTCGGTCTCGGTATCCGAGAGAGTGTCATCGGCATACATGCCATATATACAGTGTCAAGGGTCCTCTCCGATTCCCTCGAGGTGCAAACAATATAGCCGAATAGGCTGAGCAAAGCTCTAGCTCCGAAGGAAAAATCTTGGGCACTAAGAAAAGTAGCGCGCGCGTTGCAACCCTCCGCGATCCTTGAGAGCCCATCACCAAAGCAAAGGCCCGAAACGAAGAGTAGTGACGAAGCAAATATATATATAATGCAACAAATTCCCAAGAGAATACCCGCCCACCCAACGAGCCGATACCTCCGGGAAAACTTAATTTTTTTCCCCTAATTATCTCGGCCTCCCTGTTTTTTATGCCACGAGCAAAAAAACGATTTTATTTTTTACACCGAAAAAAATAAAGGAGACATTGACATGGAATCGCCGATTTTGCAGCAAGTAGAAAAGCAAAAATCGATCGAAAATCTCTTGCAAACGGAAGCGCTCTCTCTGGGGCAGAGATTTCAAAATTCCGCAAGATCTACGAATCGTGATAATCGTCGGAAGCGAAAAGCGAGACTCGAAGATGGAGCTTCCGGTTCGGAGGAGACAGTTATTTTCGCGGTGGGTTAAAATAAGAAAAGTGACAAGGATACAGAGGCTTGTGTCTTTATCATTGGTCCACAGGGCACAGCACAGGCTTGTTTCATATGCGGCGAGTGTCAAGGCACAGCAGAGCATAGATATTGTAAAAGAGGAATAAAAAAAAAGTAGTGTCTGTGCGNCATGGAATCGACGATTTTGCAGCAAGTAGAAAAGCAAAGATCGATCGAAAATCTCTTGCAAACGGAAGCGCTCTCTCTGGGGCAGAGAATTCAAAATTTCGCAAGATCTACGAATCGTGATAATCGTCGGAAGCGAAAAACGAGACTCGAAGTTGGAGCTTCCGGTTCGGAGGAGACAGTTATTTTCGCGGTGGGTTAAAATAAGAAAAGTGACAAGGATACAGAGGCTTGTGTCTTTATCATTGGTCCACAGGGCACAGCACAGGCTTGTTTCATATGCGGCGAGTGTCAAGGCACAGCAGAGCATAGATATTGTAAAAGAGGAATAAAAAAAAAGTAGTGTCTGTGCGACTCCATCGAAAGACGGTGGAAGCGAAGAAAAAGAAAGATATGACGAAGGGAGCGAGAGTGAGAGGAAGAAATAGTTCTTGGTGAAGGACGCGGATAGCTTGGCGTTTTCCACGTTTGTGTGCCGCGGGTTTGAGGCGCCGGTCCAACATCGCACACCAGGGGCTCAGGGGGTGCGCGAGCTCTGGATAAAGCCCCACCGAGTTAGGGTGGTGTGCAGGGATGATTTTATATGTCCAAGTATATACGCGCATATGTGTGTGTGTGTGTGCGTGTGACGTTAAGGGGAATACTGCGGAGCAACCGAACGAGCTTGTGGGTGAGAGGGAAGAAGCGAAAGGGGCGGTTGGGGGAGGAGAGGGGCAGGCAAGCCGGAGAGTCGGTCCCATGGGAAACGTACCGCGCCGTGCCACGGCCCGAGGCAGCTCGTCACCTGGGACACCCTTATATCGCCAAGTACAGTCGCACCGAGAAAACGTTTTCGAAACTATGCGAGCATGTCGCAATGTTTTCTCATTGCTACAAAGAGAATGTTACACAAGCAGGATATGTCTGTAAATGTCTATCAGCAAATACAACGAATACCAACTTGAGACAAAAAGAATCAACGTCCGTGGAGTTTTTAACTCAAGACTATTCCTCCTTTTAGAATGAACGCTTCATGGCGAGAAGCTCTTCCGGAACTTGGATGGTACCGAGTCAGCTCCGTTCGTGAAATCCTCTGAGCAACAATAAAATTAAGGGAATTCAGGTTGCCCTTGAATTAATTGATTAATTTTGTGATTATCTTTCTGGGAAGGGCATTACAGGACGGATGACCTTCGATACTCCTGTCGCATCGTTCTCCGTTCCGCGTATTGTTAAAAAAATGGAGTAGGTCGTCGCCGTTTGTTGGAAATAAGTTCGAAGCACATGCAGTCCCGCAGAGGTTCGAAACCTCACGTCTGAAAGTTTGTGTTCTCCGGAAGAAGCCGCGCGTATATGGCAGGGACGTATATGTATGAGGATGAGATCAACTTTTGGAATAATGCGGTGCACCGGTGGGCCAGGGATAAGGGATTAAAAAATGGGGTGAATTTAGGTGAAAAAAGTGTGTCTGAAAGAGAGACTGGAAGATCAATAATAGGGCTGGTTTTATAGTGATCCGTACAATACTCTAGGAGGATCGTAAAGGCGAGCGGCGTGTAGGTCGGGTCGCGCGGAAAGGCTATATTAGTGGGTGCTGTACTGGGAATAAGGCGAGCAACGAGAGGGTGGCAAGATGGAGGGCAGGGGGTTGGATAGTAGAGTAGAAAGGGGATGAGTACGATTGGTGGTGTGTGGGAGGAGTGCGAGAAGAGGAAGAAGCGCGGAGAATGAGGAGAAGGATGAAGAGGATGAGGAGGATGAGGATGCGAAGTGGAAGAGAGAAGAGGATCTACGTTGGATAGACGAGAGGGGAGTTGGTGAGGAGGGGTTGGTCGGGCCAGATCCCGAGGGACTTGGCGCTCTCCTCTGGCGCTGCCAGCACTCGGGAACGCAAGCTAAGGGGGATGGGAGAACTAATCAGCTCGGCGCATGCGCACTGGGCTTCTCGCGGTCCCAAGAGAATTTCCCAGCATTCCCCATAATGTACTCGCTCTATTCCCTCTCTTTCTATACCCTCCGCTCTCCCTCCTCTTCCTCCTTTCCTTTTCTCTTCCTTTCTATCTGTTCCTCTATCTTCGCTTTCCCTCTTCATCGTATTCTCTGTACCAATGAAAACACACACACAAATACACATTCGCCAACACCAATTTCTATTATACAGTTCTTTTCAACCCCAAGATCGTCATCCCCTTCCTGCTTTTCTCGAATATGTACGAAAAAGCCAAAACATTTGAAATCGACTTTGCGTCGGGATCTTCCCGATTCTGGCTCACCCACGGCTCTCTGCCTTTTTAACTCTTTTGTGTTGCACTTTTCTTTTCATTCTCGCCGCTCATCGCTCCACTTTGATGCCGATTTGTAAACAGCTTTGTAAAGATACGTCGGTATCGTCTTTGTGGCTCCAGATATCAAGCCTGCAATTCAGCAGCTATGAAATCTAAAGATGGTCCCACGAATTTATCCCCCCAATCGCCTCAGGCCAAGATTCCGTTGAATGGAATTTAATTGCCGCTTTTTTTTTTATCATTTCAGCAGCCATTCGACTTCTACACTTTACGTTCGGATTATTTTATTCCTTGGAAGAAATAATTGAGTAACTGACTCCGCGTCCCAATGAGAGCAGGAGGAAACAGCGTCAGGTGTAAGCAACAGCACGCAGTGCTTCTCCTGTGTCCCGGTTGTTTAGCTTCCCTTGAGGGATATTCGGGCCAGAAAACAGCAGCGGAAGGCATAACGCGTTTGCCATCTCGCAACAACCCCGGGTTTGTAGCTTTCTTTTGCTAACCACAAGTCCCACTTGGCTTTACTTCCATGTTATAAAGTTCCGGATAGCATACACTTGGCGAAAGGAGGGCTGCAATAATAATCGGCTGGCGACGACCCTCCTTACGCCAACTGTATCGCTTCGACTTGAAAATCTTGTTAACCCTTGAGAATAAAACGAAAAATAAAAAAATGGTCGAGGAAAATCTTTATTTTTGCGATTCTATGCGTTTGAGCGAAAATTAAGAAATCGAATTACTCAAATTTGGCTATTTACGTCCTACGAATAAAATCAAGTGGTCCTTCTTCTTTCGAATTCTTTCGAAAATGAAAATTTCATTCGTTTTTGAGTTTTCGAATCGCTACGATTTTTATTCGCGAAATTCTATGCGATCCGGCAAAGTTAATGAAATAGAAAAACTCAAATTTGGCCATTGATTTCGCACGATTGAGATCATTTGGTCCTTGAAACGAATTCTTTCGAAAAATGGAAATTCCACTCGTTTTTGAGTTTTTGAATCGTAGCGATTTTTATTTGTGCAATTCTATGCGTTCGGGCAAAGTTAATGAAATTGAAAAACTCAAATTTGAGTATTTATTTCGCACACGAATAAAATACCGACCAATGAATTTTTTATTCGTTAAATTCGAGTTTTCGAATCGTAAGAATTTTTGGAAAAGAAGTAAAAAGCAATTTTTTGTGCGAGACTGTGACTGTGTGCATTACCAGGAGCCTCGTAATTGTGGGACGCGATTGATGAGATGCAGGAGCAGAGCAAATTGCGAGAACTTGGAGTATATACTATGATGAGGGCGAGGGGATCGAAGACGCGAAAGTCAGTCCAGAATATCCATTTTGACAGGATGCAGAGAGTGTCGTTGCAAGCAGCAGGAACTCACATGGGAGGATATCGCATATTGTTGCGATCTATGCACCGGATTGCATTTTCCTCATGCAACACATTCGAACAATGAAGCGTCACGCCACTCTGTTCTCTCGTATTGTATCGAGGACTGCAGGGTGGACGCGTGCTTTCAATGCCAAGAATCATACAGAGTCCCAGAAGTAACCGAGCTAAAGTAATACGGAAGAATCGGAAGAATAGAAAAAAAAACAAAACAAAACAAAACAAAAATCGCAACAAAAAGAACATTCGTCGTGATATGCAAAAATTGGAGATGCAGTAATGGAGACGGCGGGTGAAGGAGGACTGCACCAACTATTGAGGTGGCTCGTTCACATTTCCATTGTTACGACAAGCAAAAGAAAATCATGCTTCAATCACCACTGCACTTAGGTCATGAGAAAACCTTCGAAAATATCAAGATTTTTCTTTTTAATCGTAATTTACCTTCCGAATGCAGACTGAACGCTCTGTGAAGCTCTTCCTCTTCGTCTTCATCCTCTTCGTCCTCGTTCTCGGCTAATGGAATAAAAAATTCAAATGATTTAACTGACAGAGCTGTTGGTTTCCTTGGTTTTCGCTTTCGAAGGACTTGGAGCATGCAATTACTCTTTCGCTCTTAAGGTAGTATTCTTGCAAGAGTGCAGGATGAATATTTCTTTTTTATTGTCCATTTTGTTAGAAATAATAAATAGATGGATATTTACGTTTAATCGTATCGAGGTCGGAGCCGTCGTCGAAACTTTCTGGAGCTCCATGCTCCGTGCCATCGTCCCATTCTTCGTCTCCTGAAACGTTAAAAGTACGCGTTGAGTTTGGGTCGGTTCGGAATATTGGGTTTCGTCGTATTCAACGCAATCAAGTGGGAATTAAATGATCTGTGGCTAAGCACGATGGTCCATGATCGAGAAGACACTGCGTGAAAGGAAAGAATAGCAGGCTTTGGTGTTGGAAATATTTCTCGAGAGACCGCGGGAAGCCTCTTTGTTTTTATCAGGAAGTTGGACGAGAGAAGGAAATTCAATCTGCCGTAAATACGAATAACAATTTGGAACTAAGTTGCAGAGGCGTGAGATGTTCGGAAGGCGAGCACCCATGTGATCTTTGGGTGATACGTATGCAGAGCCGGGTAGTCGCGGTAATAATCGTAAAGGTAAGGGGATTGGCTTTCATCGTGAGGAGCAGGCCGTTCTCCCCGACCACGTAATGTTGTTCCTGGCTTCAGGAAACCTTCTATTCTTCCCGTAGCATTTTTCCTCACAGACTCTCATATGCTCGGCAGGTTCAGCGCCGATGCTTCGCTCGATCCAACAATGTGGCCAATTTTCCAGGGTTGCGAGACGACTGGAAGAATGGCCGACAAAGTTCATTAGAAAATTCCAAGCCCCGTTTTTCCTAACGAAAGAATTAGCGACTTTCATCTCAGGGGCCACGTTCAGCGTCGCACAGGAAAGCATCGTCCTCGTAATTCGGTTGCTGGATTATCTCATAAAATCGTTATCAGTGGGAAGGAGAGAATTGAGAGAAAGAGGGAGCGTCGTCGTACGTCTTGGTCTCGTGGCAGATAGTCCGGACGAGTTGGACAGGTATCCAATAGTATTCGTTGGTATAGTGAGCCTAAAGTGAGCAGTCCTTCGTAGATGGAGAAAGTGTGCTGGTGGACCTGCTCCTATCCTCATCAGGCAGTGTCTGTACGTATTATCGGGTGCTCTTCACTTGTGAGGGTGTAAAACGAATATATATCGTACACATGGATAGAAAGCCGATGCTCCCAGGAGAAGAAACGCAGGGTTGCTCTGACACGGACTCAGACTCTCTGGGGAAAATCCACCCCTACGTTTCTGTCGCAGTTCCCTTCACCTTTACCGTTGCGACGTATATACGTGCACAGATATGTATATAAAAGCATACACACACACTCACACAGACGCGTTTAAATTTTTGCCTCTTCCTTTCGATTTGGCGGAGCTTAGATTCGCCATTGGAAACTTTGGTATAACGCGAAAAACAGCAGAGCAAGAGGAGCAATCCTCTGAACCCCGAAAACCACCGGAGGTCGTCAATTCGTATATTGTCGCCAAACCGCCACGCTCACGAGCCTGCGACGTCGCAACGAGACTTTAAATTCATATGAATGCAATATAGACGCGTGCGATACGCAATTTTGCTACTTCGAAAATAATCTGTAATGAGATTTATGAGAAAAAAAGTGTACGTGACTCAAATTCATTGGATTATTTTTTCGACGTGTATCTTCAGACTCGAGGAATATATTTATGAACGAATTTGATGGGATCGTAGTTTTGGGGGATTTTCGAAAGATTTATTGTCGAGTTTTCGGAGCTGTGAAGAAAGCCAGTAATCCGTTGTGGCGAGCATATTTCGAGGATTATAATGAGACCCACGAAGATAAGAGGCTCGGATTCTGACACTGCGAAGATCACTGCGGACTTAAATTTTCATGGGTTTTCAAGATTACGCCAGCTCTCGTGGTCCGAACGGTTGATATTTAGTGGGCAAATTTGACAAACTTGACTTGTCTGGAATCATAATAGACGAAAGACTGAACATTTCGATAAGAATTTTCTTCTTCCTTTTATTGTATTTTATCACAAAGCTCCGAAATTTGCGAGCTCGTAAAGCAGCCCTTGAGAGAAATCGACAATTGACCCTTCGCAAACAGAACGATGCCCCTGATTCCGTGAAACTGACTTTTTTACAGTCACTTCCGGTTTTTCTAGTTTTTTTTTTTTCATTTTTTGTAAAAATTCATGAATTTGAAAGATTAAAAAAATGTCATCAGTGGCGCGAAAATCAGTAAAGAAATCTGGAAAATGTAAAGTGACATTGGATGAAGAGAGAGAAACGCGCGCAGGCGGTGCTGGTCTGTTTCGCCACAATATAGAGTGCACGAGACCGCGGCCGCGATAGCCACTGCGGTCGTTAATAATTGCCGTGGACGTAAATTAATTCCACGGCAATAATTATGCATGTATGCTCGACGCACAAATTACAATCACGGCGAAACACATACGGCGTGAGGCATAATGTGTGGTGATTCGGTTCATTGCGTTCTATGCTTTAGTTCCATATCTAACCCTAGTCCAGCACTGTACGAGATTATATGCTCGCATTTCCCACCAATATACAATATTCTCTTCGTGTACGATGTGCCACCGCTGTATTAGGATCTGTATCACAGTGTATCCACGAATTTTCACAATTATAATGCAATTGTGATTAATACTGAAATTTTCAAAAAATCCTGCAAATGTTTGCACTAAGAATTCGAATATCGATTAGTTCTCTTCCGAGCCACGGTATCATGAGTTTTGATTAATGAAGGCTCAAACATTTCTTTCGTCCAATCCATCCCAATTTCGAACCCCGAATAATTAACGCTAGAACGGTAACTTGGGCTCAAAAACGACCAGAGCAGGCGACTTAAAATCCCGTGACCTTTCTCTTTCTTTCAATTTTAATTTTTATTGTTTTAATTATTTTTTGTTACTTCTAATAATATTTTGTATTTTTTATGCGTTTTGTATTTTTCATTGTTACCATTCGCCCTACGGATTGATCCAGGGCATAAAAATATGTGTCAAGAATTATAATAATCAATAAATCTTCGTTCTCCCGATTTTTTATCGTTTTACCGCATTTTTCACTGATTTTTTGACTCCAATAAAAATTTACTCAGGCTCACGTCGTTCTGCATTAAAAAACGAAAAGAATGAGCTCAATTTGAACTCTTTTCGTTGGATTTTACCAGAGATATGAATTTTTTGAAATAAAAATGTAGATACAACTCAGGGGAGGATCCAAGTAAAACGGATGGAAAATCTGGAAACAGGAAAGCAAGGTTCGTGTGCAGAGATGGGGATGAAAAGAGTTTCCGTGCTGATAGCAACGATAATGTTAGATGCAGAATTATGGTGAACCGCGGTGGTCCCACACTTTCGCAATTGTGATTTGAATCAATTAATGTTTAGCTCGAAGCCTGCGCTAGGAAGTCAGCATCAGCAGCACCACCACCAGCAGTTCATTATCGTGCGTTAATTAGAGCAACTGACCTTACGCTTACGCATCACATATTCTCCATAGCCCGAGACATAACTCGACGTATTCTCGCAATCCCTTTCGTTCCCATATTCCACAACCAAACGCTCGGTTCGTATATGCTTGTTTGGTCACTAATTTAACGTGTAATCGGCTCTAAATACATCGTGATAATAAGAAAACATGGCCTGGCCGGTCTGGAGGTCTCTGTAATATTGTTACCAGCATAATTCTTCATTCATCCAATTCACTTGATAATCTCCTTCATTTGTTCCACCTCTCAGTGCAAAGTTTTATAAATATCGAAATCAAAACCCAGACTAAGGGAATTCCACCAAATATTCATCATTCGCGCTACGAACTCTTTAAACATTCGTCCAAAAGCAGAAAAATAAAATATAATAATTATAATTATAAATAATAATAAAATGATCCATAAAACATTAAATATAAATAAACAAAGCCATAAAATAATAAATATAAATAAATAAAACAATAAAATAATGAATATTTATAAAGAGCTCGTAAAGAGGGAGGCAAACCGATGGACGGAGGAGTGGTTTGCCGACCTCTGGGCTAGGGGACCCGAAATGAGACACACGAGGGCACTGCTAACAGGGCCATCGGCGAAACTAGGCACCACTCTCACTAACCTAGACAGGACACAGTTGAGAGTGGTCGTTGGACTAGTGACCGGTCACTGGTTCACAGGTAGGCACGCGGTGCGGATGGGACTCATTGAGGAACCGATCTGCCCGAGGTGCAGAGAAGCAGAGGAGACTCCTCTGCACATTATAATGAGTTGCAGGGGACTAGAGGGCGCCAGATATGAGGCCCTCGGGTCCCGGGCGCTCGAGGAACTTAAGCTGGATGCTGATGGGGTGGGCGGGCTTCTCCGCTTTGCGAAGAGCGCCGGCCTGCTCCCCAGCACTCCATGATCTAAGGGTTGCCCCCCCCTTGGGGCCCGGGCACAATGGTCCATCAGGACTGAGCGCCCGGTCAAAACCCAAATTCAATTCAATTCAATTCAATATTTATAAATAAAAATAAAATAAAATACGTGGAAATTTGGGCGAGAGAACGTTTCAAAACTTTCTGTCAAAAATAAAAAAATATCGGGTGCTTGTGACGCTAATAATTTTCGAATGTTCATCGTCCTTTTCAATGGCAGTGTGAACAAAAGTTTCACAGCGCAATCGCTAAGAGTTTGGAAATCATTTTTGTGCGCAAAGGTCATCCGAGATATACGAATAAATCAATGCCAAAATGTTGCAAAGAAAATGTTCCAATGTCTACGCTCTCTACGATCTACGAAGCGGAGTCTTTTCTAAAAAGTTGCAGAAATCTGGTTAAGGAAACTGATGATGCAGGATCGATGAGATATCCGGTGAAACAGTTTCTACACGTGTGTGTGTGGAAAGCACGTGGTTCCGCAAGCACACCACAGTTTGCAGAGTCTACATGCCATCGGATCGACCGCAAGAATTATTGGTGCCTGTCGAACGCACTGTTAATTGAATACATGTGGTGGTCGACCGGTATATCGATCGAGGTTTCCTCACCCACGACCTTTCCACAGCCATACATCAGGCAAATGCATCGCCTCACGTGTGCGACCAAGGAAATTAAAGTTTTTCTGTAAATTGGATATTTGCTCTGTGGCTAATCGACGGATGTGGGGAGCGACGTTTTTGAATGTGAAGTCGGAGTGATGACGTCGCAGAAGAAATTCGTTACGATTCGATTGATCGCAGAAACACAAGCGAGCACAAAAGATTTAATGATTCACATCGATAAAGACTAGAAAGAGATCTTTCCCAATAATTTTTGAATTTTGGGCCGTGAAAGAGAGCCGTGTGCTTATTGGCTCCGAGTGAGCTTGCTGGCCGCCTCTCATTAACGCGAGCTGGTCATTCCAAAGCAATTATCCAAACGATGCCGAAATTATTCCAGCACGCAGCAAGACAGCATATCGTTATTGACCACGTAGTAGCTCATTAAATACTCATTGAAAAAAATTGTTTCGATCGCGGTTGATTAAGAAAAAAAAAAAAACTGAGACACATTGCGAGCGCGGATTCTGAATTCTTGATCGATCCAAACTCGTCAACGAGCTCTTGAATCGACGCGGGCACAAAGTTGCGACCGTAGGAGCTCCTAAAGCATCTGTTACTTCCGGTACTGAGTCGTTTCGATGTTCTCTCAGCTTTTTCCATCTCGGTGCCCGATTCTCACGCGTCAGAACGCAGACAAAATTGTTCGTATGACTTTTCTAATGGTTCAGACTCCACATGATTTCTAGCGACAACTGTCAAGCAATAATTCGATACTTTTGCCAATTTGCAACGAATCAAAGTTGGTGTAACTTTATCACAGTTGTGCGATCTACTGGTTATTCTCTTACATGGAAACTCGAACGCAACTAAAGATACGGGACTCTGGTATATGTTTACGTCCGGATGTTTGAGTCTGCTACTATTTGCACGATGTCTCTGTGAACATGTAATACATTCGACCACCATAGAGGGAAGGGAAAGGAGGAAGAAGAGCAGGCACTATGGTGCCGCAGTCACATGCTCCAGTACAAAACCAGAATTGGATAGGATAGGAGAACTGGTGATTACAGAGAGACCGGCGGAATATCCCGTGAGAGACCACACTCCCCAGGGCTTCTACCTAATTCCGTCCTGGCTGACTACTGACTCCGTTCCATGTCCCTCCGGCGCTCCATTGCTCGCCAGGACACGCCGTACGAACTAGCATCTATTTGGCTCTTCCATATATACTTCTCTCCTATCACACCCTTTGCATCCCCGTGTAACTTTACACATCCCTTACCTGCTTCTATACGTATATTGACTGAAAACAAAATTTTGTCGGAAAATATCGATATTTTGTTGCATACGTTCGACTAAACGTTTTTTTTTTTTTAATAATTCCAAAAATTTGTCATTGCAGAAAGAAATATTCTAGAAAGTCTCTCCGGGAAGCAGATTTTTGTCGATCCAATCGTAAATTTTGCTGATAGTTCCGTTAGGAACCGAATATTCTGCCAAAATTAAGTAAATTTTGAAATTATTCAAAAATATTTGGTTTACCGTGCTTCACGAAATATCGACGTTTTTTGACAAAATTTCATTTGCAATGTACGTGCCTCATGTATGTACATAAGCATATGTGTCAATTACTTTTCAATCCATTTTTGAGATCATTTCCAAAAAATACGAATATCGAACAAAATCCTCTGACAGATCCTGTGACAAAGCTTCCAACTTGTTTGTCTATACGATTCGTGGAGAATCACGGTCGAAACTTTAACGTTGAAAAAAAAACAAAATTCGACAATTTGTAATTGAACAAATTCTTTGGAGGATTCGATTTCCATGGAAAGCTTGGAGTTTTTTTTAATTTTTAATTTGTCTCGTAATCAAGAGATTGAGAAATGAATGCAGGAAAAATTGGATCAAGACTTTCCAAACGTTTCGATTGATGATTCACTGAATATCTCAATTTGTTGGATCATCGCGAAAGCTGCTCGTTACTATCATGCTTGTTAGTTCGATTCACTGGATTTGCTGCTAAAGGAAATGTAGTTCATGGCAATAATGTTATTGTTGAATCGAAAAATGTCATTTTGTTGACTTAGTCAACGTGATTCCTCAGTTCACGTTGCTGGCTTTAGTTTTTGGTAAATTCAATTTCGGAAATTCTATAAAAGCTCTCAGTACTTGAAGAATAAATGAAAATGGTTGTGAAATTTGATTTCGTAGGAAGAACTACAAACGTTATTTCCCAGTTGTTGTTTTGCCAAGCACTCTTATTGACATTGAGTCTAATTTTACGATTTTACGAATTCGAGAAATTGCAGACTCGATTGTTTCAAGTTTTATTATTCGAAAAATCATTGAATTCGGTCTTGGGATTGCATCAAAGTTACAGATGTGGGAAATAATCCCAAGAAGTCTAAATTGGAATGTTTTGCCTTCAGAACTGACAGAAATGTCATGGGAACTTGGAATTTTGGAAGAAAAAAATGAATAAATAAATTGCTGGCACTTTGGAATGACTCACTTTTTAGAGATCGAGGTTTAGCCTGTTTCCTCCTGGACATGTCACCCTGATTAATACAGTATCACCGTCGAGCAGGATCCCGGTTCAAGAACTCGGAAAAAAATGAACATCACGAAAGCACACGCGAAGAAACATTTTTTGAATAATCAAAAATTCAATTGCACTATTTTTGTTGGTATATTAATGGAAATGCCGATAAAGAGAACTCTCGAAATCCGCGTTGGACAAAAAAAGATCTGTCATTAACGACACGCACGTGGTGGCGCACGACCGACACGAAAAACTGTTATGGACATGGAGAGAAACGCGTGGATGCTCCGGTAATGACACGCGCGGTTGGGAGACGCGCGACAAGTGTCGTCGTTTTCCCAAGGAAAGTCCTTGCTTGATCGTTCGCCGGACTTTGGATCTACCACCACGACTCACGCCTCGACAAACCCCCGATTTTAACCCCTACGTTGCGCAGACGCTCTCCATTTTCCAACCCCAACAATCGCGACCACGCGACACTCGCCTAACGCCTGGATCACGACGAGTTACGCTAATTCCTTCCAACATTTTTTATCGCTACTCCCACGATCTGCCTGAACATTAAACACACTTGGGAATCTCGTAATTTTTTCTCACTTGTAAACAAAAAAAATAAAGTAATAATCGCTAAACAATCGCTGGAGGCAAAAATTATTACACAAAATTTTTCGTTTGAATGGACCGAATTTTCGTAACTCACGATGAAGGTTTATCAGCGAAGTAACAAAGCTCAAGTGCCATTGATCGATGAATCAACTTGGAACGAAACATAATCGTCCAATTCGTTTTCCTTTTTTTTTAATCATCGTTTTCCAACGTTCCGAAGTTCCCTCGACGACTGTTTTTCCATAATACAAAGAATTCTTCCCAGCAAGAAATATTTCCCCTTCGAAATGTTGTTAATGTGGTATTTTAAAAAATTGAACACATCTGAAGAAATTTTCACAGGGAATATTGATGGAGAAATAGAAAAAGTACAATGAGGCGTAGACGAAAGATAATTTGACACGTATCGATTGCGTTTCATTCTTTCTCATCGCATGTACAAAGCTCCGCTCTGTAAATGGACGATTAAGTTATAAAGAATGCAGAATGCACCTTTTTTGCATTTTCTGCGAGAGCTATTTTCTTGCAGTAATAATGATCGCTCAGGACTAAAAAATCAACTACAAAGTTCTGAGCGATGATGGAAAAAAATGGCGCATACGCCCTCTTCGCATGCCTGGCTATTAATTCGATTCCAGCGTATCGTTCTCACTCCATTATTCCAACTATTCCGTACCAACGATCAATTTCTCGCTTAATGACATATTCAAATGTGTTTAAATTTGTTGGCGCAGCTTCGCGTGCAGTTGCTGGATAGTCGCTTTCGACAAACCATACGCCCCTGCACGCTACTCTATTTTTTCCTGCTTGTCAAATTTTGAGTGCGTGATTTTGTGCCGATTTTAATAAATTTTTCTCAATCACCTGCTCTGCGTTTTTTTTCCTTCTAATTGTTGACTCGTCTCCCGATCTTTCGTTAAGCAATTCGAAAAGCCTTGGAAATTATTTTCAATCATGAACATTGACCAGTACGTAATTGCAAACAAAAAGTTTTTGGAAATCGTTGGTCTTTATCCAATTAATTTGCTGCGTTATTTCATCTGCATTTCGCTCATTTTTTTAATCCTCGTTCCACAAATGTTGCAATATTATTGGAGCAGGCACGATTTCTCGGCCATTTTGGAAACGAGGTGAGCTTTTGTGTCCAAAGTTTTATGGGATTTTCTTTTTTTTTTTAATTTTTGAAATTTTAAAAAATTTTATCAATTTTTTCTTTTTTTTTTCGAATTTCGGAATTTTACGTAGCTCAGTGTCGTTGACGCTTTTACTGACAATAACCAAGTCAGTCTTATGGCTTTGCAACAATGAGACTCCGAAACTAATCAACTTTTTGATGACCGATTATTGGCGAATCGCCAAATCCATCGACGTCGACGATCGCATGCACGAACATGCCAAGTATGATAAAAAATTGCAATTCCATTTGTTTTTATTACTTGGAAAATATTTTATGGAGTAAAAAATGATGAACCCGAGCAAAAAAAAAGAAAGTAACGAAAAATGATTTTTCTAATTTTTCCGTTACGATAATAATCGATGGAATAATTTTATAGATCGGGGAGAAATGTNGATTTTCTTTTTTTTTTTTAATTTTTGAAATTTTAAAAATTTTTATCAATTTTTTCTTTTTTTTTTCGAATTTCGGAATTTTACGTAGCTCAGTGTCGTTGACGCTTTTACTGACAATAACCAAGTCAGTCTTATGGCTTTGCAACAATGAGACTCCGAAACTAATCAACTTTTTGATGACCGATTATTGGCGAATCGCCAGATCCATCGACGTCGACGATCGCATGCACGAACATGCCAAGTATGATAAAAAATTGCAATTCCATTTGTTTTTATTACTTGGAAAATATTTTATGGAGTAAAAAATGATGAACCCGAGCAAAAAAAAAGAAAGTAACGAAAAATGATTTTTCTAATTTTTCCGTTACGATAATAATCGATGGAATAATTTTATAGATCGGGGAGAAATGTAACGCAAGGCTTTTCTTTCCTAATAGCATACTCATTGTTCCTTTTTTATTCGTTCCAACCGTTGAATTTTATCATTAAAAAATTACGAGGCAATTATGGAGAAAGTTCGTCCGAAGAGACGAGTTTTCCATTCCCCGCAGCATATCCAAAATTTTGTTATCAGTCACCGTTCTATGAGGTGAGTTTTTCAAAGTGATTTTTCTTTGAATACAATCACAGCGTCGATATGCTGAACTTAAATTCTCAATTTGGTCCACATTTAAGTGTTTTTTTTCAGTTTTATCGACTTTTTCAATTCAAAAGAGTTTTTCCATGGTCGTCAAATCAATTTTTGAAAATTTTTGCAATTAACTGTTTTTGATGAAAAAAAAAAACTTGAACGAACATTTCGATCACAAATTTGATGTCGTTTTGAGTCGGAAATTTGAGAGAAATTCGTAAACTGGCGAAATTGTTAATCTTTTACGTCCAAGTGTCACGAATATTTGTTTTGACGCTTTCAATTGAAATTTCGACTGTTCGTAGTTGACTTACGTTTCCCAACTGTTGGCCACGAGCAGCTGCGCCCTCTTGGTTCTTGCCATGGACTCTCTAATCGCTACATCGTTGTTCCATACGTGCGGACACCTCGAAATTCTCCATAACAATTTGTTGGGCCTGAATAATTACATCGACGATCAGGTGAAATATTTTGGTGATGATTAGTCGAAGAAACTCTTCGATTTTTCGTTTAGGAATCGGCAGTCACCCAATTCCAGCACACATGGGTCCACGTGACCCACAGAGTTGATTCGACTGTGACCGAGGGTCAAGACGATGACTTTCTATTTTCGGGGAATAATTCGAGACATCCTTGACCTGCCTCACAGACGATTCGGGTCATTTAGACCCAGTGTGTCGAAAAGCTGATGACCGCGAACGTATTTTGAGCAAATGAAAAGTCATTGACTCGTAGAAAGTGAAATGATAATCGGGGAGCCATTGATCCACATTCTTTTTCATTCGTCAGGTGAAATATTCAGGAAAAAATGAATTTCGTAAAATATCGAAATATTCCAACGACCGATCGATTGAAAAACGATTTTCTAGTCTCGTGGCTCACCATCAGGTCATTATAAGGTGACGAAAATGAGTTTTTTTTTTCGTAAATTGCATTTTTTGAATCAATATTTAAGAAAATAATTTTCTTATTATCGAAACAGGTTTTCCGATTCCGTGGAAAAGGCTTTCAATCTCATTCTTTTTCTTCAAGTATTCGCCAGCAGTTTGATCGTGTGTCTCGTTGGATTTCAACTCGCTTCGGTAGGTCTAATTTTTCTTCATTTATTTTCAGTCTATCGATTATTTTTCGAGACAACGAGAAACGGAGAGAGAGAGAGAGAGAGAGAGAGAGAGAGAGAGCCGCTTATTCAATATTCTCCAATTTCCCATCGTGTGAAAAATGATGAAAATCTTTCTAATCGCTTTATAATACGTTACTGTTGCATTTTGCATGCAAAGACAACGTCGAAAACGTACAAACTGGCAAAATATTCTTCGTATCTTGTGATGGCAACGTTTCAAAACCTGCTGTTTTGTTGGCCCGGAGACAAAGTCATTCAGCACGTAATAAACTTTTTACAAACTTGATAACTTCGCATTTTTCCTCGCGATAAAAAGAAGAGAATTTATTTAAAGAAAAAAACGATTCTTCCCTCGACAGAGTTCGAACGTGGGAACTGCTGCGTTTTTCGTCAAATGGTACGACTCCTCAAACTCCATAAAAATGGGAATTCGTTTTATAATACTTCGGAGTCAAAAACCGAATTGTTTGACGGCTGGAAAATTTTACAAGATGTGCATGACAAGCTTCGTCTCGGTAATTCATTTTTTTTTTTTGCCCACAGTAAACATTGTAATTCCTAAAAAAAACCTGGACAAAATCTGCCATTCAGATTTCTTAGTTTGCTCATTTCTTGCTAATCGGAAGGAACCTCGAGTTTGTCGATGTTTGCATCGAAATTTATTCTTTCCAGATACTCAACACTTCTTTCTCGTACTTTATGCTGCTGCGCAGCATCAACACGAATTAACTCGTGAAATGTAGTGACAAAGAAATTAGTAATTCTTATAAAATCCAAAGGTTTTTCAACATTATTGCAAAACCCACTCGTTTTTCTAGCAATTGGTTTTATTCGGTATAAAAAAACGTGAACTCAAAGTTGAGCAACAATAACGACGTGCGGATGGAAATGTTGGAGCGTCAACAAAAGGGAAATAAATGAGTGGAGAAAAAACTTGCGTACGTTCAGAGATAAGGGCCCCAGCCGAAATACATTTGGCACAAATTGTCGACGTTCGTTGCGTCGAGGATGAGATGATTAGTTTGTCCTTCGACACTCAAATGCAATTCTATGTTTCCAATTTTTTTTCCTTGCGGCCTGATCAAGCCTTTCAGTCTCTGTTCAATATTTTTCACGTGCTCGACCGCCTGTAAGAGCCAGAGATTGAATAAAAATGTTGCATCGTTGAAATAGCAGAAAATCAAAATAGAAGCTCCAGACGATCTCACCTTTTCGTTCGTTTTTTCCCCCGCCTCGCCAGGCTGATGCCGATTCCACGATACCAAAGGATCGTAGACGAACGGAGTCAACACGCTGATAAGAATGCTTGCTTGTTCGCGGAGCACGCGCATCGTCGTCTGACACGATCGCCTGAACGGCCCCTCGTACTTCAACGGCCCCATTGCGTCGAGCATGTTTTGGGTCAGACGGAAAGGCACTTGTTCGGGCCAATCGAACAATTCGCCCTTTGAGACAAATGAAAGAAAAAAAAAATCAGCACGAATAATTAAATTTTCGTAATTACGCAGTTTGGCTATTTTTTCCGTGAAGTTGTTCATTTTATCGTAATAAGTGTTGTTCCATCGGGGAGGCTCACATTTCCCATAAACTCCATGAATTGTTTTTAGTGCCGAGTCAAAAAATAGTTGTCGAAAGTTTTTTTTTACTAAAATGCAAAAAACGTTACCCGATTGAACAGACAATTGAAGTCGACGTGAACGCAGTCGCCGCATTTAGTGTCAAAGAGAATATTTTCACCGTGGCGATCACCCAGGCCAAGAATATATCCAACCATTGACATTACGGCAGTCGTTCTGATGTAAGCCGTTCGAGCCTCGTACCTGTGAAAATAAAAGAAAAAAACATTTTTCTCCTAAAAACTCATTTTCGTAGCTGGAACAAAATGGCGTAAGGCGAGTCGTCGCATTTGCAGATTTACAGTTGGACGAAAACTCACCATCCGTAAGGATCAGGAAAGGTAAGACGGAACCAATCCCCAAGGACAGGAGGATGCCGAGGCAACAATTTGTTGACAAACGTCTCTCGCTTCTTCTCGATCGGATCTCGCAATGCGCAAATCATTGTTTTTAACTCTCGCTGCGCTACCACAATTCCTCGCTCTTTGTACAATCCCATTACCACCGGCCGGAAGCCCACCAAGTTCGGGACCCACTCGATCAAGCCACATTCTTCGTTCAAGGGCACGACACTCTGTTGAGAAACGGTTTTTAAAAACTAACGAATAAACCGAACATTTCCGATTGTTCCTTTTCAATAGAAAAAAAAAATTGAAATTTGCAGCTTTTTTTGTATTTTGCATTCAAATCAAATAATTTCGTCAACTTTTCTAGAAAGTGAAGAGGAAGCACAAACTTGTACAGAATATCTTACAGAATTTGCAGATATTAGAGCGGTTGGACGATTTTTCAAAAAACTCAGATTTTCCCAAAATTTCGAAAAATCATAAAATCTCAACTGTTCAACCGATATTTCCCAAATTAAATACCAATCTTCCTATTATGATACTCCATTTAAAAAAAAAAATGAGTAACAAATTTTAAAATTTGCGGAAGCTAGAGCGGCGATAGAATTTTTTATAAAATTTCAAAATTCCGTAAAATTCGTATTTTTCTAGCGATTCCAACAAAATTCTCAGAGAATTGAGAGCTTGTATAGATTAACATTTACGCAAAACGGGAGCTCTGTAGCTCGAACCGTTCTCGAGTTTCAAACGTTTGAATTTGACGGAGCCAAAAAATACACATTGACATATTTTCTAGATACGATTTCTCGATGTTTTGGGACATTCTAAGCACATGGACATTGAAAACGAAAAAAAAACAAATGTTCATAGTCACATATAGCTTTCTCTAGGAGGGAGCAAACAGGAAAATGCTTCTCAATGCTAATTATTCAACAATTTGATAGGAACGACGTGGAAAAATGTTGTATAATCGAAAATAACGAGCCTACGTAAGTTCTGATGTAGAGCCTCCGTTGACGAGATTCGGGATCCTTTTGCAAATACTTGTTGACTATACCGTTGAACTCCATAAGTCTGAAATCTCGTCGAAGATCATCTTTTGGTTTGCACATGAAAAGGTAAGCAGCGCCGTCCGAACCACGGAGTGCAATACGTCGAGGTCTTTGCAACGAAGTCATAACCATGACGTCATCATCGATCCCGGTGATGTGAACCCATTCGCTGGGGAAACGGAAAAAATGAAAATGAAAAACTCGAAATTTGTTGAAAATCGTTAATTTCGTAAAAAAAAATCATAAAGTTTACGAATTGAATTATTCTTACGCAGGGAATGGCGTGTGGGACGAAATCGAATCGCCTTTGGGTGGCAAATGGAGTTGTCGAAATTTGGAGGTCGGCATCATGATCGGACCGAAATCCGGAGAAGCCAATAATCGTTGGAGTCCGGATGACAAAACTTTAACATTAGTGTTGAGAACACCATCGGGTATTGCTTTGTTCGAGAGCTCGATCAGCCGTTCCCAGAGTCTGTTGAAATCTTTGATCAATTTTCTCATTTGCGAGGTCTCCAGCCGAGGATTATTGAGGATTTCTTGGCAGCGTTTCTGTCGGACTGGATAAGAAGACTAGAAAATCAATCAAATGGAAAAAAAATAATTAATAAACGTCTGAAAAACATCAGTGTCGAAAAGAACATCGGAAAAAATAATTTCCGTAACTTTTCACAATTTTCCTGAGACGTACGAATTAGTGACGGCAAAAAAAACTCTCGGCATAAAAAAAAACGAATTACCTTGAAAACCGAGGCCATCATCCAGAGACAATGTTGTGGATACGCAAGAATCAGCTTGACGAGAATCGTGCACAGAGTATTTTGCACTTCTTTGGAGGGATGACAAATTCTCGAGACGAGTTGACTGAACGCTGTGAGCCACATAAAGATTGGCAATCTGTCGAGATAAATATCTGAGAAAAGAAAAAAAACGTGACGATCCGAAAAACACAAAGTGATAAATGTTAAGAATCAGAATGATAATTACCAATGATTTTAGTCATTTTAATCATCGTCTCGATTCCCGCTTTAGCTGTCGATCTGTTGTTCTGTACCCGCGACGCAAAATCCAACCATATCGTCAACATCCTCGGCATCGATTGATGGATGTATTTGCAGCCGTGTCGCAGCGATTTTCCATAATAATTTATCATGTGCACTTGCAGCTCTCTGCCAATGGAAAAATTCATTTTTTTGTCGTCTCGATATCGTAGAAAAATAATGACGATCGAATTTTTAGCGAAATATGTTTATCGACGAAATTTGGTCTCGATTTTTCGTTGCTGAATCGACGACAACGTACGAAAATGCAAAAAATTGTAGTGCATGGAATTTTGATGATGAAATTATGATTTTTTTTCCACTAGAGTTGAAAATAATCGGAGCATTTTTTCACTCACTTTCCTTTGGTGTCTCTCTCGTCCTCGTTCATTCGATTGACGATCGATTCGTAATACTGTGCACAAGCGAGCAAGCTTTTTTCCCAAGCGCACCAAACGAGAATCGCTTCCTTGTAGTTCGCGATGTTGACGTCGGTGTCAACGTTGAGCGTCTCGTCGTTGTATTTAGCGAAAAGTAATTTTGCCTTTTGGGATTTCGGAATAAATTTTTATTACCTCGTCAGTGAATTTTGTTATTTTAGTCAGAATCTGGATTACGTGAAAATGTTTGTTTTACCTTCGCACACTGTCGTCTCTCTTCCTCCCGGACGTCGAGCGGCATTTCCTTGTAATCACTCGCCGGTCGGAAACAATTGGAGAAACATCGTTTGAGCGTCGTGAATGCATCTTCCTGACAATTTTTCTGCCAGTACAGCTGCGCCTGCTCGATGTACAATTGTTGCTGAGGACATGAGTCGCTCGCAGAGAGAATGTATATGTAAGCTTGTTGGTAGAGACCAGCTCTGTGAAGAAAAATTCAAAGTTTTGTGGATGAGATTAAATTCCTTCGTCTTAACCCTAGAACGATAACGTGGGGTCAAAAACGACCTCGGGCTACTTCGTATCCCGCGCCCTTTCTCGTTCTCCCGATTTTTATCGTTTGACCGCATTTTTGAGGGATTTTTTTACTTGGAACAAAATTGCCCCAGGCTTACGTGATCCTGCATTAAAAAACGAAAAGAATGAGCCCAATTGGAACCCTTTTCGTTAAATTTGACGGGAGATACGAATTTTTAAAAATTGGGGTCATTCGTGACCCCGAGTTACCGGAATAGGTAAAAGAAACGAGGTCCCATGGCTGAAGGAACTATTTTCATGAATGAATAAGCGAAAGATTCGAAAGTGGAAAAATAATTGGGAAATTACTTTCTGGCGATTTTGGCGCTCTTGAGCCAAATCATGCCAATTTCTTCGGTGAGTTCTTGAGTTTTAAGAGCGTTCTTCGAGCCATGAATTTCGTTGTGGAGTTGTACCGCAAGATTGAGAGTTGCTCGTCGCATCCCAAGAACAAATTCAACGCCCCGAGAAGCTCGTACGAGTTGTCCACGCGAGTCCCATTCGTCGAAGATTTGTGGCAAAGCGTTAATGTCTTCCAACATGAGGGCCGCAGCTTTTTCGAACTCGTTCAGTATGTGGAGCTTCATGATGTAGGAATAGCTTTGCTGATACGCGCCAGGGTGCGAGGCAGCTCCGAGGAGAGAAACAAGCCGCTTTTTCATCGGTTGGAGATCGGGCATGCGACCGTTTTTTAAATCGTCGAGAAGAACTCGTTTTATGTTGGATTGTTGAGACGCCCCTTCATCGAGATTCGCAAAGTTTGCCAGGCGCCAGAAAGGCTCGTGTTCTACCATCAGAGGCTCGAGTTCTGGCCTTAAAAACAACGTTTTTTTATTGCTTTTTATAACGAGGCTCGTGCATACATTTTCTTAAGGTATTGCTATTACGGAACGATTTTATTTAGGGTTCTTCCGACATTTTGTATAAACGTTCTTGGCACCAAAACTAACAGTTTTCTCCTATGAAAAAAAAAAAATTCTGACGTTCACGATTCTATTTAATTTCCAATTTTTTACTTTTCCCATCCAAACTCGAATAAATTGAAGTCACGTTTCTTTTTTCCGTGCAACTTTTTAAAGAAACGTGACGTCAATTCGCATTTGGATGGGAAAAATAAAAAATTTCAAATTCTGAACGTCAGAAAATTTTTCTTCAGCGGAAAAAACTGTTGGTTTTGGTGCAGAGAACGTTTGTACGAAATTTTGAAAGAACCGTGAATAAAGTCGTTTCGTGATAGTGAAACGTTAAGAAAACAGTGAAATTCTCTGTACGAATAAAAAAAATCGAAAATGTTGAAGGAAAAATGTGAAAAAAAAATGAAATTCACTCTGTCGGGGATTGTAAAAAGTAACGAACCTGGTGTTGAGTACTCCCTTGGTAATGTTCATGGCGGTAAAGGGTTGATCGAGTCCGAGATAGCATTGAATCATTCCCTGGACGTATTTGGGTGTGAGAGTCCGTTGAGCGAGTCTCTCGTAACAAGTAGCAGCATCTTGCAGTTGGCCGCTGACTTCATGCGCGAGAACGAGTTGTTGGAGAGTCGGAGATTGATCTTGAGTCGCGAGGATTCCGGAAACGCCATCGGGCTCTTCCAATTGCGTGTAAATCTTGGCCAGGAGTCCACCTTCCGTTGAATCCGACAATCCTTTGTTCGTGAAGCCCATATGACGCTCGAGGTACATCAGAGCACGATGGTATTCGTGGGATTGGTAACAACCCTGGGCGAGAACGAGCGTGTCCAACTTTTCGAAAAACTCACTGACTTGATTGTGATTTTTGTCGGGGACTAGACGCTTTTCTCGAAGCCAACGTTGCAGATAATCGAGCGTCGAGAAAATCACCTGAAAAACGGTCACAGGTTGGAAATAATAAAAAATGTAAAAAGTTCTCTCGACCTTCATTTTTGTGTGTTTTTTAAATTTTTTCTCTCGCTACTTTTAATCATTCTTGCGTCCATTCAGAAACGATAAGAAATTCTAAAGATACCTGCGAACAACGAACTCGACGTGCTTCGTCCGACACTCTCGTTTCACTGGGTTGTTCGTCATACGCGTGACGCAGTGGACGACGTTGTAATAATTCTTTATCCAAACGCGACGATTCTCCTTCTTTTATCACAGCCAATATCTCTTTGATCAAGCATTCCCTCTCGCTTCTGGTACCATTCGCAACAATGTACACTGCGTGGAACGAGAAGCATCGACTCATTGATTTTCAAAAACAAACTTTCCAAAAGACTTCAACCCTCCGTGGTCACACGTTCGAGAAATAACGCGGAGGTCACACGGGATCGCAAAGACCCTCGCCATGTTTAAACGCTTGTTGCGTTGCCAGTATCGTTCCGAACGACTCATAAAAATTCAGGATATTACTTTGAACCTTCCCGAATAAGAATATCAAGGAAAAAAAATTTTATCCAATTTTTAAAATGGCAAAAAAAAAATCAGCAAAGAAGCAACGTGTGAAAAAAAATCATTTTTTTCGGGCCAACCGTCTCGAGCGCCAATAACTTGTGGCGATTCTAGCTCAAAGTTGCGCTTGGGGTCATTTTGACCCCTGGTGACCACGGAGAGTCAAGCAATTGTCATTTTTGCCGTTAAATGGGAAACTGTGAGTTTCTCACGATATTTCGTTTGAGGTTTTCGATACTTACGGACGATGTGAGGAATGCAGAACATCATAGTTCGAGTGTCATGTTTAAATGCTGGATGACACGCGTTCAGCATGCCACGAAGATTGGCATCTTTTACGCACCTCGACATGCAGCATACCCAATTGTAAGCCCATTTTTGAAACGTGGAGCCAACTGCCGAGCTGAAAAAGCGTCAATTTTCGTCGGAACGTTAAAAAATTGAAATCGCACGTGGTTGATGAAAAAAAGGAGGAAATTACCCGTAAATCGGATGTGGAAATTCGTTCTCGTCGTTGGTCGTCGTGTTTTTGTAATGAGACGTTAAGAACGGGAGAATTATTTGTTGGGTCGTGGATGGCAGACTGTCCCAAATGCTGCTGTTTTTGCCTTGTGGTGATATTTCGTAAGTTTTGAGGATTTCCTGCAACCAAGAGATATTGAGATTCCCAAAATTATTGCAACGAATTAAATTTTTTTTTAAATTAAATTAATTTAATTTAATTTTAAATTAATTTAATTATGAAATTATTGTTAAATTAATTGAATTAAATAATTAATTTAATTGCAAAATAAAATAAATTGATATTCATTTTTAACTTGGAATAAATACAAACTTGGATCGCGAGGGAGAAACAATCCATGCTTCGAGTACTTTTTTGCATTTGGAAGGCACGGACCAGCTCGATTAAGATCGCGGATGCGAAATCTTCGTTCATGTCCGTGATGAATTTACTGTCATCTGAAAATGGATCGAAATCGTGAATTTTTTCCCAATTCTGATGTTTCGATGCTCGGCGATCGAACTGAATTAAAAAATGAATGATTATTGATTGAAAAATGGCGAACGAACCTCTCGCGACGATCCTACGAGGTAGGAGACTCGGTTCGACGGCTCCAAGCTCCCCGAGACATTCGCCGCTGCCCAGTCGGATGTTTTCGTCTTTATCTTGACATCCGGCTAGCAGAGCGTCCAGCAATTTAACGACGAGGGGGTGAACATCCGTATCGGCGAGGATCATTTCGTTCAGTTCGCTCCGATGTTTGCCGAGGAATATTTTCAAGTGACTCAAAGCTTTCGTTCGAACTTCATCGCTGTCGTTGGTGATTCGTCTCAGCCAGAGATTCAAATTCGCCTCGAAGCCTTCGGGCAGCGTTTTCTCAATCTGCGCTTTCACGATCGATGCTATTTTATCGGAAACTTTGATGTCTCCGATGAAAAATATTTCCGAAATGTGAATCGACATCGTGTCTGCGTTTTCCACCAAAATGTACTCCAGCATCGCCTCCGCCTCTTTTGGACAACTTTCTAACAATGGTATCATCGATATGCAGATTGTTGGCAGTAGTGGACCAAGATCTTTTGGATTTATGCTAAAAATAATTATTATCCACAACAATTAGCCAATTAAATTTAATTAAAATTTGAATTTGATTATTAATCGTATCAATTGATACGTTAATTGAGTTTAATTATTAACTCAATTGAATTATAAATTAAATTTAGTAATTAATTAAATTTAATTATTAACTCAATTAAATTATAAATTAAATTTAGTAATTAATTAAATTTAATTATTAAATAAAATGAAATAATAATTGACTCAAATTATTAATTAAACTAATAATAAATTTAATTAAATGAAATTATTAAATTTAATTCAAAATAGAGAAGAATTGCCCAGAAAAATGATTCGGAACAATAGAACGAGGTCCGCAATTTACGCAAAAATTTTCTAAATTCATCAAATTTATCGGAAAAAATTCTATTTTCAGGTTCGAACGTTGGAGCTAGTGGAAAATGTAGCTAAATGAATATTTCATACTTGTGGAGGAACGAGTTCCAGGCGTAGCACGAAAGCTCGCGAAATCCAGGTCTCTGGAAACTGAGCGAGACTCTGAGAGTAGCAAGAATTTTATATCTCAAAGGTGTCAAATATCGAGCACCCATGAATCGCATTAGTGCTCCGAGGCTAGCGAGAGCAGACTTTTGTGTGTGCTCGTCGGATCGCGGGCTCAAGTTTGAGTCGAGGTTCACAAGAACCGCGTGCAGATGTGGTTGCAAGTAATTCGTTACGTTTTCTTTTGTACGAAAACTAACGCGAGGCTCTCCATCGTAAACCGATAAAATTTCCAGACAACGTATGACCGTTTCCATTTTTTCGTGAAAATGTAACAGTAGCTCGCGGAATATTCCCTGTAACAAGAAAAATTAAACTATAATGCTTTGCATGACTTTTCGGTAAATATCAGCCTGCCTGATCGTCGCAGCGACTTTTTTTCCTCACCCTGAAAGATGCGGACGTCAAATCGGACAATTTTATTTTTGTGATCGTCGATATCAGCTTGAGACACTTCGTTCCAAATTCTGGTTCCTCGTTCAGAAATACATAAGCACAAATGTGCTGAAAACAAAAAACAAACCAATTAAAAAAATGAACAAATTAATTAATAGATAAACAAATAAATAAATAAACAAACGAATAAACAAATAAATATACAAATAAATAAATAATCAAATGAATGAACAAATAAATATTTAGATAAATAAATATTTGAATAAATATTTAAATAAATAAATAAATATTTGAATAAATATTTAAATAAATAAATAAATATTTGAATAAATCTTTAAATAAATAAATAAATATATTGATTAATGAACAAAAAAATGATCGACTGACCGATTTAGTCAACGAATGAATAAACAATTGTTGAATTTTTTTATGGCATGGAAACAAATGGTTTAAAAGCTCACTTGAAAATATTCGGTGAACATATCTTTCTCGTCCATGTTGGTAAGATCGGACATGTCATGAAAGAGAGGTCTAGCCGCGGGAGCTTTAACGACCAAGGACGTGAGGAAGCAAATGGCTATGTGGCCATCCTTCCTCAGCAGTTGTCGAGAGCCTTGGTAGCCGATGCATTTAGCAGCACGATGGAGCGAAGTCGCGATGTTGTAGCCTTTCCCAATGAAATTGCTCACCACCATGCGCATCATGAGCTTGAAAATTCATCGATAAGAATAAATCTCTTGGGCTCGAAAAATCGAAGCTTTCGAGGCGATAATAATTCGGTGATCAACAAACAGACGTGTGTACCTCGAGGAAATCCTTTTTGTAACGAATGTACATTTGCTTCGGACTGACGTTATGGAAACTCGCAACTTTGCGGTACGCCACACTCGCCAAAGCCACTGCAGTGTTTGTCGAATTCGGGTGCAGTATCGTGATCAAAAATATACTCAAAACTTTCCTCTCTATCAAATGCGAAGGCACACTGGAAACAACAAAAATTTAACTGACTTAGTTATCGTGACTTTTTTGTCGAAATATTGTACGAAAAAGAGCAGCATCGCCGAAATAGATCGAATTTTTTTAATCGAAACGTGCAACCCTTTTTACATCCGATTTTTCGTTTGAATATTCTTCGTAAATACCTGCCAAATTCGGTGGCTGTTGTGATGAGAGAACAATGCAGATTGTCGTCTGGTATTTCGAGGGCATTTTCGAGAGTTTCCGCCATAAAATTGCAGATTGAATTGACGAAGTCGACGAGCTCATCACGTACGTCTTGGCTCGGTCTCCAATTTTTCATTTTCTCCAAAAAAGCGATTTTGTTTTTTAATATCGTGCCAATGGATCGTGCCAGATTTTCACGAATTTGTTGGTTTTTATCCCGCAAAAGTGGCAACCACGTTTTCATCATTTTTTTCGAATTGAACGCATCGACGTGACTCGAAAAACGATGCAAATTTTCTGACATATTTTCTCTCGCTACGTCGTTGCTTGACGACAAAATGCTGAAAAAAGGCACGACCATGCTTTCGATCTCTCGCTTCTTTTCCCTCGGTAAAGATTCCGAATCAGACGACCGTCTCGTTTGACAATCGCATACTTCACAAACGACTCGCCAGTCCCGAGAATCCCAATTGTCCCTGAAAAAAAAAAAAAAGAAAAAATAATCCGAGCTCTTGGAATATTTTTCCTTTGTAATGTTTTTTTTCCTATTTTCGAAAACCTGACAAACCTGACGAATTTCGCTTTTCCTGAAGCAAAGCAAATTATTCCCCCTAAAGTTCTGGCTACTGCTTCCTGGAGCGGTTGTCGTTGAGTCGCCACAGCTGGACTCAAAATATTCGTCATTATGTCCGAAATACTTATCCTCGGGTCCCTCAAAAGAAACGCCGAATTTCTAAGACAAAAAATCCCAAAAATTGCAAAATAGCACAAACTTTTATAGTTTTTGGAATCCAGGCAGAAAAGCATGTGAAAATTGAATAATACATCGACGATCCCATTGCAGCGGTTATCTTGATCGATTTTTTTCCTCCATCCACGATAAAAAGGCAAAAAATCACAAAAATAGCAAAATAGTGCAAAGTTTCAGAGTTTCAGGAATCTTGGCAAAAACTGCTGTGAAAATTTACTAATGTCTTGTCGATCTCATTGCGGCAGATATCTTGAGCGATATTTTTTTATAAATTCGAAATAAAATTGTGGAAAATTTACTTTAAAAAACTAAAAAACCGTTCAAATAAAAACTCACGATACAGCGGCCACGGAGAGTTCGATTTCTGTGCTGGAAATACAAGCGCCGAGTACTTTGACTCTCTCGGGTCCATCGCCATGTTCGCTGATCGCTTTGATCGCTTGAGCTTTGGTTGCAGGATCGAGTGACTTAGCGGTAGCGACGAGTCGTCGATCGGCTTCGGGAGGTTCTTCGCACCAGGACGAACAAAGTATTTTTTGTACTTCCGTTTGGTTGATTTCCTTGTCGGCGATTAAATCAATGAAACACTGATAAATGGATTTTATTGCTCGACAGTTTATATTGTTGAGTGCCGAGCGTAATTTTTGTAAAAGCTCGTTGCTGTCGTCGTAAAGGATCGCGCGGATTTTCTCGTTGTCCGAGAGCCACGCATTCAGCGAACGAGAAATGGCGAGAATCTTCGAAACTCCGTCGTAATTTTCAGCGACCAAATTCTCCGCGAGCTTTTTCAGCAGAATCTTCCACAAGACACTCACTTCGGAGAGTCGAACGACTTCGTCACGAAATACTGTGCTTCGCAGATCAAAAATTATCAAGTGCACGATGACTTTCGAAAATTCCTGAAATTACGATTGGAACTTGATTTATTCGCGTTTTCGATGGTTCGATGGAGCTCGTCGATTCTTCGACATCACATCACAGACAAAAATATCCAACACCCAAACATTACAAAAAATTCATCACACGTCTAAATATCATGCGCTTGAATTTTACTAACAAAAAAAAATGAAATAAAAATAATAAATAAATAAATAATTAAATAAAATAATATCAAATTCTTCCGGTTTGTAATATTTTCTTCACGTCTATGTGGGGTGGGCCCATTCGCGTAAAAATCTTGTTTATTCTTATTAAATAAAATAAAATTCTTATTTGCGATAAATTTTTGTAACATTTTTTAAAGTGACGAAATTTTATGATATTTTTAGCAAGTGCATGCATGTGATATTTTGTCGCGTCACCGATTCTTTTGGGCATTTCAAGTTTCGTTACCGGACAATTTTCGAAAAATCGAAGATATTTGGTCGTTTCCATGGGACTGTAGGCTCTCGGATGATTTGTCAAGTAACTCTGGATTTTTCGGCAGGCTTCAACCTCCAGAATTTGCGAAACTACGAGAGGATATTGGGAGAGATATGGAATTAACTTTTACATTGATTTTTATTCTCTCGGGCGTGCGGTTTCATTTATTTTCATCATTTTCGCTTACCAATAACACTCTCGGCCAGGAGGTCAATAATGGTAAAGCACAGATCGGTTGATTCGTAAGTATCGCTCGTATTTTTCAACAGATCGGCGATTAGGTTGGGAAACTTTTTCATTCGATCAACACTCAACATTCCTAAACTTTCCCAGTGTGAAACCGTCTTGACGATCTCGATAACGTAAGCGATTAACGTTTTCAACTCCTGCATCGTGAATAATGAAAAAAAAAATTAGGATTTTTGCGAAAAATAAATTTGGGGAGAAATATTCTCGCTCCTCGAGCTCCTGCAAACCTTTTTTTCTTCCGTACTGTTTTTCACCAATTCCAAAGCAATTTCTAATGCCACTAATTTCACTTCGGGCACTGATCTCTCGAGGATTCGCAGGATTCTGGTCCAAAGCTTGTCCTCGTCGAAGCAATTGACTCCGGTTCTCGCGATAATCTGATAAATAATTGATCGTTTTGTCAAACGTTTTTGAAATGTCAGGATCTGCCTTTTTTCCATTTTTTATTAATTAGCAAATAGTTAGCAAAGTTGATCAGCATCAAACTTGCTAATTATTGTTTCAGCTTACGTTTAGAACTGAAATCTGCATGGCAGAGTGTCTCGAGGCTTCAACGGTGACGGGAAAATTCGGGAGATCCAAATAATCGATCACGTTCTGTTCAGCGACGAATTTTTTGAAAACGAGCCTCGGTTTTTCCTCCAAATATTCGGCCCAATCGAGGAGTTCTGAAACAAGCACGAACCATATTTTCCAATTCTCGCAGGAATTTTTCTCTTCTACTTAAATCGATATAATCGACAAAATACCGTTCAACTATTTTATTTATTTATTTTTTTCCCAAAAGGTTGAAACTATTGATGCAATTGCAAATGAAATTTTGCTTTTTTGCTGAATAAAAATTCCCAAGTCTACACATTGAAATGGAAAAAAAAAAATGCCAAACATGGAAAATGAGGAAATCTCTGTTTTGGAAAACTTGCCATCAAGAATATTCATGTACTCTTCGGAGATTGATTCAAACATGAGGAGGTTGAGCCTCGCGAGGATCCGCAACATTTGAGCTTGCACTTCGATACTGCTGGCCAAGACTTGAGCGCTTAACGGAGCTCCGACAACGTGAAACAAAACGCCGAAGAGCCACGTCGTGTAGGCTGCGGATGAAAAGCATTTTTGTCTATTCTCCATCAATTTTCCTAATGGATTTCCAGAGATAAATATTTTCGTTCACATCTGCAGCAAATTACCGGCGTGTTGCTTCTGAAGCAATTTGTACTTGCTTCCAGCTCCGAACGTGGGAATAAGAACGTTGACCAGATTCGGGGACGAGCGGATTATCGAGTCGAGCAGCGAACGGAGAGTTCTCTCCGTGGCTGGATTCTCGAGGTCGGAAAAAATTCCGATCAGAGGATCGTTGATTGCTCGCCATAGCGTCTCCGCTATGGAAATGCTGAGCAGAAGCAAGAAATCGTCATTCGCTTTGTTTACGATTGATTTATTTATTTTATTGGATTTTATTTACATTTGCGAAGCGAAAATTCGACTCGGCATATTCGTCGAGGAGCCAACAAACAAGTTATTCATTTTTTACGATTTTTTGAATTGCAAAAATTTGAAAAGTATCAAATACTGAGAATGATTATCGGAATGCGAACCTGTTGCGGACTTGGGATGGTTCCGGCACTTCCTCCGACTCCATCGTGCGAGATTTGTTTATTTCGATTTACTTGTTCATCGGGAATAATAATGAAAACTTAACATTTCAACAATGGAGACTGTTTCGTTTCGACTTATTATCAGTATCGAAAGTTTCGGAGGCGATCATTCTGCTGTGACAGCTCGATATGTAGGAATTGAGGTTATAACGAACTTAGTAAAATCTAAAATTAAAGCAAGCTGGAAAAGTTTCTTTGATTAGCATTTAATTGTTGATGTTTTATTCACAAGGAGACTTTTTGCAAAATTGTACGGTGTCAATTACGAAAAGAGCGGGCTACATCTTAGTTTTTGTTTTTTCGAGGTTATGTTGGTTCGGCGCGATAACTCGCGGTCTCCATTTGAATTCGAGAGTTCGTGAACGAATGAGGGCGACCTTGAATTTGTTGCGACCCCATTGGATCAACGTAAGGGGCGTGGTTTAGAAAACCCCGGAGTTCGGGCATAGGAGAAGGAAAAACCGTAGGAAAAAAAAGTTACTAGACAGCCGGAAACCAGCGGACGAAAAAATTTCTGATAACCGCGCGAGAGTGTTCTCCACAACGCACTGCGGCCTAGCACGCCAAATTTGAATGAAGCACAATGCATCGACGCAATTCGATGATTATTTTTCTCGCAAAGAGGCAAATGGGAAAGTAAAATAGTGGATAATTAATGGGACATGAAGAAAATCGATAAATAAAAATAAAAATAAGTTAAAACTAAAAAATGCCAACGAGAAAAATCGTCTAACTCTCTTCGTCAGGGCGCGTCGATCTCAGTGTGCCTCCATNGCGATAACTCGCGGTCTCCATTTGAATTCGAGAGTTCGTGAACGAATGAGGGCGACCTTGAATTTGTTGCGACCCCATTGGATCAGCGTAAGGGGCGTGGTTTAGAAAACCCCGGAGTTCGAATGCACAGGAGAAGGAAAAACCGTAGGAAAAAAAAGTTACTAGACAGCCGGAAACCATGCAGCGGACGAAAAGATTTCTGATAACCGCGCGCGAGTGTTCTCCACAACGCACGGCGGCCTAACACGCCAAATTTGAATGAAGCACAATGCATCGACGCAATTCGATGATTATTTTTCTCGCAAAGAGGCAAATGGGAAAGTAAAATAATGGATAATTAATGGGACATGAAGAAAATCGATAAATAAAAATAAAAATAAGTTAAAACTAAAAAATGCCAACGAGAAAAATCGTCTAACTCTCTTCGTCAGGGCGCGTCGATCTCAGTGTGCCTCCATAGTTTTGCGAATAGTATCCGAGTCTCGTGAGTTCCGCCTAAAATCAAGTAGCGTCCCGATAAATAGGTTGCCGCATTACGACGGAAAAAAAAACATAAGAAATTGTCTCGACAGAATCTGCGAGAACTCAATGCTGCTCTGGCTACGAAGCGCTTCTGCGACGAAACTGTACAAGCGCGATTACCAAAAATCACCAAAAAGCGATGTAACGATGCATATTTTATGAACATAAAGGAAAAATAGGTAAAATGAAAAAAACGGAGTACAAGATGATTGAGTTTTCATTCCAATTCATTCACAAAGTCTTTGACCACCTTTTACATAAATATTTCGAAAATGTTGACCTTGTCCTTTCTCCAGGTAACTACTGCATCCCTACGGATGCAGGGTTGAGGGATAAAAACAGTAGTTACCCGGCCGGCGACACCGAGAAACAAAAAATTTGTTCACGGAACGAAATTCCATTGAGTAATCCGAAAAATAGCAAAGGCAACAGAATGGGATTTCGTTCGTTGAGCAAGTTTAGAGCTTCGGTGCAAATTCCAATAATTCGTAGCGTTTCTCGTGTATAATTATTTTACATCATTAAAATATATGAATTGATTTATTAATATATAAATATGTGTCTATATACGAGGTAAAATAACATTATTCGATAATGTGTCAACATAATATCAACATTTGCAATAGCAATAAGTTCAACATTATAGAAAAGTCGGCCGTCGAAGATGGCGATTGTAGAAGGCACCATAATTATTCACGCAAATTTCCTATTCCATCAATAACCCTCCATGGTCACACGGGGTCGGAAAGACCCTCGCCATGTTTAAACGCTTGCTGCGTTACCAGTATCGTTCCGATCGACACATAAAAATTCAGAATATTACTTTGAACCTGTCCGAATAACAATATCGAGGAAAAAAATTTTTATCCAATTTTCAAAATATCAAAAAAAATCAGCAAAGAAGCAACGTGTGAAAAAAAAATCATTTTTTCGGGCCAACCGTCTCGAGCGCCAATAACTTGTGGCAATTCTAGCTCAAAGTTTCGCTTGGGGTCATTTTGACCCCTGGTGACCACGGAGGGATAACGACAGTCATAATAATAATAATAATAATAACAATAATGACAATAATCATTGAAATATTTAGCTCAAAAAATAATAATCGCGTTACAATGGAAACGTGTGGATGTTCGAGAAAGTGGAAAAATTTAAACGCAATAAATAAATAGTAATTGCTCAAATGAACATGATTTTCGTTTTATCGCCGTTTTTTTTTTTCTAAATCCAGTTCGTTATTCCTACACTATGTTCCTAACGTTACAGCTGTCCAGTTAAATACGAAAATGTAATTGTAGTCGCAGTTACCGTAATAATACTCGTGGACAAAAACTTAAAGAAAAGTCAAAGGCTTTGACGCATTTGCTTTTATCGTAACTGGTACGATAGTCGTAGAATAATATTTACAGTGGATTCGAGACATTTTCGGGGTCGTAGGAGAGACAAGAGAGGGAGAAGGACTTCTCGTCGAGTCTGGGTATTTACATATTCGTAGGAATCGAGCGTTTGAATTCGCTTTTTCGTCTCTGCGGGTGTTGTACATTTTTAATGCCTCAAATACCTTTCGAGCCAAATCGAATTTGAAAAAAGTCTTGGACGCTTTTTCACGTTCTTTTCTTTCTTTGTGGAATAAATATTTATGTTTATGTAAATTATTTATATACATACGATAATGAATTGATAAAAACACTGGAATCGTGTCTTCGTAAATGATAATCGAAGCTGTCGATCGTAACGTAATCGCAAATCGATTCTCATACCTTCGGACTTGGTCCATAGTTTTTATTTTAAAATACTTGCTACTAATTCGAATGTTATTCAGCTTTTTCGACGAGTGTCGAAAATAAAAAGTTCGTTGTTAACGAAAACTTGGCTCGGATTTAAACTGAACAATCTCTCGTAAAGCTCGCGTTACGGACGCACGTGAAGCCGGGATGTAACGCTGGAAAATCGTTGACGATCGGAAAGGCGAAGTGTTTTTTTTTCTCGAAAAACTGATAGAATCGTTCGGCGTAAAAAAATGAGCGACTCGTTGAACTATTTGGTCAAATCAACGCGCGTATATTTGTCGGATAATTGATTTAGCTCGTTGCCGTTGGTTATTTCGTTGTCCCGGCGCTGCGCTCGAAGAAAAAGAAAAATTGGAATTTTTTTATCAGGCAAATTAACGAGAAGGATCCAAGCGATTCAGTGCAAAGTTCAAATTTGCCGAAAGGATTTCTGGCCGCGGAAAAAAGTTGTGGCAAATTTCGAGCAAACTTTTTTCCATTCGGTCGGTAAATCGCTTCCGATCGACTCGAATTCGAGGGACTAGTCGATGCGTGTGAAAACTGCCTGGAGACAGCAATTGATCGTTAGAAAAAATGGCACTTGTGCAAACGGTGCTGAGAAACGGAATGGCAGTCAAGTGGATAGAGCGAGAGAAATAATGGAAAGAAGAGGAGAAACCAGATCCGGAAACTCGCGTCTCTCCAACGCGTACGCGACAACGCAGACGCAGCATAAAAACAGATATTTAGATAACATAGAAGCGCTTGATTCACAGTTACGAAATAATAGCCTTCCCAAAAAGACAATAAAAGCAAAGATCCTGGGATGAAATAGAGAGACAGAGACCGAAGGAACACTCACGAGAAAACAATAAAAATGGTCCCTTAAAGCCTTATCAAGATGTTGCAGTCTTTTTTTTTCATTTCGAAAATGAATTCTCTGTCCTCGGAGAATTTATGATCGACAGAAATTCCCCACGATCTTAATTCTCAAGTAAAATGTTTGGATTTTTCTCTCGTGGATTTTTTTTCATTCCGACAAATTCTCCGAGCACGAAAATGAATTCCCGAAACTTTGAAAAAGCCTGAAAATTAATATTTTGCTCTCTATCTCTGGCTGTCGATCGCGTAGCGTCGGAAAAGTTTGAAAAGTAGTCCGTAGTGAAGAGACGAAAGGTGTCGGAGGCTGAAAACGTTCTGAAGAAAGAATTCGGTGCGTTTAGGTGCCTTTTGTTTGTAAGAGATTTGGAGATTTCTTAGAGTGATCGGTCCTCGTCGTCGTTGTTGTTGCTGTCGGTCTCATCGTCGTAATATCCGTCTCGGCGCGGCCGAACGCATCGAGAAGTAACAGCGTCTAGGCGAGAGCCAAGATGAGCGATTCGCCGTAGTATCAGTGCGGAATTTCGAATGTGGCATTCTTTTTTTAAATTGCAGAGCGACAAGCACACCGAGAAGATTGCGAGCAAAGTAGCACTTTTGTGATTTTTGCGTTTTGCGGTTTTTTTTCATTTAAGCCTCAATGACTCCTATCGGCACTGCCGTTAATCACCTGTGTACCGTTCTCTGCGTCGTATTCCACCGACCCCAGCTTCGTACCGACCCCAGATGCTGGACGGCGCTCCTTGAACAAGTTCGCGATGCAGAAAACCTAAAAAAACAGAGCTTCGTTAATTTTCGGCTTCCGACCATTCTCTCCTCGTTCGACAGGAAAGATATATAGAATCACGTGAATTTACAGGGAAATCGAGAGACTCGGGCGGACGGAACGATACGTTGCTCCAAAGACAAAAAAGTAAAATTTAATTTAGCTTTCATTGGAAATTCCGTTCAATCGAATAATATCATTTTATTTTAGGAAAAATGGTTGTTTGTTAAATAATTTTTATTTATTATTTTGGAGAACATAGTTGTTTATTTATCAAATTTAATTTAAATCTATATTTTTTATTTTGGTGCAAATAGTTGTTTGTTTAGTGAATTTCATTTAAATTGAATTTTTAAATTTATTTTATTTTTAATCTTGTTTTTAATTTGTAATTTAATTTTTAATTCCATTTTTAATTTTATTGTTTTTTTTTTCGTTTTTAATTTTATTTTCTATTTCATTTTCGCCGGTCTGACCACGCAGACTTTCTGTGAATTCATTTGTTTGTGAATTTTCGTTGTTCGTTTATAAAGAATTTGTTAAACTTTGCGTAAAAGTATTGCGTGACAATGGGGGACTGATCGGTGCGCGTGAATGCGGTGGAAATTGGAGCTGGAAATAAAGTTTGTTACGTTCCCGGAGAGATTTTTCCCAAGGAGATTTTTAAGCGTCGAAAAAGCCGGCTATAAAGATACAAGAGGCACTCTCCATTAAATTTGTCGCTCGGGCGTCACACGTCGAGTGGTCGTATACATCCGCGTGTGTTGATGAAACCGAGAGCTTAGATGGATTCTTGTAGTGGCTCGAGTGCGCGACTCGATCTTTGGCCCGAAGTGCCGGGGGCATTTTGGTCTCAATTCAAAGCCATCAGCGGCCATAGAAATTTAACAATTCGGCATTGAATCGTTGACAAAACTTCTTTGCTCAACTTTTGGCTCGATTTTTCAGGCACGAATCCCGATTTTTTTGACAATTCAACTTTTTTATTTTTGTTTTTGAATTTTGTACTGACCATGATGAGAGCGACGAGAGTTCCTAAGCTCATTCCAGCAAGCACGTCGCTCCAGTGATGTTTGTAGTTGGAAATTCTGGTCATCGCTGTGAACCACGCCATCATGAGGCACACGAATTGAAGAAAATGTTTCAGAAGCTTGCTCCCTTTCCACGTGATTCTCAACTGAAGATAAAGCTGCAACAACCCGTTCACCAATTATTTGGAGCAAAATAACGCAACGAAAATAAGGGAATGAGAAAATAAGGGAATGAAAAAATAAGGGAATGAGAAAATAAGGGAATGAGAAAATAAGGGAATAAGAAAGCTGCAACAACCGGCTGAGCAATAATTTGGAGCAAATTAACGCAACGAAAATAAGGGAATGAGATTTTCTGAGATTCTAATGAAAATTCATTCTCGATGTAACGAGAATTAAAAAAAAAGCTTGCTCTCTTTCCACGTGATTTTCAGTTGAAGATAAAGCTGCAACAACCGGTTGAGCAATTATTTGGAGCAAAATTAACGCAACGAAAATAAGGGAATCCGATTTTCTGAGATTCTAATGAAAATTCATTTTCGATGTAACGAGAATTTAAAAAAAAGAGCAAGACTGTGAGGGATTTAGTAATGGAATATTGAAATTCAATCTTGGAAATCTTGCAGCCTTTGGCACTGAGCTTGAGGCGTTATTTAAATTTTTTGGTTGCAAAATTGTTGGGGAAGGAATTTATTTGGATGCTTTTTCACGTGCAAATGTTTTTTTTTGCGAGAAAATTTATTTGCAAGACTTACCGCGAGCCAGACCATGGTGTAGGCAGAGAAAGACGAGTGGCCCGAGGGAAAAGATAATCTGCAATGTAAGATCGAGACATTGGTGTCAAATAAAATAAATTTATAAGGTTCGATTATTGTGCTGGGGAAATGGCTGCGCATTGTCGTTGCGATATTGTGTTTTTATTTCTTTTGATTTTGTGTGTGTTCTTTCGCAGGGATAATAGGCCCTTAACCCCGGGGCAAAGACTCACTGGATTTATCACTAAGATAGAATAACATTGGCATGATTAACTTGGCGGCTTGTTCCACAGGCACTCCTTGCTGGCTCCGGGGCAGCTCTTCAGGTGCGCACACTGCGTTAAATCATTGGGAGATGGGACGCGAGATAAAGATGAGATAATTCTCTCGAGTTGGCCAATGAAACGGGAATGTGTCGTGCCTCCAACAAGAGAACCGTGAATTTTTGCCTCTCGTGTATCCGATATCACGAGCTCGGACGACACTGGATCATTTGTCAAGCTTATAATCGCGATAAAAATAAATAAAACACAAAATAAGGAAACTTGAGTATTTTTCTTTGCCAGTTACGAAAAGTCTTGCTAAAAATTATTTTCTATCACGTAAACGTCACCTCGATGTTTGAATATTTTTATTTTTAGAAAAAAGATCAAATTTTTTTTCTTGTGACATTTTTCCCACGAAAAATCTGAGGAGAAGAATGAAAAGGAGTGAAAAAAGTGTGAGATTTTGTTGAATGGTTTTCTCATGAGAATATCGAGTTTCGTTCGATGCAGTTCCATTTAATTTTCAAGTGAAATGATATCGAGAGGAAGGAGAAGAGTTAAAAGTCAAGTCTTGAAACAGACGCAACTGTGACGATTTTTTCTCGAGGCCTATTCGCTGTGCAGAGAGTCTCCCTAATACACTTTTTCATCTTCTTTTTCCTCTCGTTTGGAATACAGAGGGGATTAAAATAAAAATTGCTCCCTTCTGTACGATCGGTCTCTAGTTAACATCGTTGCCGCACTCTCGAGTCAGCTCGCTCACTCGCTACAATCTTCTCCTTCGCTTTTTTCTTCTATCTTACTATCCGCAATTTAGCCGTTTAGAAAAACGTCGCGGAGCATATTAAAGGCCAACCACGACGAGAGAGTCTAAACGAAGGGGAAGGGACTTTTAACTGATGAATGAACGCTCTGTAAAGTTTTATCGGCTCTTCGTAAAATGTCACGTTACGCGATACAGTCTGTACGAGTTTCTGTCTCCGATGACACAAAACTATACCCACGATAAAAAATTTTTTCGTCACTTTTCCAATTTCTGGAAAGTACGACGCTAAAGCAGTGGCAAAAATTTCTTTGGACTTTGGATAAATTTTTACAATCGCCTCTTTCCCAAAAATCATGGAAAATTATTTTTGAAGAACTTTGATTTTGTCGATTTTTCAAACTTCAAATAGAACGTGGAAGAATTTTTCAATGCTTTTTGGAAACTGAGACAAAAATTACTCAATGAATGACAAAAACAGACCAAGTTTTCGAGATTTCCACTGAAACTTGAAATTTGAAACTTGAAGCTTGTCCAAACGTGACTCTAGCGTCAGAAAACGACGCCAAGTCGTCGTTATGAACTGGATCGTTAAAAAAATGACTGTTGCATGGATTTATGACGATGAAAATCGTAAGAACATGGAAATAATTCAAAATTTGAAGAAAAATGAAACGTTTGCGATGTAATTATTGTAAGAATTCATTTTTTCGTCGATCGTACTCGGAGCCTTGTTCGTAAAGAATTCCCAGATAAATAGACGTTATTATTGAACGAAATTAAAATGTAACGACTACTTCGGGGGATTTCAGTCGCTCTGGTTGCATCTTTTGCTGGTTCAAATGTTGCCAAAAGGAATAATTTTCGACGATATTCGAGAAGGCGAAACTTTAGGACTTGAGAATTTTCGTCGTGAAGTGTAATCGGTTAATAGTTGTTACGAAACGAGCTGTTTGCGTGGCGGTTCGTTTTTTTGTGTTTGCTTTCCCAAAGAGCTCCGAATACATCTGTGACATTAAAGTACGAGGGTTCTTAGTCTCTCACGAAAATAACAACGCGTGACAAATCGTGAATCGGAGAAATGATGAAAAGTTTATCTCTGACCAGCAGGCGGAAGGTTTTTTAATGGGAGTATAAAAAAAAAATTTGAGAAATGAGGAGGAGACATGTGACGCGAAAAAGTTGTTAGAGTTCCCATCAGCACGAGCAAGTTGCATGTCATTATTTTTTTTTGTCCCATTGGCTGTCGCGAATGATCCATCGACGTCAAAAGCATTGGAAGCAACAAATGTGGGAAAAGCATGGCGTTGCCACTTGTGAAAAAACTTCAAACACGCAAATACACTCCGTCGACTTGTCGGTTTTTTTTTAAACCTAAATAAAGAGCTTTTCTGTAACTTTTTACGTAAACTACAAGGGAAGGCAATTGCAGTTGAAATTCTGTTGCCGATGCGGTCAACTTTTTCGTAAATGATTTCATTGATTTTCGTTTTTTTACCTCAATTCTTTCAACAATCTTGGCGACACGTTAGTCGCAGTGCAGGTGAAGTCGGTAATATAACGATGTTGATTTTCGGGCAGGCTGCAATTGACACTGGGTCTGCAAACGTCCATAAAGTGTGGTCGGAGTCGACCGATCGTGTATTTTGCAATGTCAGTGGTTAATGCGGTGGTGGCTGCGCCATAACCGAAGAAGCCGATCTGCAAAGAAGCATCGATACTCGTGAGACCTCGTGTAACATTTATCGAGTGATTTTATACTCGAGAAAATCCGATTTAACGGACTTGCTCGACCGCAAATCAATTTTTCATTTTATTACAATTTGGCCTTTTTTTTAACATAAAGATTTAAAAATGTGGAGGAAGCGCGTGATAAGAAAAAGTTTTTGAGGCAAAAGATTGGATGATGTTGGAGTTTGCATCGTTGGAATGCAACGGAATTCTCTTTTTTTTACAGCAGAGCTCGTAATTTTTATTCAATATTTGATCCAGATAACAAAACGATCTCTCGCGCCCCAAAAACTCAATCAACACGAAAAATCGTCATCATTTTAAAAATTCAATAAATAACTAAAATTCTTATTCCCACTAAAATATTTTTCATTGAATCTCAACGTTGCAAACTTGAGAGTGAAAAAGATTCGTCCAGACAGTTTTGACGGTTTGGGAGAGAAGAATGGTTACTGATTCTTCGATCAGCTGATGGGAGTGAAACGCAGACGAGAATGTTTTCGGCCTGCAGGCATTGGGAGCTCGAGCGAAAATATGAATTTGGAGTAAACAGAGATTCTGGCGTGTATAAAAAAATTGCGGCCTTAGCAGAGACGAGGAAAAATGATTAAGTCTGAATTGGAGGATAAATATATTTGTGAAAATCGAAGAAAACTGCTGGCAGCGAAACGACGCGATCGATTATTTTAACAAAATGTAAAAGGAAGAAAAAATAAAGAGAAAAAATGATTTTTAGAATAAGGTGGCTGGTAAAACGAGAGGTCTGTTGTCTTACTTTGTTGTAGGCCATAGCGACCCAGTAGGGAACGACCTTTCCAAAGGCCATGAACGAAGATTGTCCTCCCGATAATTTCCAATGAAAATACTCTCCGCAGATCATCTGTAACATCAGAGACGAGAAAATGGTTGTAAGAGATGAAAATAAATGAAATTCCAAGACTGTAGAGTCTGGAGATTTGTGATTGTTGTTATTTCGAGCGCAGGGAGAATATGGATCATAGTTTTCGTTATTTTCTCGCGGTAGCTCTGAAGAGGCATTTGTCGTAGAATGAGAAGAAGTTTCTCGTTATACACCCTCGTAAAAATCTTGAGCCACTGTTGCTCTCCGCTGGACACAATGAAAAAAATTCACAGTGGATTGGCTCGATGCTTGGTCGTTCTTTGAGCCCATTCTCGTCCATTGAACGACTCTCAGCAATGAGGAATGTGGAACGACCAGTGTGAAAACGACAATGCATTCTACCTGCTTCCTTTTTTCCAAAAGAGAAACAGAGAGAGAGAGAGAGAGAGGGAGAGGCAAAGGGAGAGTGGGCTCAGAGTGAAAAAGATACCACGCAGTCCCTCATACAAAGTAGTTTCTTTTTCCTTCCATAAACAAACGCTGGGCAGTAACAATTTCTTGAATAAATTCGAGCTCGATGAGCATGAAGGTACAAGTTTATATTTCATTGAGTATCGTTGCTCGTAAATCGCAGCTGCTTCTCGAATGCATGATTTTTTAAAGCCTTTGTGAATTATACTCCAATTTAGGTACTGCTATACACACTGGGTCAATTTGACCCGAAGAATTATTTTGTTTTTATTTTTCTTTAATTCGAATAACGAACAATCACGAAGAAATGTTTTCAGGCAAAGAATTTAGAAAATCTCGCGGAAATAAGAGGCAGTTTTTGATTTATCATAAAAATCGGAATTCAAGTGAATGCATACGCAATTTTGGAGATGGATAAATATAAATATATACAAAGAGATGCTCTCGAGACGACGCTGCGGATCCATTTGGCGCCAGCATTCTTCCTGCGGGACTGAAATACCCCCTCCTCGCGATTCTTCGCAAACGTTTCTCCCCTTGGCTCGTGAATACGTATGCAGCGACTTGATAATCTCTCGAATCGCGCCCGAAGGGTGCACTTTTTTATTCCCATTTGTTTTTGTTGTTTTTTCCCCTTTTTTTTATTTTTTGCTCGTCTTCTCTTCACTCACTTTTCGAGACGGGCGAGACTCCGGATAATCGATTCTCCTTGTTACGGTGCGTATTTCCCCGGACGATAATATATGCCGAGCTGTTTTACATATCCACGCTTTTTCCTCTATACCCAATATTTCTGCCAGCCCACGTGATTACATATTATTAGCGGCCTGTACAGGCTATCCCGAGTCCAAATACCGATCGATTTTTCGATCCTGGAATTTCGCTCCAAATTCAAGAAAAAAAAAAATGATTTTTTGCAGCGATTTGAAAATTTTTGACGCTTCGACAAATTTTTCAAACGGGCAGGAAAAGAATTTTTGAATCTGACTTTTCTTATTGGAGGAAAAAAAATTGGAATGCCGAATTATTGTATTTTTGAAAAAATTTGAGAATTTTGTAAAATTCGACAAACTTTTGAAAACGCAAATTCTTCGTTGAATCGAAAAGGAAAGAATTTTCCGAATTCGGCTTTTTTTATTCAACAAAAAGAAAAGTTAAAAATTCAATTTGAAATAATTTTTATATTTTTTTATTTTTGTTCGCGTACTTGATCGATTTTTTTTTTAGAACACGTTTTTTTTCTACTAGATATCGACACGCCTTCGATCTTGCTTTGAAATAATCTCAAGTGACCATTTTGCACGTGGCTCGCGAGTCAGTGTTTTTTTTTNGCTCCAAATTCAAGAAAAAAAAAAATGATTTTTTGCAGCGATTTGAAAATTTTTGACGATTCGACAAATTTTTTAAAATGAAAATTCTTCGTTGAACGGGTAGAAAAAGAATTTTTGAATCAGCCTTTTCTTATAGGAGGAGAAAAAAATTGGAATGCCGAATTATTGTATTTTTGAAAAAATTTGAGAATTTTGTAAAATTCGACAAATTTTTGAAAACGCAAATTCTTCGTTGAATCGAAAAGGAAAGAATTTTCTAAATTCGACTTTTTTTATTCAACAAAAAGAAAAGTTAAAAATTCAATTTGAAATAATTTTTATATTTTTTTATTTTTGTTCGCGTACTTGATCGATTTTTTTTTTAGAACACGGTTTTTTTCTACTAGATATCGACACGCCTTCGATCTTGCTTTGAAATAATCTCAAGTGACCATTTTGCACGTGGCTCGCGAGTCAGTGTTTTTTTTTTGTATTTTTGCTTCCTCATAGAGGAAGCTATGTGACGGTAAAATTTTTTTTTTTTCAGTTTTCAATGTCAATGTGTTTTTATTGCGCGAGTATACGCTCCCAGTTGGAAGTTTGTGAGTCACTCGATGAGAGACTCGACACCCGACGAAGCTGGCCTAGTGAGAATATCGCGTGAATCGCCAGGAATCACGAGGATTCCTGGCAAAAGGCAAAACCTCAAAAGAAACGTAAAAAAATAAGAATGAATGCAACTCGTAAGCAGGGGGAACTGACTCACCACGCAAATCGGAAGAACCATCCCGACGGCGTATAACATCGGACTCGTAACCGTGGATTCCTTGAAGGTGTGATAGAGCGACTCATCGTTGCAGAAGAAACCGCGCTCGTAAGGCTTGCCCAAAAAGTAAAACAGCAGCACAGCGATGCCGACTGAAAATTAATGTTTTTATAAATTTCTGTGGCTAAAAAAAATTTTCAAAGTGTTTTCCAAGTAAAATAATTTTTATATTTAATTTTCAGTGAATCGTCTGATTTTTTAGCAGATTTTCCACGTAATTTCGTGACAAAGAAAACATTTTCCAGAGCTCGATAAATTTTCAGAACAAAAATTAGCATGAGAACGTTTTCGTTTTTCAATTTTCTGCTTTGTTATCACGTTCGAGGAAAATTGTTTTCTTGTGCTGATAAATGTTAATAGAACATCGTCGTAAATATTGGCCATGGAATGCCTGAAACTCGTTTGTTTCATAAATATGGAAAAAATAAAATTAAATGCAGTTTTACTCCGATAAGTCTAGGTACAGATAATTTTAATGAAATATTTGTGACGTACAGGATTTTTTTCGTTTCGTAACTGCACATGTTCTTGAAAAAACAGGAAACAAATGTTTCTGTCAACTTTTTTTTTTATTTTCTATTTTTTTAATCAATTCAATGGACAGTAAAATTTTAACACGACGGCTGAGAGTCCATTCTGCTGTTCGAAAATGGGAAATACCAAACAGCTGGTGGTTGGAATTCGGGTGGAGGAAAAAAATTAATCCTTCCACGGCCCTAGAGCTTGGAACTTGATCAGGTATTTTCCTCGAGCTTTCTCTCGGTGTATTTTCTCCTCGAGTTCCGCACGATTTGGGCTCTTGGAATATTGTGACGAAAAATAAAATAAAATTTCTCGGTTTCCATGCGATTTTATTTTCTCCACACATAAATTTGTATTTATCTGTTTTTTTTATAATTATTTTCGCATTAGTTTCGATATTTATTTTCGATTCAGCAAAATAGTAGAAAATAGCAAAAATTCAAAAACGTCTGCACTTTTTTATTTTCACACGACGCTATTACAGTTTCGATTTCCTCGATTTTTGACCATTTTTGGAAAATGAATAAAAAATATAATTTCAAGAGTTTAAAAACAAAAAAAATTCAAAATCATAAGAATTTAATAAAATTTCGTAAAATTTGTGCTTTTATACTTGATGCCAAAAAGAATCTTATAACCAATTTTTATCAAATTCTGATTGTTTTTATTTCGTGATTCAACCTCCTCAATAAAATTGAAGATTAATTTTTATCAAGATATTCCACAAGTTGTGATTGCATCGAGACAACAATCTCGAGGATGGTTTCATTTTTCCTGAATAAGCGAAGCAGAAAATGGTTTTTATTTTTCGTTCGTCTTGATGGAGAAGCTTTTCAACGATTTTTATGGCGATACTGAATAAACGAGATATAGACTCGTTTGTAATGTAAATATGTATGAAACAAAAAGTTGATAAATAAAAATAACTGCGACGGTAGGACGAGTTGATTGGATAAATACGAGGATAATGGTTAATCGTGTTTTTTTATTTATTTTTAGTGCGATCTTACGATCTTCGTGAAGATTAATATTGTGGCTTGTTGGCGCACAATGAAGCGTTGGGTCTCAGCGACGAAAATACTTGTTGTTGGATATACTCTCGATCTATGCTCGCGTGTGTATGTAATAACTCGTCCCTCGCGGTGATCGTTTACTTCATCGAGTTTTCACCGCGCCTATAATAATTCAGGAACGAGAGAGAAAGGGAGAGTCTCGCTGATCGTAAATGCAATCTCGAGGATCGTCTCTTGCACGAAATAAATATATTCGAGGCAACTCCCGCGGATCGTTTCGTGTGAGAATTAGCCTCACGTGTTGGCTCGTGTATATTCGTTTCAATGCATTAAATAAATATGGAGGCTACTTCATAAAAAAGCCTCGAGACTTTTCACCACTTTTGCATATTTGACTCTTCGCTTGTTCATTTTAATCTTTTATTATGCAGACTCGCTTTTCTCTGTTATATCAACGACGATATTTCGCTGCGCACGATTCCCATTCATTGGAAATTAAATTTTGTTAAAAAAAAACGTCGATGTTTTCGTGATCGAAATATTTTTCGAAAATTTCAAACTTTTCATTATTTTGGGAGTATATTTGCTTTCCAAGGGAACTGTCAGCAAAATTTACGATTAGAACGACAAAATGTTGCTCTCCGGAGAGACTTTCTAGAATATTTCTTGCTGCAATGACAAATTTTCGGAATTATTTGAAAAAAAAAACGTTTAGTCGCGTGTGCAACAAAATATCGATCGTTTCCAACAAAATTTTGTTCGCAGTGAATTGTTGCCCGAGGTTGCGCCCTCCCATAAAACAGTTGTCGGTGAGTCTTTTATTTTAAATCCAACAAAAACGTTTAATTTGTCTCGGCCCTCGAAAAATCTCCGGACAAAAAAAAACATTCGTATGTACACGTAAATTCGCAGAAACGAGTGTCAAAGTGGAGCCACGAACGGTCCAATAATTGGAAACATCTGACAGCTAAATCCATACAGGCCTTTCCAGTCTGAATAAATATATCACTTCCTTTCGCCCCTGCCACCTTCATTTTTGTTCTCGCGTTACTCTCTGCTACCTCTTTGTTTTGTTTTCATGAGTTTACCGCGGAATAATCGTTTTATCACTCGAGCGAAACGACACGCTCGGTAAATTGCTCCGTCATTTATTCGGAGTTTCCAACGAGCCGTGAAATTCCCTCAATTTCGATTTCCTCGTCTCGATCAACCGTCCGAGGGAAAAAAAATCGAAGCAAAGAAAAAAAACAAAAATAAGGCCAAATAATTGGAATCTCTCGATACGAAACCGACGCCGAGAGTTTCTGCAAATAAAATCAGTCGCCAAAAAATATTTTCCGATTTTTTCGTCTCGAAATATTTAGGAAACGGTTCCGGAAAAAAAAAACAAAACTTTACGGAGGTTAAATAAAAAAGAAATTAGAAAAATAAAATTCTTGGCTATTTTACGTTTTCCACGAGTTCGGGAACACTTTCGAGACTACATCGGAAACGTATGTACGAGAACAGGATGCGGCCGAACCGCTATGAGGTACTCGCACACGTGGCACTACACCATAAACTCAACACAAGCGTTTTTTATTTTATTTCTTTTTTTTTAATCCTCAGTTTCATAATAGCGAGCATGTGCATGCTCGCGGATATATTTATAAGGAAGTAACGTATAATCGCGAATCATTTTCCGGTTGTCGCCTCACACATCGCGGAGCGTGACTCATGCTTGAGTATTTCTGATGAGAAATACGAAATCCGAGAGTAGGATTTCTCACGCGCCACGGTTATCTTTGTTTTACTATTCGTGACGAATGTTCGTTTTATAAAGATTATTCAGTCGATTTTTATGGCAAGTACATTCGCAGCTAAAATGTTGATCCGATCACTGAAAATGGATTTTTCAGGAAAAACGTCGATTCTTTGTTGCGCATGGTAAACCAAATATATTTTTCGATAATTTCAAAATTATACAAACTTCGGGAGTATATTTGCTTTCCAACGGAACTGTCAGCAAAATTTACGATTGGATCAAAAAAATTTACTCTCCGGAGAGACTTTCTAAAATATTTCTTGCTGCAATGGAAAATTTTCGGAATAATTACAAAAAAAAAAACGTTTACTCGAACGTAATGCAACAAAATATCGATTTTTTCCGACAAAATTTGGTTTTGAGTAATCGAAACTCGAGTGTTGAGCAATTTATTGAAATTCTCCAAAAACGCAGTTTTTTTGAAAAAGTAAATGCATTTTCAAAAACGACGAAAAAAATAATGAAGATTGTTGAAATTTTTCAAGAGAAAAACGATTTTCTTCCTCTCGCCAGGAAATTTCGATTTTGCCAAAATCCTCAATTTTTTTTTATCTTCTTTTTTTTTTCAATGAAAATGGCGCGGAGTCTGTGAGTAAGAATAATTGGAAATCATGCCAAGTTCGTGATAATCGAATGGAACATGTGCAACGATCGATTTAGCGTCACATCGGGCAAGAGAGAGAAAGAAAAATGTCGCGAATACGAGAGTGACGTTAATCGAGGTGAGCGATTCTCCGCATACTCGCTTCTTCCTCTCTCTCGCTGTCTCTCTCCTGGTTAACGACGAGTAAATAATTCTGCAACGAGTATGAGCAATCCTCTTGCAAGTGTGTATATAAAAATTTGTATATGCGTTTGTGTCGACCGCCTACTGGTTCAGTGGGTCGAGTGCGAGTGGAACTCGTTCGTAATGTAAATTTGGTCGAGTGCATTTGCGTTGAGAGGAAGGCGAGAGAGAGAGAGAGCGCGAGAGAGATGAAAAGAGGGATCGTCGATCATCGTTCAAGTGTGTGGTCGACCCTGACGGCTTGCTCAATGATACAGGAACGCGCGCGTAAATATTCGCAACGAGAGAGTACAGCGATAGATTTTCGAGCCAATTACTATGGACACGAAAAAAAAAGAAAGAAAAACACGATCTACAGAGATTAAATTTCAGATGCAGCTGTGAATGAGTTCCATTGGATTCTATGAGAACTTTCGACCAGATTCAGATCTGAAAGTGCGTTAAATAATTCTTTGAGTCTGGAACGCTGACCTGGGGTCAAAAACGACCCCAGGGGCGTCCTTTTCCGAGTCGTTCTCCGGTTTTTATCGTTTTACCGCATTTTTGACGGATTTTTCGACTTCAAGCAAAATTTCGCCAGGCTCACGTGATTCTGCATTAAAAAACCAAAAGAATGAGCCCAATTGGACCGCTTTTGGTCAAATTTTACGGGAGATATGAATTTTTCAAAATTGGGGTCATTTATGACCTCAGAGGAATAAGTAAAAAAATAAGGTTACCGTTGGATGGGTTTTAATTATCGGAAGCAATGAGACTGAATCAGATGTTGGGCCTTGTCACAAAAAATAAAGAAATTTGTATTGAAAATTGCTCCCCCAACGATGCAAAGTTTAACGTCGCAGAGGTTCATACGTCGCACGATCGTAATTCAGACAGTTTCGTCATTTTTATCACCCATCAAGGTCAAATTTGTCCACACGGAAATGATACGTTACAATCTGAAAAAATTCAGATGTTTCTACGTGAAATATCGATTGGTTATCATTTCGAGATGCGCGATCGATGGATCGGATTATCGTTACCTCCAAATCGATCTTTTTTCTTCGTAAATTCCGGTCGATATTTTTATTTTTTTTATTTCCAAGATTTTCAGTTCCTGGAAAAAAGCTCGGTCGTTTTTTTTCTTTTTTAATCTTCGGCGCGATCGAGTCTGCGCGATGATAATTATTCATCGTTTTATTATTCGGCTTAAAAATAATGTAGCGCGAGTGCGATAATCGTTGAATCCGAAATTCATTTGCGCACCTGCTCGCGGTCTACGGAAAATTCGACTAAAACAATTCGTCTAAATCTATTCGACTAAAACAATTCGTCTAAGAAACTATTCGACTAAAAACAATTCGACTAGCAACGATTCGTCTAAAACAATTCGACTAAAAACAATTCGACTAAAACAATTCGACTAAAAACAATTCGACTAAAACAGTTCAACTAAAAACAAATCGACTAAAACCCCCATAGAATTTTTAAAAAAATTTTTTCTTCTTTTCAATTTAGCTGCGGGGAAAATGGGGGGGGGGCTGCGCCCCCCNCGACGTAATCTCTCGTGCAGTGTGACGCATTCGCCATGACCTCGATCTACGCGATCTTGACGCCCAAAAAAAAAACGGGAATTGATCGATAGGCCGTTCGATCTATTCGACAGAAAATTCACAAAAATTTTCATCGTTTTTTACCTCCCACGATAAAAAAACAAAAATAAAAATAAGAATCCAGAAATTTTTCATCAAAGATTGCCGAGATTTTCGATTTTCAAAATTCTACGAATTCGATTTTAATTCGCGTTTTTCCGACAAAAGTGCAAGAAATCTCTTCCTCGACCTCCCACCGAATGTGAGGGTGAAAAATTCGTGCAGATTGAGCAAAATTCTCGAAAAGTTCGATTGCAGCTGAACAAACGAGAGTATTCACAATTTTCGAGATTTCGATGGACATACGAGACACGCGCTTGGTTCTCGTTCGATTTTTAATCGGGAACGGTGAATTCTTATCGCTATGAACGATTGTATTTCATTTTCCCATTGTTAGAATTATCGCTGCAATGAAATTCAGGCGAAACTCGAGTCCGGAAGGTTCGTATACACTCACAAAGACTCACACACACGCAGGCACACTTGTACAGCGAAGCTCCTTTCTCGGGACAAGTTCTTTGGAGCAGCTCTAACGAAGTTTGAAAGAACCCGGTTATTAGGTGCCCCGAGTCTGTATATTCCACGTAAGTATACACTAGAAGCCCATTTATGTACATAAAGTGATCAGAGATTGAATAACTCGGCTGGGCTGGGCTCGTAATAAAGAAAATAAAAAAAAAGTACACGTTCGTACGGGCCATTCTGAAAATAATTTTTTTTTTGTGCAAATCGTTCAAATTTCTTTCTAATTGAATTTTTTCCCCATTTATTTCTCTGGATGAATAAAATTTCGAACTTTTATTCGAACTATCGAAAGATTTTGTAAATTTGAAGGAAAAAAGAGCGAGAAATTACGCCAATTTTCCTTCTTTTTTTTTTACAATAATTTTCAGAGATTTTGACATTTTTTTNTTACAGTGTGGCACGGTAGTTTCACCCTTCTTTCTACAGTTAGTGACGTTATCACTAACACACGGACACATAACACTGTGTTTAACAGTGTTGAACTGTTAAAATTTACTTTGGGTTACATTGTAATTTGAGCACTATATTTCAGTAAATATCACTTTGCAATCGCTTCGAGTCCAATCAAAACCGTGTACCACGGTATTTTAAACTGTTTCTTTTTCTCCGTGTACCATCCCTAGATCTACAACGGTTTTCTGCAGAGAACGAAGAAAAACATTTTATAGATACATCTTTGATCGTAGCAAAAATAAAATCGTCCATTCACCGCGTCGATGCGTACTATTTGAACAAACTTTCGTCAGAACGAATCGATCGTTGATCGCGTATTAAGAGGAATCGGAGTTCATTTAAAGTTACGTATCCCGGGTAAGTCTCTGTTCATCACGTATTCATTTCACTGCTCGGCTCACAAGTCGATGTCGAACAATTGATAGAGAATATTGGGATTAGGTGGTGGACTTACGAATTTGTCGCTTCTTTTTCCGCCTCCATCGTTTCCTCGTGAATTGATCGCATCCGTTCCGTCGGTTTCCATTTGGGTTTTTATTTCGTTTTTCATCTTATAATATTTTGGCGATTATTGACTATATATTTGACTTGACACATAATATAAATTCGGCACAATTGGATGTATGCGACAAAGAAAATATCGACGTACTTTTGACAATCTGAGTCGTAGGTGAGAATTCTTTCTGCGTGTTCTGAAGATACGAAACGATGGATCTTCAATTTGTATTGAGTGAGAAAGGGAAAAAACAGTTATTGCGGAACGGGTTCCTTTTCTACAATAACGGAGTAAACGAAAAAAATGGTAACTCGTATTGGAAATGTATTTACAGCGACAAACACAACAAAAAACATTGCTCGGCTCGGATCATAACGACATCAAACAATGAAATACAAAAAGAAACCGATCATAATCATGGTGGAGATGCTGCAATGGTTGAAGCAGTCAAAGTAAAAAATGAGTTGAGAAACGCGGCTCTGACAACTTCCGAGAGTCCACATGTCCTCATAGCTTCTGCATCGGCTGGCATCCACGACAGCGTGGCTGCCCAGTTGCCGTCAAGCAGCTCGTTGAAGAGGACGATCAGGAACGTTAGAAGTGCGACTTTGGAAAATCATGGCAATCCAAAAACTCGAAAAGAAATTGAGCTTCCTCCGGCTTACAGTGTAACCGAAAAAAAACACAACTTCGTGATTTACGACAAAGGCGCTGTCGACGATCGGATGATTGTATTCGGGACCGAAGAAAATCTGAGGCTGCTGGCGGGAGCAAAACATTGGCTAATGGACGGAACTTTTGGTGCCTGTTCAATGTTGTTTGGTCAATTGTATTCGATTCATGGTATTATCGGGGAAAAGGTCGTCCCCCTCATATACGCGTTGTTACCGGGAAGGAGTTCTGCTGTTTATACGGAAATGTTTGAAAAACTGAAAGCGGCAGAGTCAGAATTGAAACCGGAAACAATCATGCTCGACATGGAACAAGCTGTCGTGAAAGCTTTAATTACAGTATTTCCAGAGGTCAAAATTCGGTTCTGCAACTTCCACGTGAACCAAGCACTTTACCGAAAAGTTGTTGCTTTCGACTTGAAGACGTTGTACGACACAAACGTTGAATTTGCTCAGAAAATAAAACTGCTAGCAGCCCTCGCATTTGTGAAAGCCGACGAAGTCGTACAAATATTCAATCGGATTTCGGACGAAGTTTTCGGTGAAGACGAAGATCTTCAAGACTTTCTTTTTTCGTTTGAAACGGAATTCGTAGCACGATACGACCGGAAACGAATCGCCAGAGATCCTCAATTTCCAATAAAGTTCTGGAACCAATTTGATGCATGCCGATCCAACCTTCCGCGCACGAACAATAACGTGGAAGGTTGGCATCGTGGCTTCAACGAGTTGGTTCGGCAAAAGCATCCCAGTTTTTGGGAGCTCATCAGATGCCTGAAAGTGGAGCAATCGCGAACCGAATTAACGGTTGCAGCAATCCGCAGCGGAGTATCTCAGCCGCCACCAGCCAAAAAATATCGGGATCTGAATGAACGAATCCGCAGCATCGTGTTAAAATATGACGATCCGATGTATACAGACAGAATTGTATACGTCAAATCAATCGCTAACAATCTGTCGATATGAAGAATTTATTTCATCATTTTATATTTTTCTTTTTTTAATTTTATTCTTACTTCCATCTTTTAAAACAGCTTGTCGATCGTTTTAAAATCAGCTCCATCGTTCGTTCAAGAAAATAACAATAAAAAAAAATTCATCCAAAAAACAACACAAAAAATGTTTAAAAAAAACCCTAAAAACTGAAAAAAACGAAAAAAAAACAAAACAAAAAAAAAA
>JBAJMU010000004.1:5703457-6251227 GCA_037952995.1 Hyposoter didymator
AAAAAAAAACGAAAAAAAAAAACAAAAAACAAAAAAAAAACGAAAAAAAAAACAAAACAAAACAAAAATGGAGTCAGTAATCCGCCACGTCCTCGTTCGTTGACTCCGGGTTCGGCAGAGAGCGGAAATTTATGAAAGGGAGGGTGAAGGGAGGGAGGGAGAATGAACGAAGGATGATCATGTCTATTTCGACCTGATGATTAGTCCATATAATGAATTCCAGCTAGATATCTCAAAAATCGTGGATACACCTACACGATAGGAATCTTATAAACAGTTGAACGGAACAAAGCTTTTGGAGTAAGCAAAAGAGAAACTTGTGTTCCACTTGACTTTTGTATAAAACTCAATGTTAGTGGAATTAATTTTAGTAAAGTTCTTATCAGCTGGATTGTTTTAAACGAATATATAATTGTTTTTAGTCAAATTGTTTTAGTCGAATTGTTGTAGTCGAGTTGTTTTAGACGAATTGCTAATAGTCGAGTTGTTTTAGACGAATTGCTAATAGTCGAATTGTTTTTTAGACGAATTGCTAATAGTCGAATTGTTTTTTAGACGAATTGCGTTAGTCGAATTGTTTTAGACGAATTGTTTTAGTCGAATTTTCCGCAAATCGCACTGCTTCGAGTGTGCGCGCTCGAAAAGAAAAGAAAAAAAAAACAAGATTGAGATTCGAGGCTCGTAAAGAGGATCGTGAAGAGCTCGCACGATACGTCGCGTCGTACGGGGACTAGTTGCTACTATTTCGATTTAGCACCGGCCGTATACGACGTAATCTCTCGTGCAGTGTGACGCATTCGCCATGACCTCGATCTACGCGATCTTGACGTCCAAAAAAAAAACGGGAATTGATCGATAGGCCGTTCGATCTATTCGACACAAAATTCACAAAAATTTTCATCGTTTTTTACCTCCCACGATAAAAAAACAAAAATAAAAATAAGAATCCAGAAATTTTTCATCAAAGATTGCCGAGATTTTCGATTTTCAAAATTCTACGAATTCGATTTTAATTCGCGTTTTTCCGACAAAAGTGCAAGAAATCTCTTCCTCGACCTCCCACCGAATGTGAGGGTGAAAAATTCGTGCAGATTGAGCAAAATTCTCGAAAAGTTCGATTGCAGCTGAACAAACGAGAGTATTCACAATTTTCGAGATTTCGATGGACATACGAGACACGCGCTTGGTTCTCGTTCGATTTTTAATCGGGAACGGTGAATTCTTATCGCTATGAACGATTGTATTTCATTTTCCCATTGTTAGAATTATCGCTGCAATGAAATTCAGGCGAAACTCGAGTCCGGAAGGTTCGTATACACTCACAAAGACTCACACACACGCAGGCACACTTGTACAGCGAAGCTCCTTTCTCGGGACAAGTTCTTTGGAGCAGCTCTAACGAAGTTTGAAAGAACCCGGTTATTAGGTGCCCCGAGTCTGTATATTCCACGTAAGTATACACTAGAAGCCCATTTATGTACATAAAGTGATCAGAGATTGAATAACTCGGCTGGGCTGGGCTCGTAATAAAGAAAATAAAAAAAAAGTACACGTTCGTACGGGCCATTCTGAAAATAATTTTTTTTTTGTGCAAATCGTTCAAATTTCTTTCTAATTGAATTTTTTCCCCATTTATTTCTCTGGATGAATAAAATTTCGAACTTTTATTCGAACTATCGAAAGATTTTGTAAATTTGAAGGAAAAAAGAGCGAGAAATTACGCCAATTTTCCTTCTTTTTTTTTTACAATAATTTTCAGAGATTTTGACATTTTTTTNTTTATGTACATAAAGTGATCAGAGATTGAATAACTCGGCTGGGCTGGGCTCGTAATAAAGAAAATAAAAAAAAAGTACACGTTCGTACGGGCCATTCCGAAAATAATTTTTTTTTCGTGCAAATCGTTCAAATTTCTTTCTAATTGAATTTTTTCCCCATTTATTTCTCTGGATGAATAAGATTTCGAACTTTTATTCGAACTATCGAAAGATTTCGTAAATTTGAAGGAAAATCGAGCGAAAAATGGCGCCAATTTCTTTTCTTTTTTTTTTTTTACAATAATTTTTAGAGATTTCGACATTTTTTTTTTTAGTATTTCAGTCCCTGGGGCGAAAGCGACGAGGAAAAAAATGTTTCGCGAGAACAGTAGCCTTGATTTGGAGTCCGATAAGAAATCGAGAACTCGAATCGATGCGAATGGCCACTCGTGCCTCGTGTGTAGAAAAAAAAAGCTGCAGAGATGAAAGAGTAAAAAAACGTGCGTATCGCGGAGGACAAAACTTATGGGAAATGTTTTTTGTTTTCTATGGACGAAGTTCGAATAAAAAATACGTCTAAGGTGTCGATGAATATTTCATCGATTCGGAATATTTCTGCCTGCCCTCCAGTTGCAAGATTCTAGTTTTTATTTCTTCGCTTCGAAACCCCCATAGAAATATGCTTTATCATTTTTTTCGAGTGTTCAACAGCGTTGGCTCGAAGCAGATCGTCTCGAACTTTTTTACATCGTGGAAATGAATCGAAAACATTTTTTGTTAGCGAATTTTTTTTTTCTCACAATTTCCAATCACGTGGACAAAAAAATTCGGACTCGTTCTCGAGTACGTCAAATTTCACTTTACACGGTAACAAGAAATCGTCCTGAAAACCTGGATCGTAGTCGCCACTTGAAAATCCGTCCCCGCCCGAGAAATTCCAACTTTTCGAAAAGTTAATGCGAACAAAATCGCCTTCTGCTTTGGCCGTCGTGTAAGAAACCGCCTCGAGGATCACGATCGCTCGATCCCATTGGGGTAGCGGTAGCGTTCGTTGAAACTGACCCGAATGATTTTTTTCTCCCTCGCTCGTTTACAAAGTACGCAAAAAATTGATTTTTAATGGCGGGGAAAAAAATAATAATCAATGATGAGCAGGAATCCCTTGATGGCTCGTATAACGATGCAAACTCCGATACGAGGCTTTGCGCTCTATTCGAAGAGGAAAAGCTTATTCGGTATATCTATAAATATCTGTACGTCGCTCAGCATCACGTATTCTCGCGTATGAAAGAGCGTAAATTGGTTCATAGACCTCCCTCGCGTTGTTAGCTATAGATCAGCCTCTTGCCACGTTTCGAACACAATACATGAACTCTCGCGACATTAATTCCTCGTGATGATGATGGCTGGGCAATTTATCGATGGAGGGGGAGGCATAGACCGCCGCGGCCAAGTATATCGACGAGTTGGCTGCTCCGCGAGGGATATGCAGCACACAACGTAAATGTTTCCATAACTTACGCTCCTGTTTGTTCATCCGGTTGATCGTAACTAAATTTTGACCATAAAATCGGTTTTTCTGATTTTTCTTTGATTTTCTTTCGATTTTTCGGCTCTTCCGGAGAGAAAAAACTTTTCTTGTGGGCATCGATTATTTTTGGATCGGGAGTACATTTTTGCTATTTTTTGACTAATTTTCTGCCTGCATTTTTCAAAAATGAATGAATTTTCCCATTAAATTTCGTATTTTTGTGGTAAATTTTCGTTTTAAGAAAAAAACTTTCCTTTTTTTTCGTTCATCGATTATTTTCCGAGTAATTTTTACGATTTTTTCAAATCCATACGCAAAAATCGGGCTCGAAAGACAAACAAAATTGAGTTCTTTTGACGTTTTCGAGTTTCATTGCGAGCCAAAATTTTTTTATCTCACTTCTCGATCTCAAGTGCCGAACAAAATGTTCAGATAAGTTTCCGATTGCCGAAAAAAAAACAAGAAACAATTTTCAGCGTATTTTATAAAATTTTCACTCATTCATCGATTTTTTACTTTTTTTCAAAAATAATTTCGACTTTTCTAGGAAGTAAAGAGAAAGTACAGACTCTTACACAATATCTTATGAAATTCGCAGAAATCAGAGCGATTGCGAGAGCGATTGCACGATTTTTCAAAAAACTCAGATTTTCGTGAAATTCGAAAAATCATAAAATCTAAAACGTTCAACCGATTTTTCCCAAATTCGGTACCAACCTTCCTATTACGATACTCTATTCATAAAAAAAAATGAGTAATGAATCTCAAAATTTGCGGAAGCTACAGCGGTGACAGAAGTTTTTTTGAAAATTTCAAAATGCCATGAAAATTCGTATATTTTTCTAGCAATTTCGAAAAAATTCTTAGAGGCTTTTATAGATCAACAGTTTTGCGCGATTAATGGAAAATGTCGTTGCCTCGCAGGAAAGACGGTTCAAGACGATTCGGTTGTTTGTTAGGGCGAAATGAAAAAACGAGCTCGATTATAATCGATGGAACGAAGACTCGGGGTTCGTCTGTTGTGGCCCGTTGGGGACGCACGCATTCATAAAATGTCATTGAAGCCTCGCCGAGCAGGAACGTATATTATTACGTCAGACGTATAAACTCATCGATATAAATTTCCAATGACAGCACATGCATCGATATTATTATTGTAGAGAAAGAATGAGAATTGCGAGAGAGGTTAGTAAACAGCCGATAAAACGAGAATTGAGGAATCCATAGTTCACGAGTACGAAGAGCGTGAGTTGTGTTGCGGAAAAGGAGGGAAACGACAGTGAAAAAAGTGTGGAAGTTGGTAAATACGAGAGCAGCGAGAAGACTGTGCGCGCGCGCGTCTTTTATTCGATTTGTCAAACTGACAGTCCCGCAGCAGCAAAGCAGCAGCGCACTGTGGTCGTCGAACCTAGTCCCGATTCCCCCTCAATTTTTCGCTCCCTATATTGATACATTAACGCGTGCACGATTTAAATCTCAGCGTGTAACGCGTGCTTTTGTTTCGTTGCATTAAAACAAAAACAAACACGTACACGTGAGCAGCGTGTCTATTCAGGATTCGCGTCCTCGTGCTTTAGCTCAAGCGAATTGTGCGTGTTTTGTTAAAATAAATCAACTCACCGGTGGCGACACACAAAAAGTCGATTACAACTTTTCGCACGTCTATTTTCCCCGAAGGTTCCATTCCTTAGCACGTCCTTACGAAATCTCTTGGTTCTCGAAGCGAGGGACTTGTTTTTATTTATTCATTTGCCTTTGTTGATATTGATTCTCATAAAAACACCTTTCTTTGTTTACGATTTGTCCACGGACGCTCATACAATACTCGCGATACAGCGAGCCCACTTTTGTACCGTAAAAACGACGATGAATCAAAAATTATAAAAAATAAAGTTGAAACACTCGCAAGCGAACTCGCGATCTTTCGAGTTGGTGAAATATGCGGCGACGCGAACTGTACCGCCTCGAACCGCGGTGGTCGTACCACTGAACACTCGCTCGGATGCTTACTACGCTCGTGCTGGTGGGAAATCTCGGTTGAATCGACCAGTATGTACGATTACCTTGGACGGGATGAGTTCCGCAGTGGATCGCTCCGCGCATGCGCCCAAACCCTCTCTCTTACTCCCTTCAACACGCTTGCTAGTGTTCTTTACATACTTCGATAGTTATACCACTTTACTAACGGATACTCCGTAATAAGTGACGAAAAATTTTCACAACAAGAATTTAATGAAAAAAAAACAACATTTTTAATCCGGAGTCTCGTCGATTTTTCGTAAAACTTAAAAATCCAAATTCAGAATCTCGAAGTTCGAATAGCAAAAAAACAGCATGTTGACGTTACAAGTTTTCGCAAAAATTTCAAAAGACAAGAATTGTCAAATTTTTCCAAAGACGCCGTAAAAAAAATGCTTGAATTTATTTTCCGAAAAATTGGAAAAAAAAACAAGAGAAAAGAAAAAGTAGCGATACTGCCATGTGTACGCGCGTGCAAATAGACGAGTGATCATTTGCACGCCTTTTCACGCTTTGACGCTGACCCCCCGTGTGCTTTACACACAAGACACTGACACCGCGAGCAGTGAGAAATACCGCGCGAAAGAGAGGAAAAGAAAGAGAGAAAGAAACGAGGGGAAAGAGGATGAAAGACTCGTTTTGAGGTCTGAGGAAAAGAATAATAAATACGGGAGACGCGTGGCAAGAATAAGATTACGTATGTATATCGTTCCAAGCGATATGCCGGTTGCGTCGACAGACAAAAAAGTGCGCTTTATCTCATCGCTAGGCACGTGGAGTACAAACAACGTCGTCCGCCATTTTTTATGTTTTTTTTTACGATCGAGTGTGGCCGTGCGATCAGATTGTCGTGGGTGATTTTTTGAAAAAAAATCGATGTTTATCACATGCGAGCGCGATCCGATGAGAATTAAATGGACAGCATGAAAATAATTTAAAAAAAACGAATAAACGTTTCTAATCAAAATGGCTACTTTGACGGACAGTAGAAAAACGAAATATCCCGATTTTCGATCTCGTTAGTACGGATTATGATAATTTTTTCCTCTTTCAATTCTTTTCATTATCACGTCATTTTCGTTCCCATCCGCGACGACTACATAGACGAGAATTCACGGACGTTTTACCCTCGTCATCTCGTCTTGACAGTTGGTAATTTGTTCTTTCAATTTTTTCTCACTCCGGAGAGCCCAGAAGTCAATTGGCCTACCTTCGTGCGTTTTTTTGGACGAAGGGAACAACATGGATGACATTTTTTGGTTAAACGGACTCTCGGACAACAACGCGATCTATTTTTCGAGAAACTCGCCATTTCCGAAGCAGGTTTTATGGGGAAATCAAGTAAATGTGGAATTTGGAAAACACGGGACACAAAAAGGATCGGGTTTTTTATTTTTTTTTAATTTTTCCATTGAAAACAGTGAGTTCGGCAAAAAATTCCGTAAAAAAAAGTCGCTTATCCAAATATTCGCAATTTTTTCTCGATCACACGTGAAGAAAAAACATTGGCGAAAGATTTAGCAGCAGGTAGCAAAAAATGGGAAGTCACTCGAACGTCTTGAAGCACGTACCGTCCTAATTGACACACACGGAGGGTTAACAAACGCTAGAGCGATAAAGACTCTTGATAAAAAGCTTTGTGTACACAAAAGATACAAGTGTGTGTCTGTGTATGTCAGAGGCCGAAGACCTCGGGAGTATGTTACACTTTTGAAACTTTTAACGTTTTTTTTCGAGTCATTTTTTGTGTTTACATTGACGATTGACTAATTCGCATAGCAGCGAACGAGGGTGCTTCGACGACAGCGACAAAAATCGTCGATGATTGGACGAGATACAATAAATCCGGAGCGCGCGTCAAGCGCGTCACCTCGCGGCCATTTTCCTCCCTAGTAGCAAGACGCGAATTAATCGACAGTTACGATTACGATTATTAATCAGAATCATTATGTATCGTTATGCTTAGTGCGGATTCGTAACGAAAGAGCCGAGAAACCGGTTGCTGTTACGCGAGAGAAAAGAATAATTATGACACGAATGATTTATGGATGAAATGAATCCCAGATTAATTGAAATCATCATTTTCGTTCGTATCGGACGTTCCGACAATCAACAATTTCTCCAGAGCCTCCAGAGTTCTGGAAAAACAATGCAGAAACTTGGCGTTCCGAAATTATATTAAAAGTCTCGTACGAACGTGATAGAATTGCCCAAATTGTCCCTCTATCATCTCCATAGTTTGTGTGATACACGACCTCATTGTTAGAGCAAAAAATGTTGATGATCGAACGAAAAGTCGATGTTACGCATCGATGCATCAATCTGTGTTATAAATTTCAATTTCTTGGCTTTTGTGAAGAAATAACTTTACGAGGAATAAAACGCGTGTACGTAAAATTTCGGTGAAGCGTTGTTCGGCGAAAAAAGATTGAAGATAAAAAAGGACTAAGAAAAAGGAAAGAATCGCTCGGAGGTATTTGGTGAGCGACCCGTTATTTCGAACTCGCGGAGAGATCGCACAGACGCGGTGCATGAAATATTTATGATGACGCATTCGCCATTATTGCCGCTCGCGCTCGTAGTTTTTCAAATGACTCAAAAACCGGTAGGACATGAGTGTATCGCGATGTGTGTGAGTGGCGCTTTTATAGCCGCTTATCAATTTTGAGGTTACGCTGTCCGATGTTTCACGTACGATCCTATTAATAGCAATAATCACGGTGAATTACCGCAAAATCGACCCCACTGTCGATACTCACCTTGACAGAAGTAACGTCTATCGTAATAGCCAGCGAAGGTCCCTCGTTGCGTCACAAAAATTCCGGCATTATTCATGCACCACACTAAACTTCGACACACTACAATTCATCGCCGAGCAAACACTTGAAATTTTATAGTTTCCCTGAACGCGGCATTTTACAAAACAAATTTTTTTTCCCAAAGCAAATTTATCGGCAATATATTTCCGAATCACCGATTCCCGTCAACTTTTTTCGACGTTAATTTATTCGCGATACTGGAATCGATCACGTGATCGTTCCTTCCGCCCGGCCCGCCAAAAGCGTCCCGTCGAGGTGTTTTTCGTTTTGTACCCAAAAAAATTGAAGTCGCATGACTTCCGGTAACTAAATAGCAAATTGTTGTTATTAATCAAAGAAATTAATAAAATCGTAAATAAATAATATAAAGTGAATAATTCATTAAAATTTTGACTACCGAGCACGCTAACCATTTCCGGTTCAAACCGGAACATAAAATCGCGAGTCGGATGCAGAAAACGCGATATAAAAATTGTTGTAACTTTCCATAAAATGTTTAAGCAATAATAAAGAGAAAGAAAAACGATTTTAAATCTTTTCGTCGTATTTGGTCAACTGGGTCATTCGCTGTTCCACTTGCAATATGCAATTCATGGCCGAAGCGCCGAGTTCCTAGGCGCGCGTACCTAAACAGCAGACTCTATAGCCACGTCCGGTCTAGGCCGGATATGCGAAAGCGGAACGTGCGGTGTTGCTTCTATGAATTTTTCAAAAGTTATGAAAATTGTGACAAACGTTTAGCAGCCCAAATGGAGACAACGAGAAAATTTCTTTCTCAAGAAAAAATGACACGAAAACGATGAATTTTGCCTCGAATTTTGCACTTTTCGCGCTGACTGTATCGCGCGGGGAGAAATCGTTGGAAACAAAAATAAGATAACGATCGGAGCGAGTCTCATCGGCATCTTCGGTCAACTCGCTCGCATTATGCACCACTTGAGTTTAGTTCATGCCACGATGGCGGCAAGTGACTGATTAACCCTCCGGCCTGAGGATACATGAAAAAAAAACTGTCGCTTTTATCTCGCGTCGACTTTCTTCGCGATCTAACCTACCGCAGCACGTTTAGTAATAAAACGACTGAAATGAATACTCGGTGTCTTTCAGCGGGTCAACATGATCGTGGTTTTTTATTTTCATCAGGCAACTATGTACAAAGGCATTTATAGCGAGGGATTTTCATCAAAAGTCCGACTGTTTGTTTTTTCCCCTTATTTTCGGCAAATTATTGGTTCGAACTTGCAAGAAAAAAAAATTCGTCTCGTTCTCGTCATTCGGTTCACGCAAATGTTTTCTCTCCAACACTCGTCCACAATATTTAAATACTACGTACAGTTTACCATTTTGTTTTTCCTTTTATTACCATTTTCTGACTTTTATGCTTTCGTCTTAGATTCCTCGTGGTTCAACGAATCGCCAACGATTTCGTGAAATTTCACGTGATCGTTTCGGAATACGTTAGTCGACCAAGTGCTCAATTTTCACGTCGATCTTTCGCTAAGATACGCCGCGTCTCAGAGGGTGAAAAATATTTATACCGATAAATCACAAAATCGCGAAGCAATTTTTCGATCAGACTTTTCGACGTTTTGACATTTTTTCGCCAATCACGTCTCCATTTTTTTTTCTCGAGAGATATGACCCCCTGACCTTGAGACGATTTATCAAATTTCGTGCGTACCAATGAGACTCCTGCGAGGATACAAATTTTTCGTCAATTCGCTGCGAAAATTAAGCACTTGCTGGACTGACGTTTGTGCATCGATTCGTTTAGCGGATGCGCTATACATTTTATGGTACAGAGGTCTACGGGCTAACCTTTCGAAAGCAGGAGTGCTCGTAGCGAGGGCGTGTGTTTGTTTCGATTTTACTCGATCGTAAAGCCGAGTAAAAATAGCAAAGATTGTATTTTTTTTTCGCTAGTCGTTTAGGAAATTCGAGTCGCTGTGCGTCGTGGGACTGAATTTTTTTTTTTTACACTAGAATTGGCTCAATTTTTTTCCCCGAAAACTCGTCGATGGGAAAATAAAATTGATCGATTCTCAACGATTCACTGTTTCTCGTAGTTTTGGCGCTAATTTTTCTTTCATTCGTTCGTTCATACGGCGGAAAGCGCGTCTCAACAATTCTGCGCGTAACATCGAGCAATATTTACAAGAATGTCTTAATATTTGGCGATCCTCTCGGAGCTCACGATGCTCGTTGACAACGCCGCTGAGTTCTGCTCCCATTGCTTTTCCTTCTTATTTTATATTTGTCACTTATTTACAGTTTTACCATTTTTTTCCTCTCTCTCTCTCTCTCTCTCGCTCCCTCCCCCGACAAAATCGCATTTTTTAAACACGCTCTTGTGAAACTTTAATCGCCACTCACTATGCATTCGTAATTTATGTCTCGCTCGACCATTTTCTCGACTCGAATCCACCGCCCACCGTCAACGCCCACCAGACGATTATGCTCGCCAATTATGCTCCCTTTGCGCATAATCTAAGAATCTTGCCCCCGCGCCCATCTGTACCTCGCATCGCTCGGTTCCTTTGCGCCGGATGAGCCAACCTAATGGTTTCCGGCGTCGCACGATTCCAACTTTAGAACCGAGAAGACTTTGTTTTTTTTTACAAATTGTCTCATTTTTATTATTCGAATATTTTTCCAAAGATTTTTGGGATCGAGCGATTACGTACCTTTAAAATTCCCCACAACATTTTTTCTCAGTTTTGCGAAAATTTAACAACGAAAAATTCAAAATTTACTCAATAATGAAAGAAAAAAATAAAACAAAAAAATTCATAAATCTCCAATGATTTTAAATAAATTTTTAAAAGTAATAAAAAAAATGTTAACCTTTTTTTTGGACATAATTTTTCCAAGAATCGCCAAAGATTTTTTTATGATTTTATCAAAACGCTCGAGGATTTCGGAAAATCGACGAAAAACATATTTCGAAGGATCGAACTAAAATGAAGAAAAAAATTGGGTATTTTAAAAATGTGGAGATAGATAATCGCTCAATTGTTAATTATTCGAGGGAATTGCATTGAATTATGATCGAGAAAATGTGAGGCTTAAATTGGAATAAAAATGCTCAGCTCGATAGTTTGGATTTCATGATTCTTGAGAAAGCGCTCGTGAAAGCTGTGAATTTTGCGCAACAGCCAAGTGAAGAGAGCTTTCAAGCGTTTTTCTCAAAGTTTGGACGAAACTCAAGGAGCGGAAGTTTGTCCAAAAACTCGTTTTGCTGGAGCAAAAAGAGTGTGAAATGTTTTTGAGCAACGTTCTCAATGAGTTGTTTGTTTGTTTACAAAGCGAAAACAATTATTTGTGGAACTTGATAACCGTGAGGTTGATGCGAGGCTGGTTTTTTAATATTACGAGCGATTGTCGTCGCTACGTCAGTGGAGCACCGAGCGATTCGTTTTGGCTAAATCCACGGTCTTTTTTTTTCATTTTTTTTTTTGTTCAATTTACCGTCAAATTCAGAGTCTGAGATCGTAGCCGTTGACGAACTCCATCTCGGACAGTCATCTCCGTGACTCCGAGGCGAAAACGGTGATTGAGCTGTCGACGCAACCGGCTGCGAGGATGACACGATGAGGATGGAAACTTAGACAACCCACTGGACCGATCCTCGTGCTCATGAATCCCTCGTGAAACTTTATCGTGTTCAGATGCTGTCCGGATGTATTGTACACGCTTATACAATGATTCATGGAGCCGCTGCGAATTAAGACGTTCACGAAATTAGTACTAACGTAATATTCCCTCGGAAAAAGGGGAAATTATACGAGTCAACCAATTTGACCCTCCAATTCCGCGATTGTCAAGAAACAACGATAACGTGTATTTTTTCGACATTGCAATAAATCAATTAAATCTTTTCTTGGCAATAATTTCCGCCTCTTTTCATCCTCGCTAAACATAATTTCAACAGCTCATTCTGCATGTTCGTTATTTTCTGCTATTGAGAAACTTTTTAAAAATTCGCCATTTGTAAAACGAAAAAAATGTAATAATCATACGATTTTTGACAATTTTTGAAAAATCTCCTGAAAATCCATCGGAGACTTGTGTGACATTGAAAAAAAAAAAAATTTGTCTCGCAATTTATGAAAAACCCGCGATTGGCAACGACAAAATCGTCACCGATTGACTCATTTTTCCGGGTTTTCACGTTTGCGGCCGGAAGTTTACTGCGTCGGTGCGGTTTTCCGAGTTATTTTTAATTTTGCAGAAAGTAAATACAATCTGCCAGCGTATCGTAATGACAGGACGGAAAAAATGACCTTGAATGACCTTGAAAATGTGAAATTTATTTTATAAAAAATATTTGATCGGGGGAATACTCACCACGCAAAATTATTAGCATCATCGTGGACAGCGAACGACGTGATGACCTGACTCGTTTGTATGGTGCTCAAGGAAGAGTTTTTACGGAGATCGAAAATTTTGATGTCACCGCTGGAGGATGCGGTTATAAGGCGTGGGGAGTGCGAGCCAGTTTTGAGGAAGTGAGCACCGAGGACCCAAGCATTGTGCTCCCGCCAAGTCAATACTCTTGACTCGACCGGGGAAAGCCGCCGATCGAAGAGTCGCACGGAACCGTCACCGCAACCGAGGACCATCATCGCGCCGGAACCGTCGGTGTCGAGACACGTCGCACAACAATCGGCACCCGTTGGCAAATCTTGTTTCTTCAACTCGGTTTCGGCGTCCCAGAGCCTGACGATCCGGGCGTCCCCACTTACAGCGAGCGTCAACGATTTTTGCTCCCAACTCGTCACGAGGCCGGCCGAGGCTGAAAATTTCGCTCCGTTAATCGATCGAGTTGATTTTTTTTTGTTATTTTTATTATTTACCCTAGAACGGTAAACTGGGATCAGGCGATATGAAATTTCGCGCGCTTTCTCTCGTCGTTCTCCCGTTTTTTATCGTTTTACCGCATTTTCGACTGATTTTTTTACTTTGAGCGAAATTGCCCCAGGCTCACGTGATTCTGCATTAAAAAACGAAAAGAATGAGCCCAATTAGAACCCTTTTCGTTAAATTTTACCGGAGATATGAATTTTTCAAAATTGCAGTCATTTATGACGCCAAGTTATCGGAAAAGGTGAAAAGAAAAAAATACGTTCACGGTTCTAGGGTTAATTAGGAAATTTTGGATCTTCCGATCGTTCCGAAGATTTAAATAGTCGAGTTTTACCTGCTGATCCTTTGGGTGCTGGCTGAACATCCGCCAGGGCTTGCCAAGCGGTCAGAAGCACCGGATCGCGGCCAAGCATGTTGCAATAATTTTTCCATATTCTAACCGCTCCGTCGTCGGATGCTGCCAGGAGGAAAGAGACGTCGTGGGAATTGATGAATTCCACAGCCGTTATTCTCGAGGGCTTGCTGCCACGACTCGTGCAATATGTCAGTTTGTGTCCGGTCTGCCAGTCCCAAATACCGAAAGAGTCTTTGGCAGCGACCGCGAGGTGATGGTCGAACGGATGAAAAACCAATACTTCCGGTGGCTGAGGCACGCGATTGTGAAATATCTGCGACTCGATCCTCGAGTGAATCGCTTTTTGCTGCTCCTCCCGAGCGTCCCGACGTTGCCTCTTGTTTCGCAAGTAACGCCATTCCCGCTCGTAGTGAGCTCTGCTCTCAACGTCGCTCGTCGACTCTGTCTCGTTCTCGAAACTCACCGGCTGAGCGAACTGCGAACAACTCCATTCGACGAACTGCGAAGTTGTCAGAGGAATCTTCGTGCCTGGAAGCTCGTCTGCCTCCTCCGAAATCTGACGAAGAAACAGCCTTGAAAAATTTCATTCTCCGCCCAATTTTCATGCCAAAGACTTTGAGAAAAACGTTTCGGCTCATTTTGTCCCCAGAAAGAAAGAATTTGCAACTTGTATTTCCCCCGAAAACTTAAGATCACGAATCCAGCGAAAAAAATAAACAAAAATCCTTCGTCGTTATTTACCGTGTTAGGAATGAGTTTTCTCGATCGAGCTGTATGCGAAGGTATCCGAGAAGTTCGTAGAATGTCCGTAGTGGAATTGACCGTCGGTGGAGATTCTCCTTTGCCGAGATAGCTGGTGCGATTGGAGGGTGACGGAGGTAACGACAGCGACGAAGAAATCTTGGTCTCAATGACTTCCTTCGGCGCCGAGGACTCTTTGACCTTTTCGTACAATCGCGCAGGTGCACATGGTTAATTATAAACGAAAATCAACACAAAGAAGAATAATTGAGAAACTTATAAAACGAGTCTTGCCTGATTGCGAATGTGGTTGGTGACTTTTTGCGACATGGAGGCAACCGTCGGATGGGGATCGTTGTCAAGGCTGCAGAAACCGTACCATAGTTTCATGTAAACACTGCCGTACGAGAGGCTCGGCAAGTTGCCAAGTGAGCTGTGGCCTGTGGGAAACGATCGCTCATTAAAATGTCCCTCAAATATTTCAATTCGATGAAATTCAAATTTTCTATACTTCGTGAGACTGGAGAAAATGAAAAGAAGAAAAAACATTGGTAACGGTTTATCTGTTCAAAAAAATCTGCAAGAAAAATAGTTGCGTTGGAATTTCTTCGAATTCTCATCGACAACGAGCATGCAATCAAAACGATTTCATTTATTTTTAAACTCATTTCATTACCGAGAGATTCGCATGGTTTCCTCACGAACTCCCAATTATTTCCTGCGTCCGCAAAGGAATGAGAAAAATAGTCGATTACACAAAAATCGTTAGTCGCGCTAATAAAATCATTGAATCTTATGATTTTTATCTCCGTTACCTAAACTGCTGATCGAGGACGAAGACGAAACTCTCTTTATACGATCCTGTCCGAATCCGTCAATCGTGTCAGCCGTGTAAGTGTTATTTGGTCCGAGAATCTTGAGTCTGTCACGCGAACCGATTCGTCGCATACCCGTGAATGGCGAGAGAGTCTCAACCACGAGATCGCGTCTACTACTTTCTTCGGCGAATGCGAGGGTGACGAAAGAATTTTCAAAGTGTAAAACCATCCATTGGAGGGCTACGACGAGTTCCTGTTGCGGAAAATCAATTTTTTCATTAAAAAATTAAAAAAACTAGAAGTAATTTTTTCAAATTTATCATTGATTTCAATGAATTTTCAATTTGACTGTTTATTATTGTTTTATTGAAAACAAACAAAAATAAATGGAGATAAAATTTAAAAATCTGGAAATTTGACGGTAGGATCGATTTTTAAGGCGATTTTGATGAATTTAACGATTTCCTTGGGTATCAAGTTTTCTAAACGAATGACTCACGTACTTTTCTGACTAGTGGACTCATGTCGTGACTGACGGTATTGATGAGTGTCATTGCAATGATTTGATCGATGTTGTTGGCATGTTCGCTCCGTTTTGTCACGCTGTTGATAAACGTGCCCAGAGCATAAACACTGGCTGCACGAACCTTCGATAGAAAAATTTCGTATTCATTAAAAACATTTTATTTTTAATAAATAATTTATTTGTTCAATTTATCAATAATTATTTATAATTAATTACTTTGTTTATTAATAATGAATAGAAAAAAATTTGAGATACCTCAGGCACAGGATCCTGGAGCAAAGTGTAAAGTTTTTCGTGTGCAATATCACGAACTCCGCACCATCTCGCTTTATCGTAATTGTGCCATAATCTGCCAAGACACAGGCAGAGCCATTGCCGTAGGAGAGGATTCGAATCGCCGAGTTGTTCGAGGCAAATGGAGACTAAACTGCCCTGCAGAGCTGCCTCTTGGCCAGCGGGATAATTGTTAACGACGCTTGCCAAAACGAAAGCTGCTAAAGTCCTGTGCTCGCTCTAGACAAAAATAATTGCTTCGTGTCGTTTTTTTTCGATTTTTGCAAAAGTTTGTTTTCTTCCTTTTTCCATTTACCTGCATAGAAACGTCTTGGAGAACTGACAAAAAGTACTTGTGACCGTTGTCTCGTACGAGGTCGGCTTGGCAAGTCTGAAATCGTGAAGAATCGGTGAAAATCGATTTTTTTCTATTTTTGGCAGAATTTTTTTAACTTACGCTGTCGACTGCCAATATTTTCGCCCAAATGAAAACCAAAAGTGGGCGCAGTTCCCGAGCATTGCTCTGCAAGAGTTTAAGGACGTAGGGAAATATTCCAACGCTCAGAGCCAAGTTGACCGCCCAAGGCCCGAGGTCGAGGAAACAGCCGAGCAGCTCGAGCGCTCTCAGCCTGTGCACTTGGCTGAGCAACACCTGCAACACTATTGGCAGCTGTTCCGGCGGATTACGATTTTTCGAACCCAAACTCAACCAAACTTCGAAGGCGGTCAATTGTTCCTCGAAAAATGGGGAATGCACGAATTGATCTTCCGAGTCGAGGATCGTCGGCAGCTGGGCCAGACAAAGATCCAAGGCCAGGTCCCAGGCTTGCCACATCGGATGCTGCGATCACAAAAACCCTTTTTTCTCATTCCATCAACCAAAATACTCAAGAAACTTCGTTCACAAAGTTCTGCTCGCATTTCGAAATATATTTTCAACGCCGAGAGCTCAATGAGAAACTGAGCAGCTGAATTTTGCACAAAAGAACGAAAAACGCAGCATGAAAAATGTTGAAAAACAATTTTCAGCAGAACTTTCTTCATAAAGATTCATCGAGATCTTGTTTTTTGAGGATTTAGATGTTTAAAAACAATTTATAATTACCTGATAAGTCGGAGGCAATTTTGGACAAGAGACTGGAGTGCAATCGTAAGAACGGAGTATTCTTTCCGCAAGTAAGAAATTCCTGAACAAACTAGCGACCAGCAAATCTTGTCGGAATAGTCTTTGGAACAAATCTGCAGGAAGAAGAAAATTTTAAGTATTTTGAAATGATGCGCATTATTCTGTACGATTTAGTTTTGTCGAATCGAAATTAAAGTCACTCCTCCTTCAGTTTTTTTTTTCTTTTTATATTTAGCTCGTTAATGGAAAATAAAGGAAAAAACTGTGACCTCGAGGCAAAGTGTTCCAAGCAATGGTGTCGGTGATGGCGGTAAATATCCAATTGAGTTCTCCCAGCATGGTCCGTCTGTCCGTGAGTTGACCAGGAATTCTGCATCAACGACAGAACGCTACGGTGAGCAAAGGCGAGCAAGGATCGTTTTGTTTTGCCAATGAAATAACGAGAAAAGATTTGACTTTCTTCCGCAAAATGTATAGCTTACTTGTCAATGAGATCCAACGATATTTTCGGGACTAATTTCGTAGTGTTCTGCATCACAAACCTGCGCAAGGGCGGCGAAGGGTTAATGGAAAAAGATTAGAAACGAAATGAGAAATTCGATGAATCGAGAAGCTTTCCAGGCGTTAGAGGTCAATGAGTTTTTGCTCGGGATAAAACTCACCAGCGTAATGCTATCTTGATGGGTGTCGTTAGACACGAACTGAATATATCAGCCGGCAGGTCTGGATTCATCGGTAGTATTTGATTCGCCGCACAGGCTGCGAGCTGGATACAATTTTTGTAAGACGACGTTGCGATCCCGGCGACACCGCTGGCTCGATTTTGCTGCACCGCTTGTTTTTCAATCTGTTTTGTTTAGCCAAATTAGCAAAATTTATTTTTTACGTTTCTTCCACGATTTCATTCATTTTTTGGTAAATACGCCGAACCAGGGCTGTGGCTCGAAAGTAGTTCAAATTTCTTTTTAACCCTTTAAATCATAAACAATTGATATCTTGTGGAAAATTATGCGTTAGAAAAAAAATGCAATGCATTTAAAGCTGCAGCCCTGGTTCGGCATATTTACTCATTTTTCTGTCTGTTAACCCTTCGAGTGCATATATTGGGTCGTTCTGACCCCAAAAATCCGTCACTGATTCTATGGCATCCAATGGTAACGTCTTGGCATTTAACTTTCGATTTCCTCAAAAAATAAATGCATGGCCATAAAATAAGGATAATCAACTGCAAAAAACGTTTCGACAAAAAACCAAAAATGCATATTTGCCAGAATACAACGATTTGGAAAATGCCTCGGGTCAGATTGACCCAATATGCGCTTATAGGACGTGAACGCTCGAAGGCTTAATTGTTTTCATCTCGAACCTGAATCGATCAATCGTGTTTGTTTCTATTTTGTCCTTTTTACCTCGTACTCTTTCTCGTGTTGTTCTGCGAATTGCTGAAACGATTCGACGATGATGCCCGCGTTCGAGCAGTCGTAAACATAAATACTCGGCGCACCCATCCAAGCTTGAAGGTCGTACACCGACAGTGGAATATACTGCGTGTACGTTCTATTGAACACCCAAATTTCTCCGTTACTCGTGGGTTTTGGAACGCCGTGCCCGTTGTAATGAAACAAAACTCTTTCCTCTTTGGCATTGCGTCTCAAGGACGTACACAATTTCTTGACTTCCTCCACAGTCGGATCTAAACTTTGCTTGTATCTTGCTCTCGGCTGCCAACGACCGTACTGTTTCTGCAAGTTTGAGCCTATCGTTTCCAGCGCCTTTTGGGGACTCATCGACAAAGGATCTGGAAATAACGAGCAGCCGTTGAACTCACGAAATTCTTGGAATCGTCTCCGACCCAAAATCCTGCCGTCGGGTGCAAATTACAAAATAATACGAGAATAAAACAGAGTCTCTCCGAGTATCGGAATTTCTTACCGATCCAGCACTCGAGACGAGCGCACGGTTGAGTCTTTACAATGTCCGGCGGATCGACTCCGACGTTTAAACACAAAACAAGAGCTACGCTGACAGTTTTCATCTGCAAAGAGAAGGAAATTCGATTGGAAAGTGTAGAGATCAAAAAAGAAATTATGGAATATGTTTAAAATGTTGTCATCGAAGGAAAAGAGGGAGGAATAAAGTTTTGGCACTAAATACGAAAGATTTGACTCATTTGAGAGTTTTTTCGTTTTTGGGAATTTTTTTCGATTTTTCTGTGCAAAGGTTTTCGAGTTTTTGCAGAAATCACGAAATTTTGATTTGTTTGCAATAATTTATCGAAGAGTTGGACATGGAACGTAATGACACGATTTATCGAATAATTAGATCGAAAAAAAATGTGGATCAACTAACCCGTTCTTTCATCCTCCAGGACTGGCTAACGCAATTGACACCCTCGATAACTGCGGTGTGTCTCGGACGATTGAAGGCAATGGGTAATCTCCAATCTTCATCGTCCTCGAATTTATCGGAATAATCCTCATTTTTGCGTGTCGTTTTGGCCGAAATTGAGGTCGTTTTCGTTGTTGCTGTTGCGGCTAGGGTCGCGACTAATGACAAATTTGCCGCAGCACCGGCTGACCCGGACATAGCACACGCGCTTTTGGTCAACTGATGATTAAAAAAAAAACAAGAAAGAAAAGGTTTTAGGAAAGACGCACTTTGCCGCTTCGTGAATGACAACTTTTCGATGCGGAGAACTGTGCTTAGGGACTCAAAATCACCGAGCAGACAATCTAAACATTTTTACACGCGTACGAACCGTTGACACTTTTCACGCTGCTTTTATCTTTCCGACACTTGGATTTTCGTTCATGGGAAATCACGATCCACGAAGCACAGCCTCGAGCGCAGTGCTGCGTGTTTCTGCGTTTTATTCCCGAATTTTTTCATTTCACCGCCATAGATAAACAAACCTGCGGAGACAATCTGTTCGCTCGTCTGCTGGCGCGCGCTGTTGCGGACGATTCAAGCATTTTTTCGACTCCCTGCACTGCTCGGTCGAATCTGCAGTTTGCAACTCGCACCCGCATCCAGAGCCCCGAGAATCGAACGAATTTGCACGACGACAAAAACAACGAATTTGAAATTTTGTATTATAAATTAATAATTCATTATTTTCAAGCTCGAATTTTTAGGCTCACGCTCTCTTCGTGGAAAATCGCGTCGACACGTGATCATTTTATTCAAAAAGTCGCGCCATATTAACAAAACAGCTTCACAATTTCCAATTGTTTTCAATGACCGCTCGTCAAACTTGTAAACGAGTTGAAATTACCCCAATTAGGAACTAATTAAGTGAAGTCATTAAATTCTTATTGTATTTTCAAAAAGTATGCGAAATCAAAGAAAAACTTGAGTTCAAGTTCGAGACATGAAATAAACATTCTTTTCATAATTATTTCCATTTCGGGAGAATCTGTTTTCGTTTACCGTCTCTACAAAAATTTCTACTCCAAAAAATAATCTTTGGGTATCGGGGGTATCGAGTCCGTTGGCATCGATAGCTGCATATTTTGGTACATAATTTGTTTCAAAAATTCACTTTTTCGAGCCATCCTTATTGTCTTTTTTTCAAAAGTATTCTTGTCAAGGAGAGCCACTCAAATTTACGATGTTAAACTTGGTCTCAACCGTTTTCGGTAATTGATTTTTCGAGGAAATGTGGGGAGAGGGGAGAGTCTCATGCTGCGCAGGACGAAGGGTTCCGTACGTTCAAATAGTACGTATTGCGCCCTACGGAGAATTTCGTCGCCAGCCGCAAGATGGCAAAAAAGAATTTAGCGTCGAATCTTGTTCTCATAAACGTTGCGATACCTAAGCATTTGTATATATGAAAATTCGTAGCTGTTACTTCCACTGAGGGAGGTACCGGGCACCTGTGGCAATAAGTTGTACGTCTTAGAACTACACAATGATTACTTCGAACTCGAATTCACAAAACGATAATGTCGGTGTTTGTTTCCGGTCGTTGGTTCACCCCAAAAACCTAACGTACCAAAAACCCGCCCTGCGTTCTCCCATATTTTTGCTTCGTCAATTCATAATACTTTTTTGTAAAACGATTTATAAATAAAAATGACGGCAATTTTGCAAGGAGATTTGAATGAGAAAAAAATATTTAATTAGCTCAAAATTTCTACGACACGATAATAAACGATTCCAAAATGTGTCCAGAATAATTTTTCGTTGTTAATTTGAAAATAAAATAAAAACAGAACAACTGGCTCGAGCGAAAATTACGTCATGAAGAACATATTTCGAATACCATAATGAAAAAGCAAGTGAACCATGACGCGAGACACCCCGAGGGCATGCAACGTTCATATCTAAAAATACAAAAAATGATACAGCAGGGAGTGGAAGTCGTCGGAGTGTAAAATCCTTTGTCCTATATATTACGAATGAAATGTTTGCATTATCGTTCATTTTTTACAACAAAATGATTGAAAGTTTCATTAAAACGTAAATAACGAAACTTTTACGATTTTTATCTAGTTCTCGATAAATATACGCGCGTTTGCAAAATAAACATTGCCCGCAGCGATAAGATGCCGGAATATTGCGATTGTCGATGTTTTTTTTTCTCGTCTTTGGTATATAGAGAAGAGAAACTAATGACTGCAGCAGCAGCAGCACGCTGCTGAGTGCGCTGAGCACGCCGTTGACAGCTATGCGCTCGTGTAGCCTCTAAAACATCGCGCGCCGTTCGACGAAAATTCATCGCAACTTTCAATCTCCGATGCGTTCGCGGTGACTTTATCAAACCGCTAGAAAATATGAGCATCAGAGAGATAACCGAGGAGGTGAGTAAATTTACGTTTCTCCCAGTATCCGAACAGTTGCCGGCTCCGTTCCCATCCCACGGAATACGAATCGAGCATTTTTTTTTGTAGGTTATGTTCGTTTGACAGCCCAACCTATCCGGTACCGTTCTCTCGTGATTATTCTTATAACAAAACAAAAAAGCTGTTGATGTTCCTGCTAGTTTTATGTATCGAGCCGAGAAATTCATAAAAAATCGCAAACTTTCATTTTCTCATGTAAAGATCGAAGCACGCAATTCGAATTATGCAATGTAACCAAAAATTTCGGAAACCACGATTGTTTTCTTGCTCCGATTCATTTTTGTTGATCATTTGTCACTTTTTAAAATTCGAACATGGAATCTCGAGCTCCGAATATCGTCCCCAATTTCTTTATCGCGTCGAACTATCGGAACATTCAATATTCCCTATTCAGTCGACAAGTAAAATTGCTAAAACAATAAAAAATCGTCTCGATGGACAAATGATTTTTATCGATCGTTCGTATGACTTGACAATTTCTTTTCCATTTATTTTCAAGCCGCCTTTGTTGCAAGCGATATTCAGAGGCAACGTTGACGAGGTGCGCGCGTTGTTGACCGAATTGGCCGACGTACATTGGCAGGATTCGGAGCAAAGAACACTGTTGCACGCAGCTGCTTACAGGTGCGTTATTCTCCGTTGAAACATAATCGATCGGACCGAACCGCTCCAATATTGTTTATTCAACGACAATGAAAAAAAAAAAATTGAAAATTTGCCGTTTCTCCAGATTCAAAAAATCATCAAAATTCGAACAAATGGAATTATAAAATAATTAAATCCAAAAATGTACATTTCCAGAGGCGATCCAACGATAATAGAAACTCTTTTGTTATGCGGAGCGGAAGTGAACAACAAGGACAAAGAATGGCTAACGGCGGTGCACAGAGCTTGTCGGTCTTCGAACCATCGAGCTCTGGAAGTTTTGTTCAAGTACGGAGCTCATGTGGATGTGAGAGATCGAAACTGGCAAAGTCCTTTGCACGTCGCTGCTGCAAATAACGCTGTCGAGTGTGCGGAGTATCTTATTCCATGGTTATTCAATATAAATGTCACCGACAGGTAAAGTAAATTTTGGCAAAAAATTGTATACAAATCGAGGCCAAAATTGACCGTAGAACTGTAACCTGGGGTCAAAAACGACCCCAGGCGACTTTAAATCCCGCGCCCATTCTCGTTCTCCCGTTCTTTATCGTTTTTCCGCATTTTCGACTGATTTTTCGACTTGACGCAAAATTGCCCAAGGCTCACGTGAAGTATTTTCTATCCTCGAAATTATTTCCCGTCCTTGTTCGATTTTTGAGAAAATTTGTTAATCGCAGGGGCGGGCGGACGAGTTTACATCACGCGGCTTACAATGGTCATTTGGAAATGACGGAATTGCTGCTTGCGCAACCGGGTTGTGTGGTCAATGCACGAGACAAGAAAGACCGACGTGCCTTGCATTTTGCTGCTTACATGGGGCACGACGCGGTGGTCAAAGCTCTCATTGACAAAGCGGCCGACGTTGACGTCAAAGTATGTGCCTCCGTTTTATCGATTTGTACAACTGGCAAACGTTTCATTTATTTTCGTCAAATAGTTTCAACGATTTCAACTTCGCCAACCAATCATTTTCTTCTTTTTTCTATTTCAACCTGTAGGATCGAGATCTTTACACGCCGTTGCATGCCGCCGTTGCCTCCGGTCGACTCGATTGCATTCGGCTATTGATCGAAGCCGGTGCTGATATCGAGGCGAAAAATGTTTACGGAAACACGCCTCTGCACATTGCGTGTTTGAACGGCCACGTCGAAGCGGTCGCTGAACTTATTCGTCACGAAGTCAAGATCGGTAATGATTATAAATTCCAATTCCCAAATTCGAGCGTTTAAAAAACGTGCCACAATTTGAATTCCACTTAATTTTTTCGTTTCGCCGTTTCCAGCCTTTTTCGAAATCCCCAAAAATATTTATTTCACTGATTTTCGACAAAAATTTACACTTTCACTTTTTTGTTGTTGTTGCTGAATCAGAGGCTGTCAATTATCGAGGACAAACACCTTTGCACGTCGCCGCTGCGAGCAGTCAAGGCGTCGATTGTCTAGAGTCGCTCTTACGCGCTGGAGCATCGATCAACGTCCAGTCCGAGGATGGAAGGACTCCGCTCCACATGACCGCGATTCATGGCCGTTTTACACGCTCCAAAAGTTTACTCGATGCGGGCGCGTCCCCCGACACGAGAGACAAGAATGGGAATACTGCTCTCCACGTAGCTGCTTGGTACGAATTCAAAGAACATTAATATCGAGTGCAGGGCAAAAAGAAAGTTCGAGGAACGAGGATATTTTCAAAAATATCAAATATTTCGATTCAGTCTCGACAAATTAATAGAATGTTCAAAAAATTCCTTTTTTTTCTCCCAACGCTCGGAAGGTTTGGCCAGGAATGTCTGACCACGACGCTGCTCGAGTGTGGCGCCTCGCCCGCAGCGAGGAACGCGGAGCAAAGGACACCTCTCCATCTCAGTTGTCTCGCCGGACACATAGAAGTTTGTCGAAAATTGTTGCAAGTCGACAGCCGCAAAATTGACTCTCGTGACATTGGAGGAAGGACTCCGTTACATTCCGCAGCATTTAACGTAACGCTGATTATTATGCACGTTTGAAATTTCCAAAAAATAACATTCGTTTCGTCGATAATTCTCAAAAAATAAAGATTCCGACAGAATTACGCGAATCGATGAATTTCCGCCAGAAAAATTCTCCGCCAAAGAAAGAAAATTTGATGAATTGTTTACATTTTTTGAGACAGTTAGAAAAAAAATGGATTCTCGTAAACTTTGCTTTGATGCGAATTGCAAGAAAAGATTTTTTTCACCTTTCAGGGCTCCGTCGGTTGCTTAGATCTGTTGCTATCGAGCGGTGCGAATTTCCGTCTCTCCGACAATGACAATAGACTGGCGTTGCATTACGCCGCGAGCCAAGGACGTTACTTGTGTGTATTTACTCTCGTTGGTTACGGCAGCGATCCCAACGCACAGGATATAAATGGAGCGACGTCGCTGCATTTGGCAGCCGCGGCTCCAAACAGATCGGACGATGGTGGACAGTGAGTCGCTACGAATGAAATTTTTCCACTTTTCGGTCGTTCTGTGTTTCTCGCTCTTTGTTGTCAAACGTAGAAAAGTTTACAACTAAAAATTTGAATCAACAAGAATTTTTGTTGAAAAAAAAAGACAAAAAATTAATGAATTTTCTAAATTTAAACCAAACATTCTTTTTGTTCCCTGCAGATGCGTCAAATATTTACTGGCCCATCGCGCAGACCCTCAGATCCGCGACAAGCGAGGATTCACTTCGGTTCATTACGCAGTCGCTGGAGGTAACGAGCCTGTTCTTGAAACTTTGCTCCACGACACTGTGCTCGGAAATTCAGCGATACACGCTATTACCGCACCGTCCTCACCATCGACCAGACAAGATCCACCAACTCCGTCGATCACGCCTCTTCACCTGGCCGTAAGCGAAATTTAAATGCAGTCAAACGAAAAATCTTGAAAATCGCGTCATTCCGTTTCCATTTCTCGACGCCAAATATTTTAAGAAGAAAGCGTAACGCCAGTTACGTTAATCGTTCTCATGGAGAATTGGGGTCGATGGGAAAATCTCGTATGAGATTTGAATTTTTTACGATTTTTTCGTCTTATGGTCCTTTATGCGAGAAAATCCGTTCAGTCGATTCAGAGAGTTTGAGATTTTGGTTGCACGTTTTGGGAACTTGTCTGTTTCTCGGAGTTTATTTTTACGAGGAAATTCTATCAGCATATTTACCGAAATTAATGGATATTATTTGGTATTTGACGAAACTGTGGAATTTCGTTCTCTCAGGCTTATCACGGTCATGGAAAAATTCTAAAGCTACTACTGCCGCTGTCACCGAGTACAAACGTGAGAGAAGACACGGGAAAAACGCCACTGGATCTTGCGGCGTACCGGGGTCACGAGCAATGTGTGAGGCTGCTTTTACGTTGCGCGGCTTTCGTCTGCGTTCAAGTAAGATTTCGAGAATGAAAAATAGCCGAAGAGGGAAGCCGGTGGAGCGTGAATCCAAGAAAATTGTAATTTGATGGCTTTGTTTTTTTTTTGAAACTATGAAAACAGGACAACGTAACGAAACGAACGCCCGTTCACAGCGCTGCGGCCATGGGCCACAAAGAGTGCCTCAAACTTTTGTTAAAAAACACGGAGGATCGCTCGGTGATTGATTCCTGCGACGCGAAACAACGGACTTCGCTCGCCCTTGCCGTTGCCAATAGTCATCTCGAATGTGCTCGAGTTCTACTCAAGTGGAACGCCGACTGTAACATTCCGGATATCAACAAACACACCCCACTTTTTCGGGCTGTTATTCACGAGAGAGATCATCCGCTTGTCGAACTTTTACTCGAAAACGGTGCGCAGGTGACCGTCCAGGATTCCAATGGAAAAACACCTTTGCATTTAGCAGCGGCTTCCGGGAGGTTCGTTTTTCTTTTCATTACGAGTTAAACCTAGAACGGTAATCTTTATATTTTTTTTTGTACCGAGTCTGATAATTTATGGTCATGATTGACTCCAATTTTGAAAAATTCATATCTCCTGTAAAATTTAACGAAAAGGGTTCCAATTGGGCTCATTCTTTTCGTTTTTTAATGCAGGATCACGTGAGCCTGGAGAAATTTCGCTTAAAGTCAAATAATTAGTAAAAAAATGCGGTAAAACGATAAGAAACGGGAGAACGACAAAGGGCGCGAGATTTACAGTCGCCTGGGATCGTTTTTCACCTCAGTTAACCGTTCCAGGGTTCATTATCGCAAAGTACAGCAAATTAAAAAAAAAAACCTTGAAATTTGTATAATTCTCTGACATTTCGATGACGCGTTCGCAGATTAAAAGCTCTTGCTGCTCTGGTGAATGCAGATGCGAGTGCAGCTGTTCTCAAAGACGATCAGGGGTGCACGGTCCTCCATTGGGCTTGCTACAACGGCAATTCCAATTGCGTTGAGTATTTGCTCGAACAGAACGTCGTCGAGTCGCTCGAAGGTAATTCCATCCCTAGGACAACGTTTTTTTTCTTGGTTCACATAATTCAGATGGTTTGACTTCTCGCTACGAGCCATCGAGCGAGCAATGAAAGCAAAAAAATATAAAAACTGTTTTCTCATCGAAAATTACGTCTAAAACAGCAAAGCTGTGAACGCTTTTTTTCATTACGTTTTTTCAAACATAAATCGACAGATTTTCGATAATAATGATGGAGAGAAAAATTAATTATTTTTGCAGTAGATAATTGACGTTTGATCAAATTTTTCAGGCAATCCGTTCTCGCCCGTCCACTGCGCAGTCCATCAGGGCTCGGGGCACTGTCTCGAGTTGTTAATAAACAAATTTGGTGGACAAGCGGTTGCTGCACCACGTGACACGCCTCGAGGAAGACTTCCGCTTCACGTCGCTGCTGCCGCGGGTTCCGTCGAATGTGCTCGACTCATTATAAGCGCAGTTGGTCCTGAACTTGCTGGAATCGAAGCTCAAGACTATACAGGACGTACGCCGTTACTGCATGCCGCAATCACCGGCCAATCGAGCGCCATCGGTGAGACGATACTTTATTAATTATAAGTTCGATTAATCGTTTTTTTATTTAGCTTTTCAATTCGTAGCAGAACAAACAATCTAGACTGATTTTCTGTTATCCTTTGGTTAAAAAATTTCAAAAACTGAGAAATTTTGAAAATTTTTATTAAAATTAAATTAAATTAAAATTAAATTAAAAAATTAAATAAATGAAGCGAAATGAAATTTAATTTATAATTTAATTGAAAAAGAAATTAAATTGTAATTGAAACTTTTTTTTCAATGACAATCCGTCGCTAGCTCACGAGAGTTACGAATTTTTTTTTTTAATAATGAAACGACGTTTTGAATTTTAGAATTATTGCTGGAATGGAAGGCGGACGTTCGGGCAGTCGATTCTTCGAACAACACGGCTCTGCATCTAGCCTGCCAGAGGAGACATTCGTCCGCAGCTTCGTTGCTCCTCGATCACATCGAGTCTCTCGGTAGCACGAGCGACAATCCTCAAAAAGCTCAAAATCACAGAGCTCAAATAATTAACATGGTCAACAAGCAGCAACGTACGCCGCTCCATTTGGCTGCCAGTAACGGACTCGTTACAGTTTGTATTTTTCTCCTTCCGTTCATTTTTTTTGTGTTTTTTTCGGTTACTCGAGGAATTTATCGAGTTATTCTCTTTGATTCACTCCGCAGATCACTAGAAGACTTTTACAACTCGGCGCTAGTGTCGTTCTCGCCGATGCCGAAGGCCTTACTCCAGCTCTCGCTTGCGCACCCAATCCAGCGGTCGCTCGATGTCTCGCGACTATTTTAGCCGCTCACGGTGAATCTTACGATCTCTATTATTCAAACGACTTTTTCCGACTGTCCGATCTTTTCAAAAATTTCGACTCGGTTGAAAAAAAATGGTTTTCGGAAATTTGAAATCGGGAAACTCGATTTTTAATAAATAATTATGCCGAATTTTGTTTTTTAGGAAACAACGGAGAAACAGCTCAACAATCGCCGTCCATACAACAAACCTCCGAAGTATATTTGAACGGGAGATGCGGCGGCGGGGGTGGAGACTCGCAGCACAGTTCGGATTCGGATTTTTACTGACCTCGAAGATTAACGCGATCGCACGCTAATCTCTTATAATCAACGCGCGTTTATACAAGAAATTGCGATCGTTCCAGATAATTACACAGTACGCTATTGGAATTGCAGTTTTCGGTCAACTATCGTTTTATTTCTTGTTTCGAACGAGACAAAATTTTCTAAAATCAGGGCTAAAATTAAGGACGAAATAATTTCGGCATAGAAATGAATTTTTTCATGTTTCGCGCTGTTTTTAGAGTGCAAATGGAATGAAAAATCATTCAAAGGAAACAGGACTCGAGTTTCAGCAGATTGTTGTATTTGTTTATACAAAAAAAAACAATGATAAGTATTGAAATTTATTATTCCGAAGGAACGTCACATTTTTCAGTTTCGTTGACACGATTTTTCGTAATCGATTTAACGCGACAAATATTTTTTGATAAATGTCATTTTCTTGGTCTCTATTGGACCGAGCATCACATTCGTAGCTGTAAACAATCCTTTCCTCTCTGGCATTTCAAATTGAAGTCGTTATTTTTGTATCGACGAAAATTACCAGAACGCAGTCATTTTCTCTTTTCGATCTTCCGCATTTCCTTCACGTGAAACCGTCGAACGTTGAATCGGGTTATTTGTGATTTTTTTTATCATCAAACGATTATTCCAGGACCAGCGATGGTCCCTTCTGGTTGAACGGTGACTTTTTTTCGTTGAAATTCACAGCCTTCCATTTCCGGTCGGAGAACGCTTGGACTGAAACGAAATATAGCGAAATCGCGTATTTTTCAAATTTACAAAATCGTGAGCGAGTGACGCACAATTATAACGATTTTATTTTTTGTATTTTTGTCTATTCGCTGTACTTTTCGTTTACACGCCGAATATCTACGTATAAGGAAAATATTGCCTGGCTTGAATATCGAGTACTCGCGAATAGACAGTGTACCTACGGCGACCCAATTTTATTCGCGCACTCGCTGCGATCGTTGAATAAACTAAAAAACCAAAAGTGAAATAATTATAGGTTGCGTAATAAATTTTAAATGCGAATAAGACTGCGATTGAGTCAACAGGAACGAACGACGGACAAATAGTGACTAAATCATGTAACATTTGTGCACAAGACGAAGGTTTTCTCAACGCGATCCACTCAAACAGGAACAAACGATATAAATAATGAAAAAGAACAAAAAACGCAGAAAAACAAACAAACAAGGTGAATTTTCGTAAACATGTATTTCTATTGTACATACTAACACGCAATTTTAATAGGAAATATGAATCGCGGGCATAATGTAATTAAATGACGACGATGAGGTGGGCGGCTGTTGTACCAGTAATAAAAATTGATAATGCAATTGATGAAAAATATCGTTGGAGTAAATCATTTTTCTGAATTATTCCAATAAAATTGATATTTACCATGAAATTGAATTTTTTTTTGTATTTATTTGCATGGGAATGAGTAATTTTTAAATTTAAACGATTTTTTAATATTTGTGCATGTTTCTGTGACTCGAGATTTGTTTGTGGAGTAGAAAAATAAAAAGTCTCTTCTTTTTGTACGATTTGAATATCGACAGTTTTCCCGCCAATTCCATTTCTCGGCGGCGGCCATGTTTCACAAAATTTGAACTGACGAATAGCAGGTCAGTCGTCACGGTGGCGGGATGGCTCAAAAATGGTCGCATTGGTAGCAGGAGAGTAGGAAATTGTGAGAGGTCAAAATGCTGAAATATGGAGGAGGAAGATGAGATACGAAACGAAATAACGAATGAATTCGTCGGTGGCGCCATTCGCACGACTTGCAATCTCTCCCCTTTGCTTCTTCTTCTTTTCTTCGAGTTCAGATCGATCGCGCGCGCTTGGTGGAGAGGAAAAAAAAATTGTTCATCTTTCCTCCGTGTGGTCGATTTCCGGAGAGTCGATGTCGTTGTTCTGAAAATCGAGGGCTTACCACGAACGAGACATGCACCACACACCACCCGCTTCCTCCATTTTGACGTTTCAGATGACAGAATTGTGTCGAAATACGGGATTTCGTATTCGGCCAACAGAAAGGACGAGGAGGCTTTCCCGGGTCATCAGGCGAGACTGTTCTGCTTTACCGACGCGCCCCTTTACCTTCTTTCCCGTTCATCTTCGTTGTTTGTTTTCTCGGGCTTTCGACTACTCTGCTTTCGCGTGATTTGGGTTGCGTCCGAAAGGGACGAAAATCACGGATGGTCATTGGGGAAACATTAACTCGTAAGAGGTAGTTTCGAGCATTGCGTTTCTGCTTTCGTACGATCCGTGACGTAATCTTAGACGCGGGACATTCGAAAGGGTCGAAAACCCAATGTGCTCATGCGCTCTGTCTCTCTCTCGCTCTTTCTCTTTTCTCTTTGACCAGTAGCGAAAGAGCAGGAAAAAAATATCGAAAAGATGAACTGCAATCGATAATATACAGGGGGCAAAAGCGTCCACGGTTCAAACGGAGAAAACGAGAATCGCCTCGATAAGCGAATAGGATTTCGACGAAACGACACCCGGGGCGTGACACGAAACCGATAACGGAAAGGGTCGAAAGTGATGTTTCGGGATCAGGAGAACATGAGCTCGAGGAGCTTCGATCACCGTACGCTCGTGCCGGAAGGCGCATGCGCAGAGAGTATCCAAATGTTTGTAGTCGTGAATAAAAATGCCACAAAGTTTACGATTTTTAAACGTAATAATTACGGTCAATGACATCATTTTTATCGGGAATAATTTTTCAATTTTCCAATGAGATTTCCCAACAATTCCTGTTGGTCAATTTATTGTAAGAAAAGGTACAAAATAATTATCTGATTCAAAAGCGGTTTGCTCATGCGTGGTGCGCCTCCACCAGCGGAAACGTGAGTCTCCCATTGGCCGGAGCAAAATACGGACAGTGCTTCCTAGCACGTGTACGTAGTTTTCTGGCTGGCCCATTGATCGAGTATTTTTTTTCTACAAATACAAATATCTAGGATATAGGTTAGGGTTGAATTACAAAAATCAAACGTGCAACCGTGTGTTGACTCCATCGAAGTTCAATAAATTTTCTATTTCGAATGGATTTTCATTCGCTTTTCCGAACGCGCTCGTGCCGACTCTGATACGAAAAAAAATACACTCGTAGCTCGGAGGCTCACACACGTATACACAATCGCCATCGACAGTCAACAGACCGCGCGAAAAGATGGCGACCGCGGGATGCTCTGGGTTTTCGCCTGACGGCCAATATTGGGCAAATTGTGGTAATGACGGAAAATTGAAGATTTGGGAAACAGCGACGAGTCGCTTGAAACAAGAATACGTTCCAAAATCACACTTGACGTCGCCGTGCAGCGTATTAGGATGGATGAGCGTAAATCAGCAAACAACTACAAACGCGGTATGTGCCATGTGCTCTTTCTTTCGATGTGTATATTCCCAATGATTTTGATGATTATGCGGTTCCAAGTTCTCGGTTTTTATTACTCAAAAACCGGAAATTCAATCACTTCGGTTACGATGCTCGAAGTCCAGTACTGAACTTTTGACAGCCGTTTAAACGCTCCGGCCGATTTTTAGGTTATGTTTGCTTTCGGCTTTTTCTCCGGCTCCAAATTTTCCGCTACTTTTTCGCCGCACACGTTGCTCACAGCTCGTTGGCACGAAGTTCCTCCCCTCGCGAAAAAACCGTTTAATCATTCCTTAACTCTTTTCATTTGACGATCGATCGTTCTTCGTTATAATTTGCAAAATAATGAATGGCTTGCTAAATGAATCAACGGCTATCGAACTATTTGATTTTCCATCGATTCCAGCACCCGCCGGGGAAGAAACGGAAGAAAAGGTCGATAGTAGACGACGCAGAATGCAAACACATTGTGGCGATGGGCTCGGTGAACGGGAGCGTCACTTTGTGGGACGTGACAACGGCTGAAGTTAGTAAAATCTTGGAAAACGGTCATACCGCCGCAGTGACAGCCTTGACATGGTCCTCGTCAAGGGGGCTTTTCAGCGCGGCTGAAGATCGTCAAATAGTGGAATGGAACGTGCAGGAGAGCGGAATCAAGTGCAAATGGAAATCCGGCAAGAGCAAAGTCACCGCTTTAGTCGTCAGCGAGGACGGAAAGTCTTTGTTGGCGGCTGACAGAACTATAAAATGGTGGGATTTGTCTACCAAACGCTTGATAGCCAGTTTTACCGGCCATGCCAATCAAGTCACATTCTTGAGGACCGTCAGGCTCGATGACGGCAGTTACGTCATCAGCGGCGCTTCCGGGGAAGGATACCTCAGTGTTTGGGCTCTCGACGAGGTAAATTTTTTTGCCCATTTCTTCCGTAAAATCGACTCTGTCAATACGAAACTTTTTTTCACTGAAAATTTAACTTTAAAGAATCAGATTTCGTCCAGACACGAAGATTTTTGTATAAAAATTGATGAACCACTCGGTCGATCAGTTTTGTTTTGTAAAAACAATAGAGATTCTGAGAACAACGATAACGTTTTTTTTTTCCATCGTTTCCGACGTTCGAGCAGGAGAAGAAAGACCGAGACGCGGTAGCGACATTAACGATGCCGGACGATGCGATTTCCGTGTTGGCTAAAACGTTGGACGGTTCCGAAATCACAGTACTCGCGGTGAATCGTTCCGGCCAGGCGCACTTGTTCAAATACCAGCCAAACGGTCAAACCAGCAAACCTTTAAAGCCTCATTGGAACATTATAATTGCCGCGGACGCGCCGCAGAAAGAAAATTTCCAGGTGATTCCCATCCAAGCCGCTGAGCTGACCAACGACGGGAAATTACTTCTCGCATACGGCACGATGCTCAATCTTACTTTCGAAAAAGTAACGCCCGACTATTCGAACCAAATCCAATTCCTGGTGCGAACTGACATCAAGAGGTCGAAGGAACGCAAAGAAGAATCTTTGACGAAAGTCAAAGCAGCTGAAACCGACGGAAACGTCGAATATCACGCACCAGGTATTTACATAAATACGCCTTTCCATTTCGCTTTTACTTCCTGGGAAAGTTGTCGATATTTTGAAATTTTTTAACGAGTCCGTCATCGCTCTATTTTTTTTTTCTAATTATGCAATTGGCGTAAATATTTATGAAAATTTCTCTGTCAACTAAAAGGTTCTGCATCCGTAATGATGAAGAGAAATCGAGGAGGGGCGGCTGGTTCACAATTACCGTTGAAGGACAGATTGGAAAATTTGAGTTTAAATACAGAGACGAGTACAGTGCCCACAAAAGGAGGGAATATGGCGCAATTATTGATGCAAGGTTTGAACAGCAAAGACAAAACTATTTTGATGAACGTTTTGATGACGAAGGATGAGACGGTGGTGAAAAATACGATTGGAAAACTGCCAGTACAAGCGATAGCTCCGCTTCTCAAGGAGCTCACTGTAATGCTGCAAGGCAAAACTTACCCGTGAGCAGAATTTAACATTTTTCCACTTCCTGCAAAGTTTTTTTTTTTTCTCTGGACAACAAGCAAAATATTGTCTTTTTCATTTCGCAGGAGCAAGATTGCTGTCAGGTGGTTAAAAACCTTGGTAACGAGCCACGCGGCGCATCTTCTCTCACATCCAGACATCGGCGACTCTTTCGGCCCAATACTGGGTCTCATCGATGCCAAATTGACTATTTTGTCAGAGCTCTCGAGGTTACGAGGGCGCGTCTCACTCGTCACCGGACAAATATCACAATCCCATGAAAAAGACGACAAAGACATTACCGAACAAAGTCTCCTCGTTTATCAGGATCCAGGTACTGAATTCAAACAAATTTCCTCATTGAAACGTAAATTCGTACACGAGCGACAAAAATTATTATAAAAAATGAACTACTGAATATTTCGACTTTAAAATTTTTGTAGAGAACATTGAAACCTTTCTCCAAAAGATTGTTTACTTTATACAGCAAAAAATTAAATTCAAGTACCTAAAAAAAATGCTAAAACGAAAAAAAGTGGAAAAATGATTTTTTTTCGTTTATGACGGTTTTTTTTCCACGCAGATTCTTCGGATGACGGTTCGGACGTTGGTGAAGTAGCGCTGGAGAGCGAGTCGGACGAGAATTGGGAGGAAATATCAGAGCAGGAGGAAGATCAGGAGGAGGAGCTTGAGAACGGGAGATCGGACGAGGACGACGACGACGCTTCGATATGCAGTTGAAAATCTTGAAGAGTAAATATCGGTCAGCAGTGCGAAGATCTCTTTGTGATAAAAGCCGATTATTGCAACAATAAATCTTTCCTCTTTTCAGAATAAAACGTTGAATTGTTCTATAATATGGGGCAAGAGGATCGCTGCGGAATCTTGCAGCTCGAGAGATTTTTCACAAATGTATAAAACGACAACGAGCCATTTTTTTTTACTGTAACAAAATCGAGGCGGATCCAAGGACGAGATTATCGAAAAAATCAACTTTTTTTTTGTATACTGTAAAAAAAAGCACTCAATTCTTCCCCCGCATCTTCTTTTTGTAACGACGAAACTCGGGCCGGAAATTTCCAGTTTATTTTCGGACTCGCGTTTCCGGTCGAGCTTTTCCTTTTATCTCGGACACCCCGTGGTGCAAAAGTGTACATATTGCGTAGTTAATTTCTGTCGCTTCCCCAAACATCCTTATGTAACTTTTCAATCATCCATCCAAATAAAAATATCGATTATGAGGATTTTTTAAATCAAACGCTGCAATTGTGAGTCTTGGATTCTCGGAGGTACATTTAAAGAGGTTTTACGTATTTTTTTATCTTTCGATTGTGACTGATTTCGAATCTGTAGCTTTTTCCCTTTTGCAGATACAAATTTTCCCTTTCTTTGCATAAAAATGCAATTTTTTTTTCGCACATATTTCCGATGCTCGTTTATTTCATAAATACCGTTTTTTAAAATGCCCAAGCTCACGACAGTCTTTTCGTTTCGTGAAAAACAACTTGACGTTTGTATCAAAGCGTTTTTTTTTTCTACTGCGTGTCAGTGGAGTTGCATTTTTTTTTAAATTATTTTTTTTTCTAGTTTTATGGCATTTTGGTTTTGTAGAAAATTAAGTCAAGTTCGAAATATGTCTGGAATACCTTCCGAGGGCGCTTTTTATTGGGCATTAATGCAGTACGCCGAAGTCATGTCGATTTCGAAAAATCGCTTGACCAAATTGCAACGCGACACACGCAAAGCCGCTGCCGTTTCTGTCGATTCTTTTTCCTCCTCACCGACGAGACAATCGTCGATGAAAAATCCAATTTCCAGAGCTTCGAAAATCTCGCGTACTTCTTTAATCAACCGGCGAAGCAAACACGAGCCGAGCCTGGAGAGCGAGAGTTACCAGGCGGTCTTGACAGCCTCCGAAACTGGCATCGAGGAGCTGGAGAAAGTTCTAGCTTCGGTGGAAGGCACGGGTCGAGTATGTGACTTGAGATTTTTTGGGAAAATCAATTTTTCACCGTCCATTTCCGGTTCAGATTTTTTTTTTTTACCAATTTCTTCTCGATCCATCAGGCAGCCTGGCTCAAAGCTTTCATGCACTTGAGCAGCTACCTTCGAACTTTTCATCCACCACCGAGAAAACAAAAAACTCTCACTGACAAAAAAATTCCATCGCTCGATATCGTTTTCAATGGACCGAATAAAATAAATCTCGAATTCATCAAACTCGATGGCTCGATGCTTCGCTCTTTGGCTACGAAGGTAAACAGTTTTCCGTTTTTTTTTCAGATTTATTTAAAAATTACAACAACATAAAACCTCTTTTTTTTTATTATCACGAAACTAAGCATTTCAAACGTTTTTTGAAAACGTTGAAGTGATCGTTTCCAACCAATCCAATCGCCGCATTTAATTAACAAATTTTAGACAAATTTTTCAATCGTCATTTTCTTTTCTATTCCGATCAACCCATGAAATCAAAGAAGAAACGTCGACCCTTGCCATACAGATGTACAGATTTAGAATGTCCAGCACGACGTTCTCTGCCAAGTCCATAAATCAAGAGGATACGAAGAAAATTAGGATTTCCGATTCATATTTCACCGATTATAAAATTACCATCTTTGCGACTTGGATTTTGACAAAATTAAATGAATTTGGAAGAAAATCTACTCTGTCGTGCCTAAAAATTGAGTTTTAATGAGAGTGAAAAGTTTTGGAAAACGGTCGTCGGAAGAAACGACCGTTCATCAACGAATCGTTTTCTCGCACTGCACGCACCGATTTTTGCAGCGGGATGCCTGCCCATGGGCAAATGTGACGACGGGAACGATTAAATTTTTTTCTTTGCAAGAAGAAGGAGAAAAAGATGACAATAATTATCACGGTGATTAAGTGAACGCCGGATCTCATAAGCGAGGCTCAAGATTGCAGCAACGACTATTGACATATACAGAAGCGATACTCGTATCTTATTATTCCTGTTATTTGCAAAAATAATATATTTTTTCGTCTCCTGATATCGAACGATTAATTGGCTCTCGGAATTTTTAAGAAAAACTGAATGAAGATTTTCTTACAATTGGAATAATCGTTGCTCGCGAGCTTTGCATCGATCATCGCATCGTTTCTCGGAAGTTAATTAGCAATTTTCATTAGAATTATTTAGATTGAATTAATTGAATCCTCCAGATGTTTGAATTATCGTGAAAAGATTTCACACTCGTCCGTTCTATCTGACGATGTAATTTATCGCGTAGATGTTTTTTTCAATACATTAATAATGCGATTACTTATTTTTACGGTCAAAGGTCATCGCGAAATTCGAATCCACGTTCACCAAATTGCAACAATGTTGCTAATCGATTGATGTTGATCCGAGCATTTGTGTAGGAGTGTTTCTTCATTGCAGAGAAGTTACATATGCACACGACATTATCGAGACATTCATTCGCGTTTCAGTGTGTACGAACCTAAAGCGAACCAAAAATTTTGATAATTTTATTTCGATCTTGGAAATTCTGGCACGAACCGGATTTCTCAAGGATTTAAGGTCACGTTTATATTTTATTCGATCGTTTTTTTATTCATCGGATCACAGAGTCCCACCTTCGTTGTTCTATAATAGAAAAAAAAGACAAAAATTTATTATTTTGGATTTAAAGGATTCGATGAACCGGAAGCTGTGACCAGATTTGAGGCTCTAGTTTGGCAATGTTCTGGGAATATTGAGAATGCTCCTACAAGAAAATTAAGTGTTTGCTCCCTAATTTTCTCCCTGCCACTTGCAAACTCGGTGAATCCTCGCAAACTTGTGACACTGAGCCTATTACTGTTCCTGGGGAACCATAAAAACTGGGTCGCCCTCAGATAAAGTGCCTTCCCATTGACAGTTGTAAAAAAATTGATTTTCAAGAATCCCCGATCGGTTTTAACCCTCAACCCGTGAGCCGGGGTCATTTTTGTCCGGCCTCCTTCGCACGTTGCTTGATACTTAATAAAAAATAAGAAAAGAAAAAAAATTATTCTCTTTTCAAAAGGACAGTCTAAGGATCGACTACGAATTTTTTCAAATTTTTTTCATTCATAATTGCGGTCCAGGGAATTAGGGTGCCTGAAAAATGTTCACGGATTGAGGGTTGATAGGGAGATCGCCAAAGCCACTTACCGATCGCGAGCCCACGCGGATAAATCTTAATGCCAACGAGGCGATCGGTAATTGAGTGAGCCCCGGATGCAGGATATTTTTTCCGTACCCTTGAGACTCAACCGTATCGTCCTTGTAATATTTAGAAATTGGCTCGCCTGGCGAAGGCAAAGGATCGTTTTTGGAAAAGAACGAAATACCTGAAGCCTGCAGACAGGGGTGAAATCTCCGATGAACGAAATAAGACGAGAATGTAAGAATACAGAAAACGATAAGAAAAAAATATGGAACGATTATGCAGCCTCGATAATTAGTGGCTTTTGTATCGCTGGTTGCAACGAGAAAAAAAGTTGCTTAACTTTGAGGTCATAAGGCCGCGCGGTTAATGAGATTACGGGCGAAATTTGTGGGTATAAAAGCTGGCAGGTTGGGACGTTGAAGCATATTCCTCCTTGGGGTAGTTGAAGTAACAACACACCAAGCAGAATACCAGTTTCGTTTGATTCCTCCATCAATATCAGGAAATCGTCGAACAGCTCAAACATGCTGCGAGAGCTCGTGGTGTTGGCCCTTACGGGCTTCTGCCTTGCCCAGGCTTTCGGTTACGAAAGCCACACCGCTGACGTCGAGTTTCTTCATAAACAGAAGAAAATCTACGAGCTCTTCTTCTTCATCGATCAACCCAAAATCGTAGGAAGCGAATGTTACGAGGTCGGATATGGCTACGACATCGAGAGCAACTTGGACATGTACACCGACAAGGTAGAAATTTCACCACCTTCCAACAACCACTTGCACTTGATCTTCGTTTTTTGGCTCAATATTTAAAAAAAAAAATGTTGAAAAATAGAATTTTTTTTTTTCGTATCCACTTTATGGAAATTTGGTCCATTTTACCACATTCCAACAAGCACTCGCAATCATTATTGATCTTCTCTTTTTCTCCATTTCGCATTTTGGCTCAATATACATTTTTTTTTTTAAATCGTATCGTCTTCATGGAAATTTCGTTTTTATTCTGTTACAGACTTACGTGCGGGAATTCCTGTACCGATTCAAGTACGGCATGCTGAAACGCGGTGCCCTCTTCTCGGTCTACTACAAGGAACACCGTCATGAGCTTCTTTCCTTGTTCCGTTTGTTCTACACCGCCAAGGACTTCGAGACCTTCTACAAGACCGCTTGTTGGGCTCGTTACTACATGAACGAGGGTATGTTCGTGACAGCTTTGACAACCGCTGTCATGTACCGTCACGACTGCAAGTACATCCAACTTCCGCCCTACTACGAGATCTACCCTCAGTTCTTCTTCGACTTCGAGGTCATCCAACAGGCTCACTACATCAAGATGATGATGGGTACGTACGAGGACCTTCGGAAACTTTCCGGAGCTCGAAAAAAAAATGTTTGCTTTTTTTTCTTTCGGTGATTGTTTAAAGTTTGTGATTTTCCGCACGCAATTCAGGTCAAAAGAAGACCGTGTCGATGGACAATGTTGAGACTTACCTGATCGACAGCAACTACACGAGCCTGTGCCACAACTACGACACCTTCGAATCTGAATACAAACTCGACTACTTTATGGAGGATATCAGCCTTAACAACTACTACTACTACTTCCGGACCTCATTCCCATTCTGGTTGACCATGAAAGACATCCAGGTTGTCCCGAAACAAATCCGTGGAGAGCTTTACTACTACATCCATCAGCAACTCATGGCCCGTTACTATCTCGAACGTTTGTCCAACGGTCTTGGCCACATTGAGGACTTTGACTTCTCCCACAAATTCTTGCCCTCGTACTACTCCAACCTCGTCTACCCCAACGGCGTCAGCGTACCCAAACGTGACTTCTGGAGCGACATTCCTTTCTACAAATACAAATACGTCAAGGTCAGTCGATCATTTTTTAAATCAAGCTTTAAATTTAAAAAAGAAATTTATCAAAAAATTATAATTATGATGATTTTGTTGGTTTCGTGCAGGAAATTGAAAACATGGAAATGCGCATCCTGGCTGCCATTGACTCCGGATTCCTTATGGACTACGAGGGCAAACACATTGGAATTTACACCGAAGAAGGTTTGAACTTGCTCGGAAACATGATCGAAGGAAACTACGACTCGTGCAACTTGAGATTCTACGGTGCTGTGGATGCTCTGTACAGAGACATTTTCGGCTTCAACTACAACTGCAAGAGCAAGAACTGCTTCGTACCAAGTGTCCTCCAGTCGTACAGCACCAGCATGAGAGACCCAGCCTTCTACAGACTGTACAAGAGAATCATCAACTACTTCTTGAGATACAAGTGCAACGTGCCCGCCTACACCCACCAGGAACTCGAATTCAACGGCATCAAGATCGAGAACGTTTACGTCGACAAGATCTACACCTTCTTCGAGAAATACAACTATCTCATCGACAACGCCGTCACCGTTGACAGCTGGAAGGACCTCATGTCGTTCAACATCAAGGCCAGCCAATACCGTCTCAACTACAAACCCTTCACTTACCGCTTCGATGTCAAATCCGACATCACGACCAAGGGTATGGTCAAGATCTTCCTTGGACCTTACTTCGACCACTACGAACACGACTACGCATACTTCAAGGACAACTGGATGAACTTCTACGAGCTCGACAAATTCACCGTCGACTGTAAGTATTTTTCATCTTTTTTCATCATCGGGACCTTTCAGCACCATTCCGGAAAACAAATGCAGTCTCGATTTTGGTATTTATTTATTTGAATGATTATTTTACAGTGAAACCAGGAATGAACACCATTGAACGTCTGAGCACGGAATCGATCTACACGATGAAGGACTTTATGAGCGGAGACAAATTCTACAAGAAGATGTTGAAGGCCATCGAAGGAAACGAACCGTTCACATACACCGAGAGGATGTTCGGTTTCCCCGACCATCTGCTCTTCCCCAGAGGTAAAACCGACGGTATGAAGTACAAACTCTTCTTCTACATCTTCCCCGTCGAGGAGAGCAAACTGTCGACCTACGACTTCCCGATGTTCGGCAAATTCTTGTACGATGGCAAACCCATGGGCTTCCCATTGGACCGTCCTCTTTACCCGTGGTACCTCGACTTGCCCAACATGTTCTTCAAGGACATCAAGATCTACTACCTCAAGGGCGAGGAAGGCTACTACAAGGCCAAGGAACTCGACACCTACGCCGACAAATACTTCGGCAAATACGACGTCAAATACGGAAAGCACTACGCTTACGACAAATACGAGAAACCCTCGTACACCATGGAACACCAAAAACACTTCAACATCTAAGTTTTTACCAACGATCCCAACATCGGTCTCAACACCTCGACTTGATGAGCTTTCACGTCTCTCACGTTCGAGAGCTCCGGTCGACTTTGTTCCAACTGCCTACTATTTCTCCGAATGATTTTCTCTTGTAAATGACCTTCTCTCTTTTATTTTATTCATTCACCAATAAAATTATTTTCACACTGTAATCTTCTCCGTTTTGCAAATTTTTTCGTTTCTCGTTTATTCTTCTCCTCGCGCCCACATGAATTCGTTTCCGCTTATTCACATTTTCCTCTTGTAATTCTAATGGCACTTCACCCCAAATCGACTGCATCACGATTCCAGGCTGCATATTCAAAAATTAACACACACGTGAGAGAAATAATTAAATGCTACACTTCAGATTTCATAATTAAAAAAAAAAATTCAATTAGGAAAATAACCAGAAGGAAAAATGCAAATTCATTCGAGTGGCTGGTCTGTTGGTCGTTGCAGTTCGGAATTCGTGAGACAAGCAACAAACATGTTGCGGCAATAAAAAAAAATTGTAATCGAAAGGCGGAGGAAGTAGTTGACGGAATTTGCCATTTTTGGGAATTTTTTTTTTTTTTTACCGACAGTTACGAGGATTTTTTGTCCAGCCAATTTGTCGTTTGCGTGTCGCTAAGTTAGTAAATTAAGTCAAATTAGAATCAAGATATTTCGAGAAATTGGAATCTAATGATGAAGGATATGAAAATAATTTATGCAACGCGGACGTTCGGCACGAAGAATGATTTTTATTTATTTTTTTGTAATTAAATTTAAAAAAATATTTCAATCTCATTAATCACATTTGCTGGCTTCCGCGATTAAAAACATCGGATGATTCTGTTTTTAACGAATCTCTTTCGTAATGTAATCGTAGATTGCTATTTGAGGAGGATTTGCTGAATTTAAAGAAAAAATGAGAATTATTTATCTCTCGTTTCGCGAGGTTATCAAAAAATAATGAAGTTTGAAAAATCATTCAATTACGAATAAACTAATTAATTGATGAACAACGAAGGTTTTCCATCCCAAGCTCTTCATTGTTAAAATTGAAAAGTTGGAACACTACAAATTTTTATTAGTGCGATGGAAAAATTGATATTTCAAAAACTATCGAGCTCACCTTCGACAACTCTGGCAGGTTTGCCCTCTTTCGTCCAAACTACGATACAGGAATGCCGTGAAAAAAATGTTGCCTCAGCAGTGCCGAGCTCGATATTGAGTGTGCTATTAATTACTAATTAATAAAAAAAATCGATTATTGATTATTAATTATTCAATGATCAAAGCTATGATTAATTTTCACCGATGCAAACTATCACGATTGCTGATCAACTAATTAGCACTGCTCAGCCTCCGTAATTAATAAATTACTATCTAATGTCCGGTAGTATTTTTCCTTCACGATAAAAAGTCAATGCTTCAACGATTATGCGAAAAATAAATGTGTGGTTGGGGCACGGTATAATTGTTGTTTTCTTCGGAAGGGTTATCGTTCACTAATCTAAAGTCGCTTTATGGCAAAAACATGAATGAAAGAAACAGGCTATATTTTGATTGTGTTTACACACGGAAAAAGCCAATGAAATCTCGTCAACAAGAGGAATTCGCTTGGGTAAACATTTATTTTTGGACGCCGAAATCATTCGAGATAACGTTAGTCACAAAGAAGAATCATTATTATTATTTTTCAAGCTTAACCGTTTCACTATCGCAGCTCTTTGTTTATTGAGCCAAAAATTTTTTTCATAGTTAATTTCTGAACGGATGAAGTTGAAAAAACAAATCTAAATGGGGGATTCGTAGAGGATCGGTTAAGGAACAAAATCAAACTCGGTGCATCAAAATTCTTTGAAAAATCTTAGTAAAAATGTGTCATCGTGGAAATTTCGATCTATCACTTGATGGTTTTGCAAAACTATCGTTTTTATTGTTTTGTTCACGTCAATGAGGGATGCTGTAATGCAAGTTCACTGACAATATTTTTAATTATGTTCAAATTCAATTTTTACCTTTATTATCTTTTGAAATAAAATTTCCTTCTCACTTCTGAAACGTTACAACAAAAATGTGCAATAAATAATATTCTAGATCGTGAAATTTCCCAAGATATTGCGTATAAGTCCGTACTTCCTTTTTACTTTTTCTAGAAAAGTTGTCGAAATTGTAAAACTTCGATGCAAATACAAAAACCCCTGCAAATCGAAATTTGTAAATTGCTTCAAATTGCTCAAGATGCTCAAAGCTTCCTCTATGAGGAAGGCAGAATGAAAAACATGGTTCCTCATAGAGAAAGCTCCAAAGCATCGTGCATATTAAGCGCCTTGAGAAAGCAATTAGCAGAGTTATTTCTATAAATCGATTGTTCTGTCCAGGAAAAAAACATTTTGATAACTTTTTCGATGAGTTGCGAGATCGTTCATGAAAAGAATGAATCTCGATAACAGCGTCCATTAAATTCTTGCACAAAATACGAGAATCTTCAATACTGCCGGCTGAAGAAAGTGATAGCTTTCTCAGGTCACGTTCAAGTCGTATCAGGGTGCCTTAATCGTACGATGTCAATGTGGAGGATGTTCAAAGTGTGCGAAAGATGTAAACTTGTTTCATACACTATGAAGCAGAGTTGATTACGCGTGGCCGAAGGTATAATCGGAGCAAAACATTATTTACTTTGATGGTTTCAAAGTCAACGGCGAGAATGATCTGAGGCGTTAATCTGACGAAGGGGATCCGTTTGTTAGTGTCAGAGGTTGCAGATACTTTTATCCCCACTTGGAAAATAAAAATTGCTATATAAACGCTCGAACGAGTGTCGTGAAGCATCCACTCCTGTTTGGCCAGGAGTATTAGTGGGTTTTCAATAGTAAGTTCGGTACAGAACAACGAGGATGCAGAAAATTCTCGTGGTCTTCGCGACCGCCTTGGTCGGGCTCGCAATCGCCCATCATGGAGCTCCCATTGTCACCGCTGACAAAAATTACGTCAACATACAGAAGAGCATCTACCAACTGTTCTGGCACGTCGACCAACCGACCACCGTGCTCCCGGAACTTTACCAGAAGGCTCGGACCTTCAGCATTGCCGACCATTTGGACTCGTACACCAACCAGGTATGAAAATTCAGACACTGACTTGAGCCTGGAAGCGTTGGTTCCTTTTTTAAAACGAAGTTTTATAACCCTTCGGAAATGCATGTCCACAGGTCGCAGTCCAAGAGTTCCTTGACCTCTGGAAACACGGCATGATCCCACACGAAGAAATCTTCTCGGTCTTCTACCCTCATCATTTGGAAGAAGCCAAGGCATTGTTCCATGTCTTCTACTACGCCAAAGACTTCAACACTTTCTACAACACCGCTGTGTGGGCTCGTTTCAACGTAAATGAGAAACTCTTCACGTACGCGTTGTCGGTTGCGGTCATCCATCGTCCTGACACCAAGTTCGTTAAGCTTCCACCTCTGTACGAAATAATGCCTCACTACTTCTTCAACAACGAAGTCATCCAGCAGGCTTACCACATCAAGATGGGTGACGTTGGTACGTGTTTTGTAGAATACAGATTACCTCGGCCAACCTTGAACTTAGAGTACGTTGTTTTAAAGTCAATTTGTAACAACTTTTTCAATGAACTTAGGCTCGCAAACCATTTCGCATGTAAGAAAAACTGATGAGAAAAATTTAGATTTGACCGTCGCCATACAACGTCCTCACTATTGGACTATTTTTATAGCTGGAGTCAAGAACGGCGTTGTCATCAAGTATCACGAAGGTGGTATCAACGACATTATCATAAACGCCAACTACAGTGGATGGTACATGAGCCACGACTACCACAGCGAAGAGAAGCTGACCTACTTCACCGAGGACGTTGGTCTGAACTCTTTCTACTTCTACTTCAAGCACGAGTTCCCATTCTGGATCAGCAGCACGGACCTTCATTTGCCAACGAACCTTCGTGGTGAGGTTTACTTCTTCGGACACAAGCAACTCTTGGCTCGTTACTATCTCGAGCGTTTGTCCAACGGTTTGGGAGAGATCGAGCACTTTGACTGGCACAAACCAATCGTCCCTGGATTCCACCCGTCCATCGTCCATCCCAATGGTCTGCCGTTCCCTCACCGTCCATCATGGTCGGAAATCCCCGTTTACAAATACAAATACGTCCAGGATATCGAACACATCGAGAACTTTGTCGCCCTGGCTATCGATGCTGGTTTCCTCTTCGATTCCAAACACAATCACGTCGACATCTACACTCCTGAAGGCTTCAACATGTTGGCCAACGTCATCGAAGGTAACGCCGATTCCATAAACTACCGTCTCTACGATTCCATGGACCACGTCTGCAAGAAGATCCTTGGATTCAATCTCGAGCCTGTCCACAAGTACCACATCGTCCCCAGCGCTCTGGAGACCTTCACCACCAGCCTTCGGGACCCAGCTTTCTACCGCATTTACGACAAGATCGTTGGCTATCTGCTCAAGTAAGTTTCCTCGACTTCCGCTACCTCTTGCTCCCTAAACAGTACCCTCAGCACCTTGGACTACCCATCGATACACGATCGAGAGCATTGTTAATGGTTTTGCATGTTTTCAGGTTCAAATCTCATCTTCCATCGTACACTCACGACCAGCTCGTCTTCCCCGGTGTCAAGATCGAATCTGTTGCCGTTGACAAGCTGACCACTTTCTTCGACCACTTTGACTCCGAAATCTCGAATGCTCTCCCAGTGACATCCCACAAGGAGGCACAGAACTTGAACGTCAAGGTCCGCCAGCACCGTTTGAACCACAAACCCTTCACTTACCACATCACCATCAACAGCGACAAGGACGTCAAGTCCATGGTTCGCATCTTCCTTGGACCGAAATACGACTCGCACGGGCATGAATTGGAAATGACTGAGAACTGGGTCAACTTTGTGGAACTCGACCAATGGGTCGTCGACCGTGAGTTTCGAGCGAAACCTCAGACATGATTCCAATTTGTTTCGGGTTAATTGATTTATTTTCTTTTGCAGTCAAAACCGGCGTCAACAAGATCGAACGCAGCAGCCACGCTTCCCAGTACGCTTACCCTGACGAGGTATCCGGACCTTCGTTCTACAAGAAAATCGAGAAGGTCGCTGAATCTGGCGAACAGTTCTCATATGCCCAACAATTGTACGGATTCCCCGACCGTCTTGTCCTCCCCAAGGGTAAGAAGGAAGGCATGCCCTTCAAGCTCTTCGTCTTTGTCAGCCAAATCGACGAGAACGTCATGCACACCATTGAAACTCCGGTCTGGGGCTCGACTGTCGTTGATGGCCATTCTCTTGGCTATCCTTTGGACAGACCAATCAAGTCTCATATCTTCAACGTTCCCAACATGTTCTACAAGGACGTCATGATCTACCACAAACATGCTGAGGAACTCAATCTCACCGTTTAATCAAAATCCCGTTTTGATCGGTGCTTGATCTTTCCAATCACGATGTTACACGAATCAATCAATAAATAAATACACATGAATGACAATTCAACGAAATATTCATTTCCCAACCTTCCGAATGGCCTTTTCAATTTATTTTACAATTTTTTTATGCGATAAAACATTTTTAATTATCATTCCACCTGGAAAAACTTCGAAATATTGAAGGTGAAGGAAATTGATGGAAAACTTTTATTGGTTGAATTATTTATTTTCAACGCAAACCAAAAAGCAGTTTTACTTTTTTTTTTATTTTCGCAAGCTGAAGAAAAATTCAAATCATCGAAAGATTTAATCATACGAAGTCTACGGCCTTTGATTATACAATTCCTGCAGATGCCCGGCATTCGATACAGTGCAAAAAGAGAAAATAACGAACGACGATACCAGCAACAATTGATCGGACCAGACCGAACGTCTCGTCATCTTATCGCGTTCAATGAGCACATTTCTTTGATTTTTTCCACTCGTTTTACCCTGGCGGTCGTTGAATGGTTATCGACTGCACTCTGAGAGTAAGAAAGACGCGTTCAACACTTAAAGCTCTTGAAACATATCAGTTGTATGTCAGAAGTCGCTTTGATAAAAGACACAACGATGTACAACTTTTTGCGGAGTTTTTTCTTTCAATTTTAATCAGTAAGTCCAAGTTAATCCTCGTGAAGATTTAATGAGCATTTTTTTAATTCATTTTTTAAAAAATCTCATTTCGTTCATACGTCGGAGCATATCTATGGTTTTGAAATGGTATCAATATCGAATAGTAAGACGTTATTGTTAATGAGGATGCAATGTGGCACGAAATAATGATTAATAAAAAATCATCAGAATTTTAAAAAAATCTGAGTTTGCTAAAAATCGTGCAACCGCCTCAATTCTGGAAATTTTCGAAGATTTTGTGTAAAAGTCCGTACTTCCTCTTTCCTTTCTAGAAAAGTTGTCGAAATTATATAATTTCAATGCAAATATAAAAAACGCTGCAAATTGCTTCAAAATGCACAGGATGCACGATGCTTCCTCGATGAGGAAGCCAAAATAAAAGATATAGTTCTGCATAGAGAAAGATTGTAGCATCGTGAATCTTGAGCATCTTGTTTTTTTTTCGTATTTGTTAGGAGGAAGGATTTCTTTCCGAAACTTATGCGGTAATATTGAGCAATTGAAACTGATGGGGTTCAGTTGCACTCGGTAGAATGTGGAGACATCAGAATTCTCTGCATTTTTTTTACGAATTTTTTCTCTTTTTTTTAATATTTTGTTTTCTATTATGATTGTTTATTAACATTTAAGGAATTGTTGACGAAATTTAGACTGATTGAAAACGAACCTTTCGGCTGGGACGTCAGCCATTCAATTCTATTATTCTCCTACTCAGACTTTGATATAAATCTTGTTCATATTGTATTGCGTTGACTGCATCCGCCACAGGAATGGAAACATCCATTTCTAAAATAAATAAAAAATAAAAATAAATAAATAAAAAACATTCCAAACGACGCAGGAAGTTAATGAACCGTTGTCGAAAAAAACATTAGGTTTATCGGTTACTGAGGGAGTCGAAGAATCGCATCTGTGTCAGGGGAGATGAGCCTTGTCTCGACCAGCTGCGTAGAAATCTTGAATAGCTCATTAAAAAATGAATTAAATGTAAGAAAAAAAATAGGATTCGATTCAAATTATTATTATTTGTGAAAAGGGTGTCGATGTTATTTATTCGAGTTTAGCTCGACCCCAATTATTTTTAACTCTCGGTTGTTCACCCCGAAAAAAGCGAGTGTCCAAGAGAAAACTAATCTCCCCTAATCGTGACATTCATAAACATCGCTGATTTCCATGCGTTTGACTTGTTTGCGTTTTTTTTCGCAGCTGTAGAAAAATGACTAATAATAAAAAATGAATAAAATGGAAAAAATAATTCTAAAGGGGTTCAGGGTCATCGTTTGTGACCCGAACGAAGAGGAGATTACGATTTGTTACATAGACACTATATAAAAGTCAAGTGGGTACTATTTCGTTGTCACACTCGTCTTCGCGAACGTGCNGAGTTTTTTTTCGCAGCTGTAGAAAAATGGCTAATAATAAAAAATGAATAAAATGGAAAAAATAATTCTAAAGGGGTTCAGGGTCATCGTTTGTGACCCGAACGAAGAGGAGATTACGATTTGTTACATAGACACTATATAAAAGTCAAGTGGGTACTATTTCGTTGTCACACTCGTCTTCGCGAACGTGCATAGTCTGCACAGCTTCGTCTTCTTCTTCGTTTCTGTTTTCCGCCCGAACTTTCGTGCCTCAGTTTCTTAAGGGGCTTGGAATAATTATTCATCAGCCCTTGACTCGGGTTTGCTTTAAAAATGTCAAAACACACGGTGTTCGTCCTTTTAGGGCTGATAATAGCCACAGCCACTGCATCCAGCTACTACGATAAGAAAACCACCGACAAGGACTATCTCCTCAAGCAAAAGAAAATTTTCAATCTCATCTATCACGTGCCTCAACCGGACATCGTCAATCCCGAATTCTACAAGCAGGGTCAGGCCTGGAACATCGAAGAAAAAATTGATTTGTACACGAACCAGGTGAAGAAAAAATCAAACACATAAATCTTATTAGAAAAAAAAAACGATAATCAACCCTCCATGGTCATTAGTGCTGATTGCTTCCATTGCTTCTTTGCTGATTTTATTTTACCATTTTTAAAATTGGATAAAATTTCTTTCCCTTGATATTCTTAATCGAAAAGATTCAAACTAATATCCTGAATTTTTATGTGTCCAATCGAACCAATCGAATTTCAAAAGTATATGCTTTCAAAGCTACGGGTCAAATTGACCCAGTGTGTCCGTGCACCGGACAACTTGAATTTTTTTTCCAATTAGTTTTTACTTCGATTTAACAAAATCGTATTTTTTATTTTCAAGGATGCCATCAAAGACTTCTTGAAGTTTTATCAGCATGGAATGCTGCCAAGGGGTGAAATGTTCTCCATATATTATCCCCAGCTTTTAAAGGAAGCTAACGCCCTGTTTCGCGTCTTTTTCTACGCCAAAGACTTCGACACGTTTTTCAATACCGCGCTCTGGGCACGAATTCACGTGAACGAGGGAACCTTCTTGTGCGCTCTGTATCAAGCCGTTTTACGTCGCCCTGACACCCTTTACATGCGTCTGCCACCCCCTTACGAGATCTACCCTTACGCGTTCTACAATTCCGAGGTCCTCGAAAAAGCGAAGAACGCGCATCTGTACCGAGAAATGAGCGCGAGTAATTGATCAAATTTCTATCATTTTTTTTTCACTCGGTTTTCCGCAGAGTCTGGAAAATCGATCGAAATGCTCGATAAAAATGATTGTTTTTTTTTCTATCAGAAGATGCCGAACCTTCCGAAATGATAATTCATGCAAACTATTCCGGCTGGTACATCGGGCGCGACTACGACACTGAAATGAAACTCAAGTACTTCATCGAGGATATCGGACTCAACACTTTCTACTTTTACTTCAGACAGGACTCGCCCTTTTGGCTAAAGAGCGACGAGTTTGATTTTGACAAGAGTGTTCGAGGCGAGGAATATCTTTTCGGTCACAAACAAATATTGGCTCGTTATAATCTCGAGCGAATCGCAAACGGCCTGGAACGCATCGAAGACTTTGACTGGAACAGTGAATTCTATCCCGGCTATTATCCTACCATGACTTATCACAATGGACTGCCGTTCCCCCAGCGACCCCACTGGAGCAAGATTCCCCACTACAAATACATATACTCGAGAGTAATTATTCATCAATTGACAAGCAAATTTCGAGGGCTCGTTGCAAATAAAAAAAAAATAATAAAAAAAATTGAGCTCAACGCAAAAATCAGCAAAAAAAAAATTGCACTAATTTTTTTTTCCAGGCTATCCAAGATTACGAAATGAGAATCTCGGCTGCAATTGATCTCGGATACGTCATCGACGCCGATGGCAAACAAGTGAAAATCTATACTCCTGAGGGTCTCAATATTCTTGGCAATTTGATCGAGGGCAACGAAGACTCGTGCAACAAAGATTTCTACGGAAGCATCGATGCCTTGGGACGTAAAATCCTCGGCTTTAATCTCGAGCCTAAAACTCCTTATCAAATAATTCCCAGTGCGCTCGAATCCTTCGCTTCCTGCATGAGAGATCCGGCTTTCTATCGTTTGTACAAAAGAATCGTCCAGTACTACTTCAGGTTGGTGAACTCGTTCTTCGTCTATATTGTCAGTTGAATTTTTTTTTTTTGGTATAAATTTGTTTTTCAATCAATTTTGATTTATTTTTTTGTAATTCGTAAAGGTACAAGTCCCACTTTGAGCCCTACACAAAGGAGGAAATAATTTACCCTGGTATAAAAATCGAGTCCGTCGCTGTGGACAAATTGTTGACGTACTTTGACGATTATGACACGAACATAAGTAACGGGCTTCTGGTAGCGAACCAGAAGGAAGCTGACACCTTTATGGTGAAGGTGCGACAAGAACGATTGAATCACAAACCATTCACCGTACACATTAGTATCGATTCAGATAAAACAACAAAAGTCGCGTTGAAATTGTTCCTTGGACCGAAATACGATGGAGCTTGGAATCTTCTCGATTTCAGCAAGTCTTACAAATATTTCTACGAGCTAGACAGTTGGATCGTGAACGGTGAGTTCCTTTGACGTTTTTTTGTTTTTAATCCAAAATTTCGAGAGTTTAAATTTTGCCAAAAATTGATCGTTCGTTTTTATAATTATTTTTGTATAATCGCAGTGACCGCCGGAGCCAACAAGATCGAACGAAACAGCAACGATTTCTTCTTCGTTATTCCCGACGACGTGCCCAGCGACACTTACTACAAAAAGATCGAGAGCTCGATCGGAAGTGGAGAGAATTTCGAGTACGAAGAGCGTATCTATGGCTTCCCAAGACGTTTGCTTCTCCCCAAAGGACGAAGAGCCGGAAGCCCTTACCAATTGTTCGTTTACGCGAGCCCCGTCGAAGGCGAACCGATTCACTACACATCGCGAGTCTGGGGCAGTTATCACTTCAACAAAAAACCATTTGGTTTCCCTCTCGACAGGCCGATCGAGTATTCCAACTTCATTGGTCCCAACGTCTTCTTCAAGGATGTCACCATTTACCACAAATTCGATTATGACGCAAACGCCACTGTTTGAGAACATTTTCACGCTCTCGAAATCCTTTACCAACGCGACCACGATTACACAGCAACCGTCGATTGAAAATTTCATGTCCAACACGTTGTCAATGAAACAATAAAGCATCCCAATAATTTCCTGAATTTTTGTTGGTTATTTCGCAGCAACCGGCCAATAATTATTATGATAATTAACCCTAGAACGGTAACCCGGGGTCAAAAACGACCCCAGGCGACTTTAAACCTTGCGCCCTTTCTCCCTTCGATCCACTCCTTTTTTAAAAATCATTTGACTGCAATTTCGTAACTTCAGGTTACCGGAATAGGTCACGCAATTGCATCGAAATTGGTGTTCGTAGGTAAATTGGAATTCTCAAAAAAAAAAGAACGTTTAGTCCTGAACGTCTGGAATGAGGTTGGGGAATCTCTTCATCACTTCGAAACTTGTTCCTTCATATAAAATTTTCATCTTAGTGGTTCACGGAATGTTTTTTTACGATCTTGAAGGATCGAGGACGAAGGAATGAAGTTGCAAAAAAAAAAAAGAAAGGAAACGTGTTGACGGTTATCGTGGTAAATTTTATGACACGATGGGAGGAAAAAAAAACGTCGAGAATTCTTTGTATCTTGGCGAACTAATTGACAACAGCGTTCTGGTGGTGAGGCAAAGGCACGTTGGTAATGCCGTTTCGCTTGTGTTTAGCCTCATGTGTAACTGTAATACGACGAGCAACTGTAAAATCTACGTAACTTTGAAAGATACACGCCCACGTAGACGTAAGTGGCGTCAAAGGAAAAATAATGATTCGTCATTGAAAAAGAATTCCAGCCGAAAAGAGAACGCGACGTTTGTGCGAATTAATTGTGAAGAAATAAAAAGGAACCAGCACGAAATTCTTTTGTTTTCTTTTTCAATCTTTTACGCGGGGCTTGTGACAAATAAATTTCATGATTTATCGATCGAGCGGGAACGGTCATTGACTCGAGAAGTTTACTCAATTTTCATGCATAAGAAATATGTGACGTAAGTCGTCGAAAGTTTACGGAAGTAAAGATGAGGCGTTGGACCCGCCAATGGACTCGGTCAAGGTCGCTTCGATTCTTTTTACTTCTCATCTTTCCCCTCTCTTCTTAATAAAGAATGTGGGACGTTTTACCTGCGGCCAAGAGCTGCGAGGGAACAGGTGAAGGTAGGTAGCCGCTTGCAGCCGGACTCGGGTTAAAGAACTTCAGTTTTCCTATGACCGTCGTTCGGGTCATCCACGAAACTTTCAGTGCGTGCCACGAGCATTCAAAGAGCGTAATTTCCATTTAATTTCCTTCTGCATTTCGTTTTGCTTTTCGTTCGTTTTCCGACATGGAGTTTCGTACTTTTGTTGTAAGTAAAAAATACAAAAACCGGCAGTGATTTCAAAATTATAAACAAAAACAAAAAACTCGACACGTTGTCCCGAAATATTTCACCACATTGAGGAAAGCACTTTTGTTATTGTATTCCCAGTGTATTTATCTTCGCACCCTAGACATTGTAATTGAGACTGAAATTCTGAAGCTTAGGATCATCCATACCGGGTCAATTTGACCCATGTCAAAATCGAGCTCCAGCGCAACACTCAAGTGTGCAAATTTAATAACAACAGGAGCATTTCGAATTGATGACCATGTCGACTTTTGAATTCTTCGACCCTAGAACGGTAACCTGGGGTCAAAAACGACCCCGCGCCCTTTTGTCTCTTCGTTCTCTGGTTTTTTATCGTTTTACCGCATTTTTCACTGATTTTTTGACTTCACGCAAAATTTCCCCAGACTCGTGTGATCCTGCATCAAAAAACGAAAAGAATGAGCCCAAGTTGAACTCCTTTCGTTAAATTTTACCGGAGATATGAATTTTTCAAAATTGGAGTCAATGATGACCCCAAGTGACCCCTTACCGTTCTAGGGGTAATTGACAACGTTCGATTCCTTGATGAATATAAAAATTCAGTGAATCTTAAACTCTGCATATTAATTTTTCCTCGATTAACTTGCAATCGTCTCTTTTGGAAGGATCGGAATCGCGTCGTTGCACTAAAGATAAAAAAAACACGTGTAACCAATATTCCCGTTTACATTAATTCCACGAGAACACGATCATCGTCATTATTATCCTCGTGGTCGTTGATCGAAGCGTGTGTAACTGTACAAGCTTCATGTGAGGCTAACAGTTAGTCGAACAGTTGATCAAACCTTCCCAACGATTCATCAATCTTTCCTCCGTTCTATGACTAACGCGCGGAGACTCTTTATTCTATATATTTAATGATCGATGACGAATTCCCGGTTTTGATATATTTGACAAGATCAAAAACATGAGAACCGTTCAAAAAGGTCGAAAGAAACAAAAAAATGGCAGGAGATAACGAATTGTCGTAAATCTTGCGGAACTGAATGGACGTAATAATTATCAAGTAAAATCCAAACGGATATCTTTTTTAATTATGTGAGAGGAAAAGTTTTTTTTTGTGCTCAGATAACAATGAGTTATTAAGACTCTGCATGGCCGTCTGGAAAGTAATTAATTGATGAATTCCATCGTGAGTCGACGATGATTAGCATCCTTAACGAATCTTTGTGATTTCTTATTGTGTCGGGAAGCTCGCGATCGTCGAACCCTGGCGTGATGAATCACAAAACATCTTACGAACCGATCGATCTTTTCAAACAGGTTTTTTTCTTTGTGTCTCGCTGTTGTAACGAATGCTGGACGAATCTATTTAATGCAGAGATTCTACAAAACAAGCTCTCAAGCTCTCTCTTCTCTCGGGAAGATTCACAGAGATAGAGTCACTTACAACAAGTAGGTTACTGCGTGTCATAGTCTCAAGATCATTGGTCTTTCTAAGAAGAAATCAATTCATTTCCGTGTTTTCTATGCAACCTCGTAAAATATGCCAGGATGGGAATAAACGTCGTTACTTTTTTGCCATTCGTAATAAAATTAAGGAAAAATTTATTCATCGGATTGATTAATTATTCTCACTGAATAAATCGAGTCAACTTTCTAGCGAGTGATCGGCGCAGATCGGTAATAAATCGAACAGATGAATTAGAGGTCAACGTTCATATTTCTCGCCCTTGCGAAGCTCGATCGTCGTAGTAGTGACAGAAAAATTGGACAGACGATGATAAACAGACAATCAATAAAAACGAGTGCAACTTGAAAACGCAAATTCTTCGAAGACTTTTTATAACTTTTTAGGAATTTTTAGAAATGAACGGCGAGTAATTCTAATTGGAAGTTGTTTTGAAGTTGAAATTATATTCTGTCGATGCTGCTATTGCTTCCGGTAGCGGGATGCTCGGTCGTTGCTTCGTTTAGCCACGAAAAAAATGGGTCAGACGATAACAAATAGACAATCAATAAAAACAGACGTATACATTGTATACGCAATTTCGTACGTGCCTCGGATTGCGGGACCAAACCGTTGTGTATTAATAGTCGGTGGGCCGGGTACCGTTAAGTCCGAACGTGTACCATTTTCCTTGGTAACGGCGAACATGCCATCTACAGGCAGATATACCGTCGGTACAGCACGTGAAGCGCGAATATACCGGGTGACTGGAAAGTGAAAATGAAATTGTATGGAATCCCCAGAAACTTGCGCGTTACTGTTCCAAATCGCAAATGATGAGAAAACTCTGAAATTTTTTTATTTTTTTTTACGAAGTATTCAAGAGATCCTGTAAAAATATCACGACCATTAGGAAGCTCGTTAATAAACAATTATCATTGATAAATTAAATGCAGTCAAACGTAGTCTCCTATAAATACTTCATACAAAAACATAGTAAATTTTCAGAATTTTCTTGTCATTTTTTATTTCCTTGAAATTTGGTATGTTTGTGCGTAAATATTTAGGGAGTCGTGCACAAATTTCAAGACGATTACGAAGCTCTTTATTGAACAATTGATATTAACAAGTTTCAAGGTACTCAACATCCTTAAATTCGAATTGACGAAACACGTACTGCGTTGATTAATTTCCAGATGATTCTTATGTGCGTGGTTGCTCGTGCCTTGTCCGAAGAAAATTTGCTTGAGCAGGCACGTGGGCAAGCCGCAGTGGACTCTTCGACATCGGGGCAAGAGGAAGAGCCTCCCGAAGGCTTTTACGCGTTTGTAGAGTCGCCCAAAGCCGAGCCTCCGAAAGTTCGTCCCCCTCCTTACATGGACAGTGATAAAGAATGTTTTGGTTCGTAGAACTGCATCTATTTTTTTTTTCGTTTAAAGGCCATGCCCGCGAGCCTTTAGTTCACTAACGATCGTTGGCTTTAGACACAGGAAAACAAGGACAGGGTTTCGTATCGATACACAACGTCTGCGGCGATCTGAACAAGGGATTCATCCCGAAGAACCCAATGGGCCAAAATGTAACAGGAACTTCGTATCCTTTGTAAGCGCAACAGACAAACAAAAAACATTTTTAAAAAAATTAGAAAGTGATCGTTGCTTTATATTTCGATTTTCTGCTTTTTTTTTCAGCGAACTTTTGAGAAATCATACTCTCAAGTATCTGAGCAAAGCTCTCCCAATTCTCAAAGCTGACGACTCGTTGCCCAAAGTGGCAAAAGTACAACCGTTCTCACAAAATTCGTAAGTGCCACTATCTCGTTGCGTTAACCGGCCTAGAATGGTGACCTAGTTTTTTTTTTACCTATTTCGTTAACCTGGGGTCATAAATGACTCCAATTTTGAAAAATTCATATCTTCGGTAAAATTTAATGAAAAGAGTTCAACTTGGGCTCATTCTTTTCGTTTTTTAATGCAGGATCGCGTGAGCCTGGAAAATTTTGCTTGAAATTCAAAAAATCAGTACAAAATGCGGTAGAAGGATAAAGAAAGGGAGAAAGGGCGCGGGATTTTAAATCGCCTGAGTTCGTTATCGTTCTAGCGTTAAAAATGAAACAAAACGTTTCTACAGCTAACGAATTTAGATTTGTTCTCAACCAGTTATTCAACTTTTTTCTTCTCTTCGACAGAGTCGATACCGACGAGAAGAGGAGTCGTAGCAAACGAGATGCCACAATGACAGAATCCAGCATCGATATGATGCGAAATGGTCGTAAATTTTGCGACAATGGCGGTGGAGTGTAAGTGGACAAAAAGTTGAAAGTTGTGCCTGCCGTTCCCGTTAATAAGAAAAAAAAGACACAAAAGAAAACGAAATTCGATGGCTCGTCTTGATTGAATTTCGCAACTGAAATTTTTTTTCATTATAAATGACGAAAATGAGGTCGAGTCACTAGTTGACAATTGGGAATAATGAAATTAAAATGATTTTAGGATCTGCATGCTTTACAAAGCGATCCACGGAGAGTCGCTCTCAGGACCTCCGGCTGCGGAGCGTCGCGATGAGCCACCGTCCCCGGAATATCGTCAGCGGACTCCTCCTGCGGAAAAACCAGAATACTCGGGACCGCCCACGCCTTGTCCAGCCAAGGTCGAGTACGCAACGCCTGTTTTTGCCAAAAATTATCAAGGTCGTTGGCGATACGTCGTGCAAATACCTTACGAAGGATATTTCACGCAGACCATCGAACTGACCAGATGCATGTGAGTAAAAAAATCCAGAAATTGAAAAAAAAGAGAAGCTTTTGCAAAACCATGAAATAATAACTGGGCTGTGTTTTCCTTTGAATTTTTAAGGCAATCCCGATGCCACTATTTGGATGGCGGCTGTCTGTCCTCGCCGAGATGGACCAGCCTCTTGGTAGCTGAAATTTATTATCCGGAAACGTTCATGGACGATGGACAAAACAGCCGATTCCCAGGACCCAGAGACCCCGTGACAGGCTCCCCGCCACCGGTTCACGATTTCCAGAATTATCAGCAATATTTGCAAAGACGAGCTGGAGAGAATGAAGGTCGCAGCAGCTCGTCGACCAATCAGCAACATCATTGCAACGGTGTCGACGAAATGGGCTGTTTCCAAGTATGTCCCTCCATCCTTCCAAACATCGAATTTTCATAAAAATGCAAACACCTTATCGATCGAAATCATGGAACTAAGAAAAAACATGATATCAAAACTTGGCCTCGCAATTGACTCATTTTTTTCAATCACTGATTGATCAATTCGTCAATTAACTGAAGAATGAATAAAATGATGAATGATTTATTAAAAAAATAATGAATCAATCATTTGATTAATTACTCATAATAATTAATCATTATGATTAAATATTAAATATTAATAATAATGTAAATTTATTATTATAACAATCAAATAACGGCCAAGTTTTTGTGCCATTTTTCAAATTTTTGTCATACAAACGATTATAGTAAAAAGGGAACGCTTTGGAAAAAAATTGTTTCTACGCGAATCGACTATTGGATTACTGATTGAATTCTTTCTTTTTTATCGTTACAGGTTCGATTGTATTTCGACTGGTTCCTCGTACCCGGAAGTTGCAAATGCTGGAGACCAGATTATTTCAATCGTTACGTTCGTCGTACCGGCTCCAGTTCCGAGCTCTGAATTAATTATTCGCGAATTAGTCGATGACGAGGGAGGAAGATTAATTTATTGACGTGTACACGAGACATTTTTTTTTCTGATATTTGCACTTGGGATATAATTTATTCTCAATGAATTCGATCTCTCGATCTTAAGTTTTTGAAAACTTAATTTTTTGTTAAATTACGAAAATATCAGGGATTTCCCATCGGAGCATGACACAGAAAAAAAAATCAAAGTGTGAGCGTTCCGTTTCTTCTGTTTTTTATCGTTCGAATAACGGGGAAGAAAATGACTGACAAATTATCATGATTTTTATCAAGGAAATATCGATTCTGTTGTGTTTGGAAAACCGGTGTGTATAGTAAGTTTCGTAGGAATAACATCGTTTCATTAATTAAGTGATTAATTAACGGATTGGTTGATTGATAATCAATAATAAATTTGTCTATTAATCGAACGATTAAATGACAAATTTGACAATTGATTCATTGATTGATCAATCAATTATTTTTATAGAATTTTTCATTAATCGTCTTCCATGTTGGATCATGCGTACCAGTGAGAAACAAAAATGATTTAGCGTTTTCAACAAAAATGTCTTTTTATACGTAATTTCAATAAAAATGACGAATTTTCGTCAGAAAAACAATCGTGTGTCTTAGTGTTTCCTCGGAAATTTACTTTCCCGCTTCGTGCAAACCGTGAAAATTTTTATTTTATTGCCAGAAGAAAAAAAAGAGGGGAGCGATCCATTTCCGGTGTTTTCGTCCGCTGAGGAATTAATTGGATAAATGTCAGTGAGCCTTCGAGGCAAACGATAACGAAGGAGAAAGGGAAATGAAGGATTGGAGGTTCTTCAACTTTCGTCATGTGACGAGAAAGAATTGTTTTGTTTCATGTCGCAATTATGATTATTTTTTAATTCGCAATAATAGAAGCTCGAGTTACTGCGCGCGAGAGACACGAAAGCAGAACCTCATCTTCATTCCAATCTAACAAGATCTGTAAAACTTGACTCGTGACTTGGTCTCGTGATTGTAATGATTTAATTGAGATCAGAAAAAGTGAGAGGGAGAGAGAACGGGTGACGAAGGCGTCGTCGTCACAACACCATCTTTCGTAATTTCTTCAACGCCGCGCCCAACAAACGCTTCTTAGGAATCTCCACGTTTGCCTCATCAAGTATCTCGCAAAATGAAGAGCTCACTGCACGTCACGAGATTGCGAAGCAAAAAGTGCCTGTGGATTATTTTCTACCAAGCCCTTCGTTCTCCCATTTTTTATCGTTTTACCGCATTTTAGATTGATTTTTCGACTTTGAGCAAAATTCTCCAGGGCTCACGTGATCCTGCATTAAAAAACGAGAAGAATGAGCCCAAGTTAAACCCTCTTCGTTAAATTTTACCGGAGGTATGGATTTTTCAAAATTGGGGTCATTTATGACCCCAGGTTATCGGAATAGATAAAAAAAAAAAGGTTATCGTTCTAGGGTTATTATCTTGACAACGGTGCATCGTGAAAAAGACTGCAGAGAGAGAGCTTACCGTTTAAAAAATGCCTCGAAACTTTAGTAACATTTTCAACACTGTAAATAAATGGCTAGGAAACAGAAAGGAGCGAAACAGAAAGCACATAACTTAGCGTGTTCTAAATCATTAATATAGAAACCTCTAGCTGGCTAGGTCTGCGCACATAAAATACCGTGAGTCAGCAGCACACGATTTTGTCGAGTTGTCACACATTCTGTATGTACATGCCGATCAATCATCCCTACGGATGCCGATACAGGCGAGATTATTATATTATTTGAGTGTATCGCAGAACATAACAACGCGGAACGAGCGTAAATTATATATCGTGTTACGTGAGTGTAATAAGGAAAACTTGGATCTCTGAGATAAGTTTATTGACTTGTGTAATATATAAAAAAATACATACGTGTGTTTCCGTGCATTTGTATACGTTCGATTGGCCGTTGCCTTCGATCATTAAAGAGTATAAATAAAACAATTAACACAGTCGTTGAAAATAATTGGGAAAATGTTTAAAAAAATCATCCATGTCTCGAGCATCGTCTCCTCTTGAAGCTTACGCTGAATTCTACGTCAGCTAGTCAACATGGCGAATAAAATTAATTTCGTATTCAAAAAACGTTGAACTCTCTTTTTTCATTCATTTTTTTCAGCGCCATTGATAAAAGATGTGAGCGTGTCTGTCTCGTTTCCGTTCCATTGAGACTGCATGGATGTTTATCCACTCGGAATTAATTGTTATGATTTCATACTGTTTCTTAATAAATTGACAAATTTATGAAACCACGATTTCAACAAAAGTTACGTCGAATTATTTTCGGGAGAAAAATGACGATTTTTACGGTGGAAAACGTAGCAAATTAAATTTGAAACGACAAATACGTGGTTTCGTACCGCAATGTGGCCATGAACGTTTCGAGCAGCTTTGCTTTTGTGTGCGAAATGTTGATTGGTTGAGAAACGTTCGATAAATCAAAATTTTCGAGTTATTCAAGAATTGAGGAAGACAAATGTAGGAAATAATTGCTCTAGATTTGAGAGATCGGAGCGTAAACAATAATGCGACGAGCCTTCGGGCGACGTTGATATCGACGAGTTGACATCATGATCGCGTGGAAAAATGTGCGTGAATTTTATTCGTTTCTGTGTGACAACAAAGTCGAAATGAAATAATGAAAAACAAGTTATCGAAAACGACACGTTGTTTGAGTTGAAATTTTCTTTTTAGTGCGATTAAACGCGCGCGCGCGGTGATAATTGTGGAATTTTTATTGTTCGTTAAACACATTCTGTTGGATTCATCAAACAAATGAAGGTTAGTCTTATGATTGTCAACTCGTCACGATAATAAACAGGGAAAGTGGAACAAAACACGTTGATACTTTTGTGACAACAGTTTTATTAAATTCATCAATAATTATGGCAATGATAGAAATAATAATAATTAAAATCCACGGTTTAGACGACAGTTGATTTTTTCTCGACTGACTCGATCCAGTATTCGGAGAGTAGGCTTTTCGATGGGTGTGGAAAAAAAATGTTGTTACTGATGCAAAACGACCGTTTAATACGAACGCGTCGCTTATAATTAATCTGCGCGTCTTAGGAACGAGACAAATGTTTTCCTTTTCATCAGCAGACGAAATTCATTTGACTCGTTTACACTAATTGAATTATACGACGAAAAAAAAACACGTGCATGGAGCACAAATGCCACACTTGCGATCACGTATTTGAGCTCGAGAAGCTTCAATGCCATTGTTTGCTCATTACACACGCAGCAATTATTCATTTGCATGGCAGTTTATTAATCGGTTTTTAATTGATCAGCGCTGAACTATTGTTAGGCGAGCGGTGCGTGCCATTCGGAAATTGCTATCGTCTTGTTTGCATTTTTTATTCGATATTCTGGAGCAAAATTCGATTGTGCATCGTTTTGGATCCGGAAAATCGACTCGCGGTTGTTGTTAATTCGCTTTTGCCTCATTTATTTCCTGGTTTAACGAACAGCAAACAATTAACTTTGTACGTTGTTTTACAAACGTGTATCTTCGTTGAGCACGTTTTCTTTTACATTTTATTGTTTTTTTCCGTTCCGGGTACACTGGAAAGGAAATTTTGTGGATCAACAAAATCTCTCTTTATCAATAGATCTTCCCTTTCGTTCCAACAAAGATTTGATCTTCCCATTCGCTCTAAACCCCCAAGATTATTTTAGCATTTAAAAAACTCAATTGTCAGTGAAGTAGAAATCGTTGGAGCTGCAAGTGGAATAATTCGATGGTCGGTGGACAAATCTCAATGGACGAAAAAAAAATAGACACTTTTTTCCAAAAATTATGAGATGAGTGTCGAACCTCAGAGTTTCCACTTGGACTAAAAGATAATTGGTGTGTTTTGACAGCACGAAGATAACGATTAGTGGCATCATTGCGACTTCTATTTGGAACATTCCAGTCATCGACGTCGTGGTTTGGAGGGAAAAATATTAATTACGTTTCCATTCCATCCTGACGAAATTTTCGTTGGTCGTTGGAAAGAATGGAGATCGAATTATTCGACAGAAATGCGTTGCAACTTGGTGGAAAAATGTGAAGCCCACGATCGCAAGTATCAACGTTATTGTGACGTCAACGAGCAATCTAATGGAAATGACTCCATTCGAGAAAATTAGGCAATCAAGTTATTTAATCTCATTGCACTAGAAAAATTGTTTTTTCTTTATCGTCATCAAATCTTAGAGTTGATCATGAGCAGGTGATAAACGAGGTCGGTGCGAGCTTATACAAATTATTCGATAAGCATTCAAAAGCCTCATTTTCCTTGTTTTCATTTCCCGAGAAAATCAGCACGATCGTGGAAATCGATTAGAACAAATAGCAGCAAAGATAGTGGAGTGTTTTTCCTACGAATCACTGAGCGATGTCGAAATCTGCATGAGAAAAGAAATGATTCATTGTTGCTCGAGATTGCGCACAAAAAATGTGGAAACGTCGCATTTTGGAGCTCCTTGCTGCCTCGCAATTGAGCACCAAAGAGATGTCCACTCGCGCTGACTCGTGATCGATGCGACTAATTTTTTCTCTCGATTGTTAATTGTTGTCCAAAAATGAAGCTTGGAAAAGTGTGGCCGAGATTTCTATAGAAAATGGTTTGAATTGGGTCACATTTCCGGTGATCCATCGTCGATAAATCATGAGATTCGAAAAAAAAAATCGATGTTTTACACCCTGTCAACCGGTTCGACCGGTTTGGCAAACCTCGTGATTCACACGGACGAACACAGCCAAAGAGTTTGCTGTTTATAAAAGGTATATCGTAAATTTGAAGACGACCAGTAAAACCGAAGAAATTGGCGATTAATTCGTAGAGCAGGGAAAACTCGAATGAATTTGGCCTAAAAATGTTTTCCTCCTATTTTATAAAGCAAAGTTGATATCCGCGATATCCCATGTTATGGAATAATTAAATACATTTTAATACAGCGATCTTGAGCCAAATGGAGGAAACGAGCCATCGCGATCACATGCACGCAGACACGTAAACTTGTTTTCAATCGCGCGGCCTCTCAGTCTCACGTGATGGAAATTGGAAAAAAGGTCAAAAACAACACCATTATACACACAGAGGTTCTCAAGTGGGATTCCCGCAACATCCTCGCGAGCACGTGACGATCCCTCCTGCGACTGATGCACCTGACTCATGGACGAGAATTCAATGACCGATTACTTTATTCATCCATCTATAAACGAACGTTGCTTCCAATTCGAAAGATTCAATTTGTAAATCGAATTGCTTTTTCATTCATGAAATAAAAATAATTTTTATTTTGAAAAAAACAAGAAAACGCATAATAGAACGAAATGTCGAAGTTGCAATTTCGTTTTACAAAGAATTGTTCCAACCTTTTTCATTTCCACGCGCAATAACATGACCGATTGTGTGGAAAAAGAGGAACTTCCATCGGAAAAAGAATTTCGTGTGGAATTTCCATTTTTGAGAAATTCTTTTGGTATGTGCGTGGGTGAATTCCCGATTGCGAGAAACATCGTAAAAGAATTGTGTACGCTGTCGATTACGCTGTTAATTACAGGAACATCGATGGGAATAACCGTCGGAATTTTTCCTCTCTAATCGAAAAACCAGAAAGTATTCGGTCTGCACTTGACGATGCATGGGTCGACGTGCATTTCATATAAATCGTTTTTTTCTGAGAATCCTTGCAACACATTACGATTACCTGTTACTCAAAATAGAATCAACCGCGGATGGGAATTTCTAGTCGTTAAACGAGAGTGTGAGCGTCAGACGGGCGGAGGAAATTTTGGGAAAATGCCTTTACCTTTTCGATTTATTCAGTGTGAACGAATAATCGCGTCGAGAAGTTCCGGGAGTTTTTTCTCAACAGAAAAATTTGACGATTCGTCCAAAAAGGTGGATTCGTCAGCATCTAAAAAATTAAAATCCATTTCCAATCGGTTAAGAATTACGAAAAGGACGGTCTTTCCCGAAGGAAAAAGAAAATCGACGATTTTTTTTTGTTTTCTTTGGTAACTGGTCGAAACCACGCGCGAATTATTTCCAAAGAATTCTTTTTGTTATTGCTGAAAAGGGAAAAACTAAAAAAATGATCGCACTGTCAAGACACGCTCGCTGGCCAAGTATGTAAATAAGCGGCCGAGGCACACGCGTCTCTTCCCATTGGTTTGTTCACCAGTGACGTCAGTCGACTCGAGAGGGGTTTTAGTCTCGTGACAGCAGGGTAAGCACGCACACATGCCCGCTGGACGGGCGATGCTCGTTGGCGCTTTTATATGAAGAGCCAAGTGCCCGCGCAAACTCAGTTTTCAATGTGCACCCGGAAACGTGACATTCTCTCCGTGTGGAACATTTCCAAGTGATGTTTTCCATTTGAATCTGCATTTCGTCCGAGTTATTGGCTCGTTTCGACGTTTGCGATTCACTCGATCTCTCGCCGATTTGCCTCTTCGAGCGGCAAACCGCGTACAAGTGACAAGGGATAAAAAAAAAGCGTTCGAATAACGAACCTCGTGTCCAATTGACTTTTCGCTCTAACGCGTCGCTACGGAGTCATCAAAAATTCATCAAATATATATCGTCTATACATCATCCATGCATTTCTCGATCGTACGGGCTACTATGACGAGGAAGTGGAGGACTTGATGGACCCGCTTAGTGCCTGTGGATAACGTCTCAATCGATATCTGGTAAAAATACTTTTTTTTTTTCTATGACATTACAAAGGTTTATTTTCGAGGTGATTAGTGACGCGGAATTCTTGGTCCAACGTCCACGTCCTGGGAGTTATTGGTCATCGCAGTCTTAAAAAAAAAAAATCTGTCTCCTCCATTCTGTTGGTTTTCATTGTTTTTTTTTCGGGATGAGCCAGTGAGCTGATTTATTATTTGAGGAAAAAGATAAGTAAGCAGGAATATTCAACGATTTCGATCCACGAGAACTTTTTTGCTGTTCAAATGTTTTTGGCAAATTCCAAATTCACGAATGGAAATAAAAATCCTTCGTGACGTCATCGACGCGTATTTGTTTTCGAAAACTCCGCCGACCACTATTTCGCCGCTAATCAAGGCTTTTTATTTCTTTATTATATATGGGCGATAAAAATACATCGTCAATGTCCAAGAACTGTGACAGAAAAATCGACAACTCGTCCCATGGACTCACCCATTCTGATCGATGTTGTTTGGCTCGTTTCGATTTTACGACAGTCATTGTCCAAGCGTACGAGCTTTCACTCAGTTCTCGTAATAATCATTCCCCCGAATAATAATTTTTATATCGTACACGCAAAATAAACGATAAATTCGCGAATTTTCAAACTGCCAGGTTCGGCGGCTTGTCGACCTGGAAATATCGCAATAGAAGACAAAAAATCGTTGGAATTATTCTCGCGTCTAATTCGATTTTGAGACACTTCACAATTTTCCAAAATTTGTTCGAAATTTAAGGTTCCATGCGTTTCACGTAACATCGGTAGCAAAAATGATTCGTACGACTTGACGAAATCACTTTCTTCGAGATCGTGCAGCGATGCAGCTTCTCAACGGATAATTAATTTTTCGAGACCGTTTGATCGAACACAAATGAAACGATTTTTTGTTTTTTATTCCCGAGATTGTTGATGCTCGTGAAAATTGGGACGAAGGGGGTTTCATGGGAGGCGAGAGTTCGCTAGCAATTTGCAAAGAATTTCAAAATTCTTTTTCAGCGATTTGTGAGAAAAAAAAAATCTTTGGAATTTGGTAACGAAGCGACTTGAAAAATGGGTGGAGGAAAAGGTTTAATACGTTTTGCAAGGGACCGTGGAGGCTGGAATGGAAAATATTGATGATCCGAGCGCTCTGTCGCGATCTCTCGAGCGCATGAATATTGTTCTTCGATCTCCGGGGTGAAGCGAGAGGCGCAATATACTCGAGAATCTATAAGATTGGTACAAGTGGATTCGATTAAACATTGTAATTCTCATTGATTGCCCGATTGATCCGCGTGTCCCTGAATGATTTGGAAAAACAAAAAAAAAAAATATAAATACACCTTCAATTAAACGTTGAACGGCGATGGATTATTCATGAAAAAAAAAAACGAAAAAATCATTTTTTTTGCAAAGAATCTAACGAACAAAATAGTATTTTTCTTTTTATTTTGCAAAAGCGTACAAAGAACGGAGGAGTCTTGGCGGATCAATACCCGCGAAAAGAACGCGTGGTATTGACGAGAATTTGGATGTTATGAAATCGCCCTTGCATTATATAAAACACGGTGATAAAAACACATGCACGCTTATTCATAAATTCATGTGGGGACAAACGTGATCCAATATTCACGTAATAGTGACTCGATGCTTGTATTCAGAAACTATTGCTAGCCACGGGTTTCTCAATCTTTATAAATTGTCACACGTGTCATTGTATAGCGAGAATCTATAGTTGCCACGTTTCCGAGCAAAGTCCTCGACATTTGGCTGGATGATACACATTTTTCGTCTCGATTTTATTGCCTTTGTAGGTCATCGGGAACAAAGACCTCTTGATTTTATTTCCGAAGGAATAAAAAATTGTTTTTAGCGACAAATTCACGAGACACACGCTGCGCTTGCTTTGCTGAGATAATAATTGACGACCGAACCGAACGTCGTACGAGCCCACAAATTGCTCGATTCGTCACACTGTACAAAGTTAAAAAGTTTAAGTTCCACCGCATCCACGATGTTTGACGAATTAACTTTTCTTTTTTTTATTTACAAGGCTCGATAGACAATTATGTGTTTTCTCGTTTTCCTGAATTTGTTGCTGTGTCACGAGTAAACAATGATGTCGATTGAAAATACTGGGATGCATAATTTCAGGTCAACAGCCGGAATTTTTTATCAGTCATTTTGATCGTAATCTCGCGTGCGGCAATGAGTTGTCTTCACTGTTAAATTCTTGATAAGCTTTACGAAAAATACGAAGCTCTAGTCGAGGCTGGAGCAATAAAAGGCCGAAAATTCTACGTCGTGGTGATCGAGCTGCTCTCGTTTTTGTCAAACAACACCATACAATTTAGGGGGCTCGTGCTTCATGGTGCTGTTGACGAATTGACGAGACTAATCGTTCGGCATGAAGATTGTCGGATAAAAATGTTTGCACGATTTATAGACACTATGAGGAAATTTTCAGATTTTGTATCTGCAGCTTATAGATTCGTTATAAATACATAGACGTGCGTACATCACTAGCTGCTTGAGGAATTGTCTTCATTATTGCTGTTGATTAGAAGGAATGAAAGGAATGATAGAGAAAAAAAAACACAATCGTGCTCACGTGGCTCAGAGTCACGAGTGAAATCTTGTAAACACTCACGTGATTGCGAATGTACGTGCGCTGGCAATTATCCACGTTTTTATATCGAGATACTGATTTTTAACGTATGCGCCAGACATTTCCTATTGACCGGTCTCTGCTACTGGAAGATCGTCGACGATCAATCGTTTTCCATGATTTATCGGAACCTACTTCCGAAAGATCGAACGGAAAAGGCACTAATTAGAAATTTGTCAAGTTCTTGCTCGATGTCTCATCGCGAGATTTGGAATAATTAAGTAGCTACAGGAAGAAAAAGCTTTTCCACTGTTGGTGTGAAGTGAATGTAGAAAATTTTCCTTGATGACAGTAAAAAGAGCAGAGAAAATAAACAATTAATAACAATCGTTCGTTTGCAGATTTTTGAATAAAACTAACGACACGGAATTATCTTTATTTTTAATTTTATAACAAATGTTGAGACGCACCTTCGGAGTAAATCGCTGTTGCGGAATTGAGCAATTACATTTTACAACGTTTGCCGCGAGTAAATACGTGGAGTTGTAATTCGTGATAGAGGAAAGAAGAAAAAATGGAGCTTTGGCGTATTAGGAGATTGATTAACGAGTGAACAAAAAGTGAGATTACAAAAAAGTGTTTTGAAAAATGGTCTACTGAGGAATAATCTGACGGTCGAATTTAGAAAAATTATTGCATCGGGAAATAATAAATTCTTTCGGAACTGATTATTGCTAATGATGGAAAAATGGCTCGATAATAATATGCGGAGTATTTTTGATTATACAATCAACGCGATTACGACTTACGAATCCTGTTGATTGCTTCATCGTACAAATGTTTAAAAGCTTTTGTTCACAAACTGCCAGTAATTTACACACTGGTTTGCGAATCTGAAGCTGCTATTGTGAGAATAGATCAGAATGTGAATATAATAAATTCAACGAAGCACTGGAGCGATTTGTATCGTTTGAGTGTACTTTATTTTAATTTATCGTTCAATTTGTTTTATCGCGATCGAGCTGATCGCGCACTGTCTCATAGTCTTCAAATATTTTGAATCGTATTTTATGGGTAGAAATAAAACTCCCGACAGCTGTGATAATAATAATGAAGAAAAAAGGCAAAAGACTCTTTAATATCAAGATAACGAATTGCGTAGGAGAACAAATCTTTTAATAGGAATATAATCGCGTCTGTGTAAAAAACAAAAAAAAAACGAATGAATTCGTACGAGGGAATAATTGGAGAACGTCGTACATTGTGTTTGAATTGATTGTAATTATCGTAAAAGCCGGAGGGCCTTAAAATTAAAACCCCCTTAAGTACAAGGTCTAGAGGAATTTTTGACGACGACGATTCTTCATCAACAATTCCTAATGATTCAGCATTGTTTTCCTACGAATTTTAAGCGAATGTCATGGTGAACTCAACCAATAAATAGTGACACATTCTCAGCTCATTAAAGGCGTCACGTGCGGGTTCGTCACACGCACCAACACGATCGTCATTGGCTTCGTTGATATGTACAGGCCATTCCACACCGAAACGATAAACATTGTAGATTTGGATGGCTTTTTTTTTCTAGATTGTACAAAACGTGCGCACAGTCTCGATCTCGTGACGAGAAATTTTGATTCCAATCATAATCTCATTACGCATTTTCGGAGAAATCGTTACGTTGAATATTTTTGTGGAGATGATTAATTTCCTCGATTTTTCTAAACTGCGATAACGATTGTTCGGGATATCCAACGAATTGGGGGATCGGCTAAATCACTTGACCCCAGATTCTCCGTTTATCTCAATGCAATTACGTCCGGAGTCTCGTCGGTCGCGGTTCTTGTATAAAAAACTCAAGAGTATCCTCTAAAAATTTCCCGTCACGTGTAAACTCGCCGAGGAAGCTGAAAAAAAATTTCGGGTCAAATTGACCCAGTGTGTCGACGACAGGGTAAATCGAAGGAACAACTCATAACTCGGTTTATAGGAATTCTTTCGATTACAACTATTCAGAAAAATATTGAATCGCTTCGTCGAAAATGGTTCGATTTATTGCCATTCAAATTTTTCAGTATCGTCGCAAAAGTCTGTGCGCATGTGGGTCTGCTTGTAGATACCAAACCAGTCACTCACGTCCATCAGACGTGAATTATGTATAAAACTAATGTTCATTCAAACGAACAATGTTGTTTGATCGGTTCTCATAAATATTATTGAAAAACCGGACGTATTATATCTTTCGAAAATGTCAAACAACGTATCCCGCGTGCACATGCATGTCGCAGAATGTGTTGAAAGATGAAAAGCGTGTGAGACATTGAGACGATAATTTATTTAGTGTTTTTTTTTCTCTCGTATTCCGCGCAGAGTTAATTCGATCAGCCACGGCACGTAAAAAAACATTCACTGCAAGGAACCTTCGTTTATTCGTACAAGATGAAGAAGGACGACGCGAAGGAATACGCTGTCAATGGGAAGACGTCAAGCGCGTACGTTAATCATGCGCTCAGTGGATCAGGTGCAAGTTTGGACATTAGTAATTCAATCGGAACGCATCCGATGTTGCACAGTTCGCAGAGAGTCCACCACGAGAGTCGAGGCTCGTCCGATTTCATATGTGAGTTACAGCCATCGATTCCGAGTCGATTTTCCATTGGAAATTTTCCAAAAATCGTCAAACAATTAAACGTCCATTTTAAGTGCAATTAACGATTGAATTATTTAAATTCGTTTAATATGCTGCGATCTTAGTTAACGATCGTCATGAACTTTCTGTTTGGCGAGACTTTTATTAATTGCGATGAATAAACGTTAAAAAACATGTCCTTTAATTTGACTTTCATTGTTACGAGGATATCCAAAAAGTAAGTACCAAATTGTGGAAAGGAACGTTCATTTCTTATTATTCGAATATAAAACTTTATCAACGGCACGTGACGAAGTTTTTGGAGCGCACGACATTACGGATAGCCGAAGCGCGCGATTTTAATCAGCAAATGTTTAATTAAAGCTCAAATCTGTTCGCGCGTGAGGAATAATTCATATTCACCAAGTTTTAAACTTGCTCACCTTCCCTCTGCTCTACCGAATGTGTGTTAATTGGTGTGAGCGATTTATTATCGTGTTGCGGTAAATTTCTATACGCGCTGAATAGCGTCGAAGCACGTGACTCTTGGAATCACTTATTCAGAGAGACCGAGCCTTCCTTTTATCAGGAAACGCAGGCGTCCATATCCGATTTGTCGAGCGCGCGAGCCTTAAGCAAAGTCGAATTCGTATATATTAATTAAAGAGACTGTTTAATTTCAATAACGCGTTGCAAAATCGTTCGGAGTAAATGCAGCGCGCAACTACGACACGGAAAACTAGTTTTTCATGTTTTTAAAACAGCTCGTATTTATTTTTCGATTGTTGCTATTGATTAGCAACGATCGAAATTCACGGAAGCTAAAAAATTTCGAGATAATTTGATGAAGCAAAACGCGAATCTGTTGATCGAGCGTGTGTAGGATGATTCATTTTTCACTTTGATGATAATAAATGAGTAAACAAATTCTCTTGAAGTGATCGAAGAGCCTGGAGATGACGAAGCCAAACAAAAGGACAATTTTTTCGTCACTGCTGCCCAATACGCGGGACAAAAAGCCAGAGCTGCTTGCACCACGAAAATGTTGTACAAAAGGTTACCAATTTTGAGATGGTTACCAAAGTACAACGGAGAAGATGCGTTGGGCGATTTCGTTGCTGGGGTTACCGTTGGCCTCACCGTCATTCCTCAATCGTTAGCTTATTCCACTGTCGCTGGATTGCCACCCCAGGTGTGTAATCATCGTTAATAATTTCTTTTTCAGTTGATAAATAATAAATGAATAATAAATAAAAAATTATCAAATAAATAAAAGTTTGTCGTGTTTTTTTCTGTTTCTCTCGTTAGTACGGACTGTATGGAAGTTTCCTTGGTTGTCTCATTTACATTATATTCGGCTCGTGCAAGGATACTCCGTTTGGACCAAGCGCCATAGTCTCGCTGCTCACTTATCAAACCGTTTCACATTTGGATTCGCCTCTACCGCACGCAATTCTTCTCTGCTTCATGTCAGGCTTGATAGAACTCTTCATGGGAATATTTGGCCTCGGTAAGTCCCTCACCAACGCTTGAGCAATCGGCTGCGTTCCTGTTTTGCCTTAAATAACGCCAAAATCCTAATGAGCGCCGAACCCGTTGGATCCTTTTGCAATAATGAAGAAATTTTGATTTCAGGTTTTCTGATCGACTTTGTTTCCGGTCCCGTGAGTTCTGGTTTCACTTCCGCAGTGGCGTTGATCATTGTGACATCTCAATTGAAAGACATTCTTGGTATAACTGCCAAGGGTTCGACGTTTATCCAACTTTGGCAAAGCATAGCCGATGGAGTTCATGAAACTTCTGTATGGGACGCTGTTCTCGGTGTTACTTGCATCGCGTTTCTCCTAATCTTGAGGGTGATTAAAAAATTCTTGTCTAATTAATATTCCAATTTATTCATTCAATTTCTAATTAATATTCTAATTAAATTTTTCTTTCAACAGATAGTCGCCACCATACAAATTGGACCAAAGGACGAAGAACTTAAAACGACGAAGCACAAAATAGTAAATAAATTGATTTGGCTCTCAGGGACTTCGAGGAACGCGATCCTCGTATTTCTTTGCGGAATTTTGGGATACAGTTTCACCGGCGATACTCCTTTCAAATTGATCGGTAAGAGTCTCGTTTGATATTCACGAACAATCGATTATTTCACAATAATAAACGCTGATTAATTAATTAATTTATTTTATTTTTGGCAGGCCATATTCCAGGCGGTATGCCAACTGTCCAACTGCCACCGTTCGGTTACACGAAGGAGGACAACACGACGGTATCATTTTTGGAAATGTGCACAAACTTGGGGAGCGGGCTGCTGGTTTTGCCGTTGATATCGTTGATGGAGGACGTGGCGGTGTGCAAAGCATTCGGTAAGATCATTTTCTCTGATAAATAATCCTCGACCGAGTGAAATTAACCTTTCGAGTACACACTGGGTCATTTTGACCCGAAGAATTTTTGTCATCGATTTGTTTGGCATCTAATTTTTGTTTTCTCAAGAAAATGAATTCAGTTCCACAAAATATGAATAATTTATCACCAAAAACGTCCGCACAAATAAAAAACGAAAAATGCATATTTACCGATGCAGCGATTTGAAAATAGCCTCGGGTCACGTTGACCCAATATGTATTGCTTATAAAAGGTTTTTTTTGCTTTTTCTTTTAGCCAATGGGCGTTCGGTCGACGCGACTCAAGAGCTCATCGCTCTCGGCGTGGCCAACATCGGAAATTCGTTCGTTCAGGCATTTCCAGGCACAGGATCGCTCAGCAGGAGCGCAGTGAACAACGCGTCCGGAGTAAGAACACCACTGGGTGGCCTTTATACAGGTGAGCATTGGAAAATCATTTTCGCCATGAAATATTTAAAAAACGTGAAGTTTTTATTAAAAGAGAATCGAATTGCCAACTTCATCTTGATTTTTTTTGCAGGCATTCTCGTAATCCTGGCGCTGCTGTTTTTCACGCCGTATTTCTTCTACATACCAAAGGCGTGTTTGGCTGCAATAATCATCGCTGCAGTGATTTTCATGGTCGAGGTCAAAGTCGTGAAACCGATGTGGCGAGCCAAGAGTGAGTTAATGCTTCCGGTTTACTTTGCTCCCTCATGGAGTAAGCTTTGTGCATGACGCTGAATTTTCCTTTTCCAGTTTTCAATGTCAATTATCCTCAAAATGTCCCAAAACATCGAAAAATCAATTCGAACGTTCATAACTCGAGAACGGTGTGAGCTACAGGGCTCCCGTTTTGCACAGATGTTAATCTAGACAAGCTCTTCATTCTCTGAGAATTTTTCTGGAATTGCTAGAAAAATACGAATTTTACGGGATTTTGAAATTTTCAAAAAAGTCTGTCATCGCTCCAACTTCCGCAAATTTTAAGATTTATTACTAATTTCTTTTTACAAATAGAGTTTCATAATAGGAAGGTTGGTATCGAATTTGGGAAATATCGGTTCAGCGGTTTGAATTTTACGATTTTTCGAATTTTATAAAAAATCTGAGTTTTTCGAAAAATCGTCTAACCGCTTTAGTTCTCGTAAATTTTTGAATTCATTCTGTATAAGTCTGTACTTGCTCTTTTTGAGACTTTAATTGAGAGTTTGGGCAAGATTAGTATAAGTGAAAAAATGCACCGAGCATTCTACTGCATAAATCGGGTCACGCCTCGTTCCGATTTGAATGTCAGCGGAAGAGATGAAAAAAAAAAAGAATCCGCATGCGTTCAATGACGCTGTTTGATGTGAAGTTGAATGAACGCATTCGTAATGCACTTGTCAGCAGTAATTAAATGGTAACGTTGATTGCGCGAGAGACGGTGGCATTGCAAATTGTTGAGATGGAGGAAAAAGAAGGATTTTTTTTTTCCTCAAACAGCTGCGGAATCAGGATTACCTTGAAAAGCGCGATTGTGTAATAAGACGCTCGATATATCTTTGAGTGTAAAAACGCGTGGAGATCGCTCAGCCGATTTCCATATGGACGCGTGTCTCAGCAAAACATCCAAATCGATCGTTCTGCTATACTGATTTTGTAATAATTACAAGTTTTTAATTATTGGTAACACGAGCACGAATAGTTCTGCTTGATTTTTTCCTTCTGAGAATAATTATTTTTCCTCGCCTGCTAACTAATCGCTCCGGATCGAGCGATTTCAATTTTTTTTTCTAATTACTGTAATTAACATTTTTTCTTCACGCAGAATCCGATCTCCTGCCTGGCTTGGGGACATTCGTCGCTTGCCTCGTTCTCCAACTGGAAGTCGGAATTCTCTGTGGAGTGGGACTCAACGTCCTGTTCATTCTTTATCATGCAGCCAGGCCAAAAATATCGGTCGAGAATCTCACGGTAATTAGCACGAACGACCGAATATTTAAATCGACACAAAGATGAATAATGACTGGTCCATGTTTTTATTTGCTCAATAACGATCAACGTTCGCATAATTCGTCTTTTGCGACATTCGTCACAAGTGCAAACAAAATGCAACAACCATTGCCAGTTGCGTGTTGCCTTTACTTTCGTGTTTTTCTTTTAAATGTTTTTTTTTCATCAATAATTTATTATAAATTTACTGACACACATTCCCCGATGCTGACGCAATAATTCCGTTCGTTTCTCTCCCGTTTTTATGAAATTCCAATGGATGCATGAATTTTAACGAGCCAAGCAAAAAGCCACGAGATTTAATTAGTTCATTCCGTTGTCCATCAGAATGCATCGACGATCGGAAATTGGAAACGCGTCCGGAAATCGTAGAAACATTGCTTTTTTTTTCTAGAATTTTGGTAATTTTTCTGGACCTTGGAAAATGTTGAAAAAATTGGATTTTTAGCGGATGCTTTTTGTCTGTTTTTCAGAGTCGTTGCGGAGTCGAATTTCTCATGTTGACGCCCGACAGATGTTTGATATTCCCATCGGTGGATTACGTGAGGAATTTAGTGACCAAGCACAGCCGAAGAACCGGAAGTGGAATGACGCCCGTCGTTATAGATTGTTCGTACATTTACGGAGCGGATTTCACAGCGGCAAAGGTGATCGAGAGTCTGACGAAGGATTTTGCAGCGAGGGGACAACCGCTGTTTTTCTACAATGTCAAGCCTTCGGTTTACGCGGTTTTCGAGGCTGTTGGTCCGACGGATTTCGTCGTTTATTACACTCAGGCAGCCCTCGACGATCTTCTCAAAGAGAGAGGATACTTGAAACAGTGCAAACAAACAATTCCGCTTGCTTAGCGTCTCTGCAATAGCGACATGAAAAAAAAGCAACAAAAAAGCCAAAAAAAACGTTGGATTCGTTTTTCCCTCGCAATCGTTCAAGATCCAGTGGGAAAAGGAAAGACAGAAAAAAAATGCTTTTTCGTAATAAGCCTCGCATGTAGCATGCGATAGTCACTTAATTTTTTTTGCCACCATGTGGCAGCCATGAAATAATAACGTCACGAAACTCAGTTACTCAGAAACTAAAATATTTCAATTATTTTTTATTTTTTCATTTTTCCATCGTTCATGAGTGAAAAGTATTTTCAGCTGCCTCTGAGAAGCAGAAACTAACGAGAAGCGAAAGATTTTTCAAAACCCCATAACGCAATCAGTTTCCCCATGAAATATTCAAACTCCCTTCATCTTTCCACGCTCTCCTGACGTCTTCTGGTTTTTTACACTTTCCATAATGAAATTTTCACCGATCGCGACTTTATCGTACGTCGTTCTCTTCGTTATCGAAAAACCAAGAGAACGGTGTTCGCTGAACTCGTCCATCACGTTCGAGCATCATTTTACCCTCGCGTTAAGGTTGGGGTACTTAATTAGCCCAGTGTGAGGTTCGCGTCCGAAAAAATTAGCTGTCGCGTTGTAGAATTAAGAAAAAGAGATAAAAAAAATACGCACACACACTAAATTGTATAGAAACCACGTTGAGAGGGATTTGCAGCCTGGAGTTAATCGAGTCTCCAAGCGTTTCACCTCTGCAACAATCCTAGCGACTCGAAGTGTATGTCATTTGTGAATATAGATTAAAATCATTGTAAATAATAAGAAACGACCATCGCAGTATGCCACTCAATCAAACAAGATAAAAAAAACAACAGAATTAATTTCGTACATGTAATATTTACTCAAAATATCAGTACACAGGATGTATAAACTGTCCGTCGTCTTTATCTTCATTTTTCCCTTCAACTCTTTACTTTTCAGCAGATTCCTCGGAGCAATTTCTCGAGAAAAAAAGCTGACAGTGAAAAAATGAAAATTGAAGAGCAGATTATTTGGAATTTGCAGTTAAGCTGCAAAACCAAAGTGCAAAACACAAGTTCAATGTGTTTGGACATGGATGAACGTCAGGAGCAACAAAGATACGAGACGATTCGGTAGATTCGACGAGATATCGAAGAAAATGAATTTTTCATCACACGAACGATTTTTCTACGAACTTCGACTCTGCCACTTTGGTTTTGCAGTGTACACGCACGTGCACGTATTCGCTAAATGTAAAGGTGTGTATTTACAGAAATTTAATCCTTAAATTGGTACTTGAGCAAAAGCCTTTGACTGCTTGATTTAACGTGAGGCAATGATGCCATTTCAACGACTAAAATATGCAGTCGATATGCAACTTGAAACCGAGCTGTTCGAGGCACCAAGACGTTTGGTTTCCTTTCGCTGGAAATTCGTTTCTCTAAGAACTTTTCCAGCGACAGGTTTTCTCTTTTCTCTCTCGATTTTTTGAGACGTTTCTTAAAAATAGTTTTTTTCCTCGAGTATAAAAACGCGATGAAGTTATAATCTCACTCTTAGGGACGACGTTTGAGGAATAAATTGACTTTTCCTATTGTTTGTGTAAAATTGCGTTATCATATGTATGTGTTTGTGTTTATTATTCGTAACGATATGTCTAGCGTTCGTTCTTCGTTCTTAACTCTATCAAGGCCAACCGAAATTCATTCCTGTCAATTGATAGAAACGCTGATTAAATGGACGATAGAAATCTCGGAGACGCTGGATCGCCGTTGGATCGATATGTGGATGACTCCGACCTTTATTTTTACCTGCAAAAGAAAAACGAAATCTTTCAATCCTTCGGAAATGTTGAAAAAATTGAAAAAAATTTAACGTTAAGAAAATTTCCCTTCCGGGACACGAGATCGTGTGGGAATGGCGAAGAAATCTCGTCGCCGATGGATTATCCATTGGCTTCTTGAGTTTAAAAAAATTTGCACAAATTTCTCGGTTTTTGAGTGAAAATTACATCGAAAGGGAAAACGAGCGGTTGATGGAAATTTAAGATTTTTTACGTTTTTGGTTTCTCTGTAAAAAATAACTGAAATTTTTTTACTTTTTTTTTTGTTTTCTATTTCTACTTTTGGACACTGCCACAAATTTTTGCATGTGGAGACGTCAATTTAGCGAGCTCACCTAAGCAATGAGGGGCGGAGCTGTGTTCAGTTTTCAAGAGGCAAGGAAAGCCCTTGGTAGCATTGAAATAAAAATGTTTTTCGCAAATCACTCGTTTGATGCCCAAGAAGTCCTGGACTCGTGTGATCTCGATAACGGGATCGGCGATCAATCGTTCGCCAGAGACGAAGAGGAATTGTGAGAGCGGAAAATACTGGAGCCAACGGTCGAGGTAACGGGCGTAAACTCCAATTTTCAACGGCGCCCAAGTCGTGTCGACGATTCGAGATCCATTGATGAACGCACGATCCTCGAATTTCGGTATTTCTGGACGTTTGCTCTTGACCTGAGTATAATCAGAAATCGCTCGCGTCACCGGGTCTCGGGCTACGACGATCAGCTTCGTGCCAGGATTCATGTGTTGTACGCGACGCGGTGCTTCCGCCGTCACAAAATACGAGGGAGTCTTTTCCATCGTCACCTGACCTTCCAGAGTCGGTGGCATTCGACGTCTGAAATTCCATGGTATTTTCATTGAAAAAAAAAATAAAAATGTTCCCATAAACGACCTAAATTTTCTCTTTATCCGTATACGACACCGAATTTTGACTAAACGCCGTTGTTTTTTCAGTTTTCAATGTAAATGTGCTTAAAATTTCCCAAAACATCGAAAAATCATTTCTAGAAATCTGTATAACTCGAAAACGGTTTAAGCTACAGGGCCCCCGTTTTGCACAGATGTTAATCTATACAAGCTCTTCATTCTCTGCAAATTTTGTCGAAATTCCTTGAAAAATACGATTTTCATGGCATTTTGCAATTTTATAAAAAAATCACTCACCGCTCTAACTTCCGCAAATATTAAGATTTATTACTAATTTTTTTTTTTTATAAATAGATTATCATAATAGAAAGGTTGGTATTGAATTTGGTAAATATCTGTTGAACGTTTTAAATTTTATGATTTTTTGAACCGCGTCAATTATTGCAAATGTTTACTTTCTAGAAAATTTGTCGAAATGTTTGAAGAATTTTTGAGAAATTGTTGAATAACGTAGTTGTCGAGATTTTCGGACAATCGTTTCATTGGGATTTTTGTTTGCACGTGATTCGTAATCCGGAAGCAAGAATTGCTCACCTGTACCAATGAAATCCTTTGGCATAATGATGATCGAAGAAGTGAACTTCCGAACCAGCAGCCCTGACACCAGGATGCAAGCGTAGAAACTCCAACAATGCTCTCGTGCCACCTTTCTTAACACCAATAATAAGGGCACTTGGCAATTGTCTCGTTGGTACGAGGCCTTGTTGTCTGAGAAGTTTGTATCTGGGTGAAACGTCAATGGGATCCTTGAGGCTATTGTTGTTCGTCCAAAGTGGGACGAGCTGGACTTTGGTTATTTTGGTTTTCGTGTCACCAAGGTCGTCCAGTGATATGACTTCTACCCTGGGCTCGTAATTAGCCCGACGCGATGCTTGCTCGTCGTAGAACGAGCCCTCGATCGAACGAGCTCTTTGCAAAGATATTTTCCGTGTTATTCCACCGAAAATACAAAAATCGTAGTCGATGATGATCCACAATAAGACGATCATCAAAAAGCTCATCAACGTCATCCTCGTTGTCCACCAAGTTTTGCGGAATTCCATTTTTCATTAATAATCGTACCGCTCGATTTATTCACTTTCATAATATTGACACCGCGTCCAATTTCGCTGATTATTCATGTTCCAGGAAGGAAGCAAAATTTTGGCTGGAAAAAGAAAAGCGAAAAATTATTTACTCCAAAAATGTCAATTCGATTGACACATTGATAGAAAAACGTGAAGATTCAAAATCGATTTTTATAGATTCGATGGTCAGATCGTAATTATTGATTTCTAATGAAAAATCAAATTGCAGAAAAAAAATGGACAATCAGTGTGTGGAACGTGTTTTAGTAAAGACGAAATTTGTTTACCATGCCGGCTGCGCAACAACGATTCGTTGATCACGGCCCCAGGCCCATGTGGGCATTTAATTGTCAATGATTTTCGTAACACGTGGAATAAGCAAGAAAAGTGCAAGAGGATAAAATCTTTCGACAGTTTTATCCACAAGTGTGCAAGTGAAAATCGTAATTCAATAATTTTCCGAATTCGTAGTTAATTTACGATTTAATTATTTTTCAACTCACCACGAGAGACGAGGATGAAAATTAGCGAAAAGAAAAAGTGGCGTTGGCGTCCGCACGTTTTTTTTTACACTNTTTTTACACTGATTTTTTTTTTCCTTTCACAAATCCACTTTTTTTCTAGTTTTTTTTTCTCACTCGTTCCGGAATATGTTCCACGTGATTGGAGGGTAAATTGAGAAAAAAGCGCACGCTGCCAGGCGCAGGGCGTCAGACGTCGTGGGATCGATAGCACAAGAGTGCACAGGAAATTGATAACGAGCTTGATTCAGAAAAAAAAAACAAATTCAGCTCAAAAATCGATAGCGATGTCGAGGGAGATTCCAAAAATACGAAAATTTCGTAGATTTATCAATTTTTTAAATCGCATTATTCGTGGAAAATAATTTTCTTTCGCCGACGTGATTGCCGGCTTGTTTTTCCCCAAGGACCGAGCATCGTCGCTCGCTCGAGAATATTTCGTCTGTAACGAATCAAGCAGCACACTGTAACGTGCTCACGACTGCGCGGAGCATTCCAAACACCAACGAATATGGCATGCGCAATTTTTTTACTAAAAAATTAAAAAAAAAAAATTAAAACCAGCAATGAAAATAAATATTCTGAAAATTTTAACAAACCGAAGTCAAATATACAAAACAAAAACAATTTTTCCATTGAAATGGAAAACGTTTTTTTCACTAAACGATTAATTATTTAAAAATAATGTCGTTTCGGTCACTACAAAAAAAATTGAAACAAACGGAAATCAAATATACGAAAAAAAACGAACAATTAAAAAATGGAAAACGTTTGTTTCGCTAAATTGTTAATTCTGTACAAATAATTCCGATGTTTCAAAAATATAATGCATGGATGAAGAAATCTGGATTGGAATTGTTTTTACATTTATTAACGACGTCTTGGTTCAGCGTTAATCCGTGATACAAGAAATAACATCGACGATTAGACACTAAATGACGATTGCCTTATTCCTGAGGTACAGCCGTTAGTTTTACGATATTGTTTGAATGAAATAATTTACATTTTCTTATCGATAAATCGTATTTATCAACACATTCATTTGTCGCAGTAAATACGAATTTATGCGCTTATCACAGAATCGATCGTAAAATCAAATTTACGCACTATTCGGGAATTAAAATGGTAAAAAAATGTTAAACTAATTATGGAATCGATTATTCCGTGTATTTACATCACACGCGTCAAGTGCATTTCATTTTTTCCAACGACAATGCATTTTCGAATATTTCTTTCAATCGGTTTTTCGTAGTAAATAAAAAAGCTAATCTCCTCTTGTTAGAGAAATTTCATCCTTTCAAAATTACGTATATATATTTACAGTATTTCGAGAAATTTCGATGTTTTTTTCTCCCTCGAGTTACAACGTCGCGAGAATTCTTGTGAAACCGACACAAGCCGCCACTACCGTTTGCCCGATTCCCCAGAGCAGCGCATACAGCGGAGACATTTGATAACTCGAGCCGCGATAGACGAATGCAACTGTCGCGGAGCTCAAAACTCCGGACGTTAGCGGCAGTAAAATCCCCATAAAAAGTATCAGAATGGGAAAAAATCTGAAAATGAAAATGACATTTTTGGAATTATCCATTGCCCAGGGAATTTTACAAATTTTGTAGAATTCTAATGTAGCCCTTATCAACGTCTAATCAAAAGCCCGCTCGCTGCACTCACTTTCCATATTTGTGTTTGCGCAAAGTGGCAAAACAAATTGCAGCCGCGATCGTGTGTACGAATACAGAGGAGAACAGTGCCCACAAAAACATTTGGTACCACATTTCTGAAACAGATTTTTCATTATTTTACCATCGAATCAGGATTTTCCATTTTTAGTTGTTCGATTAGCAAACGTATGATTTGGATCCATTAACTCTCCGTGGTCACCCGTTCTAGAAATACCGCGTTGGTCACACGGGGTCAGAACGACCCTAGCCCACCAAAGTAGCTGGGCTAGGGTCCAGAATGTGTGAAAAAACATTTTTTTTTTTTGGGCAGCCAAAGCACCGTTGGAGATAAGGAGAACCGTCTCTAGCGCCAAAAACTTGTGGTAATTATAGCTCAAAGTTTTGTGTCGGGTCATTTTGACCCCTGGTGACCACGGAGGGTTAAAAGATTTTTGTTAATATTCTGTAAATGAGCAGGAAGTCGAGGAATCGGAATTAACAATAATTACCGGCGAATGAGCTTAGCGGCGAGTAAAGCACTCCGGCTTGATTAGGATTTCTTGCTGTGATTTGCGGATGTGGCACATCGCTGCTCGTCCGAGGAGCATCGGTCATTGCCAATGCAGGCCCGTGATAAATTTCGCTATCTGCAAAGAAAACCCAGGAATCGATGTCACTCGCAATATAAAAATTATACCCACGAAATTGCAGGAAACAGATGTGGAGAAAAACAAAACGTAAGCTTGTTTTTAACGCTCCGAAAGTCTGACGAGAAATACGAAATTATTATTTCGACGAGGTACAAATTTAAGCCCATTTTCTGCTTTTTAAAATATTCAGTTCTTCGGGAACGTTTGTGTGCGTGAAGAATAAATATTGGATATCGTGGGGTTGTAGGATTTGCTTACCCTGAATAAATCGATGTCATAATTTCTAAGAAGTGTAATTCTCACACTGCGCGAACTACAGGATTCTTCAGAATTCTGACAGTCGAGGAAAAGAAAATATTGTTGAAAACATTTCTAAGAGATGATACAACAACGACGTAGAAAGTAAATACGAGTGACTAATTGGCAAGTCGACATTTTTTTAGTCATCCTCGCACACGGACCAAACAGCTGACTATGGGTCATGTGATTTCCCCCACTCCCGATAATGTGAGATTCCCGATAAAACAACATTCGTTGGTGTGAGTGAGAACGACATCGTGCCATGTGTCCGAAACTCGGTTGTTATTTGTTGCTTTAAAAATGATTGTTGAAGCTTCAGGCTTTTTCGGTACTTGAGTTTTCAGTGAAATGAAATATGATCCCGATTATTCGCGACGTCGAGTATACGCTCACATTCGTCGCGACGATGCTCGCGGTCATTGTTGCTATATTTGACAGGTCAGTTTTTCAAACTGTCAGCTTTTTCACAATTTCCGTATACAATTGATACGTCGCGGAGATGTTTTCAGTTTTTTTATCACCGGCACAGTGTTCTAACAAATAGAGTCTCGAATTTTCGAGGGAATGTTTTTATGATTATTTTAGGTTATGTTACGATATTATTTTTCGGGTTATTCTGACATCTGTCATTTTGTTACCTTTTGAATTGTCCTTTTGCACTAAAACATTTCGTACTTGTTGCCGAAGTTTCGCTTGCGTTGAAAAGATTTCCATGAAGATCCCAGTTTTCCTGAAATCATGACATTTTCGTGATAATGATAATCGATTCTCCAAGTGAATTTGATTCCGAACATTATTGATCAAGTTTTCGTAACGCAATGATGAAATTTTCAAAACAGCGCCATATGGTTCCTTGTGATCGGAGCTTTCTATCTGATTGGATTGCTATGGGGCTCCGGCATTTTGCAGTATGCAGGAATTTATTTGGGCTATGGCAACGGCAAATACTATCAAAAGTCATTGACCCAAGACTCTTGCAAAGTGTGTGGCGGAAATTCGTGCAACCGTCACAAACCGTCGCTGCACAACAATCAGGTCAAAGTTCCAAAGGACTTTGACCATGCTCTGCAAAATGTGAGCCTTTGCAACATTTGCTAATTTTTTTTTTTAAAGAAAAAACTTTCGACTCGTGTTTTTTGAAAAAAAAAGTAACAAATGCTTTTTCCAATTTTTTGCAGCTGCTTGAAAAGTTGTTGCAAACGTACGTTTGTACGTGGTATGCAAATTTTTCGGCAAATCCATCCTTCGTCCACCAAATACGCTTGGCGATCAGCACCGCGACGCGGGATATCGCGGGAAGATTGTTTCGCAGTGATATTTCGGAAATAATATTCTCCAATCTCATTCCCATTGCTCTGCAGCACGCGAGGGATTGGAAAGCTCTGGTCGAGTATTCAAAGCCACGGAGCGGCGAGCCGCACGATTGGGCCGCCGATTTTATGGGTCAAAAAATTCATCCGGCTGCTTATTCCAGGGAGTCTGAACTCAATTATCTCAGAGGCATCGTCACTGCGCTCCTCCCACAATTATTGCCTAGCACCAATATTTCTACTAACAATAAAGTGAGACCAATTTTTAAATCTAATCTCGAAAATCTCGAATCGACTTTTGTAGAAATCTAGAAAATTGCTATGAGAGACTCTTGTCACATGAAAAAAATTAAATTGATAAAAATTGACGTGAAAAAAAAACAAAATTGAAAGAAAATTCTGAAATAATGTTTCGGGCTCGATAAAAATTGTTGAAATAATTGAAAAAATTCTTGAAGGTCCTGTTGCGCGAGGTCCTTGCAAATTGGGTTTTACTTCCGGCCATCGACGCCCTGGCGGATCCGGAGAATTTAAATACTCTCGTAGAGCTGTGTACGCATCATCAGCACGAATTATCGCAAGAAGCGAATTCGGTACACGTGCCGATACTTTATTCGTGGGTCACACCGACCGTGACGGTCCAAGGGTCGCAGGACCCTTTGAAACCTTCGTTGGAAGAAGTTCTCAATGATCGACAATTACTTTATTTATTCATGCAACATATCAAGGAAACAGGCCCTGTGAATCTTCTCCAATTTTGTCTCGACATTGGTGAGTTAATTGGCCAGTTTTCTCGAAGATCCTTAATTTCTATTAAACGAAAATCTGAGTTTGTTGAAAAATCGTCCAACCGCATTAATTCCTGCAAATTTTTAAAGATATTGCGTAAAAGTTTGTACTTTCTCTTAACTCTTCAAATTTTCAGACGATCTCAGTAAACGAATGCTGAATCCTGAAATGACTTCGAGCATCGAGGAAACTCTGTACGTCGATGCCTTGAATATTTACTCGACATATCTCGATCCCGATGGCAGCGATTATCTGCATCTTCCTGCTCACATTTCCCAAGGAATGCACGAAAGTACGTAAATTGCCAATTTATCAATAAATAATAATAATTGAGCGGTGCGATTAGAAACTTTTGAAAGAAATCGAGGAACGAAAAGTGGAGTTTGCTTTTCAGTATTGGAAGGTGGACCGAGCAAAATTCAGGAACTAAGAACTTCGAGGCCGTTGTATCAAGCCCATCAAGAAGCTCATGCTCTGCTCGAGGCCGTTTGTCTGCCATCTTTCCACCACAGCCACGAGGTAGGAAAACATAAAAAGGAAATAAATTTGAAAAATATTTGACGTGCTAGAAATAATGGAGTTGTGAAATTTTTTTCAGCTCTATAAAATGCTGTGCGGCTTACCAGCCTCCTCGACCGTGACCAAGTCTTCCAGTCAAATGAGGCGAGTAATAAATATTTCTTTAGTAGAATGTAGAAAAAAAAATTGAACCTCGAGGCCATCTCGTCGTCAATCTCGTTGTCGTGGACAAAATATTCTTTGCAAAGTTATTTTCCGAACAATTTTATTCAATCGCAGCCTCGCGAGCAGCATAAAATTCGAAAAAACGTTTCGATTATTTTTATTTAATTTAAAAAAATGAAATTTGGCGGTTTGGCGAATAATTTGAAAAATCTAAAAAAATGACTTGGTAATTGTAATTAGAAAAAACGGTCGATTGCCTGTGAACAGTGGAGTCGGCGGGCCAGGCGTTGGCGCACGATTGAGCAACCAATTGGGACGAATTCGAGGAGCTTTGCGAGCAGCAGCCGTCGACGGTGCTCCCTTTAATTCCCAGGATGTTTTCCAAGCGGAAGAGGTCGATTGTTCACCCCGAACTTACGGCGAGGTGAATTTCGATGCCGAGAAATGTCACGATTTGACCACGTGGCGAGTAACCGTGCCGCATGTCGACGGCGGTGGTGCTCAGCCACTTTACATGGTCGCGGTCCACAGCGTCGCCGAGGACAAATCGTGGACGGTATTGCGAAGGGATCAAGATTTTTATGTTTTACGTGCCAGGCTCATGGAGTTTCATGGCGATCGAGAATTGAACGATTCGCCATTGCCAACGCGAAAGAACACTTCGTTGGTATCGAATCGGCAACGATATCAAGATTTCCTACAAAAATTGCTCGCCAAACCAACTTTGCGGAGCAGCGAACTTTTGCACGCCTTCCTCACGCTCCCTAATCTCAAACCTCATTTTACCAACTTCACTACTCCCGACATAGGAATTCTCTACCAGAGCATGGCCCACAAACTCAGAAAGGAGAAAGGACAACATTTGGACAAATTCATGACCACTTTCTTGGCTTCCACTCATCTCAAGTACGAACATTCCGCTGATCTTGGCGTCGAGCCGAGCAACGACCAGAGCCTCGCCGAAACCAAGAGAAAAGGCCGTGACCTCATCACTGGATCACCTTTCGGTGATAATCTTCATATGCACAGTAACCACCGAGAATTTGTTCGCGTTAGTCCGAAACAACAACACGTTCAAGGAGCTTCTTTTTGCATCGCGGAAGCAGGTAAACGTTACGCTTCAATTTCCATCGACTAATTCAACTATTTTCATCATTTTTCGTATTTTTATCTTGAAAATACAAAAAGTATTGAAAACTAGAAAGTAAAGGGCACAGACAGACTTTGACACAACATCTTGAAAAATTTGCGAAAAAATAAAGCGGTTGGACGATTTAAAAAAAAAAACTCAGAATTTCGTAAAATTCCAAAAATCACAAAATTTTAACCGTTCAACCGATATTTCTCAAATTCGATACTAACCTTCCTATTATGATACTCTATAAAGAAAAAAATTCGTAATAAATCTTAAAATTTGCGGAAGTTATTGCGGTGACAGATTTTTTTGTAAATTTCAAAATTCCGTAAAATTCGTACTTTTCTAGCAATTGCGACAAAATTCTCAGAGAATGAAGAGCTTGTCTAGATCAACATCTGTGCGAAACAAGAGCCCTGTAGCTCAAACCGTTCTGGAGTTATAAACTAAAAAAGATTTTTCGATGTTTTAGGACATTTTAAACAAATTGCCATTGAAAACTGAGAAAAAAAACTTCACGTCCACATAGCTTCCTCTGTGAGGAAGCAAAAAGGCTACAAAAACGATTTGAACAATTTCCATTGTTTTTTATTGTCACAGTGGACAGTATTCTGGACGGTTCCTTTACGATGTCCCGAATAATTTGGTTAATGGCATCGTTATCACGATCGAGTTTGGATCCAGTGCTGAATACGTTTTTACGTAGGACGTTGATCAAATTATTGAGCGATGGTCGTGCAGCGAGCGTCGTAAAGTTGCTGCAGAACACAATATTCGGAAGCAGGGTCGGAAAATCGACGAATCCTGCTAAATCTCGTATGGAACGTTACGAGAGAGCCAAAGAAGGATTGCACAGTCTGATGCCTTGGTGGTGCTTCGGATTTCGTCGGAAATGGTGCAGGCTCATGAACGAACTTTTGGACCCTTTGCAAAGTCCACCTCTCAACAAACATCTCGCATATACGCTGCTGGACCAAATCATTGCGAATCTCTATCCCGAGATTTCGCAATAACATTTTTTTAACGTCATTCTTTTTATTTTTTATTCGTTGGGACGTTTTTTTGCAGAAAACTCGATTTTACGCCGTCACTCAGAACCCATTTGCAATTTATTTTTCAAGTCACACAAATGTAAATGTTTGTCGGATTAAATGATAAAAAAAACTTCAACTGCGATTGATCAATTTTTCTTCTTCCGTCAAATTATCCTGGAAAAAAATTGGTCAATATGCCGAACCAGAGCCGCAGCTTAAAATGCATTAAATTTTTTTTCTCACGCTTTTGATCACTCAATAAACTTATTGAATGCAATATTGAGGTGGGAGACAACCCGAACGCCATAAAAAAAATATGCCAATTGCCTTGACACGATAATTTGGCCAGAGTCAATTTTTTCACGCAGAAAAAACAGATTTCTCGATTTTTCGATCGGTTGACTACAGTTTTCTGATTTCGTTCATTTGAGGTCAAAGAGAAGTTCGGATGGGAGAGTCGAAAACGTGTGTACACGAGATGAACAATTAAATATCATTTATTTACACATAATAAAATAAAATATCTATAACATGGTGACATTCGAAATCATGCACACTCTGACACATTTCTTAAGGTCTAAGCTCGCCGCATTTACAATAGAATCAGTCTTATAATAAAACGTATAAGATTTAATTAAAATAGAAGAAGAAATCGAGTTCTCCAGAGGCGAGCAACAACGTGAATGAAATTCCGAATGAGCGTCTTTTTTTTTCTTTAATTTCGCGATAAAATTGATATTTTCTCAAGGAGGAAAATAAATTATCGTTCTTTGCATAGTTATGTACACATTTATACAAACATTTGTTCATGGTGTTTAAAATCCTGCGAAGAGGCGACTTTGTGCTCAACGAGGAAGGATTTCATCGCGAGAGAAAAATTTCGTGCCAATTTCTTCGTCTTTTCGTAGTCGAAACGTCAATCGGAGAAAATTCATTGAACAATAAATAATTGGTGCGAAAATTTGGTGGAGGAAAGAACCAACTAGTCAAACGATAAGTTTGACGAATCACACGTGTCGGCGGGGATCTTGCAGACGTAACAGGACGAATTTCTTCCAGGATCAATCGAATACCACGCGGGGATTGCGGAGGATTTACGTTTTGATGGATCCGGCCTGTCCCGGAGAGCTGGAGCCGCCCAATTCGAATTGAATCTCTTCGAGCGTTTTGCCTTTGGTCTCCGGTACAAGGAAGAAAACAAAAACGACGCCCAGGGCACAGACCGCGGAGAAGATCCAAAAAGTGCCGTAAGCTCCGAGGACGTTGTTAACGTCGCCGTAAAATTTCGTCACAACGAAAGCCATGAGCCAGTTGAAGAGACAAGCGCTGCTGCCGGCGACCCCTTTGATTTGCGGCGAGAATATTTCTCCCATCATCATCCAGGGTATCGGCCCAAAGCCGATGGAGAAGAGGATGATGAACCCGCAGATACAGACGAGCGGTAACCAGCTGACATTTTCTACGGATGGTCCAAAGGCTTTGCAGTAATAGTAAACGCCCATGACGAGGGTTGTGACGCACATGGAAACGCTGGACACAAGGAGGAGCAATCTTCGACCGAGTTTGTCGACGATTACTGTGCTGACGAAAACAGCAATTACTTGCATGGCGCCGACGACGATGGTTGGCCAGGCGGCGTCGCTGCCAGTAGCGCTGCTGAATATTTCACCGGCATAGAAAATAATGGCATTGACGCCGCTCAATTGCTGGAAGAACATGAGCCCAAAACCAATGATCAATCCTTTGATAGCCGCTCGTGACCTAATGGAACGGAAAAAGGAAGATTGGTTGCGTTTTGCTTCGGCCAATGCTTCCTTGCGTTCTTGGACCTCAGCCTCCACGTTGTAATGCGATCCTCGCAGCCACGTCAAAGTCTTTCGTGCCATTTCCGTGTTGTCCTTGATCAAATAGTAAGTCGGCGTTTCGGGCATGAAGAAAAATACGACACAAAATATCAGAGGGATCGAGGCGGATATCAACGACAGTGCAAACATGGGAATGTCTGTCGAACCCAAAATGTATGTCAAGAGGATTCCAGCGGTGAGTAACAATTGGAAGTACGAACCGAGCCTTCCCCGAGTCTCGTCATCCGCTATCTCCGAAGTATACATCGGCGCTGTCACACAAAATGCTCCTCCGCTCACACCCAGTATGTAGCGTCCGGCGATCAACATCCCCACCGAGTTTGGCCAGATGATGCACGCCCAGCCAATCGTAAATGGCACCGTCAATATCAACATCGACGTTCTCCTTCCGATGTAGTCACACAGAATTCCTATCGGCACGCAAATCGTCGCAGCTCCCAAATTGAACGAGGAACTCACCCACGAAAACTCCACATCGTCAAAGTCAAAACTGTACACATGGTTTTTTTTCAAATTTATTCCACCTCCTCCGGCTGGCGACGTCCAGCCGATCACCATTCCTGCTGCTAACGCTCCTAGCGTCGATGCCAATCCTGCTATGTACTGCGGCAACTTGCGTGGCCGTGTGCTGTACTCGCCGGCACTGGAAACCAGCGTCTGCTGAGAAATTCCAATATTTTTCTCCGGCATCCTGTGGCGGGGAGTTTGCAACAATGACGTTCTTTCGTCCACCTGCAAACGAAAGATAAGTCGAAATTTTTTAAAACTGCCATAAATTATTTCCTTCGGTCATAGAGACCCGGGAGCAGAAATTGCATTTTTCTATTTTAAAAAGCGAGTCGGGATGAGAGGCCAATGGAGGAATCAATTTTTTTCGTTCGCCGAGTGAACTGAATGTTTTTAAAAAATTTTACGATTTTTTCTAAATAAAAATATCGTTTCTTGTTGAAAACATTTTGCAACGTTCGGAAGAATCAGACGCGATGTCACCGGACAATGTTGTGCGCGGAGTTTTTCGTTAAAAAACTTGTATCATGGCAATGAGCGTCCAGAATTAACGATTTGGTTAGGAGAAAATTTGAATTTTGGCGCGCTTTCATGCGTAGTCGACGGTCGCGCCTCCCCACAGCGCGCTCGCCGAGGCGAACGAAGCCACAAATGTAAGCGTCCTTGCAGGTTGCACATGTAGCTGGCGAGTAATCAACAACATTCCTTTGTCCATTGTTGCTGATTCTTTCCGAGATAACAGTGGAAATAATGTGGGAAAAAGGACGGACGAAGTTCACGAGAAGAAAATCGAAATCAATGCGCGAATGTGATTCAATTGCGTGAGTCAAATTCGATTAATTTTCATGGTTATGAAACAATTTCATATTCGTATGTTTACAAACATTTGTGTAGCCGCTCGCTGACGCTCCTTCGTTTACATCCATTTCGTCCATTTTTATACGCGTTTATTCCTTATTGTCGAGGTTAGGGCGAACAATGATTGTTGAAATTAGCCAGTGACTTTATTCGTTGATTGAAAAAACTATTGCGACACGAAACTTTGATGAAATTTGTTCGAACACTGTGACACTTCGGGGATTGATTAGCGGACTGCAGAATCGCGGAGGAAAACTCGAAAACTGATTACAAAAGTTGTCTTTATTATGGGAGTGGTAATTTCTCGCTGTAGCGCTTATTTTTGAAGCGGCAAAGTTTAGAAATAAGAAACTGCGTTAAATCGTTCGACTCAGCTGGTTCTACAGATTCCTTTGGCTCGAAAAATGAGATGCTTCAATTGGATTGATGCTTCGATCGAACGTTACGGACATTAGAAAAAAATGTCTCGATGTTTAGTCGACGAGCGATGGTTCCAAGGTCACGAAATGTGACCTTGGCCCCCAGGCAAACGTTTTTTTCATGTTTTCGCTCTGATCAGTCAGTTTTCTCAAATATTTCGAACTCCAAGAATTCGAACAATTTTTTTTCGTCGAATTTGCGGTTTTTTTTCCAATTCTACAAATTATTTCGATTTGCTCGAAATGTCGGGCGTAACGTTTTCTTTCGAACGTTCGGATCGAGAATTCACTGATTTTCATAAACGACGAGAAATGGTGGGAAAAAATTGAAACTTTTTTTTTTTATCGCGCAATTCTGGCGACTGCGAATATTTTTTACGGTCGAGGCGTCTCTATAGTATAGCGACGATTTTCCGGTTATCCTGACGACTCTACGATTTGAGTATCGCTGTGACCTTGACCTTGAAATTTCTGGACTATCGCGTTCAGTAAGAATTTTTATTTCTTTACAAACGCACGCAAACATTTGACATGACTATTTTAACCATTTTTCGTTCACGTATTGGCTTCTTATTGTTGAACTGACCGCACGGACGATAATACTCGTCTCTTGATTTATGGCAAACAGAAAAAAATCTTATCGGTCCCGCTGCATAGTTAATGAGGAGGCTCGTCGCATTTCTTCAGGCAATAAGTCATTCAAGAATTTTCAAGACTTTTAAACTCGAGTATTCATTTTTCTTATCGAAACTGCTCAGTTTAACTAAAAATTTGTTTTCTTCTGCTGTTTCACTTTCAAAAATCGTTGCGTTTTCGTAATTTTTTTTTCTCGTAAAAAAACATTTCGTAATGTTTTTTTTCGTAAAAAAATTGGAGATTGTTCAAAAATGGATTTGTACAAACGCGATTTTTTATCAAAAGTTTACAAGTTGCTCTCGTTCCCAAAAAGTTGGTTGGCTGTTTGATTTCTTTGCCGCGGCGCGAATCGATTCTTCGAAACCTTGAAACTTTGCGTTCGAGCATTTTTTTGGTCGTCGCGTATTTTTGAAAGGCATTTCGCAACTTTTTGAACATCCTGCTCTGCCTCGAGTGATTTACTTGCAGTTGTTAGCGAGCCTCGCGCGGTAACATTATTTTTAACGCGAACTGTTGCACAAGACTTTTTGTTCACGAAAAAACGAACGTCGATGGGAAAACCGGAAATGGGCGCGATTCCGGAATCATCGGCCGGAAAGGCGACGGATTTTCATGGGATAGTGGTCGATTTTTCGATCGATCAACAGCGAATGACAATTGCGAAAATTCGTGATCGATATTGCGAAATTAGGTTTTCCCTGTTGATCGATGATTTTATGGCAAAGCGTCCACCCAATTAGCGCAAAGTACGTCGCAAGCGATAGTGACTATCTCGAAAGTACGATGAAAGTCGTTATTTCTTCTGGAACGATAAACTTGATTAATCAGGAAAGAAAATTGCATTTCGAGCCACGATCGAATTCGCTTTTGCAAGCAAATTTCGTTTTTTATCGTTTTACCCGATTTTTGACTAATTTTTCGACATCCCGCGAGATTGCCCCAGGCTCACGTGGTTCTGCATCAAAAAACGAAAAGAATGAGCCCAATTGGAATCTTCTTCGTTAATTTTTACCAAAGATATTAATTTTTCAAAATTGGGGTCATTTATGACTCAAGGTTACCGGAAAATGTGAAAAAAAAAATAAAGTCACCGTTCTAGGGTTAACTTTAGATTCTCATTTGCGATAACGTTTCTTTATGCATTTGGTGACGTCAGGGATTCCTAGGTATAACGAGAAATCGCATTGATTTCCGCGATAAAATTGTCCATGACCTCGAGGTGCGTTTGACCTTGAGAAAAGCGTTCGACCTTGATTTAAAATATTGAAATGGGATCTCGAGCTTTTGGTTTCTGCATTTTTAATTTTTTCTCAATCGATTCCTCGTCGTTGGACACGAAGATATCGAAAAAGATCGCGACAAATTTTGATTGAAACTTTTGGAAAATAAATAAAAGGCAACATGGGATTTTGAGAAAATTGAGAACAAAGTGGGACATTGATGATTGCCGGAAAAATAAGAGAATCTATTGGCCGATGGAATTGTGTATTTGAGAGGCAGCAGGAATGAGATCGAGCGAGAAAAGCTCGTGTTTGCGAATGCATGGTTACATACTGGAGGAGTGGTTGGAACGTCACGTGAGAACAAACAGTGGGAGACGTTCCAGGAGAATTTTCGATCGGAAAGTAGGTCGTGGCGGTCGTCAAGAGCGATCGATTAAAAAAAAGTAAAAAACGGAGGAAATGAGAGAAAGAAAGAAAGCAGGATGCGAGCAGGAAAGAAAGAAAAGAAGGAAAGGACGTGAGCGCGTGTGTGTACGAGATAAATGCAACGATTGCCGTACTGATTATTCCGGATGGACGGGAAAGACGCTTTTATCGCAATTTCCGTTTCGACGTGAACAATCCTTAATAGAACTTTTTCCCGCGCGCACAGAAACTTTAACCGATATCGAGTCGTGATGAAATTTTTCTTTTCGGAGAGCAAACTCCGGAGGGACAAAAAACTTTACGGAACGTTTAATTACATTTTTCAATCCGAGGATCCAAAGCCTTGCGATGAAAAACTGAAGGAAATGGCGAGGTTGATTTTTGACAAGAAATTTCAACGTTTCTTGTTTTTTTAACCGCGTCCGCAGATTTTACGTTATCGAGCAATCGCTCCAAGTTTTTCCAGGCCAATGAGACAAGCTGCGATACAAATCTACCGGTTATTTTCCTAATTACTGTATTTAACTTGACACTAAACTGCTGTGGAAATAGAACATTTTCTTTCGGCAAGTGTCGAGCAGTTAATTACCTTAAAGATCGTTCCATCGTTATTTTTATGGAGCGTCACTGATATAATTAATTAATGAGACACATCAACAAGGTCTTATTCTTCTCCGTCGTACTCCCTTGTCTCCCATAAAGTCACTGGGAAATAAATCATTTCCCAACAAAAGCAAGATCATTGTTTGACCGTTATGGATCCGTTAATAAGTTAACGGAGAGCCTTAAAAAGTTAAAACTTGATGGAAAGCTGAACACACATTTACGGGAACCCTTGACAGTGTCGACGCTCCGTCTTGAGCTGTGCGAATTTTTTTTTTCATGCACAGGAAAATCCTTCATGGCATTTGCTTGAAATGTTAAATTTCCGATTATATGAACGAGTTTTATCGCGTGAGCGATTTCTCTGCATGGGAGCTGAAAGGCCACGGTCGCTCTTTCGATTCCAAAGAGTTTGAGGGCTCAGCTGCTTGAGAACGATTTTTTATTGCAATCGGATCCGGGAACCGGTAACCTGGGGTCAAGAATGACCCCGGGCAACTTCAAATCCTTTCTCCCTTCGTTCTCTCGGTTTTTTATCGTTTTATCGCATTTTTCAGTAATTTTTCGACTTGGAGCAAAATTGCCCAAGGCTCACGTGATCCTGCATTAAAAAACGAAAAGAATGAGCCCAAGCGGAACTCTTTTCGTTAAATTTTACTGAAGATATGAATTTTTCAAAATTGGGGTCATTTATGACCCCGTGTTAGCGAAATATGGGGGAAAAAAATGAGCTCACCGTTCTAGGGTTAATGGAAGCTTATGAAACATTATCCAATACAATCGAGTGATGGAACAATCAAGGGTTTCGAAATGATCCTCATCGCGCGAGATTATATCGAACGCGTAATGCCAAGTGCAAAGAATGCAATCGTCCGCGTGTAAACTGATAGAAGAAGAAATACCGATAAACAAAACGATAATTTTCTCGATAAACTCAAAGATAACGTTCGATTTGATCGATTTTTTCTTCGCCACCTCGCGATTATTCTCACTTACTTTTCGAGAGGATTTTTTTATTTCGAGTACCGTCTCGTATTTCGGAATTTATTGCCTGCAGAACGAACTCTCCAAAAGCCCGGCGGAAAAAATGAAAAATGAAAAAAAAGTTGAAGGAATGAAGGCCTGGAAGGTGATTGAGAAAAAACTTCATCGCGCTTCTCAATTTTTGAAATTTTGTGTTAATCTTATCGCGAACTATTTCGCGTGCAAAGGTTGATTGATAATTTGTAGAAATTAACGCGACGTTGAAACAAAAAGTCAAAGAATTCGCGGACGAGACTTCACGCGCATAAACACATTAAAAATAATTGCGTGATTTGTCGCGAAGTATGTTTTGACAGTCCGGTAATTGCATGTGACGAGAAGGTTAAAATTTCAACGGTAGAAAACATGCATCCAGAGGATTGATCGATGGCGTGAGGACGGAACAGCGAATTTTTTTTTTAATTACGTCTCCCAAGATTTCCGCTCAATTAACTCAACAAAGTCCCGAGCCCGAAACTTGCAGATTTTTCCAAGCCGATTCCATCGCGATTCAGGACGAAATCTTTCTTCATTTTTCTCGAAATGCCCTCGAAAATTTTGCTTCCGATTTTGCATCGTGATTCCCCGTCGATGCTTGAGAAAGTTTTTTTTTCTCTAATTTCGATCGCCCACGAATCCCACGCGCAATTAATTAGCGATGACAAGATCCCGAAGAATATTTAATCCACAAAAATCGAGGATCGAGTGCTCACGAATGTAATTTCGTTGGAACGAGTTGCGCAATGAGAACGTGCATGCATATAAAACTTGTCGACAACTTCCTCGTTGTGTTGCAACAGGGATATAGAACGAGAAGGAAACAAAAATTAAGGAGGTGTGTTTGCTTTGCGGTTGGTCGACATATCGAAAACATTGGCGGTGACGAAATGAGCTGGAACGTTTGATCGATTTGTACGAATCGTTTCGATCGTACAATAAAGAGAAGCGACTCTCGATGGAAGCAGTGGAAATAAAATTTGTTGAAAAACGTCGATATTTTGTTAAACACGGTCAACCAAATATTTTTGAGTAATTTCAAAATTTTCGCGTCATTTTTGCAGTATATTTGGTTTCTAGCGAAACTGTCAGCAAAATTAACGATTGGTATGACGAAAATTAGAGCTTTCTGGAGAGATTTCCCAGAATATATTTGTTGCTGCAATGACGAAACTTTCAGGATCATTAAAAAAAAGTTTGGCCGGACGTATCGAACAAAATATCGATCTTTTCCAACAAAATTTGATTCTCAGCGAGCGAGTTGAATTCTCAGGACGAAAGAAAATGAAAAAATGGCGTGTATTTGGCGATGGGGGATCGATCTACATATTTCAATGTTGAAATTAACATTTGAATAGTAGTTCGTTTCCAGCGTGAATTCACACACCGGGGGAAGAGTCTTCATGGCCTGCTGTAGCGAGGTCTTATGCAAACTCGTGATCAACGACTTATCGTCGGTCGTCGCTGCGATTAATATTTCTTTTGCATTTAAAATTCTTGTTAAATCGCATCAACTTTATCACAGGCGCGCACACACACACACATACGAATCGACATTCCATTGTAATTCACAGAGCCATCGCGTGTAATTCCATGGGTCGTTTCATGTTGAATTTATAAACATTCGAATCTCCAGAGCAATCACGAAAGATTTTTTCGTTAATTAAATATTTTGCGGGTCGATTTTTTTAAATTCTCCGACGCTCTCCATTGAAAATTAATCGATTGGATTAATTTTTTGTAAGGATCGAGAGGGAAGGGGCCAAACATAAAAAATTTGGATCGAATCGTGTGGGAAAGGCTCTCAACGTTTGCTCGAATTTCTCTTCCACGTTTGTATCTTTTTACACCGCGCGCTCGTGTGTTGTCGCGTGTAAACGACGGATAATGCAAAGTTGTTCTCGCTGGCTCTCGAGAGCCGGAAACCTGTGTATACGCGCGGGAGTGAGTGACAAAACGAGAAAATCTGGAGCGACTGCGTTGAGAAGCAGGTACACTACACACGACGATTCTGTGCTCGTTATCCACCGCGGTGACAAGGAAACTTTATGGGCTACATGAATTTATAGGTCCACGGATATATATGTTTCTACGTGTGTATATACATTTCTCAAATTTATTGCGTCTGTACAGAGTGCATGGCACAAATTGGGACGATTTTAAGACTAAGCAATTCCGTCTGCTAACAATTATTTTAAAACACGTGCACGACACACACGACGACTTTGCAATCTTCACTTTATTTGCCATCTTTTCAATCTTCTCGAGATAAAAATTTCTCGCGATCAAAAATCACACGATTTGAAACTCGGAGCATGGAAAATTTTTCGGAATCTCGAACAATCGTTCGAAACAATTGGGAAAATTGATTTGAAAGCTTAATTAATTAATTGAGTCTGAAAAAATATTTTACCCGCGACAAAAGAGACGAGTTTATTTTTAAAAAAAGTAGCGACCAGCCAAAATGCTGATGGTTGGAATTTCGAGTTGGAATTTAAAAAATGTCCCAATTTTGCCAACACTCACCCAAGTGGAAAATCGATCTTTTGTATTAGACGAACCGATCGAAGTTGAAAACGAAGGAGAACAGAAGAAGGAGAACGTGTTTATTTTAAAAATAATTTAGAACGATGGAAAATGGAAAAACACCTACACGTTGTAACGTGGAAAAGCGTCGAAACTCAAATCCTTTTTGTTCGTCCTCCCGGAGGCTTGGATCCACAACTTTTGATTATTTAGCTACTGTTTACCATCCGGTTGAGACGCACTTTGATGGTTTATACACTGCAAAGTATTTCCTCGTCTCCGTCGCTTTTAAATCCGGGGCGAAGTGCTCCCACTCCCGGCTATCGGACGGAGTGTGTCGTCACGTCATGAATTTGATGCAGAGAAAAAGCGGGGGGCAATGTTATGTTACAGAGGGATGTCGCACTCGTACGAATCCATATTCGCACTCGTCGATACACATTTGCAAATAACATTTGTCCAACATTTTTTAACAAATTATTGACCCCTCCGATTCGTTTACCCCAAACATGTTGACAAGCTCGATACGAACAAGTTAAAAACAATTTTCCAATTTCTAACAAACTCCGTTCGCCACGAATCGTTTGGAATTCCGAAAACTGTCGTCAGATAGAAAAAAAAATGTAATTATCGCAAAGATTGGGTTGAATCAACTTTGATAAAGTTCAGACAACGTCGTTGAGTGGAAACAAAAATAATCTGCAAAAATTCGTGCACGATATCAGGAAATTATTAAAATCTACACTCGGAATTCGTTTATTTATTCGTTCAAAATCTTATCATTCTCTTTACCAAAAATGCGAACGTTTTTGCAGAACCAAAGACTCAGGATTCTTTATCAATCATTTTTCTAGTTTTTAGCAAAGACTTGATAATTTTTTGTCTGAATAAAAAAGTTACAGCGATGACGAACTTTTTTGTAAATTTCAAAACGCCGCAGAATTCATATTTTTAATAATAATTTCGACAACTATTTTAGAAAGTAAAAAAGAAGTGCAGAATTATGCACAACACCTTTAAAAATTTGCAAAAATTAGAGCGGTTAGACGATTTTTCGAAAAACTCAGATTTTCGTAAAATTCGAAAAACCATAAAAATGCAGATCCAGAATTTTTGCTAAGAATTGAAATCAAATTGAACGGAAAATTGATCGAAAAGTAAACAAACGTTACTACATTTTCAGTAAAAAAAAACCAACAAAATGGATGATACGGGAGTCAGACACCATGGTGTACCATAGAAATTTACGTAAACGAATTATAACACAGAGAAAGAAGAAGCGCAGGAAAAAATAATTGTCATGCCATCGAATCGCCTAAAAGCAAAGGTTCGGGTCAAAGAACTCTGGAGTTTTTTTTCAAAATGTTCTATGGGGTGATGCCAATATTTCCTACACTCGAGACTTCCCTCGAATCTTATCCACATCGAGACAAGATCGAGGTATGAAAAAAAGTCGTTGATAATGATTGTGTAATTGTTGATGGGAGAAGTGTGTCATCTATACTCGCAAGCGAATCGTTTTATCGGGTTCGCGGTCGATATACTTGGGGAGATAAAATCGCAGCCACACTCTCGTGGATGTCTGACTGTTCTGATGATTTCTTGCAATCTCGAGTGAATTCGTACGCGTTCTTCCGCACACAAAGACGCACGTTTACACACTCTTACGGACTTTCGAGTACGTCGGGAGTTTAACGCCGTGATTTACGATCAACAGCTCTTTGACGAGATTATAGTCGTTAAATCGGCTCACCCGGTAATTCGGTGATGTTCTTCATGCGAATACGTGGGATATGCATTTTGATTGGCATGTTTTTCTTCAATCAAAAGGAAATCATGAAAATCCTCAAAAATTCGAGAAAAAAAATGTCGAGCAAATTATCGCAAGGGCGAAATGCGCGAAGGATTCGTTCAACAAACTTCATCGTACTCGTAGACTGGTCAGTCGAGAAAATTGATGAAAATCGTTCGTAATGACGACGAAGATGTTTTTCAGCCTCGTGAGTCGAATTTGTCGAAATGGTTGACAATTTTTTGCAGATTTTGCTTTGGATAGCGATGGGTGATTGTGGCAATTAAATGATTTGATGACACTCGGATTCGTAAGATTTGATCGCAGCGATACAAAGTAATGGGCGTCGAGAAAAATGGACAAAATTCCACAATGAAGTTTCTCGCGGTTCGGGGGGTAAAAAAGTGATCAGAGGATAATGAGAGTCAGTTGAGAAGAAACGAGAATAAAAAACGGTGATAATTGGTGAGCTTCGAGGAGTTGGGAGCTGCGCACTGCTCGATTGACTTTCATTCTGTAATTCGATTCGATGTAATTTTGTTTCGTACCCCGTCGATATAGTTTGCTGTTCCTTCAAGTTTGTCGTCGCACGAGCAGATAGGAAGCCGATGTTACAGTTTTACGATAGGAAACTTTAGTCGCAATAACGATTATCGAGAACTTGGTAAATAAAAGTACAAATGGTTGTTTATTTGTTTGTTTGCCTGTTCGTTATTTTCGAGTTGGTTGTTGAGTCGGAAGATTGGAACACGCGCACGACATGAAACTTTGGTATAGTTGTTGGATGCGAGCAATCCTGGAGGCTGATCGATTTGGACTAAGCTTTGGCGCGCGCGTTGGTCGCCTCTATTTGCCTTGCTCTCGGTATATTATAGAGACTCTAGACTCTCATTGTCAAGAGTCCGACACGAATGAGAGGGGCACGTCGATCTTCGACGCCCCGAAGAGAAAAAAAAGGAAGAAAAACGGGGAGTGTTTTCTTTCATTTATTTTACTCCCCCGCGCGCGCGCGCGCGCGCGATAACTCCCTCGGTATTTATTATTGTTTTTATCAAACTTGTTTGTTTTTATCGGGCGCGATGTATCGGAATTCCCCTCCAGACATTGTTTCATTACGATCGCTCTCTCGGAATATTGCACGCTACGCGCAGTTTCGTTTCGTCCAACGAAATTAAACTTGCGCTAGTTTTGCTTTCGATACCAATAACGGACGCGTGTGTGTCCTCATATCGGTGTCTCGCAATCCTCGTTATTCCTCCATCGCATTTTTATACTTGCTGCATGCATTTTTCTGATAAGACACTCTGTCGATAATAAAACTCCAAGTCCCGAGGCTATTGATGAAAAATTTAGCTCCACGAGCTTTTAATCGAACGTATTTTCGTTACTACGAGCTTTTCATCGTATAGCGGTGGGACATCGCAGGCGCAAAAAATCTTCGACTCTTCGCGATGCATCGTAATTATTAAATCTTTCGAAATATTTACAATTCCTGTGACGATGCTTTTCGGACGATGCAAAGATACAAATTTCGCATCTATGAAACCCAAACATCGTGAGTTTTCCCTACAGACTGGGCGGCGCGAGATAATAATAAAAATAATAATCATCATGAGGCCTCACTGAATTCATTACAAAATCGTTCTCATTGGTCACACTTTTTTGCAATCAGGCAAAAGATTTAACGCAAGTTCGGAGCAAAACGTTTTTTTTCCCGAAGGTCATGCTCTCGAGTTCTTAAGGGTCTTCAGCAACCGTTTATGAATAAGATTGGTGCTTAAAAAATTGAATGGAAACCATTCTTGAAAATAGCAGGAAAAAAATAATCGAAAATTTTGTTTCTATTCGTAAAATTCGAAGAAATTTTGAAAAATTCACATCTCCGGTAAAATTGAACGAAAAAGGTTCAAGTTGGGCTCATTTTTTTCGTTTTTCAATGCAGGATCACGTGAGGCTGGAGCAATTTTGCTTCGAGTAAAAAAATTAGTCAAAAAGGCGGTAAAGTGATAAAAAAACGGGAGAACGAAGGGGTTTCAGGGTTGATCGATAAGCCACAAAATAAGGGACTGCACTTTCGAAAACTGTCGGAGAGACCAGTCAGAATCCATAGCATATTATTGCTTAATTGAATAATTAATTTCAATGACGATTCAAACTCGGGAAGCACTCGAAACGCGTGCAGTTCGCGATTATGGTATGCGAAGAGCGACGAGTGCAGGGAGAATATGAAAATAAAATTATGTCATCCTGATCGATGTGCCTCGTGTACGAAACAACTTTGATGTTGATTTTTCGCGTTCGCTTGCATTCGAGACTGTGTATACACTCTACACAATGTTTCCCCAACATAATCATTCGTATAATTCGATCGTATTATTCTTTTTGCAACGAAAAGTAATTGCGACGTGTCAGAACGACTGAATTCGTTATTTTTGTTTTTCGAGGCTCGTTTTGTGTGAAAAGCTGCGAAATTTATAGATCGTTATCTCGTTGGGCGATAAGGAAAATCCCTGAGGCTTGCTTCGGATAATTTGTTTTATAGCGAGCCCGTGAAAAATTATGCAATCGCATTGCTCGAGTTTCGCGCTCGCGATGCACGGTCAAACAACGACGATGCACTTAAAAGTGGGGGGCGGGAAGAAGCGAAGAGGGGGGGGCGTTGTAATGGTCCGAGGATTATCCGACGTGGATGGATTGTCCACTGGCCTTGACACTGCACTCTCTTTGCCAGTACGATGACAAGATATGGAAATTGTATGTTTGACAGGCTTTATCTCTATATACCGACGATGCATTCTCGCGGATATATCAGGCGCGATACGAACGGGTCCACAGCGCTGCACGAATGTTTGTTCCTTCTCAAAAGAGACTCACGTGAACCGATGAAAATTTGCCCAATTGATTTATCTCCGAGTTATTCTTTGCTGGCTGCAGCCGCATATGCACCCGCGACTCGCGTCTCACTGCTCCAGGTGTCACGTGTGACACACTAGACCTGACTGAAATACCGATTATCTCGTCCCCTAAATTTCTCGACAAATGCTCATCGCGCGATCACAGTTTTTAAGGAATTACACGTAAGTCATTGAAATGTATGGATAAGGAGCTTGTAATTTATAAATTTCGTTGAGGCCTGGCAGGAAATAATTTTTGACAACATTTTTGACAATGTTTGAGTTTTTTTTTCGAGGGAAACAATAAAAGGTCGTTGGCTATTATCACTTCAGCGAGAAACTCGGTCAATTTTATCCGCAACGTACTTCGGATCGATTTGCAAAAATAATCAATCATTCTACTCGCTTACAAAGTTATTAATTACATACAATTTGTGAAATCACGTTTTAAACTGCATTCTTCGCATTCTTCGCGGCGGCTAGTCTCTCTGTTAAAAGTTAAATGCGAGATTCACACTGAGCCTGAAAATCCAGTTTGCTTTTTTGCAGTGAGCCAAGCCGCTGCAGAATACGTGCAGCAGAAAAATAGCGAAAAAATAAAGAATATCATTCGTCGTGTTACACGTGAAAATATATCGTTTGGTTTTCTCTATCGTGTAAGTTTAGCACGAATTCTTCTTACAATGTTGAAACTTTGCCGATTGGCACGTTCGGTGCATTCAAATGTTTTTCCTGCTTCATTCGTTTCACACGATTAAACAACTCAAATTACATTCAGGCATCATCTCAGTACAGAATTTCGAAAAAATTTATGAAATTTTGGCATAGTTTGGTTTTACAGACGATTACGAACGTGCAGGTCAATTTTTATGGTGAAATTCGTTAAATTTCGATCGCGATGTACCAATTAGAATGAAAAAAATGAATTAATCACTTAATTGAGCTCTCCGAATCGTATCAGTGTGTTGAACGTTGGCATTGGAAATGCACAACGACCTTGATCACCGTCGTTCAACTCGACTCAATGTTTTTCCGTGGCATTGTCCCTCGCACGTCTGACGAACGAGAATCACGAGAGATGAGAGTTCCATTTCCTATTCTCAAGGGAGAACAGCATATGGAACGGAAGAACTTGAACAAGGAAGGCGGATCTTGTCTTTAGCATTTTCAACGAGCATTGACCCTGAGAAGCATTTCGAATTATTCACATTGACCCCAATTATCATGGCTTCCAACTTTATTATTATTTCCTACGCGACTGATACAAACGTCCACATAAATGAATATTACAAAACAAAAAAAACAGCAACGAATGGGCTGCAGTTTAAAAAGAAATTTGAATGAATTGCACAAAATTTAAAAAAATGCATTTTCGTATTTTTTCGAAAGATTCATCGAGTTGATTGTAAAGCTGAGAGCAAAAAATAAAAAAAAAACGTTCGTAGGCTCGTAGGTAAGAGGCGAATCACTCGAGAGTGAAAGAAATGTGACAGGGATTTCTCATGGCAGATGTTTTGCTCATAAATGTTGAAGGAAAACGTTTCGGAATTTGAAAAGAAAATTGGCTCATTGCTGCTGATAAATAACTCGGGGAATTCGTCAGCATTGTCCAATTTCTTTGCGATTGTGAATACGTTCGATTATGCACGTACCACACGTGAACTTACTGTAAATTATCATCGAGGCTGTTAGAGAAACGTGTGTTTTTTCTTTCGTGTCGCCTCGGTGAGTAATGAAATGGATTATCGATGCTGGACATTATGGGATCGTTGGAAGGATGTGCAATGAAGCGTACGCGGTCAGGAAACGACGAGGTTAATTTGATGAATGAATGAAATTATCGGCAGGAGTAAATCTGTTGAATTATCGTACGAGTTCATCAATTTTATCACTTTGAATTATTCCCTGATTCATATCAAACAAATATATCACGTGGTAACTCAATTTCTGTTCTCTAATTGATTCGTTTGTTAGAATCATCGAATTGCAATAATTCCATTGATAATTAAATTTTTTTAAATGTTGATTGAAGAGCCGACGTTGTTTCCAGTTCTGCAGACATAATTATCGATCGTTCAACGCGACCTTTGAGAACGATGGCGAAAAAATGGATGCACATTATTTTTGCAAAATTCTCGATGATTTTTGAAGAAATAGAAAAGTCACCCGTTCCTCTGGAAAAATAAGAAAGTTTTTCAAATTGGCTGAAGGGCAGGAAAAAAATCGATAATCAAAGTTCATGTTGCTGTTGTGTGAAAAAAAAAACAATTTTCTCCTGTTTCCGCGATAAAATTGCGTCTTTTCGCCTCGAGTGACCTATTGACATGGTAGCGATAATTCTTCTCGACACGATGACAAGACCCGGTAGAATCTTGACACCGTAAACATCGAGCAGCGATGTTTGTAGCTAGAAATGCAAGCGTCAGAGTTTTCCCGCTGCGGACGTGCGCACTCTACGCTTTGATTTCCTGCCAGTTTTTCACGATAACCCGGCCTCGGAAATAATCGCAGATTTCATTCAGTTTTTTATTCTCGCGATACTGATAATCGCGGATCGTTCGGATCATCGGAATCGATCGGGGGTTGAGTGCGTGTGATGCAGTTATTGGAAAAGTGGATTACAGTTTGTTTCCACGAAGAATGAATGGCGTGCGGTCGTGTGGACGTTCGATAGAACGTTCTTCGACCTTTTCATTCGCTTGTAGAAATAGCAACGGCCGTTTGAGAAGAAAAAAAAAGTTGCACCTTTTTTTTCATTAACCTGATCGTCTTTTTATAAATCTTGACGCCTACGCATTGCGTTTACATTTTTTCTAACGAGTTAAACGGGATACGTCAAGGATTAAACGTCCAAGGACAGGGTCAAGACGGTTATGGCACATGCACGAGATCGAGGAAAGGATAAAGCAAAAAGAACGTGCCTGCGTCGTATAATCTGAGCAGGAGCCTTGAATTTTTCGAGGTGCTTCCCCCAGTCGCTTTGATATTCGTCACTTCATTTGTTTTTCTTCCATTTTGGAAAATGCGAACATGTACTACGTGAATTTCCAAAGACGATTTTTCGTCGCTCGGCTCTGATTCTCAAAATTTTAATGAAAAAAAAAGTATCAGGATCAATCGAATTAGAAATAAAATATTAGACGAAGAGGCACGTCGAAGACGTCGTCACGTTTGACGAAAACATGCTATGACGTCCACCCGGACGATTATGATGATGATTCGAGATTCTTCGCGATCTTGTATCTTTATTGTCGTCCGCGAATGCGTCATGTTTATAGTCAATCGTAACTGTATTACTTAATTTTCTACATCTTACATATCTATACACGAATTTTAACATGATAATAAATGGATTTATTTAACGGGAAGTCGCCAAGTTTCTTAGCCTGGAATCTGATGAGAAAAGTTCCCGGATTCAATGGGGAATCCCCTTAATTGATTCGGATGCTAGACTCGTTGCATTTAATCGCATTCAATGAGCCTCAGGTCGTCAGAATAACATCGGGATGCTCGAAAGTGGTTGACTTTTTGGACACCCTGTATATAAGTTTTCTTTATGCGAAGCACTTGCCAAGAGTTTGCTGAAGATGCAACACGTGCGGCTCATCGGTCTGTAGATAACGTTGGATTCTGTCTGTTGAAACGTACTGGAGCTTTTTTCTGGCTTGGTTCACATGAAATATATAGGAGCAGGGTTTGCTTCGGCTCGGCAAATCGCAGCATCCAGCAGGGTTATCCGTTTTTCTGTATCGTAAAAGATTTCGGAATGATCGAGCCTTTGAAATATGAGTTTGCCATCGAGGTCAGGAAGTTGGTGCTTTTGATGGAAGTTATCCGAATCCCTCGGAGCAATGAGCGTGCGAAAAAATATCGTACAAACACTTGGGATCGTTGTTTCGTAGATAAGAAGTTACGAGGAGAAATAGCTCGCAAAGCTCGCGCCTCTATCAACAGATAATCCGACATTTTACACCCAGCAAAGCTCCTCGTAAAAGCAAAAGCCTGCAACTAGTTGAAACTTGATCCTTTTTCAATCCTCGAGCATTATTTACTCGAGTCCACGCGAAATAGCATGCGGAAGATGACGGTTCTATGATCTGAGTGATAAACTAAAGAATACGCGTTAGTTGAACTCGGAGACTCCTCAAGACGGTTCGTCCATCCAGTCTTAACCTTCGATTTACTGAAACAATGACGTTTGTTGCAATCGCATCAGCTGATCGGATCCGATAATCGGTTAATTCGTTGGTAGGAAATGTTGTAGTCAATCCGATTACCGTTGCTATCAGCTTGACCAATGGCAAGTTAGGGAAGCCGAACTAGATCGTTAAGTGACATAGACGTGTCCGAGTTTCAACGTCGTACGGTGGAAGATCGAAATCTGTGTTTCTGCTCGAATATTTCGGAACAATCTTCATCCAGTTGCGAGATAATAATCCGCCCGATCGCAGCTCGGACCATCCGATGACGAATGCATACGGACACGATGGAGAAGATGGAAAATACGAATACCCAAGTGGACCGAGAGGGCTCAATTGCTGCTCAATGCGCCGAAAAATCGGACGTCGCTGCGAAAAAGTTGCCGCAGTACGTGGCCGGTTTATCGGCGAGTCTCGGTGCGTTTTCAGCGGGATTGGTGTACGGCTGGACATCGCCCGCGGGTCAAGATGGTGCGAATCTCGTGTATGACTTTGACATTAGTTCGGAGGATTTTTCGTGGCTCAGTTCAATATTTAACGTCGGTGCAGCGGCCATTTGTGTTCCGATAGGCATTTTAACGAATCTTATTGGCCGTCGACGAGCGATGTTGTTGATGACGGTGCCATTCACGATCGGCTGGGTCTGCGTCATCTGGCCAAATTCTTTAGGGATTTTAATATTCGGACGCTTCTTGCTTGGCGTGGGTGGCGGGGCTTTTTGCGTTACGGCGCCTATGTATACGGCCGAAATTTCGGATACGGAGACTCGTGGTAGACTAGGCTCGTACTTTGAATTGCTGTTGTGCTTCGGCATTCTAGTTTCTTATACTTTGGGTTTATTGCTGAAGGACATGCACCTGCAATCTTTGATATCAGCGAGCGCACCTTTGATCTTCTTCGCCATATTTTTCTTCATGCCTGAAACCCCCACGTATTTGCTGATGAGAAACAACGAAAAGGGAGCCCGGGAAACCCTCGTTTGGCTACGGGGTCGAAACTATGACATAGAGTCCGAAATGGCCGAACAAAGAAAGACCCTCGCCGACGCCGAACTTCGGCGAGTCCCTTTGTTATCGGCGCTTTGTTCTCGCGCTGCTGTCAAAGGCATTTTCATCGGCTACGGCCTGATGTTCTTCCAATGTTTCAGTGGCGTCGACGTCATTATATTTTATGCAAATACCATCTTTCACGATGCCACCGGACACGATTCCGAGTGGTCGACCATCGTCACTAGCTCGATGCAAGTTACAGCGGTATTTCTGTTCACTCTCGTCGTTGACAAATGGGGTCGGCGACCGTTACTGATGGCTTCTGGCACGGTCATGTCCCTCTCAACCCTCGTGCTAGGATTTTATTTTCATCTCGCTCAAAATGGCAGCTCCATGGACGATTTTCAATGGCTACCAATAGTCTGCATCTCTGCGTTCAACATCTTCGTTTCCTTCGGCTTCGACCCCATCCCGTGGATGATGATCGGCGAACTATTCTCACCCCAAGTCAAAGGCATCGCCGGAAGCAGCGCTTGCTTGTTGAATTGGCTCATGTCGTTCGTCGTTACCAAATTTTTCGGTGCTCTCAAACAAGCAATCGGACCGCACGGCACCTTCTGGATCTTCTCCGGTATTTGCGCCCTTAGCGTCGTTTTCGTCGTTTTCGCGGTCCCCGAAACCAAAGGCAAAACCCTCGACCAGATACAAATCGAACTGAGCTCGTCCTCGAACAACATTGACAACAAAAAATCGGCATCCGTTTGCGCCGATTGCGAACCAAAGATTCCGGCGTCGCAACGACCTTCGGTTTTGAAATCTGTCAACAGAAAATTTCAGCCAACCTGATTTTCGTCTTTTTGTCGTTCACGATCGTTGATATTGTTAATGACAATCAAGTTGACGCTATTGTATAATTATTTTGGGTTAATTCGTCCCGTTAATGAAAATAAATCGCACTCGTTCTTGATAAACTGTCTGTTTCTTATCTAATTACCTTCCTGGTTGCTGGATGAATTTTGATCGCTCCAGAGCTGCAGAATTTATCATAAACTTTGACCAAATAAGTTCCGTGGTCGTAAGCAATAATGGCCGGTAGTCTTGGGCATACTTTTTCGTAGTCACTATCATCTCAACACGTCCTTATCGTAAATATAAAAAAAGCCATTAGCGCAATCTCGGAATGTTAATTCGGAGCTTGGAAACGTGGAATTACCGATTCTTTCCCTTTCTACGTGTTTCAACAATATCGGGGGGCAAGTCTGCTTTAAAATTCGCACAAAATAACGCAGTCTCAATGCACGCAATACTGTCTTGTTAAATAATACGATTTACAAACTCGGTTTTTACGCTTTTTCACATCTTTCTTCGCCTTGTTAGACGTAGCGAATGCACCGAGTTGAAAACTTGAATAAGACTATTGACGAATGTAAAATCCGTTCATCACAGAGTAATTTGGATGGAAAAAAATCTTTAAAATCTCAAACATTGCTACTGATTATTACTTCATGCTCTTAAAGTTACAGAAGTTTTCAAATTAGCAAAGACTTCCAGCTCGATGCAACGCAAGATATCGATCTACAGGGTGTCCCTTTTTCTTCGTGTTTTTTTTTCCACCTTTAAGAAAGCAGCTCGTTCTTTTGAAACGTGTTTTTTTTCGACAATGGGCTTCCAATTCCATCGAAAAATACTGATGAAAAAGTTTAGAGAAACGATTTTATGGTAAAAAAAAAAATGTTCACCTTAAAAACGACAGGCATCTCCATCCACATTCAACGTCAGACCTTTCTCTTTACCATGCGATGGCAACTTCATAAATAGCTCGAAAGAGTCGAGCAATTTCCACCTCGAAATCCTGAAACTTTGGTCCGAGAGATTTTTTCATGTAGCAAATCGTTTCAAGGATCCTCTGCTCTTTGCCTGGAATTGGACACACCATATACGTGTGTATATATAGCGATGCATGTAAATATATATAAAAGTAAGGGTACAACACATACTTGTAGAGTGGAACGTGTCGGGAATACAGTTTTTACTGGGAAACGTGTTTGAAATTTAAAATTTAGTTGGAGGAGCTATAGGACGAGTTGCTATCAACTGTAAAAGTCCCTGCGATCCAGTTTATAAGTAAGTTTAAGTATTACCGTCGTTTAGGGAATTGGCGACATTCGGTTGTATCACGCGAGGTGAAAACTTTAGTCGGACGATTTCGCTGAGGAAATGTGTTGAGGATTTTTTATCTTTTTATTTAGTTATCTTAATAAATTTAGTGCATATGCTTATGTGAATAACTTTATCTAAGGGTATACGAAGGTTGGAGTGGGTGCGTTTATGTACCCCATGAAATTCCATGAAAATTTATGATTTTTCGAGTTATCAATGTTTATGGATTGGCATTTGGACTGAACGCGGCGTGTGTCGCACGAAACTTTTCCCCTGCTGGTTAGTTGAAATCAATACTGTCGGACTGCACTCTTGCTCTCTTTCTCTCTTCTCTCGTTCTGCTCCCTCTCCGGTTGCCCGCGTACAGCGCTGAATTAAGAAGGATAGCGCGGCTATGGGGGTGTGTCGCATAATTTTCATCCCCCTGCAGACATCGCGTTCCATTCTACGCGGAACTCGCTTTTTTCGAGCAATATTCAAACATTTATTCGTTTCGATGTCGAGCTAATGAACGCGAAGCGAGCAAATCTCAGGCGCTAATTAGCGAGTTTTTTTCGTTAATTAAATATTTTGTACCGTTAACGAATTATCGATTTTATGAGCCAAATAAGAAACGAACGATCGGCCAGCTACGACGAAGAAGTGACTCAAGACTCGTTCGTTCTATTTATTGGACCAGTCACCATATTCCCTTGATTCAAGGAACCAGTCAGCCGAAGGTTCGCGTTCAATCTTGCCACATTTTCCAACTCATATCTCGACAAGTTCTTCCTGCTCTTGCTCTCGCATTCATTCGCCCCGTTCGTTTGCCAAGCATCAAGTTTTGGCGGTGCTTGGCAACTCCGAAATGGAAACAACCCCGAGCTGCGAACGACCAAGTCGTTCGGCTGCTCGGTCTCAACGTTACGTCCGTCCAATCCGCCAGCTTGTCATTTCTGTATACGCTCTTCAACTTGGCACCGTCTCAGCAGCTGAATACAGCTTCGTTTCGAGCAACCACATCACCATTTTCCAACTGTTTCCAACTATGAATTGACTCGCCAACGCGTTCGTTCAAAAGATTCATCGCTAGCGATTTCTTTCCTCGATCGATGCGTTTTTAATTTCATATATTTTTAACCCCGATCCGTACTTTTCTTCGTGAACAAACTTTCACGTTCGAATGAGTCGCACGAAGAAATCGACCGATGCTCGAGAATGTGGAAATTTGAATTCTGCAGTAACTTTTCACTTTTCTTTTCTTTTTTTTTTGCTTGACGTCACGCCTTGCGGTCATGATTGCTGGTTTTCGATTTGAATTTATTTAACTATTATTCTCTTTTGTTGCTTGCTGACATTTCCCCAACAGCGAGTTGCTTTTGTTTAACTAATTGTTTATAATTAACTTAATTATTACACACTTGGAGAACTCGCGGAGCTCAGTGTTTTGCGTCGAGTTATTTACGCGCGTTTGATGACTATATATACACGATGCACATAATGTCTACGTCATATTTTTCATCTACTACGCGTGGAATGAATATGCAGCAACGGAATTCAAGAGGGCTGCAATTTGCCAGTCATAGCACTTCCGGGACTTCTCAAGGAAACGTTATAGTCGCGCGCGTTTAATCTCTCGGAAATATCTTTGCCTCTCTGTCTCCCGTTTTTGCCGGTTTATCTCTTGGTAGCTCGCACCCATTCAATTTGCACGGTAAGTACTGAGACTGAGCTTACGTAATTAAAGCGGACACCTGATTTGCCGCTTCCGTGTGTATATAATGCTGAAACATCTTTCGCACGGCGACGAGAGGCCAATATACCGAATGAATTGTTTCATGCAATTTCAGCCTGTCCAACAGTCTGATCTTTGAATTTCCTCCAACTTTGTAGAATATTGCTCTTATTTATTGCCGGAGCAAGACTCGTGTTCTTCTGGGAACATCGAGGAGTTCAATTATTATTTTTAATTTTTTTGTTATTGAAAATTTGTCCTTTTTTAGTCGAATGCAAACTTTCTCGATCATGCGATTGTTGCAAAGTTGTCGGATTCATTTTCCCGACAATATTTCTTTCACAGGTTCTCGTAAAAAACTTTTTTTTTTATAGAAGAAATATTTCCTTTGCTTATCGATGAAAAATGTCACACTCGTATTTATTTTCTTTTGCTTTTATTGATAAGCCTTCGCAGAGCGATGTGTAGGAGGAAAAAAGCTCAGGTGTTCAAGGTCCCTTCCTCATTTATTATACGTTCGTACGACTTTTATAACAGCCACAACTGTACCGAGACAATCTCGCCTTTATTGCCCAGAGTGAGTATATCGTCTTGTGCATTAAGGTAACATTCATATACAGGGTGAGCCAAATAGAGCGTGGGAAAGCTCGAAAAAGTGCCCTTGAGATTAGTCTCGAAATTGCGGAGCTTCTGTACAATTCTCAGTAAGATTCAGGGTACGATCGAATTGCTCGAAATAGCGACATGGACGATCGTTTATTTTTCAAATTTTGCCTACGCAAAATGTGGCTGGACGTTGGGGGAAGATTTATGTGACATTTAGATCGGCATAGGAGAATCGAGGCATCTCTACATGACGGGACGATGATAGATCGCACACGCAGCAACAATGTCCAGCTATTTCGTTGTAATCATAACGACAGCCTTGAACAAGTGAAGTCAACGATTGTTGGCGTATTTTTCAGTGTCTTATCGATCGTTGTTATCAGCACTGACTCGCGATTATTCTCGAACCGATCGATCGTTCGTGAAACTAATTTTATTATTTTTAATACTTGGCGTCGAGCCGCTACCGCGTCTCTTGATAGTCGCCATGGCGAATTTTTCTCTCAATGGAAATTGGCTGTGTTGGTGAATCAATNTACATGACGGGACGATGATAGATCGCACACGCAGCAACAATGTCCAGCTATTTCGTTGTAATCATAACGACAGCCTTGAACAAGTGAAGTCAACGATTGTTGGCGTATTTTTCAGTGTCTTATCGATCGTTGTTATCAGCACTGACTCGCGATTATTCTCGAACCGATCGATCGTTCGTGAAACTAATTTTATTATTTTTAATACTTGGCGTCGAGCCGCTACCGCGTCTCTTGATAGTCGCCATGGCGAATTTTTCTCTCAATGGAAATTGGCTGTGTTGGTGAATCAATGTCTAAAGGATTGTTGCCAAAAAATGTGGCGAACGAAATGAAATTTGTTGAAATTTTTTGGTCAGAAGAAAATTGTCGTGGAGGAAAGCCTCGCGAAAAAAATTAGGCATTCCGACGATTTGTTTGGCGATGTAAATTTTTTCTTAGCCGCTCGCGTGAATTCCGATGGAAAAGCCAAGTGGAAAGAGAAATAAACGGGCGATTTGTGCGCGGTGCCAGAAACGAAAGACACTCACGTTATGCTATATCGGGAACATCGTCGAGAGCCGACAGGATCGCCCCGACTGTGTATAACTTTACCGTCAAAGGTTAACGGAGTGAAAATATTTATGTGCACCGTGAAAACATTGCCGCTCGGCGTACACGGACAATTAATTGCTCACAGACAAAGGGATATCAAAGGGGGTGTGTTGCCACCTACAAAGATATATACATATAGATGTAAATACAAATATATATATATGGAAAGGCAATGGTATAGCGTCGTCGATAGAACTGTAGGGGCGGGACGAAGAGGTCCCATAGTCCCTGCGGCATCAATTACGTCGCAAAACTCGCTCGTTTTGCCCGCATCGCAATTAAAATGAAAAAAACTACATATATAGATCGTTTCGGCATCCCTGGACAAAGAGGAAGCGAAAAATGGTGCAAAATAGGGACGACCAGGCACGAATATCGAACCTTTTCGATATTACATATATTACCGTGTTTTATCGCAGCTTTTTGTATCAATAAATCTGTGTACCTCATTTTTTATATTTCGAAATCATGAAAACATCCTCGTGAATGGTATTCCAGGCTGCGCAGACTTTTTCTTCTTATCTCCAATAGTAAAAATGGAAAAATTGTCATTCCCAAACATTCGTTTAAAAATTCGACAACGAACCTGAATTCGGCAACTGGGAAAATTTAATTAAGGAGTTTTTCGAAAAAGGAAACAATGGTTGGAAAATATCGAGGGCAGTTCAAGTATCGACGCGGTATCTCGTTTCCCACTCGTACTGGCCCGAGGCCACGATTACGGCCAAAATGTGCCCGGAAAGCCTGCACGTCGTCGAAGCAGCGCGTATGAATGTAAAAACATATGTCGAGCACATACACGTCGAGGGAGAAAAATCAGTCGTGGCTGTTACATTGTTGGTGAATTGAAAAAAAAAATCTTTGCTCAGCTGATATCGGTCGGCGCAGCCCAGGGCACAAATTGCATCGGCAGATGTGACATGGACTGCTGTCCGCGAAATGTGTGTTTTACAAATGTTGGAAAATTTTTTGATAAAAATGAAAAAGGAAAGTAAAAAGCCAGTCGAAATGTTTTTGCTGCTGTCTATTCTACTGGCCCCTATGGGATTCACTCTCTCGAGTCGTTGAAGCCCACAAAGTTGAAAATCCCACAGACGAAGAGGCGAGGCAATTATATAGAATTGCGGTTTTAAGGCGACGTGGCTTACGAAAAGCCGGAGCCTTGCGACTCAAAGAGAAAGACATGTCTGTTTCACACTCCCGTGAAGTTGGAGAGTTAGCGACGGTCAGATTGCATGGGAAGCCATGCGCACCCGCCAACAGAGAAATCCTCAGTGTGGCGAGTGCATTTTGTAACTCACCACAATTACCCGACGTAGTTTCGTCTTTTCGTCGTAACCCGAATCCCTACATGTCACCCAATGATATAACTCTTTCAGGAATCAACCATGCGAGCAAATATCCACCTTTTTTTCTTTCTTCACCTCATCATCACGTTAAAGTGAGTCCGAGTGTAATGGAGTCTTTGCAGGGAGGACGTGATAATTATTTTTCGAATTAACGGTTCACGTGTCGTTGGAATCGATTGAAAACTGTATTTTTCCCACATTCCTAATATGACATCGATGATTTCACAGCATCAGCAGGGAGAGGGAAGTGGAAATGGAAAAATCACAGTTACCAAATGAAATTGGTGGCTGGGCTTGAATTTCGTGCAACCTTTTCCCACAGAATGTAAATTTCCATGAAAATACCATAAATTATGGGGGTATGAAAAATAAAAAGTGTTTACAGTGATTGCGATGATTCGGCTGCGACTAAACTAACGCGAAACAATTTTAAAAGGCTTCGCGATTCAGAAGTCGAGATATTTATTTTAAAAGTTCCAATTAGCCACATTTAATATTTCGATTTCTAAATAATGAAGCCTCTTAAAATTTCGCATACACTCTTGTATAACATCGAAGAAGCTTCATTTAGTTTATCAAAAAAATCGGTCGTAAAATTCATTCGAAATTTTGTTTATTATATAATAAATACAGATTTCCTCGGACAATCTTGGATTTGGAGTAAGTTGTTATTTAGTCAATTCGTAACAACTTTTTCTGATGAACTTAGACTCGCAAACCATTTTGTATGTAAGAAAAATTGAGGACAAAAATTTAGATTTGAACGTCGCCATACAACGCGTTCGCTATTTGCTGAATAGACTAGTGGACGCCCCAGAGCCATGTGTGTCTACTGAGGGTTAAAATGATCCATGAATCAGGAAGAAGAAGAAAACGTCAAATTTGTAGAAAATAGAGTAGCAAACGTGTGTTGTAAACGAATTGGCATTGAGCGAGTACCAAGGGGCCAAGAGAGATAAGCCGGTGAATTAACAAATTTGAAAGGCGAAGCTTGGTTTAATTTTCGGATGGGATGATTCAACAATGGGTGTGATTGTTGCAGCGTGTAGGTTTCAGACATTTTGATTGGTCAAATGTGTTGGCTGTTGGTTGAAAAGCAAAGAGAGAGAGAAAAAGGGAAATCGGGGGTAAAGCATTGTGTAATGCGCATTGTTTTGTTTCCGGAAACGAAATAATATGCATTCAAGCGAGCGGTGAGTCTCGGCTTAAATCCGGAACCACGCGAGAGATAACCGCGAGCAAGCGAGAGAGAGGGAGATGCACAAAGAGAACCCGAGAGAGGGAGAGGGAAAGGGAGAGAAAAAATCGAGCTTTTTGCCCATATTAGAGCCCTGTGGGTAAAAGTGGATATGGCAATAGCTCGAGAGGGTGTTTCGCGGTGTGTTCGTGGGGGTGGTCACTGCCGAGGTGGAAGCAAGGGAGGGGGGAGGATCCTTCGAGCCGTTTAATTACATTAGCCGCTAACGGGAATGCCTGTGCCTTTCAACCCTCCTCAGGTCCTTTCATCTCACCGCATAGGATTACGTGTGCAAACAATAGTGTGTACCTCTCCTATATATGCGCCAGTTTCAACCCCCAAGTCGCATACAAATGCATATGGAATCTTCTTTTCCCACTAGCTCCCATATCTATTGTTTAATTTCAAGCTCATACACAGAAATTTCTCTTTCTCCATGGATAAGCCCGAACATCAAAAAATAAAAAAACGTCCAATCAATTTTTATGCTGCATTTTGTATGCGAAATGATACGTTGACAACGCTAACCAAATACCAAACGAATATTCCTGCTGTTGCATTTACTTTTTGCGGGATTTCGAACACGGCTAGCAAATTATTCATTTCCCCATCGATGCATCGATCAGATCGTGAGGAACAAATCGATGAGAGAGCGAGAGAAAGCTCGAATAAAAAAATAGTTAAGAAAGTGAACGATAAATTTTTGTAACCACGGGCCAGAATATTTTGACGAAAATTTGTTGGGGTCAAAATGACCCGGTATGTGTATTCGTGAGATCTAAATGCTCGATCGACCAAAGGAGCAATTTGAGCTGAAATCGGTGATGGAATAATATTGGAAATGGGTGAGGGTCGTTGGTAGGTCGATGGAGGCTGGAGCAGTCCATATGGAAATGGATATGTGTGCGCGTGTACTTAAATCTCTCTATTTTAGCTGTCATTGAAATGGGGGACAGGAGCAGGGAAAAAAACGAGGAGAAAGGGTCGGAAACTGGCAGTCTCGAAATTTGTCACAGCGGCCGGGGGCAAATTGAAATGTATTTGAAAGAGAAAAAAAAGGGTGGATGAGTGACGATCCACTTTCAGGCGCAGGACACACACACAAAACACAAAACGAGGCGAGTAGAATAGGAAGAATATATACGGACGATTCGATCAATTCTTTTTTCCGTTCCCTCTGTTTTCTTTTTTCTTTCTGTTGAACGCGTGGAGTTGAGACAACCCTCGACATTTGTCGCACAAAGAAAGTATATCGCGGAGGGTTCCAAGCTGCAAATAAAGAGCTCGCGGAAACTACTTGTGCTCCATTGCCGCGCGCGAATAATTACAGACCTCTGGCCCTACAATGTCATTCGCGTTCTACATTCATTCGCTAATGGAAAGTAAATCGAACGTTTTTGTTGCCGTGTGAGCCGCCTTTCGAAATTCAATCAATTTCAATGGAAACGTAGTTTTCGTCAAGAAAATAGCTTTTTACGAGCCTCTTAATTTATCGGATTATTTTGTTTGCTGGTTACACGAGGGAAGCAAGTTTCGTTGAGCAAAAACGAGCGGCTCATCGCTGTGCCTGTTTCAAACGAGCCTCGGATCCATTGCATACACGTAGAAACACTTGATTGATTATGGAGTTGAGCTCAGACCGGGGAGAGAGCTTGCAAAGTCATCAATGTCACTTTTCCGCGAGAGTTTTAATGATACCCCGGGATTAACATGTCCGACTAATGATCCTTTGCCTCCTTCTCTTGCTCTCGCTCTCTTCACTCCTCGTCGCGAGATCGACCAGCATTTCCCTTTCTTGTTTTCTCCTTTATATACTTATATATATATGTCTGCACTATCGCTGAGCTGTAACGTCGAAATAAGCTATACAAAGACCTTATAGTCCCTTCGTGACTTAATTTACCAAGTTTCGTTGTGACGTTGTCCTTCAGCGATAAATAGGTCTCCTCTGTGCACCTGTGCGATGTCCCCTTACCTCGCATTCCACCCAACATTTCTTACGCTAAAATAACCAACGATGGCTACAGTCGAAGCTTTCAGAAATATCGATAAACAGGCTGCAGGATCATTCGATTTTCCTGAATCGACTAGATCGTTACAATCGTTGTGACTTCCTGTCGAGGCAGAAATAATTAATCAAATTTTGGCGCATGTTCGTAATTATTCGACTCTTTTGTGCTTTCGCTTGTTAATGTTAATTGTTCAATAAATAGCTTCTCAATCGTCGTGAAATTTGTACACGATCTCCTGAATACTTCATGTAAATGCCAAATTTTAACAATTCTAATCGTCGTTATTTTAACCACCTTAAGGGTTGAAATAAAAAATGATAAGAAAATTCTGAAAATTTAGTTTGTTTTTGAATGAATTAAGAAAGTTATTAAGTTATTAAGAAATTAACATTTTGTTAAAAACAAGTTTTTAAACAAATACAAAAAATATTTATCAATAAACTTCGTTTTTTTTTCCGTTGCTTTCAGTATTCAGTAGATATTTAAAAATTGAAAAGTCAAAAATGAAAAACTTATCGCAAAGTTATGCCATTTATTAATGTTAATTGTCCAATGACGAGATTTCTAATCGTCGTGAAATTTTGACACGATTTCATAAATACTTCATACAAAAATATACGGAATTATGAGAATTTTCTCATCATTTGCGATTTGGGACACAACATCCTTAAGCAAGCAAATTCTGTAGAATTGAGTCAGAGCAAAGGTTGATAAGCATTTCGAGCCTCGAGGGAATGTCTTCGTCCTGCTGCTGGCGATGCTTGTAACTTTGATAAACTTCATTTTAGTCCTACTCTCGCACATTAAGCACAAGATCTCGGAGAGTCCAGAGGCGAAAGGTTGGAATTTAGCATCAAGATGTAGTGATGAATGGCGAATGATGCGAAAAGGACAAACGGCTTTTGCAGCAGGTGAAGATTTTTCAAAGGGTCAGCGTGTGCGAGATTGCACTGTACGCGATTGGGAGCTCCGTAAACGACGTTTGCGAGGGATTGCGTGACGTTTGCCTCCGCGTCCAGCAATGAGTGACACTTCCGTGACTCAGAGTCACGGGGATTCATGATATGCCTTCCTTGTTCTGCTTTCACTAATTATCGGAAAAGTAAAAAGGGGTTGAAAATTAGAGAGAGAAATAAGGGGGTTGACGGAAAGGCTACAAAAAGTGGCAAAGCTCACGAAGAGGCTTAATCGTTATTGGGTTCGTCGAGAAGTTATGCGCAGCTCTTCCGCCAAACTTTTTTGCAATGTTATAATTTATCGCGATTATCTAAGCTGCTGGTTGGATTATTTGGAGCTAAATTTCTTCGTGGCGATCGCTGGTGATTTGCGTGTGTGAATAAATTCACAAAACGTGTACACAATTCATGAATTTCGTACAATTAGCATTTTCCGTTGTAGCGTTACGTTCGCTGGTCGATAGCCAACGCGTTTAGCTGTATTCTCTAAATATATGGATATAAGTGTGTCTGGTGCACATGGACAAATATGCACACAGGCTTATTCCTCGTATGTCAACTTAAGAGCGGCAGCCTGGCGGAATCGTAATGCTAAATCGTAATTAGACGTGGGGAACAGCGCGGAGAGGATTACAGTGCAGTGGAAGGATTGGCATTACAAATATCAGCTTAACACAGCACTGTGCGTTCTCTCTTGTGCTCCAGTCACATTATGACACTTTGGAATAGAGAATTTATACGAGCCTGCGTCATGAATCGAACCGCAACGACATCCGTCGAGTCTCTCTGGAAACACGTTGCATCCTGGGTGAGCAGTTCTCGTAAAAGATGGCGCCACGAGGATTGCAATGAGCAACTCGTTATTTCACCTCGTTTCAATAAGCAAACATCGCTGGCTGCGAATAAAATGAATGCCCGTGTTAGTTTTGTGCTGGAATCGTTTACAAATTCCCAGAGCACAATTGCTCCACGTTTTTCAGCCTCGTTCCACCTTTCCCTTGCCCGCAGTGCACTCGCTTTTCATTATTCCCGGCACATTGAGAATTGCAAGCGATTCGGGGGTCACACACATTTTCGAGCTAATTTTTCGGCAGCTAAATGTGGCGATGGTGAGGGTGATAAGAATCGAAGATAAAGTTGAGTTATCGTTGGGAATCGCGAGTGTAAAAGATTTGACGTTAATTTCGTGAATTTCAATGAATCAGGCTGCTTCGCCCATCGAGCTGCATTTTGCTCGCGTTTTTTTTTGTAAATGTTTTTTTTTGTTCGGAGATTTTATCAGTATGAGAAACCAATCCGATTGGGATTCTCTGTAATCGGGATAGACCCGATGAGGCTTCAAGGATTTTATGGAGATGTAATTTCCGAGGAAATTTTTCTGATTTTTCCATGGCAACTAATCAGTATTTAATTTTAATGAGAGAGTATGCACTGCGCAGCACCAACAGCAGTGGCTCCGATTAATGTTTACAATGGTAAATAGTGATGAAGCTTGGAAACTGCTGGGCTTTAATTGGATGCCTATTCACACTGATCCCTTTGATGTGAGCATCCCATCTGCTTATAGACAGCTCATGGTAATACGGGCTTTAGGTTGTGATATGCACCTGCCTAATGAAACGCTAATAATTGGGATTCTACGTGTGGAATATATTACAGACATGTACGGAGATGTGTACTTACATACACACGTACCTTCGTATGTGGCATGGGTGTGGGTTTATGGATGTGGATGTAGGGTCAGAGCGAGCTTTTGATCAAAGAGAAAAGTAAGTGAATGGCGGATAAGAGTAGGGCAAATATATTTGCGTGCATAAAGCCATACATAAGCACGATCGGGCAAAGCTCAAGTGAGCTTTGGATTTCTGTGCTTGCTCGCCAAATTCGGAGTCGTCCGATGAGCATCCTTTACACAGTTCTCATCGACGTTCCACTCTTTCAGATCTATCGCGAAACAAAACAAGGAAACTACGGTTTGACGATACGCTGAGACTCAGCTTCGTAGAAAAATAAAACGAAATTGGAAAAAAATGTTAAATGCGTTGAGCTCATCTTGGGAAAGTTTGAAAAGGAATTTCTCAGTCTCTTTCGCTTTCTGGGACATTTTTACTTTTTGGATTTTTATATCCTTGGCCACGAAGCAGGATCAAGTTTCAATTTGTCTGATGCCAGGAGTACGTGTCATTAGTCTGAAAGTTTCATTCATGTTTGATATACAGAAATTAGTGGGATCCTGGGATCGAATACACGCAGGAATTCTCTTGCCTTTTCTCTTCTCGTCGCATCCCCATAACGATCCTGTAGACTCACTCAGCCTCTTGAATCCCCGCGACGTAGAAAGTCAGCCTCCCGAGGGACGATACCCTCAGACTGTGCCATTGATAACCTCCGAATAACTCAGCTCGAGTCTCGTGACAGCCAAGTAAATTTAACGAAGAGAAAATTCGCCAGACTCGCGTGCAGGCCTTTGCGTTGGTGGAAAAGTATCGATAGGAATTTCGGAGAGTCCGCGAAAAGTGCACGTGAATTATTTTCATCGTTGGAATGTTTTTTCACTTCAAAAACTCTCGTCACTTTTGTTTCGGGTTCGCTCAAGTTTAGGGTCGAAACAAAGTGACAATGTGACCAACGCTATGACCCGACGCAACCCCTCGCCAAGTTTACACTCTCTCAGTCAGACTTTAATTTATTCCACCCCTGAAACTTCATACAGGGTCAAAGAAGGACGTTCCCTTGACCCGCTCCGAACCATCTCGAGGTTTCTCGAGTGCCAATTTGTACTCATTGTCAGCCCAGAGCTTAAATGTTCTGCTTAACCCTGGAAACCCAACCTGGGGTCAACAACGACCCCAGACGACTTCGAATCCCACGCCCTTTTTCCCTTTTTCCCCGTTCTAGGGTTAATTAAGACTGTGAATTTCTTATGGAACGCGAAAATCTGTGCTGTTTCGATTTAACCGAGACTTGGCGAGACTGAAGAAAGCGGAGGGCGAAGTAAGAAAAATGGCAAAAGGAGACTTTATTTTTCACTTGGATAACTCGAAAATCGAAGTGACGTGTTTCGGCCAAGTTGGTGCGTCGAGTACAAGTTCGATATCGCCGAACCGAATGGACGTCGAGTCGGCGAAGAGATACTGAGGGTCTGCGAGCAGAGAAAATCTCTCGGTATATATGGCGACAAGAAAGAGGACGAAACTTTTCAGTTTCATAGGAAAGACCATAAATTGCAGTATCGGAGTTGGGAGAAGCGTTAACTGCGACGGAAGAGATTAAATGATTAGGGAGGCCATTTGGCAAGGTTCTCTATCAAAAAGTTGGCTGCGTTCGGGGGCGCCACGATGTACCAAACTCTTTCTACCCTTCTCCAAAGCCCTCACCCCCACGGTGTCCTCTGCCTCTCTCTGTAGCTTCGTCATCCTCCGTCGTATTATATATATCCGCCATTTACCAATTCGACACTTCGAGACCCACTTTGCGCAACCTGTTTTGAATTTATACTTGGCCAACAAGTCCCCGCGACATACCGGGTGTCTCGCATTTATTTAAGGAGCTTGGATCACGAAATCAAAATAAACAGAATTTTATGAAATTTTGTGAATAAATTCTTTGGCATCGAGAAGAGAAACATAAATTTTTTTCCAAAATTTTGTCCCACGTGCTTATCAAATAATTGAGAGTTAATCGAACTTTTTGAGCACGAGCTATGCTTATACGCGTGGTCAAAATAAACTTTAAACTTTTTTACTGTCATTGAATATTGCTAAAGAATATATTTACCAAATTTTATTAAATTCTTATCTTTTAAAATTTTCAATGTTTTTAAAATGAAATGAAAAACGTCAGAATGACTTTGAAGGCTGCTGTCGTTTGAGCGAATGTAAAAAATTTCCCACATTATTTTATCAACGTTTAAATGGATCAAATGGTCCTTTTGCGTTCCCAGAGACGAACGACACGTTCCCAAAGGTTTACGAGTGACACCCCGTGTACACAGTTATGTAAATCCGATTCCAGAGTATTCGCTGTAGTTGCTAACTTTGTTGCTGATTACGCAGTCGTACTCCAAATTTGACATTTGCGTTTACATTGTTTGCCAAGATATTATTTGGAGAGATATCGTTAGGGTGGAAGGAGAGGATTGAGGCAAATGAGGAATGAATGTTTATTCTTATCGGAAGAGAGTATGAGGCGAAGAAGCAAATTCAAGTTTTCGCCAAGTTTCAAAAGGTCGAGAGAGGATTCGCTCTACCCGCCGAAAGAAAATTGCTCGTGAATCCATTGATAAATCGCTTTGTCTTTCGCGCTATTTACCATTTTCCTGTAATCATAACACCGGCCATTTCTCTTGGCTTGATTTTCCCTCGATTTCTGCTTCTCCTTTTGCTTTTTTGCAAAGGAACGAATAATACTTATCGTTGGAGCGATACAACGATGTTAATCGATTTCTCATTCCGTACCATTAACTCCGCAGACAATTTTCCGGTATCCGCAAGACGTTTACAGCTTAGCAACGTACGGAAGAGCGATACGGAGGCTCTGTATCTCGTGAATAACATTCATGAAGAGCCGACAAATCCATCAAGCTTATATACCAAACCCCGTAGGTTCCCCGACGCGATGGCAAGAGACAGAAAAGAGAGAGAATGGAGGACGAGCCCTTTCCGAGATCCTGGCAACTTTGCCCGCGTTTATCCCTCGAAATAAAAGGGCTTCGGGCGTCTTTTCCTCAACTTGTTTCACGAGAAACTCCTAGAAACCCACCATCTACTTCACAGCTCTGAATAGTTGCATGTTCCTCAACAAAACCGAAACCTGTCAACGCGAACAACTTGCGTTTACATACCGAAATTATATTCCAACAATTGAAAACATTCCGTCACACGTATCAGCACAAACACGTGCAACACAATATTTCCTTCCGAAATATTCTCGACAATGAAGGATGCACCGTTTTCTAGAACGTCGTTCTCCAGGATAATTCTCAGCGTGCAATCAGTTTCAAACTTTTCGAGTTTTTCGTGAACGTACAATTGAACGTTTTGTACAATTCGGGAAATCTGTGCGTACGGAAAAAACCGAAGCTTTTCGTAATCTGCATCAGTTGTAAAAGGAGATTTACGATTTTTTGTCCTGCTTTTTTAAGACTTTTTGAAATTTTCCGTAAATTCGCAAGCTGCGGAGAGCATTTTGATTAATATTCTAAATCTTTCTGAAGTATTGATGCGTTTATTGATTTTACTTCGGTAGTAGAAAAAATCGTTACGTATATTTAACGTGGAAACTGTAAAATGGAAGTTGATATTTAACACGATCTCAACGTTACTCCAGTGTTTATGTAGGTCTATCAATTTGCTCGTAACCGAATGCCATGTCATGGTCTGAATCGATGATGCAAGATACTCCAGGCTCAGTACTCCTCGCTTAATCCTTTGGAATTACCGTCCATTTGCACCAGACGCATTTCCTAAATGATAAATGATTACAAAAGCTTCGGGGAGCAACGCAAGTCCTGAAACTATTTTTTCAAACGTATTGGATTAAAGAAAATAATTGTAACTTTTGCCATTATTATTATTTTATTTATTCATTATTATTCGCACGCACGAGGGCCAAGGGAAACTGTCGGCGATATTTTTTGACAGAGTTTCAGTTGGTCAACGACGGAACTTTTCGGCTGTTCTTTAGAACGTGATTTATTCTCGTTTTAATGGTCCAGCATTGACCCAATTCGTTCGAAGAGGCTTTTCCGTGGATAGATTCACGTGGAAGTATCCATTTGGTCCTTGGAATGTTTATCTCAATTTTCTCTTTATTTTTGTTTTGGGGAAAAATTGAGCGTATGAAAATGGAGGTAAAACGATTTGCCTCGAAGTAGAAAAGGAATGCATTGGTCGGACATGAACGTACGTATTTAAAAAAATAAAAATTAATTCTTTGATGAAAAGCAATGAAGAACTGCTCGACGTCGCACTCAGCTAAGGTTTTTACAAATGTAGACTAACCTTATTAAGGATCGAATGAGACTCGGGAAGAATCGTAATATCCTAATAGCTCCTCTTTGCTTAATTAAGCCACAGCGTGGTAAGCAGCTTTTTATAGATCGATAAAGGTATAAAAATGACATTTAGTTAATTCAGGTGAAATTTTCATTCGAGTAAATGTCAGCCGCAAGCTCTAGAGAAACTTCCGGAAGTGGATATTCATTAAACAAATTATTCGGTGAAGGAGGGCGATAAGTTATCAGCGTGCTATAAATTTACTCAAGATTGTGACAACTCCTCTTTCTCCCTTTCTCCTTTCCTCCCTCCCTCCCTCAACCTCTTTTTCTCTCTTTCCTTTCCACCCTTTTGCAAACCGCATACTCGAGTCTTTCATTAATCAGCGGGAGGTCTTTCGATAAATCTTCTCTCGGAGGCCTGGAGCGTCCGACGCCTTTATTAGAAATTATGGTATACTCGAGTTTCGCACAAAGTATCATATACACACGGGACTGTCTAGCATTATCGTTGTATTTCGAAAACACACCGTTCTCGCGCAAGCCCGCGAGCTAGCGGGACGTTTTATTTAAAGTTGCTCTAAGTTACAAAGAAGGAGGTTAAACAAGATTAATTCGTGTAACGCGGTAGATAAAACAAATCGGTTTATTTGAAACTCGAGTTCAATTGGCACTACAATATTTTTTGATGAAAAGCGTATCTATGGGATCGGCAACAAAAGCTCGAGGGATTAAAACGGAAAAATAAAACGAGATATAGAAAAGCCCCTGGGCAAAACATTGCGGGATTTAACGTCGAGAGATTTTCATCGATAGGATATTTCGTCGAGGGGTAAGGGGCTGAAGGGGACTTTTCCAAAGTGGCTTACGTTAGTCAAAGCTTTCGGGGACATACTGACGCGGCTTGTACGAAGCCCCCAACCCCCAATGTGCTCGCTTCTCTTTCTTTTATTTCCCTCTCGCTCTCTCTCGGTCTCTTGGCTCGTCCACCGAGATAACGAATGACTGTTTGACATGGACTAGATTTAGTGGCAGTTTAATCAAACGGTTCGCCTGCTTCTCGTTCCAGTAGCGAGGGGGCTTCGTATTATCGGTACTTATGCTTGGAATTAATGTACCTAGTTTACGACGTAAGATATACCAATTGGCTGAGTTCCCGTCTCGTGCTGCTACGACCGAGAGGAAAAGTATGCACCGGTTCGATGCTTGCATATACACAAAAATGGATCCGTTCGATTCGCGTCGATAAAATTCATTCGATCGAGTCGCGAATTTCATTATTGAGTGAGCGAATAAATTTTATTTAATGGAAAAGATTGATGGGCTGGTACACCGATAATTCGATCGTTTCCGGCTGCACTTTGCGGAGATTAGTAACATAAATACATGCGGATAAATGTCGTTTATTCGGGAAATCATCGAGTTCCTTTCCTCAAACTTTTCATTGAATATCGAATCCCCGAGGGTCATACCAACGATTCAAAAATCGAATCAGTGTCGACGCGTTGCAATGAAAATTGGATTATCGTATTGTAAACCCCATAATACTGAGGATGATACGATCGGATTCCGATAGTTGGACAATCTTGTGGTCTGCTCGAGGCGAAAGGGCTCGTGTACTTTCGCGGTTCATCGCGATCGAATTTTTCTATGGATTTTTGTTCGCCCGCTGCTCGCTCCTTACAGCTTCCCCGCCGATAATCTCCATTAAGGATGTAACTTTATTTCTTGAATCTTCACAATATCGAACTGTCCACAATGGCGGTTTCCGGTCGACGTTAAAAAAAAATCGGTGGTTTTCAGAATTTTTTTCGATCAGTGAAAAAAACGTTGATTTTTTTCAATTCCAAGAAATTGCAGTATGCAGCGCGGGCGAATGAGTGAGCAGTCGGATTTTTATGAAGCTGGAGACTGACAGCCAGTCAGGCTGAACGCCTTGATGGCGAAGGATTAATGAATAAATTCGCTGGAGCATTCAGGATGGATATGAAATTTTGTGAGATTCGAGATTGGACATAAAAGCAGGAAGGTCATCGCAGGCGCTCCATTGGACGCTATGGCCGAATAGACGAAATATATTTATGCTAAAGTGTGATCCTTCGGGTATGAGTGCATGTGTGTGTGTGTGTTGATTCGAATAGTTGGAAAAGTCGATCGAATGCAACGAGGCGTACAATTGATCGAGGTGGAGAGGCGAGCTGCCATGACTCATACAGTTAGTAATCATCGGCATCAATCTCCGAAAAATAGTTGGCCCTTTCTTTCTCTTTCGAAAAGTTGGTGCTGGTTCGTAATATGCTGCAAGCAGGACGAGTATTTTTCCCCATAGTTGAATCTGCTCCGTGTACACTCACGAGCTCCCCCGCATGATCGAGGCTTTTCTTTCTGTGCGACTTTTCTTCATCCTGGAGAAGTCTGCTCGCCCTTTTTTTTTCTCATCCCTCGTTGTACGCGGAGCAGAAGGACAGACAAACGGTGGGAGACTCGCTGGGACGTTGGAGCTCGATCGTGGGGTGTGCATTTTATCTATAAGCTGGTGAAGTATCATTTCGCGGATGTATGAAGGGGGTCGAGCTGAAATTTAACGGGAGACTCGTATCGGAATAGCGATCGAGAGATATTTTCGGATGGCACACGGCCCAGACACAAATACAACGATTCTCCTCTCTCCCTTTATCCGCTAGACTCCCTGGCCTATAAATAGAATTGCTTGGTGACAAATTGCACGTATATAAACGCGCAAATATCAAATTTCGGGTAGTGCTAGGGTGACAAGTGTGCGCATGCCTTTGTGTTTGTGTGTTCTAGCCCCGCGTGCATGTGTGTTTGTCTCAAAGGTTCCTGCCTGCTTCACGTATGCGTGTGAATTGGCCACCGTGTGACACAGACTCTCGTGTCAGTGGAAAACGAAAAACACACACATTCACGAGCTTACTCACACCCACACACCTTTGCACGAACAACCACAACTCTATTGCACCGCGAGACGCGCCACGCCGTCGGCCAAGTGCGTTATCGAGTTGTATGTTTTGCATGAATTTTCCATAATTCGCGTTCCCGTCACGTTCAAACTGGTACGTGCACTCGGCCGTACCAGAAGCTTCAGAGAAAGCATACAACTTTCGACAGCGAGTGAAAGAGAGACAGAGAGAGAAAGAGAGACCTCGAGGTGCAGGAGAAAGAGGAAAAGAAAGGATAAGAATAATAATGGCATCAGAAATATACAGTCGAGCATATGAGCTTTGGACAGATGTCCCATTGACTAAATTTCGCATCAAAGTGATCCAGAACCCATGCAACTTCGGTATGGACGTTCTCGTGAAAAAAAACTGCTGCTACGTTTTTTTTTCCTCCAAAAGGCTCATTAGCGAGTTCCGCCCAAAATGCGACGAATCTCAAGCAGGTTTTCCGTCCTCTGGCTATCTCAAACTTCTAGTACACATACCGATGTGTCCTCTGTGACTTCTCACAATTTTGGATACGGCTGAATAAAATATCTCTATAAGGACGTTACTGAGAATTATTTACTTTTGCGTTTACCAACGCGAGGATAATTTTCTGCTCGCTTCCAAACTTTGTTCCCTTTCATGAATTTTTTTCGCCCTGTTAATTAAATCGAAATTCCTGGAACCAAATTTTTTTTCCATGGAAACAAATTTTTCAACGTTTTTTTCATATTTTTTCGTGGAACTGCAAATAATTTAGTTTGTTCAACGAAAAAAATTCTGCGTCGACCATTTTTCGTTCGGATGGATTTATCAATTCGCTACCGGATACGAATTTTTCGGTCGTAAAATTTAGTGTTTCCTCCCATAACGTTCCGCACTGTATTACTTTTGTAATAACAAGAAGTATAAACATGAAAACAAAATATGAAATAACATTCGCGGCCGAGATGCTCGCGTCGGTTCTGCTCACGTGTTTTTGTTTGGATTTTAATTGGAGCTACGCGGTGCGGAAACATCTCTTGGTTGTTGTTATAAGTCTGGCATATTAGCGTGCTTACCGAATTCATTATCATCGCTAAGAGGCAGTGTGGGAACTTGACAGACGGTCTGAGTGGAAGGCGATCCTGTTTTCGTCTTAACGTGACGTTTATTATTATTTTGAGGAAAAGCATCTCGCTCGAAAAGATAAAATGTGCGAAAGGACCTTTGACTTTGTGTCTGTGATGCTAACGAAAATATAAACCGAACGTACACTCGACCACGCGTGAGAAATCTTTCGCCCTCAAAATGTATTTGTAGCTTTATTTTTATTGTAAAGTGCTACGAACGTTCCCGGCCTTATTGATAATTTTTTTTTTTTTCATTCAAATTTTGTTCGTAGCAAAAAGCCTCACGGGGACGTTTCTGGTCCCACCGCACGATAACGCGAATTCTTTTGTTATTCGAACGCAGAATGAAGAGAATGATTGAAAAAAACGTAAATCCTGGGCAGGTTGGTGTATAGAAAAAATGAGGATAAAAGATTGGGCAATTTGTTGGAACGCGATTCGCGAGAGAACATTCGCAAGTAGCAAAGAAATGTATCCCCTTAATTCGACCTATTAAATCGCACCGTTATATCCTTTCGTTTTATAAAACTTGATACAGATATTAAAAAAATAGTATTCACTACGGCGCACTGCATTTTCCCCGAGGGAGTAATTCACCTATCAAAATTTTCATAACGGCCAAAATTCACGAGCACAGCCGGTTAATGTCAGTCGTCCCTTTTCCAAAAGTCCCGGGAGACTGTAAAAAGAGGACGACGCGAAGAGCTGCTAGCAGGAGAGAGAAAAAGAGGGAGAGAAAAGATTAAACGGTGGATGAAATGAACAAACTCGAGTCGGTTAATCCGAGCGAATAAGGAAATATATTCTTGCGTGGAATTAAAAAGCAGAGGAAGAAAAAAAACATGGTGAAGTGAAAAAAAATCAATTTTTCTTGAAAACTGGTTAAAAAATGCATCGAACGATACGGAATTTTTTTATTCCCATTGCTAGATTGTCCGAAGGGAGTCCATGGCAAAAATTTTTTCTCAATAGACTCTCGGCGCTGCGTACGAATTTTTCAAACTCACCGATCGACACCTCGCCCCATAGAATCTCTCGACAACTTTTTCCCTGTTTTTCCATCCACTCATTCAACACTATTAAGAGTACATTCGATTGAGAGCTCGGGATTCTAACTAGTGTGCAAAAAAAAACGAGGTTCGCGTGCACCGAACTGCGATATCCTAATGAGACAGTCCAGAGTAAACTCCGCGGTATGCCAAAGGCAAATATCGTCCTGGGATTGTACGGGAGATCGTGGCAGCTTGAAATTTCTGGTTCCCAACATTATTACGACTCACATCTACAGCGTGAAATGATAGAAAAACGTTTTACGTGACCATGTGTAACGACCAATTGAAAGTTGGAGAATTCACGATTAAGGACGTTACATGCGAAATTTTTCATCGATAGAATTCTTTTATTTATTTATAAAAATCACAATTTTCAGTACAGTTCCTCACAAGAACTTGTGTTAAAAGTTCCAATTTCCAACATTAAATATTTCGATTTAAAAATGGTGAAGCCTCTCAAAACTTTGCATACACTTTTATGTAAAATCGAAGAAGCTTGATTCAGTTTTTCAGAAAAATTGGTTCTTTCGTCAATTTGTAAGAACTTTTTTTAATGAACTTGGGCTCGCAAACCATTTCGTTTGTAAGAAAAACTGAAACAAAAATTAAGATTTGACCGTCGCCATATACAACACGTCCTTAAGGAAAAACTGTGAATTCGTTTTTCTTGAATCGCGAAATCCACGCACGAGCGGAAATATTGTAATTTTCATTATTTCCTGCTTCATTATTTTTCGAATTCCTAAAACGTACACCGACCCACACGCGGAGATTAGTTGTTTCGACAAATACTTCTTATTGGATTTAGCTCGTGAAGGGACAAAAAGGTTTTCTCATTAAAGCAGCAGGAGAGCTTTCCTTCTCGAAGACTCTGTCTCCCGGTCCAAAGGGACGAGTTTTTTCGTCACATTTTATCCAACGTTGTTAATGAGACCTTTGCCGCAGCAATGGGGATGTAATCGTGTCTGCGTTTCTTCACTAACGAGACCATTTGCTTTGCTTCCTGTTACATGTGCGATTCCAGAGACATTTGTAAAAACAATTGAACGAAACGTTTGTCAAAAAGCTTCGGACTGATAAGATATTGTCACGATGTATAGAATTCGTTTTGTTATCGTTCATTAAATTTGGTCATTACGTTCGAGGTTCGCGAAGGTTTTTCACTGCACGCAGTCGAATGAGCCAGTGCTCGCAAAATCAACAACGCTCAATCGATTTCATGGATCCTAACGAAACATTGAGCAAATCAAAGTTTACGAGCGAAGTCTGTGAATTTTGGGGACGACGATTCTCCAAAATACGTCATAGAAATGTCACAGTTTGCTTTTGCCTATGATAGCAATCGAGAACGCGAGCAGACAGCCAATATGTCGATCGAGGTTGAACGGTGGGATGTTTCAGCAACTATTCGAGTTTCCACACGGTAAATAAGCGTGTTTGATAGAGCAAACACGTCGCGGTTCCGGAAGGAAAAAAGCTTGTATCAATTAACGCGAATAAATCATTACACAGCTTCGGGGACCTCGATCTGAATCAATCCTGGCGCATGGTCGTCGAGAGCAAATACCGAAAGAAAACTTATGCGGGGGATATGGTCGATGTTTGTACTGAAAAAATAGTTGATAACGAGACTGGGAGCGTGATGCTTGCACAGCCGATGCTTGGTGTTGGTTATCATCGATATCAAGAGTTTGAGCGAGGTCAATACCCGGTTCGGTGACAGTCCAGCCACTGACCGATTTGCGTATGTATCGCTGAGCAGCGTCGTACCGTTCATCGGAGTTTCTAACGCTTTCATATTTTTTCTCAAAGATTTCTCTTGGCCCTGGCAAAGTGCAGGGCTTGGGCGTAACTTTTTTTTTTTTGTAAACTCGAGCTCCAGGAAAATCCAGAGATTTCGAAAATTTTCGTTCATTACAGAATTTTTTGTTTTTTTTTCATTTGCTGGGTAAAGACGAGCATGGAAAACAATATCGATGTGCGATTGAGTGCAAAGCAGTATTAAGCATTTAGTGGAAAGGTGAATAAGGGCTGACAGAGATGGTTTGTGCAAAAGAGCCAATATGGATGCATGAGAGTTAAATTTGCCTTGAAATAGAGTGATCGGGATGCATGAAGAACGAGCGAACGAGGGAAGGGCACGGGCGAAATAAAATACACGGGAACAAAGAGCAGCTCGGAATTCCATGAGAGCTTTGACCGGAGTAAAAACGACAGCATCAACGTCTCGTCTGTTATGTAAAATGCAGCTGTCGTCGTTGTTGCTTGATGACCCACTTGCAGCTCCATATATAAATAACGATCTCTGCAGGTCGATTTGCAACGTGTCGCGAATTTCGTTAATGTCACACATCGCTTTCGACCTTATTCACAATTTTTTTTAAATTCATTGTTATTCTCAACGTTCTGTTCGCATTTTTGAAATCGAGTTAATATTTGGTTTGTCACAGAGGCACACCGCAGAAATCCGATCAACTACTCTTGGAACATTCCGATTAGATAGCATGAATAATGCACAACGGATTATGAATTTCATTTTCCGGACGTGCATCAAGTTCTCGTTATAAAAATTCCAGTTTTATTAAAAAATAAGAAACATCCAGTAATTTTTCCAATTTTTCCATTAAAACGAATTCGTGATATGACAATCAGTTTAATGATCTTGCTCTGCAACTTTACATTCTTTAAGGGCTAAGGGATCATTTTTTAAATTTTAAACAGGAAGAATGTAGCGATGAAAACAATTTCTCTTTTTTATTTGGAAAAACACATCGTTGCGTCAACGAATTTAAAAAACTTTGTAAAGTTGAAGGAACTGAATGTTTAAAAATTGTTTTTTAACAGTTTTTGAATTAGAACAAAATTTGAATAATTGATTTTTCGAATCTTGACGTTAATTACGAAAAAAAAGGCAGGACATCAATTTTTTGCTCTCCATCGCGTTTTCAATGCTTAGACCATGAGTTTACGATGTCACGATCATTCGTTCCAGGGAAAATATGATTTCTGAAAACTGTCTTCGTGCTTGGAGACTATATTTCTTTTTTCTGTGTAGAAAATTCCATATAGACTGTACGGAGGTTGGATCGAATGGTCCAATCTTCTTGGCCAGATCGAAAAGAGGTTTAATGGTCCCCAGTGTATAAATATATATGTCGACGTAATGCAAAGCTACTCAGATACCAAAGGGAATATCCAGCAGCGATGAAAAGGGACAATACAAAGTACGCAGTGAATATTTCAAACCATAAAATCGAATCGCGTCATCAATGCAAAAAAAATGTCCTCGTGTCTGTATGAGTGTGGCTCGGGTCGCATGGCGAGAATTCTCTGTGCAGATATCAAGTATCGCTGGCACATACAGTTCGCACTCTGAAAAGTACAAATTCTCGATGCACAGGCTCTCGCTTTCGATTTGCAAGATATTTTTTGCTGCAAGAGCCCATCGGTGTGACTCGTCATGGTCGAGCTGCGTCGCAGTCTCCCATCGACAACGAATCTCCACCGGAAAACTCTTGGAAGAATTTCTCTCCCGATATTTCCGACGGTATTCCAATTTTTTTATGATTCAAAATTTCGCATTGTTTTTTTTTTTAAACGTTCCTCGTTCATTGACTCAGACTCGAGCAGTTTTTTTTCTCGTCTCCTTGATACGAATACGCTACGGAAACCAGCTGAGGAATCGAAAAACTGTATGGGAAAAAAAAACAAGGCGGAAGTTTGGGGCTGAGATCGTAAGGTCTGAATTTAAGATAAAGAGATTCGACGCTTGACGTTTTATTCCTGGAACCTAGCTCATGTTTGTTTTATTTGTGTATATATTATGTAGCATCTTGAGTTCCATATCTTTGTAGCAAAGTCTCATGCGGCATTGCTCTGGGGCACAGTTGTGCAAAGATAAAAATCTTATTTCTGTGAAAGTCGGGAAATTACACTTTTGCTTGTTTGCTTCTCTTCCAGCCCCTCGTTTCGTCAGACGTAACACATTTGGGAACGAATGGGAGGGAAAATAAGATGAAGGGACGAGAGAAAGGAGAGAGCGAGGGTGAGGTTCGTTATCAGGGTGTGAGAAGAGGAGGGATGTGTGTTGTTGAAGAAATAGAAATAGAGGGAGAGAGTGAGTGAGTGAGTAAACGGAGATTGCTAGTGGACATTTGTCACCGATCCACGCTCTCGAGGGGTGACAAACGGTGTGCGAAGAAACGAGGAAAAAAGAAAAGAGCGGACAAAAAGAGAGCTGAGAGGGTCTGACGAGTGTCGGACTCTTTGGTTCCTCCTGGTCTTTCCTAATGCGATTCACGGACACGTGGTTTCCTTCCATCCTTGTACTCGGAAAACGAGTCCAATCTGTCACGCTGAACAAGGGTAAAAACCGCAGGACTTCCTACACCATTTCGTCACTCGTTTAACCCGAATTTACTGGATACTATTAGCAAAAATCCTTTTTACAATTCGCAATGAAATGGGAGCTCGATCTCATCAAAAAATGTATTTTCCAAACCTTCTCGTCAAGCATCAAAAAATTGGCCTGAATCTGCGGCTGACAACGCTGATAAAAAAATTCTGCTGTTCGTTTACGTGGTCGCTAAAATTTTTCAAGGACTTGAACTTTTTTTTGTTGTTGTTAGAATTGAGGGGATTATTGATTTTATATTTTTCAAGCCTTTTTTTTCGAAGAATCTATGTCACGAGTAGTTTCCGTAGAGCGAGAGAGTTTCACCGTTCGCTTGCACGGCCATGAGAAATAATGAGAGGAATAACGGCGACTGGCGAGCTTTTCGAGTATCGGAAAAAATAGCGCAATCCGTCATTTTGTGTTGATTGAAAAAATATTCATTTCCAATCGAAAAGTTGCAATTTTTTAATAAATCGAATCCATCAATCATCGTGTTTATTCCAGTGCTCGTTTCATTGTTTCGTCAGTCGGTTCGCAAAGTTTGTGCGCGTGTGTGTGACGAGTCGTTGCACGTGCTGGAACGTTACGCCGGTACTTGATCGCGTACATCGTCGCATATTTCCTTTCCGGCGCCGATATTAAGCGAAAAAAATGAATATCGTTCTGTCACGAAGCATTGATCTGTGTCGATCAACCTTTTTCCTTTTTTTCTCATTATTCAAACGTTGATCGTGTTCAGACGCGATTGTCAGTGCGTCAAGGACTCTCCTGTTTGCCTTTTTCAACTCAAAGGTTAACCATGACGTCAGGGATGGTAATTCTATTCGAAAAAAAAGAAACTTCAAATAAAAGCAAGCTGAAGAAGCTCGCACGATAATTTTCCCAAAACATTTGACTAATTATCGCAAATTTGCGTTAACTTTCGGACTTTGGTGTATTTTCCAGTTTTTCTCTTCAAAGATCGAAAAAGTTTGATCCTGCAACTCTTTGCTCCATTCTTTCTGAAAAAAGTCTTGAAATAACGATCCTGCAGTTTCGCAGCGTCTTTGTGCAACGTGCACTTTGCCCCTCTTGCAGGTAAAGCATTTGCCAATTCAATTATTACTTTGTTTTCTCTTCATAGATTCTGTTTTCATGAAGATTGAGAAAAAGTCATTATGCCATCCACGCTCTTGACGAGTGGATATTCTTTCTGTATTTACGTAGATTTGTAGAAAAGCTTTCATCGCAGCAGCAGTGTAAGTGAATCATTGCTCGAAGGTAAGAATCTTTGCTCGATGTATAAGGAGGGTGTCTGTATGGTGAGGAGGACGAAAAAAGTATATGGGAAAGATTTCTTTCTCTTGGCATACGCGCGATCTTGGGTAAAAAAAAAAAAACAAGAGACAGGGAAAAAAGAACGTAAAGTAATTTATTTGGTGCCCTCTCGGTGTGCTGAGCACATTTTTCAGAAATTCAGGTTTTTCCTTGTTGCAATAACACCAGCAGCGAGTGTGTGATATAAATCTGCATAATGTATGTGTGTGCGAGCATTTCCTCGTACAATGGGTGGTGAAACTATATGAGAGGGTTCCACTCATTCTTTATGTACATATCTACGTTCATAAATATATTTGTACATGGGGATTTTCACTTGGAAAGAGAAGAATTTTCCAAACAAAAAAACCTCTCGAATTTGTTGCAAATAACTGCTTCAGAAACTATGGAAATTTAGTGTCAATGAGGATTGACGGTTCAGGGCTTTATTTATTTTTTATCCATTCATTTATTCATTCATTTATGCATAAATGCTGAGAATGTGACTGAAAATTGCGGTCCTCCAAGCCCATTGGGGAGCCTTTTTTATATCACAAATAACCTATAAATTTCGTTATATATTCGTCTCTGGTATATCTATGGATCCTACGGAAATGTGAGTTGTTCCTCTCACATACAACTCGTAAAATCCATAATGGTACGTCTGCCATGGCCTCCTTAGTCTCCTCGGATTTTTATACATCATTGCTCGATTTTATTGGAAAGACTAAGGTGTTTCCAGGCCTGGAAAGAACGTTCAGTATTTTTCGTCACGCATTTTTCTCCTTAGCACGCATTATGTATTACACGTGCTCGAACTATAAAAAAAATTCCTCGCTCCGTTTTATGCCAGCGTATCTAAAAAAGATGAGCACTTACAGCAACTTTCAAGTGGATTGACTGTGGGATTTCGAATATATAGGGGGGCGAAGATTGTCTACCATTTTTGATCCGAAACGAGCGACACTTCCGGATGAATTCATTCCTTCGCTTCATGGCATCGGAATAATAATTTATTTGCATGCAGATTATTCTTATAAGAACATAACTTCAAACATTTGTGGAAAAAATCGTTTTATGGTGAACAGGCGATAATTACGATTCCAGATGTTTTTTTTCTTCAGTATTTCATTTATTTTCTCGATCTATGATTTATCTCGCACGAGATGAATAATAGGAGGACATTACATGTACCTGTCGCTAGGAGGAGCTAGATGATAATGTCAAAATATTGGCCTCGGGTCGTTTTATATAGACACGTGCTAAACTAGAACGTTTTCCCAAGAGATAAAGAGTTTTCGTCAAAAACAGTGAGATAAGAGCGCGAATAGGGAAAAAAGGAGAAAAGAGAGGAGGGATAATCGAAGTAATTTTTTCATGTCATCAGAAAGTCGTCAGTCTTCATGGGTGTTATTGGGCAATCTCTGTCTGCAACATCAATCACCTTTCCCTACGTTGCTCCGAGGCGTCTGCATGTAGAATGTCTTTGTACGTATGTGCAGGTCCTTCTGTGTTGATGAGTTTGAAATTTATTAAGAATTTTCACAAACAGTCGGTCGCACTTGACGAATTTCCAATATTTCCGATTAGGAGCTGGAACTAAGCAGAAATTTCATCTTCGATTTCGCCTCCAGGAGAGAGGAAAGCTCGCGTATGCAACTGCGAAAAAAATCGAAAGGTTGTTGAGTTCGAGCGAAGGAAGCAGCTCGAAATAATTTGAGAATGAAATGCGTTCGAAATAGTTTTGTTCAGTAACGAGAGTAATGCGCAGGACCTATCAGCCTGGAAATCCCCATGCATAGGCCGTGTTCCCAAGGGATCGGCATCATTGTCGAGAAACCTCGATCGGACACCTATGATTTCCCCTTCAGTCGTTCTTTGGTTCTCCCTCATGCTTTCTCTCTCTTCCGCATGTACCCGGAGACTATCCTCTTACGACCTAAATCCCACCGGATGGTTTTTGCACTCTTCCGCCTTCTTTTTCCCCTGTCCAGCATCGCACGAGCTTTGTTCGGCATTGATCTAAGGAGATCTCTGATGCGAACCATCCCCGTCCCTTACAATCACACATACCAAGTTTAACGCTCACCCAGCCAGAGATAAGTGTGTGTATGGCAACGTGAACGCGCACAGATTACCACCAAGAGTCTAGCACTCGTTGCGGTCCACAGAGGAGACACGAGCGGTGACCCTTTCGATAGCCGAGAGAACATCCCCTTTCTTCGCGCCCTAAGCTCGATGGACCCGAAGTGTCGCGATCGTAAGAGATTGCTTCTGCCTGATGTTCTTTCTTTCACTCCTCTTTATACCCATTCTCTTTCCATTCGAGAAGAAAAACTTCACGAGCTGAATACAAGAGATTCTACGTTTCTATAGTAGTGTATAATCGATGGCAATCATGTATATGTATGGGAAGACCATCGCGAGCTTCCTGTTGACAAAATTAATACTTTTATTTATTTCTGGCCCATTTTCATCAACTGGACTAAAGGAAAAATATTTTCAACGTTTAGTTTCAAAATTTTCGAATAGAATATTTAATTTTGCAACAAACCCGACAAAAGAACGAGATCGTAGTGGATTAAGTAGTTCAAGACAGCTTTGGTCAGACGTAGCATCTTTTTCAAGATCAGTCTCGTCCTCGGAGTTTTCGATAAACATTTCCTACGAAGATTCATCAATGTTGCGAGAATTTATCGAGTTTCACGTACTTTGCAAGCGTATACATAGAAAACATTATGAATGGTTCCTTTTTGTCGATCCAATTGCACTGAAAACATTGGACACTGACAGAAATGTCCTTTCGGTAGCAAATGAACTGGACCTCATATTTTCAAGGGTATTTCTTTGCCTTGTGTTGTCTCGATGATGAAGTAGCTTGTGATACGAAATTGAGGTCGAACAACACATTATAGAAGAATACGAGATTTTCTTAGGTGAAAGAAGCTGGTGGAGAGAGAGAATGAGATAAAGAAGTTGTTCGCATTGACGTGTGAGATTGAGTGCGTGCCTCCGTGCTTCCTCGTATTTCCTTCTCCAGTCTACTTTTTTCTTCTTCTCCTCTCTCACTTGTTCCCTGTATTTTCTCTCTTTTTGTGTATGCTTTAGGGTGCTAGGCTCTAGGTATGCGTATATTCCTGTGTGTTCTTAGTTGCGAATAAAGGGAGGAGTGTGAACTATCCTCTCGGGGGTGCTCAATAACAATCACTGCTTCGTGTATACGTAGTCTTCTGTGGCACGTACTGTAATATACTACGTACAGTATAGGGTCGTCCTCTGTATCTCTTTTCGAAAGTACTTTCTTTTTTTTTATTCCCTCCCATGAGAATAGCGACAATGCTGGCGTGTCTGGATTTTGATTATGGTTCATTGGTAAATACGGCGAGAGGGGTTGCCGGAATATTTTTTTTCCTCACTCGCCGCAAGCAGCAAAGTAACTAAGTGCGTTTGTAATTAGAGGATACGCGCCTTCCATTTTTTTCGGTTATATTTTTTTTCACGCAATACCCGACGGACCGAACCTTCTCCTCGTTTTCTTTTTCTTCCTTCCTTCGGTTGCTGAATAAAGATTCATTTCCTCTGCACCTTAATAACATTTTCGGCGTCGTAGGTTGCTTGGAAACGCAGTCGACGTTTCAACGTTGTTCGCATGGTATATCGACATTTCGCGACTCATAAAGCAACTAAGTGGACAGTCATTTCGATTCGTATCGAAAATTTCCATTTTTTTTATCGCTTTTGAATTTGAATAGATTCAGTCTCCGGTGGTTCATTCGTAGCACGATCGTTGGATTGCATTGTATACCTGCATCCTCCATGCACGTGTGTGCACCGTAGACAAATGTAAAAAGGGTGACTGTAGGAGGGAAAAGAAGAGTTGAGTTGTTTTTGTCGCGTGCAGTAAAAGGGAAACAACGGAGAGGAAACGATACGGGCGAGTCCAGGCAAGAAAGTGGACGAAGATCTGGAAGGGATGAGGAATGGGGCGAAAGAGTTTTAGGGTGGAAAAGGGTGTGTGCGCTGAGGAAGCCGGTCGCTCGTGATCTACGAAGAGGGAAAGAGAGAAAGTGTTGGAGAGCTTGGAAAGACAGAATGGGTTCAGTTTGCCACCGACTACGGAAACGTCCATCTATATGTATGTATAGTTGTATGTATAGGCAAGATAAAGTTGGAAAGCTCGGTGGCGCGAGCGAGCACACCCTTTACTCGACTGTGCCGCGATGCTGGTCCTGAACCGACGGATTGTCCGAGGCAGAAGCAGCCAACAACAGCATCAGCACCCAACAAACCAGTCTATTCCGTTTCGTTTCGTCCGCCCGGCTCGGTCGCAATGTTTCTTACTACCCTGTATAGCCTTAGGATACATATAGATATGCACACTGTGTTTATTGTCTGGTAACATTCTGCTCACATGTATATACATCGCCACCTCGTTCCATTGGCAAGCAGCGGGGGTGCTGCCTTCTTTCTCCATTCCAGCTCCCTCACGAACTCATCCATCTCAACGGGATTCTGTCTAGTCGGCGCCAAGCCTCGCGACTCGTTTGTATACGGGAATTGTCTCCACCTACTGGCTGCCCATCCTCTCCTGAGTCCGTCGTTTGTCTTCAGTTTTTTTTTCTTAGCTGTTAGTAGCTTATAAACCGGTTACCTTGGTACTCTGTGGACAACACAAAATAGTGATTCCAAGTCGAGCTTTTTCCATGTAACGATCAACTCGAGTTGATCAGCTTTAGATGGTGTGCTTTGGGGACCATCATCATCGATCTAGATGTCATCGAAGAAGGACTTGGCTGACATTCTCATAGAATTCCTTAAACCCTCGGCCAGGTTTTTTTGTTAATTGGAGAAATTCTATACCATCATCCCCTATCGCCACACCAGCCAAGCCACACGAGATCCAACTTCCCATCAATTCTTCGCTCCGTCTCGTTCCTATATTCTCCGCGCCTTTTACCGCCCATCTCTGCAATCTTTCAGCAAGCATCGGATTCTCCTTTTAGGAAGAACTCTGCATGCACGAGAAACCTAAATGTTAAGTGTGTTGGTGGGGACGTGTGCGTGGATGGAGTCAGTGCACTGTGTCTGGCGAGACAACCAGACACTGTGGCACTGTATGTCTCCGTCCGCTTTACTTCGTTCCTTCTTAGCCCCATTCTAGCCAGCGTGGCCAGCGACGCATTTTAAACATTCCGCCATTCTCCGCCCTGGTGCCATCCAACGTAGTCTCCCACAGCTCCGTGTCGGAGCCAGAAGACTCTTTCCCTGAATTATATGTTCTTCCTTAGGTTGCTTGCTTGCGAACCACTAATCCAGACACTAGCTCCTCTTTATTTCTTCGTATCTCGACTACGTTTTCTCCTTCTTATGCCGCACCACCGTTGTTCATTCGTTCCGGGAATAATCCTACGGCTTCCATGCTGTACTTCCTCCATGATCGACATCAATTTCTATTCTTGCTGCATTCTTCAATTTCAAATCTTTTCTCAAATGGCGTTGCCGCATTTACTGGAAATTGCAGTGGAGATTTTTTTCACGCACTGTTTCTCGTCAAACTTTGAATAGCACGAAACGAGCTGGCTGCAAGCTCGGAGCTGTTTTGATGGTGAATTTTTGATGATGGTCCAACCTGTCTTGTATAATCCGAATCAATTTGCGCATTGATGTTACGGTTATAATGGATGCGTCCTCTGTATATCCGCATTGTGTGATTCGCAAACCACAATATCGTCAACTCTGTAAGCCAACTAGAGATAGCCACATTGAGGTGAATCCATATTGGCCCTTTGGCTACGGCTCATCTCTGGGAATATATCTAATCAAAATTCTACCGGGTTATTTGCCCCGGCGGAATGTGGGGCTCCAACGATGGTATACGAAATCGGAAATCCTGATACAATTTGGTTGGTTATGTATAGGGATTGTATTATAGACGCACACGGTATATAGAAACACCAAAGGCTTACTAGGCGATATCCGGTTGTCGACAACCCTCTGGTTTCGATACTGGAGGGTACATATTCAGAGGAACATCGAAGCCTGATCATCCCAAAAGTCTTTTTTGCCAAAGAAAGATAGATGTCTATGTACTTCTGGTTGTTGTTCCTTGGAGACGGAAAAGATGGAAGAACGTGGCAGGAATCCGTTGTGTTTTATTAGCTCTTAACCCTCTGCCACACGGGGTACGAAGGGAACGCCACTGTTTCCGCATTTCGATAACCAAAAAATGGTGGATGTCAATTTTTATGGTGCTTTTTGTACTCCATGTACGTTTGCAATGGTAGAACTTATGGTTGGATAAAAACCGAATGAGTTAAATCCAGCCGACGAGGTAATGGACTCGGGGGGCATTAGGAAGATGGTGAAGGTCATTGAGGTCATGGAGTTTGCGAAGTGGTTATGTATGACAGCAAAAATCACGTATCGTCGTTGAGTCAACGCGTTGCTCGGTATAAATAAAAGCGAGCTTTTCGCTTAGCTCCCACATCATCATCCTTACGTAATCCAATTGTCGGAAAGCTCTCTTCAGAGGTCGTGTATATCGTGAGGCAAGATACTGGGATGATGGTAAAGCTTCGGTCGCAGGAGGGTGCTTATGCGTGGCATATATCGCTCTGGGCTCGTGTGCACTTTCCTAGTACGACGGCTAAATGACGCCATCCGGGTGAAGCTGTATGCCCTACCGCGCAAAGGAGCCCAGCAGCGAACGACGATTTATTCAAATTTCAAGCTTATCCCACCGAGGAGGGAGAAAAAGAATCTTCCCCTGCTCTGTTTTGCCACGTCTTTCACTTCACACATACGCACCCAGGGCACATACACACGTACGATATTCTTCCTACCCCGAGCGGACTCGGGCGAAGGTTGCGCAAGTAAAGGCGGTAAACGTGTCGTCACCGTCATCGCGTCACTCGTTCCCAGTTCCATGTTGTATTATATGGTCCTCGTGGTCTTTTCTCTATGGATATCGAGGGTTGCCTGTCACACGGGGTAGTCCTTGTGGCGCTAAGGCTCCACTACGCCAACCCTCCCATCATCTCCTAGAACTCAACAATGGCCTGCTTCCTAGCAAAGCTGCGAAACTTTTACAAGCGCCAGATTTGCCCAGTCCCTCTCTCATCCGGCGTCTTTTCTTACAACTTCTTTTTCGCCTCAACTCGTTGGACATCTTTTCCGCCCAGCGTGACTCAGCGGTGGTCGACAGTTTCGAGATGAAGGCTAGGGGAAGAAATTTGTGTCGTCGTAGAGGCTGGCAAAAGGGGCGACGTTTCCTCGTCACAGAACAGTGATAAGCCTCGCTACTGTGAATGACCCATCAAACCCTCCATGCCACATCTTCGGAGTGGTGCTTCCAGCAGATTAAAAAAACTTTTTTGCTTCGTTTAATATCTTTACTGTAGCGTGACTAATCTCTGAACTCATTTTACTTTTGCTAGAAAGATGTTTCCCCTTCTTTTGTACAAGAAGAAGCGATGATGGCGATTTCATGTGGTTGGTGGCATGAAATTCGACAAACAGTTTACAAATCTTATTATGCAAATTCAATGTCTTCGGAAAAGGCAGCTTTGCGAATAACTGATTCTCCCGGGCGAGCGAAATCTTTCAACCAAGAAGAGAATTGTATGTATACCTACATCGCAAGATCCGGGTACTAGTTCCATGAAGATTGCTACAACCTCAGAATATTTGCAATGTTTGTGTCATGCCAAGTTTGTAACGTGGACGTGTTTGGCAATTGTACAAATTTTTATCACCAGGCTCTCTCGAGTATTGGAAGGAGGATTTTGTTGCTTGGTGTGCCTATCACTGAATATCGTTTGTCGTGTTTCCATTCTTACGGAAAAGTTGCCCCGTCGTTGGTTCGTCCAGATGGAAAAACGAACGGGAAAGAAAAAAATAAGCCAACGTTGTACAGGACGTACAGTCGGCTGGCTTTCAGGATGAGTGGCGAAAAGCTCCAGTCGTGCGTAGCGAAGAAAAAGGAGAAGAAAACGTAGACAGACTCGGCAACGAGGGAGCAAGTAAAAGCAGGACAAAAAGGATGGGGTGCGGAAGGGTGATGGTGACAGAGAGGAAGGAGAATTCTTAAAATGACGGGCATAAGAGTAATACCATGTAAATATAAGGCCGCTTCGTATTACTCCCTCTTGGAGGAGAACACGAAGCAGGGTTAAAACCCTCGGAACCCCGTTGAAGCTACAATCCACCCCTTCGAAGTAGGTTGCTCTGCCATTTAATAGCAGCTTGCTCGTGTCCCACGCGATCTTAAATCTCGAATTTTTGCAAAGTGCCATCCTTTGCTATCCTCCGACATCTAAATGGGCGTTACTTTGAACTCTCACCAGAAGCGATTGATACCGTCTAGAACCATTTCGTCCGCCATCTTGGTCCATCACTTCTCCGCAAAGTTCCTCACGCCTTGAATCATTTGTTTCCAACCTTCCCAAGAGGACTCGCATTGCACCACGTGTAGCAACGAACGAATCAATCTCCATTTGTTGTGTAGATAAGACCAGATAAAAGGAGCCGTAGAAGAAATGATAAAAAAGTGTTGACCGAATAAGGGACGTGATGCCAATGAATGGGTTGCGATTTTCATTTCAAATTTGTACACCGATCCAACCATCAATCGAGATTGCCTTCAGTGACAGACCCTGAGCCTTGTCACATCGAGTTCCATCATTGGCACATTGAATTGACTGACTATCTAGGACTAAAAAATGTCTCCAACAACCATTAGGCGAGGAATTCATTAGTGGGTTAGTGAAAATCCTTTTTCTTACTTTGTCTCCACATTCGATTAACCCTTCAATCCCCTTCGACTGTAATCTTGTCAGGAAAGACAACGAAAGTAGTGAGGGACTGTGTGGGATTGGTATGTGCTGAGTGAGAAATCTATGGCGCTCTTCTCCCTATGAAGCCTTTTTGTTGGTAAAATCCAAGTCGTGAATCCCTATAGCAAAAGCCTCTGCTCACTATACCGTTCTCGTCTCACTTGCTCGCCGATGTTTCGGAATTAATGTTCAAAGTTCTCATACCCCATCCCCTTGTTGTAAAGTTGGCGGAGCAGCTTCGCCGGAATTCCGCGCACCATTCCCCCACCTCGACTCATCCCAATATAGACATATCCATACAAATGTATATATGCGCGTAGCATATCCATCGACATATATCTTCATGCTCTGTCTAACCCTTTCTCTCCATCATTTTATCTTGTTCCATCTCCATTATATCGCTTGATAGCACACTAGCTATCCTTGCCTAGGTACAATCGTTGTTCTTCTCACTCCTGCTTTTCTCTCTGTTTCTCTTCCTTTCTTTCCTTTCTGCACGGACATATTAGCGCTCGAGAGATTGCTTCTAGGTTCAGCTATCATGCGATATATACGAACGAGAGTTCCATTCAAATCGTTAATACGGAATTCAGTCATGTGTGTACTTGTGAATCTTTCAGCAGACAAACTATGTGGCCATTGGCTCTTCCATGGATGGCTAATGACCGTGCCATTGGCTCAAGGCTCTTCTCTTCTATGCGCTTAGTTCCATTATCCGTTGTATATCAAATTTGCCAATAACTGCTGTACGTCCAATAATTGCAGACGCTCTTTAGAGTGTATTAGGTGCGTTCAGTCGAGAATTTCGCTCAAGATTCAAGATAATCGACGTGATGTGCTTCTATCATCCAACAAGTTTCTGCGAATATACCGCATGGTGCATATTGCGATGTCACTTAGATGTCAGTTTTTATTTTCGAACATTCTTTGAAATTATGCCACGGGATTCCGCTAGTATTCGCATCATTTTTTGCCTGGTCCGTGATGCGCACATTTTCTAGTTTCTGGAAGGTTTGTAAAATCATGGTAACGTAGGGATTGCAGCAAATCTGATGTATGTACAACATTGGGATGGAGAGCTCGAGTGAAAGGAATTGGACTAATGAACAAGCAACGCTGTAAATCCGATCATGGATGTTGCTCGTTAGGAAGGAATCCGATTAATAAAGTGACTGTAAATACCCGTAGCCTGCTGGATGGATTTAACGTCCAAAGAGTCTTGATGTGGAATAATTGGTACAAGATTACCAGTTATTTTCAAATGACGTTTCAAAGAAATATTGCGAGGAGCCAACGAACGGATAAATTGGGGTGGAAAAGGAAAATGCGAAAAGCATGAAGTAGGTAAGGTAATACCTTCATTTTGGCTGACCAATGAAAATTCGAAAAGGTAGCACTGAATTCTCTTTCTGTCCTGGATTCAACGTTTGCGCTCCTTTAACCCGACATAACTCTTCTACCTTGTGGGCCATTCGAGCCCTGACTTTGAGCATAGGGTTTCTCTCACACAGTCACACACGGACGTACTGTTAGCTCACACAGTAGTCAGAGCTTAGAGAACATCTGACCGACGGACCGGCATTGCCTTTTATCTTTTACACCGCCAACTATATAGCCATCTGTATAAAAGAAACATATCTGTATATAGAGCAAACTCTTCTCCCATTCTTTTCATTTCTGCTGAGAAACCTCTTACCAACTCCAGGCCTCTCGTCCTCTCTCGTCTTTTCTCGGCTGTTTCCTCTCGTGGCACTGCTCAAAGCCAAGCACACAGTTTGCTTATGCTCACTCACCATTCAGAACAAAAATTCTGCGGCTCGATTCTTTCAACAACAAAAAAACATAATAATAATGTACAAAGTAGCTAAAGCAACACTTTGCGCAAATGCCTTGGAACTTGCAAGCACTAAATTTCATTTGGAGGCTGAACCAGTCTTTCTACTAGCCTTTGTCGCTTTGACGAGTGAGTAATCAAAAAGTTTTTTTTCGACTATTCATCACTGACAAGTTAATGCAACCCTCGGATGGATTGGTACGTAGGGATGAAGAGAAGCCTGATCCTTTTCGAGTTGTTCAATTAGCGTGAACACGAGTTGACACGGATCAAACATTTTTCCATCTCAGAGGTCGCTGCTACGAAATATCGTTTCGAGCCAATGATCGATCGAGATGATTCTGAAGATCCATTAGATTAGTAACAGCCCATCGCCATGACCATCATGTAGACCGATGGTAGGGGTCTACGCCTCGGGAACAATGTCCAGGGCTAAGTCGTAGTCCTCTTCCTCATTGTGCATACGCGTGACGACCAATCTATCCAGTTTGAGAGAGCAGGGTCAATGTGCTCTCTCCGTTGACGTCGTCGTTATCTCCGACGCTATCATCCCCCATAAACTAATCCACCGAGTTTCTAGGTGGGTGAGTATTAAGGTAATAAGCGGATTCACGTGGGCACCTCTCTCGCTCGGAGCATACTACGTCAGCTGAGCTGAATCACGGTTCGTCGCCTTACCGAGTACTCAGGCTTATGGCGAGATGTTGGATGAAACATGATGGACTGACCCGACTGATGTCCCGATTGACCACATTTGAGGTCAGCTAATCACTGGACCATCATTCGTAGATGTACAGTTTAATTTAACGCTTATCTCAGGCTCGGGAATGAAGCTTTCATGGTGGCTGAGGGACCATAATATGGAGACGTGATTTTTGAGCCACAATTATTTGGAGCCCTCTTTAGATGACGTTACTGTTTGAAGCCTCTGGCAGAAAAGTACTTGGAAACTACACAAAAGGTTTTCAGCCGGATAAAATTTCATTATGTTACGAAAAAATACTTTCACATTAATTAAATTTTTCAGGAGTAGTTAATTAATTCGCAGGGTTTGTAATTCAAATATACCTGGGCACTAGGAGGAAGATTGTTTTAGCCGATGCAATAGGAGCTGCTGAATGCACCATTGCTGGTATAATCTCCATCGAGGTCCAGCTCTACAGGGGCTTTGTTCTTATGGTGCCTTCCGAAGGCACCATGGCAGAACGAACTGTGGTTCTGAAGCTTCTTTCTATGTACATAAGGGTTAAGATGCGGGACCGTATATATTTGAAGACGCGAATCAACAACAACCAGGCCGGCTCTTCTCAAGGGTCCAAGGCCGTCCCCGTTGTCCTTCAGAATTCGTGTAAACAGACTGATTTTTCTGGGGCTCCTACTCCCACATACATTTTTCGGAATAAGTTACTTGTTTGTTTATCACGACTGGACCTAAACAAATCAAAACAACCCCAAGAAGTTCGAGTGGGTGTCTCATGTTGGCCATCGTCGCGGAGCCAAGGAGGCCTATCCGTTACTTTGTCAAATATGCCCTTAAAAGCATTTCCAAGGATACATTGAAGAGGTGCTCCGTGATATCCTCGGAGAGTACCTTTAAGCATATTTTCTCGAGGATTTCGTGCCGAAGGTTCGAAAACGCCAATTGCCGATGGAAGCTTCGAGAGTCGAGTCTCTTCTGAATGGTCGTGATGGTTACCCGCAACTTTTAATCGAATTCTTAATACGCCCTGAATGACTGGTCCAACCATCAAGGGTTTGCTGACTTCTGATGAAACCTCCATGACGTTTCTTGTCACCATAGCAAATACTCATTCTCGCCAATATTGTGTTAGGATCGTCAAATATCATTGACTGGAGTCTATCAAGCCATCTTCTTCAATCTGCAGACGTAGAGACTTTGATGAATCAATGTGGAAATATCTAGGAATCCCGGAAAATTAGCGTATTGGGTATGTCGGATTAATGCAAGTTTGTGGGTCGTCCGCGCTTGTAGAACATTAGGAACGCCCGGATGGCGGAGAAGGTTTGTACCCATTAGGAATACCTAGGTCGAGGTTGTACCTTACGGTTTCTATGTGTAGAATATGAACATGCAAGCTCTCTCCTATGTATGCCTATTAGTGCCAGAGGCATATGAAGTAGTACGTAGCCACACAGAAGCCGGATTTTCAAGTCATCCACTCGTGCCCTATCAGCCACGGTGCACTCATTCTCTCTCTCCCTCTTTCCCTCTTTCTGTGTCCCTTTTGCTCTCTTTCCTTTTCATAGAGTACTCTCGACTCTTTCTCTCCTGTTTTTCCACCAAAGCTTCTATGCCCATCTACTCCGTACTCGTGCAAATTTCCAGCCCACCACCGACGGCAACTTCAGCCACTGCCACCACCCAGCATACGTCGCCTACGCCGTCCTAATTACGAGCACACCAGAATCACAGTAGTATCCTCCGCAACCCTGCATAAGGTCTTATCCCGGCTTTACCAGACGCGCACGTATCTTCCTCCACTCCCCTTTTCAACCTTTTCTCCCCGCTGGTTACATACTTGTGTTTATTTCTTGTACATCCACGAGGCATTCTGCGTTAACTTTTCGAAAATCTCACAGAAAGTGCTTTGCCTTTTTATAATTAAAAAAAAAATTGCACGTTCCTGTAATACTTTTTATTTCTGACTCTCATGCAGAAAATGGAAAAGTGCTTCATATTTTTTTCTGCTGAGCAAACAAATATTTCTGCTTGTTTTGCCGCAGTTGGAAAACGTGCATACTGATGGATTCGAAAATACTGACTTACTGTTTGTTTACGGAAAAAATATGAAAAATTCGTACGAAAATCGAGGACGGTTTACGTTTCGGAGTCCGCGACTCTCAATATCTTTATAGATGCGAGAAAATTTATTATGTAGGCTTCCCATGGATGGACGGTCATGTATAAATACGACCGCCTGCTACAACTGCAACATTTTTATTCAGACAAAATAACAGCTGAGAATATCGACATTTCGGACCACGAACCCCGGCCCAGCTGAACAGTCGAATGCTCGTAACTTGACGTTTTTCCTGCAACAATTTGACGCATTTTTTCGTAATAATTTTCGTTAATTACAATGAACAAAACTATGTCAACATTTGTTGCTCCTTTTTATTTCTCAAATTTTGCTAATTCTCCATAGAATTCAACGTAATGGAGGGATTTTTTTTTTTCAAATTTTACGAAGGTGAGATTTGTCTATTTCACAAGAGTATTGTGTGCCCCAAGTGGAACGACAGGAGTACAAAGCCCACGAAAGGCGGTTACTTCAGGGAGCACTGGTCCCACCTCCATTCACAGCAGCAGCGAATATCTTGTTTCAATATTCACAGAAGAATATATTCATGTACGTTTGCGGGTTTGCATGTACGTATTAAAAAAAAAAACACACACACACACACAAAAAATAAGAGTCTGGGATGTGGACGTAAAAATGTCTGAAGGTATAAATGTGTTCGAAAAAGGAGAATCGTCGCTTCCCTGAAGTATTCGAAAGTCTCTTGGCGCCTCGTAGTCGACGATACAGGACGCTACTATATCATGTATAACATTCCGTTTTTTTTTTTCGTCTCGCGTTCATGGTTCGCAAGAAATCCCTGCAACGACGTTTTTTACTTTTTTCTTTCGCACCCTCGCGGCCGAGCTTTTTTGCTCGAATCGGACGGACCCTCGGTGCGTACCCTTTGTTCCAAAATCAGCATATCAAACCGTATCAACATTTGTGAAACATTGAATAACGTCATTCCAGGCTGGACCGCTATTTTTTGTTGGGAAAAGTATGTTTTTTGCATTGCCCATGAATTTTCGATGGACGCGATCTCGATGAACAGAGTGATAAGTTTTTTCATCGCGGGGATTCATCGTCTGCACTGAACGGAGTGACTCGAAGCGAGCGTACGTCAAAATTTCTACTCCATTTCTATCGTAACCAGATTTCGAAGAGTTTTTCAAGTTATTGGCATTTTCTCGGGGCTCCAAAGTGGTCGGAGATATGAAAAATATCGAGCATATTTATATTTGTATATTCATACGTTTTATATTTTTTTTATGGGCAGCCATTGCGTATAGGTTGCAGCTCATGTGTGAATAAATGGGCTGGTGATGTACGGACATATTTCAATGCATACGAAATATGCGTCAGGTTCGTATATCACGCGTGAATATATTTATATATCCTTTGTGGTTGGGTACAATATAAAATATCGTAAATTTTGGATCTAGGGATCGATTCGACGTTATTCCTGCAACGGTTTAGCTCCGGGTTTGTCGCTTGAAAATTCCAGGACTCGTGGGTGTTACAATTCGTTTGATTATTCTTACTTTTTCTGTTTTTTTTTTCACCGTAAACCCGCAGTGCCTTTGCGCTAGGAAAAGTTTCGTGTTAAAGTACAAATGCGACTTTCGCTCGACTTGCAAAGCTCGATTAACGTATATACGAGTTTGCCTATGTGTGCATGTATATTCGTGTTTAGTATATGGAGATATATATGTGTGTATCTGATGGTGTATCGGTGTAGTAAAAGTACGTACAGTGCTTTGGAATCCCCGGGAGAGGCCGCTCTACACCGCGAGAGACTTATCTGGCGAACGTTGTACAAAGTGGTGCACCGGTTAGAAGTTTTTAAAAGCATGGAACCGAGATATCGTTCCTTCTCACTCGGTCTCTCTATCCTTTTCTTCCTTTCTCTCAAGTCGTCGGAGAAAAAAACGCTGCTGCAAGTTACTCTCCTCTAATGACCATCTTGCACGATTAGCCTAAACTTGTTTTTTTTATTCAACTTACTCACAGTTTCTGTACACGAAGCGCGTTTTTTCCGATTTTTTTCCAACGGATTTCTTGTTTCGATAGCCAGTTCCCGGAGAGATCGCGGCTCGTATCTTTCGAGTTTTTTCAGCTGCAACTTGAAAGACTCGATGCAAAAAGAAAACAGGTCCTTTTGAGCTTCTTCAGTTCGTTTGGCAACTACTGATACTCGTTCCTCGGACCAGAACATTTCTTCACTCCTCCCCAAGACGCTTTTGAAATACTCCTGAATAATGAGGACTCTGCTATAATGTAAAACCCTTAATGTTGAAATTAGTGCGAAGATTAATAAAAGATGGAGTAATGCTTTTGGAGGCTTTATTGGACACTTTGAATTCGCCTTTTGACGTCCAAACTCTGGATGCTGTCTCTTCCGGAAAAGTCTCATATAACTCGGTCGGAGTGAAGCCCGGGACTTCTGAATGTTTCCATTTGCTCCGCTGGCTTTCCCTTTTGTTCCCTCCTCGTTTCCCCTACATTGCTCCCGCACAGTTACTCTCGTCTTTAATCGCATTCTGCCGCTCGAGTAATTAAAATGCTACGGGTAGAGAGGCATTAGCAATTCCGGACGAGAGGAAGAAGTTTTCTGATCAATGTCCGAGGGAGTGGATGGAGATGCTGGTGTTTAATGCAGTAGAGATGAGTAAATGTTGACTCTATCCCAGCAACGACTATCTGTTTTTAATGAAAGCCACCAACGAGTCTATCTTCTCGCTGCTTCGATCGATAAATCATCATTTTATAGAAAAACGAAAATACTGCTCGCCTGCGACGTTCATATTACGAATCATGTGTACAAATGTCTTGATGGATAAAGCTCAACGGTCCTCCACGTACAGAAAATTGATTCCCAGTCATTTGTAAAGCCACTCGGGACCAAGTAACCCTCCTCTTTTGATTTCCAACGACGAATTCGGCCCGAGGGATGGATCAGAGTCCCGTGCATAAGGAAATGAGAGACTTTTTGGAAGAACAGGAAACTCTGTACTGGCTTGAGAGCCAAGTGTTGGCAATACTTTGTTTTTTTCTTTCGCCTGTCGGTTAAGTAAATTGGTTGCTCGGTCGGGGGTGTGCGAGGGCTCTTGTGACTCGATCATCATTGTTTATATTTGGTAAATATATGCACTCGTATGCATAGACAAGTATATATAGGTGTCTATATACATTATGGTACAACGACAGGATACCGATGGATGCGTTGGTTCCGGTATCGACCTGCAGGGCGTGTCTTCCTCACCAGGGAAAGCGCGCACCGTCAACCCCGCACACAAGCGTCTCGCGCTACCCCTTCGATCTCACCCTTACTCCGCGCCACTCGATCTCTCTTTCTCTCTACTCCCCAGTGCTCCCTCCCTCCCTCGCTCTTTGTCGCTACATCGTTCGTTCTTCCTTGTCCCTCCATTTCTATCTATCTCGTTCTCTCATCGCGTCGCCGTGGAAGCTTCGACCACTACGTTCCTGTACGAGGGTCCGCGCACTGCAAAATTCTCGTCCTTTTACCCCTTTCGCCTGCGTAGAGACTCTTATCAAACTTTCTCGCTCTCTCTCTCTCTCTCTCTTCGGGTTTTCCCTTCACGACGTTTTTTCTTGTAGTGTGATTTACCCTTTGTCGGAAATTCTACCTTGAAATTTCGCGCTACTAGGCCACGTTGGCTTCATTTATTTTATAAACTGCACGCAACGACTTTTTGTAACTTTCATGATTTACATTTAACCGTAGAGTTCGCAGTTTATTCAGTCGAGTCTCTCTGGATCGCGAAAAGAATTCGTTGCCCCAATAATTTTGCTTCTTTAACGGTATGGACTTGATTCGTTCTGATTAATCGTCGGTTGAGAAGGTAAATTTCAAAAATTTCCATAATTTAGACATTTGGAAAATAGGCTGAAATAATCGGAGTCTATATCACAGTCAGTCATCTGCGTCTCATTAAACGACCCTCGCCTTTTTTGTTTGGATTTCTCTAAAAGGGAAAGGATCCTTGCGCACGAATATCCCTTGTGGGACATTCCAGCCCCTTGTGAATTATGTTTTATGCGCTATGGAACAGGAAGGAACATGACAAAATTATATTATATGTACCTGCGATTACGGAGCTCTGTATTTCTATATATTCCGCGCGTACCGAGTCTTTGCTACCCTCTGGATTCAAAGCACGAAAAATTAAGACTTTCGAGGGGGAGAAAATGTTTACGTTTCAATCCGGGTGGTCGCGACTATAAAGGAAATTTCGGTCACGGCAGTTGCTAATGGTCGTTGCCTATTACGAGTCCATTTCGTTGATTACCAACTCCCCTGATTAAATACCTCGATGGTTATAACGTGGAAATTGTTTCGACGCCTTTATACTCGCGTTATTGTTTTTCTCTCACATTTGTTTGTTTTTGTTTTTGAAAATCTCCTGAATCGCGCAATGAACGAAGCAAAATTCTTTGATTCTCGTTCGTTATTTTTTGTCTTTTTTCTGTTTTTTTTTTTTTTAGACAGCCCGTTGATTCTCCTTCTTGACCATCTCGATGGTCGATTCAACGCGAATAAAATATTTCATCAAACTATATATATTCTCGGCCTCGGACGCCAAACTTTCGGGGATGATTCTCGCAGGTAATAAAGTTTGCATATTCACAATATCTATGGAAATTTATTCATTTTGCGAACTCAGTGATTCGACATTCACCTGATACTCTTCAATATTTTTTCTTGTATATTTTAATAATAATGCTCGTCGGGAAAACACTGAAATAACAAATTGCAACTTGCAAATTGAAAGTTCACTTTATAGAGAAATTCGGTTTTATCAATACCAAATTTTTCATGGAGCCTTCGTACGCGAGTGACAGCGCGAATGGCTTTATATTACAAACCCATTCTCGACGCCCGCTTTTTCGAAACTAGTCCAGAAAAAAATATAAAAACTGTATACAGTTTCACCAGAATATTCGTTTCACCGCGACATTTTTCAATTTTTATGAAAATGCTTGCAAAAATATTGTAAACATTTTGATCGATTGTGAAATTTGCTGAGATTCTCGTCGAAGTTTGAAATTTTTTCAAATTTCCAGTTCACTAAGTTCTGCATTATTTATCGCTCACCGTTCGCGACCTCGTTGTTTATTTTTGTATCGCAACAGATGCAGTTCGCGAATCGGGGCGATTCGTGATTTAATAATTTCAGAATTTTCTTGTCGTTCCTAAAATTGATTAATTAATCAATACCCGTTGTCAGAAATGGCTGACTGCGCTGTTTAGGCTTTCAAATTTTTCATTTCCGCTCTGCTCTCCGATTGGCCGAGACTACCCCCGAGTCCATGACTAAATATTGGCTGCTCTGCTCTGAATAACATTATCACAATGAATTATTTACTATTTCTATGCAGGATATGCTTATCACCTTTTCCACTGTACACATTGTAGGGAAATACTTTATTCTCGCACTCGTATAACATCGTCAACATCCCTAATTATCCCGCGAGATTAAAGGCTTCGAAGTCAAAGAGCATTGCAAATTATACAGCGGAGTCTCTTCCTCTTTCGCTCTCTGCGTCTCTTGTCACCTTCCATTAACTTCGAAGCGACAACACGCCTACTGTGAAGTTTCCCCGCGTTGTCGAGAACGGTCTCCATTCAGCATTGAAATTCAATCGAAAATTAAACAGCAATCCGTAAATGTCTCTGTGGTGGGACGAATTTTTTTTCTCTTCATTTTTTTTCTCGATTCAACTTTCGTGTATCGCGGAACAGAAGGTCCGCATGAAAAATATTCATCCTCTCGACAGGTGTGAAGATATTCCAACCGTTACAAAGCCCTGAAAGTTGCTTTTTTGTCATTATTCAACGGGAAATAAAAAAAAATTGTTGAGAAAATTATTCCGGAATCGACAATGAAGAAAAAAGTGTAGCTTTTGAGAGTGAAAGAAAAATCGAGCGTTTGAATAACTGAATACAGCGGGCGAGATATAAATAAATCGTAGAGAAATATATAAAATGAAATATTTGCATCCTCGGCATATTTTCCTTACGTGAAAAATGTTTTTCCTACAACGACGACAAACTGAAATGAACGTAATCCAAAATAAACAACCTCGGATTATCGTGTATTGCGAAATTTCCGATAGAAAGCAATTCCACAGGAAACTCAAGCAAACATAAAGTCTTCTCTTAGCCGAGACGCTTTTTCAGGATTGTCATTAAGGAGATACGATTGGTTCCTCGTAACCGAGAGAGGGTTTAGATTCAAAAGCTGCAATTGCCTCTGTTCCATTGACTCTGGCGCCATGAAAAAATGAGTTCTGCTTCATCAGACGCATTGATCGCTGAGCAAGACTCTCACCTTAAAACCAGAAATTGTCTATTTTTCGAATTTATCTACGAAAATGCGAGTTTTTTGAAAAATCCTTGAACCTCTTTTTTTGTTCATCAAACTAGTAACGATAGCCCTCAACACCGAAGAAATTCTCTCCCAACATTATTTCCATCGCGATAACTTTGTCACTGGCGTTTCCGCACACCATGCAACGAGTTGCAGCATCCGTAAAGTTATTTCGATCTAAATTTGTAAACACAAGATTGCTCGAGTTAGCTCGGATGATCTCTCAGCGTGGAAGTGAAAATCCATTCGGATGCAGGACTCGTTTCAACAGCACTGTGTATTCGGTTCAGTGAAGGTATTAGTAACTGCATCTCGCGAATAGTATGGTAACGATCTTTGGATGCTGACACATAGGTCAAATATATATAGACACGAGGCATCTGAGCTGAAGGATATATATCTGTGTGTGGAATTGGGAAAAGCGAACAGGGAGCACCTGTTGTCGACTCGAGACTTGCGATATATATACATGCCCACAAAATGCTGTACAATATATATATCTCCATATATGTATATAAACTGTAAACTCTCAGGTGGATAAGCTTATGGGAACAACTTGCTGGCTGGATTCGCGTAATATGCGCTTGGGAGAGTTTCGATATTCGAGGAGATGTTGCGCGAGTGCTGCATGAGAACAGTTCCGAAATTAGCGTAAAGTGAGAAGCGTGCAGTTATGTACCAGGTCACGTAGATAAACAAGGCGTTCTTTACCGATCGAGCCACGTTTTACAGTCTCTCGATATCGCAAATATTTTTCATTTGCATCTGGCTTGTTCTAATAAAACGAACCGTACAGAATATCGACGTTGAATTATTGTTTTCCTTTTCCTGCGCCAGCAGTGCGCACTGTGTGTTTCCTGCTGCGCTTATTTTCTTCCAAAATGGAATATTACGAGACTCGAGTGTGCTTTTTTCTTCTTTTGCATTCCCAGCGTGCTCATAAATTTCATTACGTTTCGTTCGGATTCTTTTTTCCTTGAGTTATCGAGAAATCTTTGAGTTTAACTGTTTTTATCGCGAGCCAAGAATAGTTTGAACGCGATGATTGAAAAATTCGTTATCCGTTCGGTTATGTGTTCAGAATGGAGAGTAAGTTGCGGAAAGATTGCTGGAGTACGCTTGGGAGTGTGTGTTGTGGCTGTGTGTGAGAAAAAGGCGGCAGCGTTCGGAAAAAGCGCTTCTTCAGTGTGGGAGAATAAGCAGGCAGCAGAAATATTTGGCTTTTCAGTGAAAGATTGAGAAAACAAGGAGGAAAAAAGTTGGACGCTCTCGGAAGCAGGAATAGTTTTTCGATGATGTCTAGCGGCTGCTGGTTTGATTTTTAAAACGTCAATGACCGCAGCAGCGTGTGCATGAAAATGGATGCTGCATGTAGAACGAAAAGCGATCCGAGCTTTCCTTTGTTTTCCGGATACTTTGCCGACCTCTTTGTTTTTCCTTCGTCCTCGCGAGGCCGAAGGAAAACTCTCGAAAATGTGTACAATCTCGGAGAGCTCTGCTCTTTCCGATGGTCTCGCCTTTCTGCTGTCTACTCGTACTTTTTTCTATACGTTCCTGTTTCTTTTTCTTCTTCTCTGCTTACTTTTTCTTTTAATTTCCTTTTTTTTTGTTGTTTTTTATTCTTTCTTTTGCCAGCGTTTTGTTACTGTGTGTTATTACCGACAGAATAGCTGCGCAGTTTTCGAGCTTCTGTGCTTTTCCTATCCTTCTCGCTCGCTCGACTCGCCGAGTATAAAGAGCACCGAGCAATTCAGTACACACGCGTGAGCTGACCTTTCTCCGCACGGTGCTGGCTGAAAAAGACAGAAAAAATGAGAGCGGGAGAACGAGAGAGGGTGTAATGAACGTTGCCCGTTTCGGAAATAACGAGACGAGAGTGCGCCTGGGAAAGAGCGCGTATAAAAAGAACCTGAGTGTATCCTCCAGCCGCACGATATATACTGTACACATGCACTTACCTTCCTACAATATGTACATGTGTACACTCCGATGGGGGTAGAAAAAATCCTTTTTTTTTGTTTTCAATGTTTCCTCCTCCATCGACGTCGTTCGTTCATGTACCAAAACATTATCATTTTTTCTTCCTCGTGAATCTTCGCTCTTGGCTCGAGTGTCAAATTATTTCTCGCACAGATCCTCAGGATTTTGACTCTTGAACGCTTAAGTTTAACGAAAAGCAAGATCACGTGAGCCTTGGGCAATTTCGCTGGAAGTCAAAAAACGAGGGTAGAAAAGCCGCGGTTCTAGGATAAAAAGATTTCTTGAGCATCTGCGATCGATTGACATGAATTTTCGAGAAAAACTTGAAAATGATTATTTCATCATTTTCATCGATGAGACCGAAGCAGGCTCTCGGTTTCCGCGCACGATGTGTCCGAAACGTCGAAGACATTGTTGCGAAATTCTGGCAGATAATTGTCGGAAACAGACTCGTGTTTAAATTTTCGGAGCAGCCCTCGATTCCAGCGGCTTAATTTGCTCCCAAAATTGAACCGGTCTGCATTTCCACCCTGTCAATTTCAATTCCATTGTTCGTAGCCATGGTCCATCTTCTCGGTCACAGCTATTCGGAGTATAAATACATGTATACGTTTATATTTAGAAATGTGTGTGTGTGCGGATGGAGGGGTGTGTGTTCGTGTTTGTGTGTGTAAACCATATCCACGAAGGTTCAGTTGCGTTGTTGACTTGTCAAACGATAGTCCCTCGTCGTATAACGAGAACGGGGGTTCGCAGGGGGTAGACGCGGGTCAAACCAGGCTCCGAAGGTAACGCGACGCTTTGCATAAACCACAGTGACACAGTTTGCTTTTGCACAATCGATATCTTCCGTCACGTATCTCACGCTTCTCTATGCGTTCGTTCCTATATATGGGACATTTCTCGCAAAATGGAGATTTTCACGTGGTGCGAATAACGCGCTATTTCTTTATTTGATTTATCGAGTTCCATTGGTTGGCAGTAAATTGAAAAAATGGATGGTAGCGTGGAGAATACTGATGGGAAAGATTCGAAAAAGCTTCATAATCTTGTCTGGTCGTTTAATGGAGAAATGAATTACGTGGGACAAACGGATTCGATTAAAATCTTGCGACTCCATTGATTGGCTTCGTAGTTTTCAATTCGATGGGAGTAATTTCTTTGAAATTCAATTACAAGCTTTTCTTTTCGTTCTGCGTTAGAATTGGAAATTAACTTGTTGAATTAATTCTTATTCCCGCGTCGTACTTAACGCTGCGTTTTTGGCCAACGCAGTAGCAACGCCACGGTCGATTGGATTTTGAATTCGAACGTGCCAGCCCCATACGAATCCATCAATCTTCTTTCTCCTCACGCAATCCATGCGGAGTACGAAACGAAAAAAATCATGCGCACTCTCTGCCAATAGGTTTATTCGTCGCTCTCCTACTATTTATTACTCGTGTTTGACATGTCAACGATAACGATCGACAGAGAAGCAACATAGACCAGGAGAGAGAGAGGGAGTTGCACAGATTTTCATTCAATCTACAAAAATGTTTGGAAAAACGAGGCTTCTGTATTCACAGTCGGTGTGTGATGACATCGTATCGACCTCGACTAGACATACGAGTTTAAACCATCAATAGCAAAACGAGAGCCACAAGCTTAGCCATGGCAAACGTGAATCCTATGCACACATCTGCAATATATACACATTCGTTTCAAACAGAGAATATGAAGCCTCCAGCCATCATTAAAACCGCGCACCAATGCGTTTTGTTTTATACACCCAAACGACCAGTTTCAATTTTTACCTTTTTTCCATCATCGAATTTTTCCACTCTCGTTCATTCAGTTTGTCAAAAAGCCGGAAAAGTTGCGTCTAGTTTGCGTCATGCTCGTGCGTTGTTCATTGCAAATCCATCGCGATTACGCCTAGCGTTGGCCTGGGATCGACGTCTCTGTCAATTTTATAATCAACTCGGACAAAATCTCTCAAGTTTGTCTCGAAAACGTACAAACCAGTTCATTACAAACGAATATTCTCACACGTGACGATCGAGTCGTAAATATCATATTTATAAACGTTCAAGTTCCGTTCATTAAAAGTTGGAATTATGTCTGATGGGCTGCTCCGTTTCACGAGGAAGTAACTTTTCGTTGAATACCGTTGCAAACATCGAGGTAACCTACTCGTGTGAGCAAAGGCAAATAGTCCTCTTAAGGGCATGATTTATTATGCTCGGGAAAACATTTTTAAGGATAAAAAGAAAGTTCAGTGGTATTCGGTCTTTCATGATGTTTGGCTGCTCCCAAAGTCCCCTAGAGTGTTTTTTTTTTTTCGTACTTTTTTTTTCACCTTTCTGTCGCGGAAGATAGTCTCGAATGACTCGTCCAGAAGATTACAGGCTGGGCCATGAACCCCCTCGTTTCGCTCCAACGACGAAAATCGACTTTTCAGGATCTTTTTAAGGGTGTGCCGCACCGATGGGGTGGGATTTTTTTCCCGTTAGTCCTTTTCTTTCTTTCTTCGTTTTTTTTTATCTGGTTGCCATTTATCGCTATATCTGTTCGATCAGTAATTACAGGAGAAACCCTTGATACCTCTTGCTTTCGTACCTAGCGAGGGTGCGACAACTAAAAGCTTCTCCCTTTTCTCAATGTGTCAGGCCATTCAAGAAAAATTGTTCATTCCTGTGAACGAGATAAGGCGAATGTTCCAATTCTCGGACCATTTGAGGTGCTGCAGCAATTTTAACCCTATTTTTTTTTTCCCCCACTAAAAACTTCATTTTTTAATGTAATCTCGTTGAAAAGTTTGGTCACAATAATTTGTAGAAATCGTTCAGCACCCTCCGGTGGCGCCAGGACCGTTTATTTTTCGACAAAAAGAAAAAGCACGAGGAACAATGAAAATTTTATAATCTGCATGGGAATAATTAGTGACAAGGATCGTAAACATTTTTCTATTTCCCAAAGTTCACGACTTTTGTGTGAATTTTTATTATTTTTGCTGTTAAGCGCTTGAATTTGGCGAAGAAAAAAAACGTGGCCAGCACAAGTACAAATTTCAATTAGTGACGCTGAAACCGCGCCAGTATTCGTCGCAGTAAAATCCTCCCCTCCTTCGTAAGGCGAAAATTATGATCTGCATGCGGAGCGTTGCTGCCCAAGTTCTGAGAGAAAAAACCGTCAAACGATAACTTCCCATCGAAATGAAGCTCATAACGTCTCTCGTTTTGCAACGTGGCTTTAAAATGCTCCAACGCAAAAATGTGTGGCTTTGAAACTCTGGAATTCAGCGGGTTCACATTATTAATTTCACTGAAACTTCGCGATGTGTTCGAATCATTTTAATTCTCTCGATAAATACATTTTTGCAACTCGTGGCATTGCAAAAATATTCAGAAATTAGTATTTTTTTTGTTTTTCTGCCCATCGACGACGATCGTGAGATTATTACTGACCATAAATAGGAAAACTGCGGCCCAGCTCTCTTCGTAGAGTGTCTGCTCCTCCAGACATCGAGTTCGCTGTCCTCACAGTCATAGCGAAATATCTTTGGAGAATCAGAAAGGAAAATAGAAAAAAAAGGTTTTGGATGGAAATTTGTCGATCGAGCTGGTCTCTCTGGCCTGCAAGGGTAACTTTCACAGCAATCTGTATGTGGATACACATACATATATTTAAAAGGAGTACAGTATTATAAAGGTTACATCTACTGTACGTATTACGAAGCAGGTAGTGTAGGCGGTAGGTGTACTCTGAAGTTTCGAACCGGTGGTTAGATTCACGGGTTGGCAAGTCTAGTTTATAGCTGGAGGCTTCGAATGCTGTGGTAAAGCGAACGTAGCGCCCCAACAAGCTCCCATAAATTCATTAATCGCCCTGAGGCAGCGAGCAGAGGTCTGCTGAGGTCGAGTACGGGACGTAGTGAGCGCTGTTGGTAGCAGCAGCGGAGAAAGCCCGAACCAAGTGAGGGTAGGATTTTGAGAGGGGGGTTTGAGGTGGAAGGGTGGAATAGGGTTGCGAGATTTAAGCAAATTGCGATTAGTCCGTTAGCTAAATAAGATTATTAACCAACCGGTCTTATTTATGCCTCGGCACAGACCGTTATTTAGATGGATAGAGCGACCAGGCTTTTCGTTTGCTTCCTCTACCATGTGCTCATTCTATACGGACCTCTCTCCCTCCTTTCCTTTCGCTCTGTTTCTCTGTCCCTCTCACAAGCCCCAACACACTGCAAACGCTATAGTAACTAATAGGAATATAGAACACACTGATCCACCAAATACTCCCCCGCTATTTGTAGTTATTTCCCCTTTAACCCCACCATGTCCGGGTGCTGTTCATATTCATACATTCCCTGACATAACCAACCGTCCGTCGCATAGATTTTCATGCAAGTCTCGATTATACCGGACCATTTGCACGCCCCTAAATCTCTATTCTTCAAATGCACTAGTTATGGTTGCTATTTTTTTGTGGGGCATCGTTTTTTTTTATCCGAAGTTAGGTCGAAAGTTCGGGATGAAGAGCGATTTTCTTTTTTACCGACAGATCGATTGATCGAGCCTCGATCTTCTCCGTGGAGATTTTTTTTCAAGCAGATCGTTGATCCAACGGGTAGGAAATTGTCACCAGTCGGTAAGTCTGTCCCCGTGGTTATCGTCCGGATGATCGAGCCACGGGGACCGGTAAATCGATCCTGGTCCATGGATCTCTTTATCGATCGTTGGGCCCCAAACACTCTCACTCAACTGTTCGCCCTGCCAGATGGAGCCTCCGCTACACTTTTGTGCCTCTTCGAAATCTACGAAACTATCTCGCTCTTATTTTTATTTCTGTACCTCCAATAAGGATTGAAAATTCTTGTCGAAATCGCGCCTGGGGCGTAAAAAAAAATCCACGACGACCCCAAATCATTTACGAACCCAGAGGAGACAAGAATATTCCGGAAAACTCCAAAGACTCCAATAAATAGAGAAAATCTCTAATTCTATCAGTGAAAAAGTTTTTCCGATCCATTGTGTCCTGGAAGTGTGTAAGAATTTTGAAAATTATAAAACAACGATCAAATCATTTTTATTTTTGATTCGATTGAAAAAAAAACATGCCGGTTTCATAATAAAAATAATAATCATTGTGATAATAATATAACAATGGATTTCTATTGAATGGTCGAGATGGGAAATCAAATCGCGGTTCAATGGGTACACGAGAGACTCACGCCGACTCGTTTATAATCACCGAAACCGCTTAACGACAATGCAGAAGCGAAGGGCGGGGGGGGATTAGGGTGCATACCACCTTCGCTTCGTCGTACTATCGCGGAATCTAAAGGTGCCTCCGAGATACGATCAATCCACCGAATTGATTGTCCCTTGTCCTTCATTCAAATCCCACGACCAGGTTTTTTTTCTTCTCTCTCTCTCGCTTTTGCCGCCTCGTTCCTCCGGTCTTTTGGGGGACAATTTAACTTGTGGCCCATATACACTGTGACGAAAATAAACTTTTTCCAAACTGCTCACAAACGATCAAATTTCGGATGATACAGTTTTTCAATCCGAGAATGTTTTTTATTTATTTTTATCATACGTCATAGCAGAGTACTCGGGGGATTAAGCACAACAACGATTATTGCTGATGGAAAAATCGATGCAATTAAAATTCACGATTTTCGAAGTAAAATTATGAATTTTTTTTTTTTTTACAATTCTGAATCAAAGTCAGCACTTTGTTTATTTATTTTTCGTCCATTCTCGTGCACGTTTACGGAAAATTCATTCATCGTGCGCCAGATTTTATTGAATCGATAGAAAATCGTCAGTTATCAATAAAAATTTATCACTTCTATTATTTTTGTTGGAAAATGATTTTTGTTTTCAAATTTTTGGAACCAGGTGGATAATTTGTTGTAAAGGATGATATGGGAGTTTGCAGTTGTGTGAGATTCTGTCTTGACACCCTGTATAAGCGTCGTCTTAGAAAGTAGGGGTGGAGAGGACGCTGACCGGTTTGACATATTTTTGGGTTTCTTTGTATTTCTGTTTGCTACCCACTCAAGCCCACTGCTCCGTTTGTCAAACGTTCTGGAGAATCCCCTTCCTCTTTCCTTCTCGCTCTTTCTCTCGCGGTCTGTCTCTTTTTTTCTCCTCGTTCTCGTTCAATCTCCATTGTTGCCCTTTAGGGCCACGAAGCAGGGAGGATTCCCACAGTATGCCTGCGATCGTCAGAGCCCACTACTCCCGTGGTGCTCTATAATAAAATGAAAAAAAAATCGTCTACAATAGATCAGGACTACCTGAACAGAGGAAAACTTTGGAATTCCTTGGCTATTCCTTTTTCTCCTAAACATCGACTGTATCAGCTGACATTCCGTCTATATATTCGGAGTCACGAAATTTCTATGAGATTTACTTTTTCATCGCGTTAAAGTCGCTCCTCTCGCAGTCTTTTTTTAACGTTTCAATTTCGACGTTTGTATTTGACTTCCGCCATGAACCAGAATGCTTCTCAGCGAGTCAACAGCCCGGACGCTGCGTTTCTCCATCAAATTTTATTTCCACAACAGAATTATCAATTTCTCGCTTACTTCGCAAACGCCCGATGACTCTCCAGGCTAAAATTTGACTTTGTCTCATTTTTTACGCACGTGCAAAAATTTCGAGTTAAAGATTTCTGTCCCTTCATTTCATGCTCGTCGAAGCTTACGAAATTGGGGACTCGTACAAGTGGCTGATTTATATTTAGGGAAGCTGAAGATGGAAAAGTTATGTGGATATAAAAAAAAGGACAATAAATATTATTACACCAGGCAGCAGTAGTCCTGCCAGCCACCAAATCCAGGCAGGAATATTGTTCCTGACAGTAGCTGCTGGAAGCTGACCGTAATCCCACCGTGATCGTAAAACTTAACAAAATTTTCAGCCGCATCGAGAAAAAGATGTTTTTTTTTGCAATGATTTATTGCGTATTTCATTGCTTCGGCAACATTCGGTAAGGAGATACAGGTAGAGAGAGAAAGAGAAAGTGAGCCTGGAGATGGAATTACTGACCTAAAGCGAGAACAAGGGTGAGATTGGTCAAGGCCATGGGATTTATGGCTCTGACCCCGAGATACTTTTGTTCTTCATGGTACTCAAAGCGTGCGTTGTAAGAACAACCCTTCATATTTTCCAGAAGTCTACTATTCGCTTGACCCACTTTGAGATTTTTCGACTCTTAGTAAATTCTTGAAAATGCGCCAACGTCTCACGCGCGTACCCTGTAAACCATAAAACGAGGGTTGATTTTTTTCGGATTTTCTACGCAACCGAATATTTCGCCATTTCGAATAGGAATCTGTCAGTTTTTTTAAAAAAGCTTCCCACGATGAGCGATTCCGAAAATAAATTTTAACCGGCGTGAAAAGCGCTTCGAGAAAAAAGGGTAATAAGGAAACTTTGAAGGTGTGCAGTGTAACAAAAATTATGGCGTTTTTTTCGAAGAAAAATGATTCAAAGTTTCGATCCTCTGTCGAGGTGATAAAATTGCTATTTCCTACTGCGTAAAACTTCAAGGATGCGGAGAAGCGGATGGAAAAACACGTAATCGATTTTTTGCCTCCAACGCGAGGTGCGATTTTCGATAATGTAAGCATATACAAGGGACACAAAGAGAGAGGATCGTTTGATAGCCAAATATTCGAGAGGAGAGAGAGTTTCGGAAAGAGGGCGACGTCAGCCGTTTCTCTCGTCGTTGTAACGAAATTTTCAGTAACATCAGCAGTGCTCCTGCCACTGTAGAGAGTTAGACAACGCGGTAGAGAAAATGAAGAAGAAGGAGAAGGACGATGTGAAGAAGAAAAAGGTGGAGAAGAAGGGAGGAAAGAAACAGCGATAGAGAGGGAGAGAGGGAGAGAGAGGGGGAGGAAAAAAAGAAGCAGTATAAAGAACCCATATCATTGGAGGATCTTTTCGATTTCCACAGCCGAACCGAATTTCATAACGTGTGACGCGGGCAATAACTGCGATATGGCGGAATAGAACATATCGCCTTGGGCGACGTTGGCGTCCTCCCTTTCTCTTATTTCTTCCCTCTTTGCTCACCGCCGCCCTGCTGCTCTTCCGCGCGCTATCTCCACGTTTTTTTTGTGCTCTTTTTCGATTTTGTCCTGAGATCCGCGGAGGGAAAGCGAGAAGGGAAAAGGGCGGAAGACTGCGGGGACAGGGAGAAAGAGAGAAAGTGGAAAAGCATCGCAGCATCAGCAAACGCTTGGCAAAGAGCGTTCTTTGATACGTTACGAACGCGGGGATGGTTTCTTTCTCGCGACTGTCTCTCGTTGCTTGCCGCACTAACCCAGGGGCGTTGAAGAGAACGGGATGACGATGAGGAGGAGGATGCGATCGAGTTGGCAATGTATAGAGATCCTCGCCGCATTTTTCCTTTTCTCTTTTTTCCGCTTGTGCGTTCTCATACTCAAACCTCGTAAAATCCACATCTATCCCATTTGCCCGTAGTAGTGTGTGCTTTGCTCTGCTGTGGGTGGGCTCGTGTCTCTCGCACCATCCTGGATCCGTGCTACGTGATACGAATCGCGAATTCATTTTATTTTCAACCCTTTCAACCAACGTAGGCGCTGCCCCAAACCATCATCCCCATCCTCACATATACCTACATCCCTTTTTTTATTTATAACACACACATTTATACAGAGAATGCTTTTTTTCTCACACCTTCCAACCAAAAGCGACCGACGAGCAGGTGTGCGGTAACACGACTTTATTCAGCGGCCACAACCCTTACGCGTCAATGCTTCTCTTCATAACATACACTCTCTATATGGGCCATTCGACACCAAGCTTTACTCATTTTCCTTTTGCCTGGACCTTATCATTTTCATCCTTCGACCATATCCGTACAACACCGGAGCATTCACTCGCTGTTTTTGAAGCGACCTCTACGAGTTTTTTCTTCGTCTCCTGGATGCCGCCACCTCGTGGAAAAATTGAATAAAGTCTTTGGAGTCCTGTCATTTTTTTTCCATGGTTTCGTGGAGACTCTGCAATTTGGTATCACGTTCATTTTGTTTTTCATTTTAATTGAAAAAATCTCGAAGAGGTTCGAACGAATCGCGACGCTTGATTATTTGTGACTTCCGGAATCATATGGAAGCAGGAATTGGAGCAAATCCGAACTTGCGGCTTCAAAAAAATGGAAACTTGGTTGCATTTTCTTTTCCGCGAGTGAATTTGCAAGAAAAATTTTATTTGCTCATTGGATTTTGCACGCATTTGCGTCAATGGCTTCCGTGTTCGGAAAAACGTGCATCTGGAAAGGTTGCAAATTAAGAGCGATAAATACATCAATTTTTTTTGCACTCTCGAATAAATCAACTCGCATGGAGTGAATGGTGAAATTGTTTAGTATGCGAATCACGATGGCTCACATGCATGGCACGTGGATGCAATGCGATCGAGGAATGAAATGCATAGATAGAAAATAGAGTAAGAAAAGCGAAGCGTGCGGGGCACGAAGGAGGACAGAGGAAACGAACCACATCCAGATTTCGAAAGGGATCACATACTGAAATTTAACAAACTATATGAGAATTTCTATCCACGAGCTTCCTGGCGTTTCCAACTTTTTTTATTTCTCGTTCAACATCGAGATGAAAAAAAAAAAAATATGAAAGTTTCCAATACGCCGCGCGACCTAAATTCCAAATTTTTCGTATCTTTTCGGTCCAGTTCCCGCAGATGAACGTAACGAGAATTTTTCATTCTCAATTCCCGTTTCGAAAGAATTCACTCATCCTATTACCCTCGTTCCTCAATCCTCGTACCAATAGGATCCTCTCTTTAACAACATGTTCGTTTTCCTTTTTCATTCCGATAATATATTTCGTTAGAATTCTCGACAAAGTTTCAAAAACACCAGAGACGAAAGGAGCTCGAAAAAAAATTCACCGTGACAAAGCTTTCTCCATGAGGAAGCGAAATTACCAAAAACTTCAAATGCTCTCGAAGCCACGATAAAACTTGACAATAAATTTAGTTCCTTTCCTCTCAGTGGTCAGCGACTCAAAAAGCTTTGTCAATAGTTGCAATGTGTGGTATACGATGGAAGTTTTGATATAGCATGTCATGATTTATTGACAATCAATTTGCCAGGGAATTGCACTGTCTCGATTTGCTCGCGTCTCCTGGCACTTGATCTTCTCTATGGAGTTGGACAGCGAAGGTCCTCCAACTTTTCTCAACTTTAATCACACGTCAATGTTGTAGGACGAGAGACTTCCTCCGAGACTGTATGTGTGTGTGTGTGTGTTAGCTTCATGTACGGTGAATATAAAAGGATTGTTCCGGTAACAAAAAGTGAACGGTCTCTCGTTACAACAGACTTTATTGGTTTGACGTGATACGTTCATGACATGACGTGTGTTGCTCTCTCCTTCTCTGTACTAAAAAATTAATGGAGGGCTTTTTCTGCCTTAGATACGAGAGGCAATACGATTTTAGTGTCGAGCATTAGTGCAGTATGTACTTTATGTGCTCGCGATACATAGGACGAATCTTAAATGTTCCTCCACGCTCAATTGTTTCGCAATAAATAATTACTCACTTTCTTCCTCTCGCTCGCTCTCTGTTTAGAAGGACTCTTGTAAATATCAATGTTCGATTGTGCTGGAATTAGTAACGCGAGGCAAAAATAGCTTTTGGAGAAGAAAACATTTTGACGATCGATTGCCTACCAAAATAAATAAACCTACTTATTCCGTGGTCGGGTGAACTCTGGATGAAGGATCGATGTCGATGACTCAATTGGGTCGTCACTAAAAAAGGGAGAGCTGCTTCTAATGTCTTTCAGACTCGTTTTGTTCAACCAATTCTCTCATGAATTTTCTATGACATTTTTCAATCAAGGAAACTTGAGAAGTTTCCTGCAAATCTCCGGCATATGCAACATGTGCAGCATCCAATCAGACTCTCTCTTTCTCTGTCTGCTCTGCCTCTCTCTTTCTCTCTGATATTGGATCGTATACGAACGTTATTTGGAACGACACACATGCATATACATTGGCTGGCAAGGAGCATATTAAGCGGCAGATCGAATTAGGACGTGATATTCCAAGCAAATACTCTATTAGTTGCTCATTATTTGCTCGAATAGAGTTGCGCTCCTGGAAGCTCCAAGATTCTGCTCCGAATCGAAAGCAAAGGCATCGCGAAAAGCGTCGTCAATGTTCTCGGCTGTAGCTATACGTTCGAACGCATATATATATATGTTTGTAATAAAGGTAACAAACCTTCTATAAACTCCGCGGGCTCTATTACCCGTAGGTAAATGAAGAGCCATTTATTCGTGCGTTATAACGACCCTATATATTCGAACGTTTCGGTGATCGCGCGCGACCCTATAATCTACGACCTCCGCCGCTGTTCCACGATGGGGAATCGATTATTCCACATTTACACTATTATTCGCCATATATTGTCACGAACGGATCGTATATACGATCTCGCCATGTGTATGGCCACGTGAATATAGACCGTGCGACGAAAAACACATTTTTTTTTTTCAATTTCTACTTTTGTTTTCCAAGAGAAATTCCTGAGCATCTCGTTTGTCCTCATTTCGCTGTATTCGTGTAACTTTATTTTTTTTTACCTGTTCCGGTAGCCTGGGGTCACAAATGACCCCATAGTTTTGAAAAATTCATATCTCCGGTCAAATTTAACGTTAAGGGTTCAACTTGGGCTCATTCTCTTCGTTTTTTAATGCAGGATCGTGTGAGCTTGGGCTAATTTCGCTTGAAGTCGACAAATTAGTTTTTTTTTATTTTATTTGTGTCGGGAAATGTTTTCCGAATATTTCTCCCTGATTGACGTCGAAATATCCCATTGCATTCATTGATTACTACGGTGAAGATCACTTCGGGAAAATATCGAGTTCGCACCGAGCGTTGGGAAAATGCAAGCCTTTTTTTTTACACTTGGCATTGTTGTTTATGGGTCACAGTTATTTAGGACGTAAAGTGTCGCTTATTGTACGTTGCAGCTGCATCAGCTCTGATAAGCTAATCACTCCGCATATACGTGGCAAAAATCATGCATAATTTGGGAAAGAGAAGCGGGAGGAATATTCAACAGAAACATTTGGGAATCAGGGTGCATGCACCGAGCAGGCAAGAAAATTGGGGGTTATCAGGAAATGGAATTGATCGATAACTCGATACGATGCGGCGTTGGAATCACATGAAAATTTGGAATTCTCGTTTTTAGGTCAATTTCTAAAAGCGCTCGAAACATTGTTCGATCTTTTCCATCATTTCCGCAACATTGTGTTGATAATAAAAAGAACGAAAAGCGTTAACGATGCTTTCAAATTATCAAGAGCCAATAACCAGAAAATTTCAACATTTTATTCCAATTCCAACAGAGTTTCAGTTGTTTTTTTTATCAAAGAATACTCCCGCCGAGACTGGCTTGAGAATTATCAATACCGATAGAATTTCCAGTTTTTATTAATTTTTTAGTTTCGCTATTTTTTTATTTGGATGCCTCAGGAAATTCTTCCAATTTATTTGATCGCCAGGTCGAGTTTTTTTCTTCCATCGATACACGCATCCACGGCAGTTGGCATTTCGATACGAATGGTTCGAATATCGAAATGACTTTTTGTTGGTTTCGGTCTCTTTCCTTTTCTTGCAAAGAAATCGGAGTACGCGAGACGAGAAAATTAGGGAATGATACACATAGCACGAGAAAAGAGAAAGAGAGTGCGAGGGAGGCAGAAAGAGGAAGAAAAGAGATTCATAGAAATGTGTGACTGCGTTGCACAGAAGCGAGCACAGCCCAGCCTCCCATGAACGAATTAGGTACAGGGTGCAAGAACGCCAGATGCGAGACCACACACACAAGTGGTTATATCGAGCGTGTGGTCATCATCAGGTGACAAATAGTGTCACTCAGTGGAAGAGAGAAAGAAAAAGAACAAGAAGAAAAAAAAGGAAGAAAAGAAAGAGAGGCGAGGCGCGGCGAGGGAGAAAAATGTTGACGTCGCTCTTGGCGGGCTTTTGAGTTTCACCGAATAGAGCGAGCAACATATATGTATCGGAAATATATAATACATAGGCGGGACGATATTGGCATCAACCCACAAGAAAAAAAAATAGGAAAGGAGCCCACCCTGTGGAGACTTCACGCGAGTCAAAATGCGATCTCCCAGCACGAAGTCCCTCGATACATTAAATAAAATATAAAAAATCATTATTTTTCATTCAGTTATTCATAGAAAGAAGTATCGAACATAGAAAAGAAATAAACTGTGGTTTCTATAATAATATCGCAAATTCTAAAGACGATATTTTCTCAAAGTCATTATGATTTTTCTTTGTACTTTTATTCTTTTGGAAAATAGACACGCTTTCGGACCAGATGCTCTCAAATCTTTTTGAGGCCATAGATGATACACCTCCCCACATGCCAGAATTTTCCTAGCACGTGTTCCAATTTTTGCTCATCGATAAGATATTTTTTTTTTACTTTCAACAAAACTGATTAATTTTTTTTCCGTTTTGAAGAAAAATGTGCAAAAATGACGTTTTCATAGTTTTTCAATTTGATGAGCAGGCACCTTCAGGAACACGTTAAAATTCTCGAAAATGGCTGCCACTCAAGGGCGTTCACGAAATCGTTGAATGTTTTGGGTTCGTGCTGGTAAATCTGCTTTGTTGAGTTTCTTGTTGAATATAAGAAAAGAAAAAAATAGATAGATCGCTGTTGTTGTAGGAAAATTGTTGGGTCACGACGGGATATGGCTCGAGTACGCGGTCAGAGTGCGCGGGTGTGTAGCAGTGTCAGAAGTCGTTGACGAATCACTTCCTCTCGTGCACGAGTCAAAATGCTCGCGAGGAAACGTATAATCATTAAACATTTTTCGGAAACGGTACACGCAGTGAAAAGATAATTAGCCTTTGCTTTTCCGGACCCTTATTTTCTCCCTTGAGGGAAAAGTTTTTTCGAAATCATAGAGTGAAACATCCGGTTATTTTGGCAGCAGAGAACTAACGAGTACGAAGAGAATTTGACAAGAAAAACAATCGAAATAAAATGCCGAAGATTAATTTCGAATTCAGCGAAAATGTGAAAAAACAATCGCTTTCGATTAAGAAAGCAGAATCGTGATCGGATTTAAGACGCGAATTGAAAAAAGGTCCCGAGTCGGTCCAAAAGCCCCGGAGCGAAAGATCGTGAATTCTTACATTTGTTTAAAATCAATTACTCCGAATCGAATCGGTACCACGTTGCTGGCTGACAGAAGCCAGAATAATTTTTTTTCTCTTTTTCGTCTCTACGCGGAGACTAGGGATCGGAGACTGCACGTATAGATTGGTGTATAAGCTGTACAGTATTTACTGAATTGAAAAGGCGCCTTTATCTGTTCCCCAGTAATTTGCTTTACACTGTGGAAGTGAACGAGCGCGTGCGTATTGTTCGTATCGGTTCGAGAAGCGGAGTAGATGAGTAGCAGCATCCCTTCCCTCTTCCCAGCGCGGCAGTTTCCCTTGCAACGTTCGCGACTTTTATTTATTTTTTTTCAACCCTTCGTGAGGCTCCATCAAAAGCGAAAGAGAGAAAAAGCCGAGAGACGAGAGGCGAGACGGCGAGAGCGAGAAAGAAGAGCAAATGCGGAGGTGCTGAGGGGTGAGGAGGAGGAGGGAAAGGGAGGACCCGCGAACTGTGTGCGTGCGAGCTTGAGTACACAAGTCTCGAGCAAACACTCGACGTCTCTCGTGTTGGCAGACGCAAACTCAGTGGGGAAAGATACAAGGGTAGTACAAAGGAACGTTCCGCGAGGTGAACTTCGGAGTACGAGGAGAGTAAAAGCAATGGCCGAAGCGCAAAAGAGCACAGAGAAGATCCAAGCCCCGAAAGACGAATGATAGACTGCGAGACGAATAGAGAAATAGTTATATGCGATGCACTTCATTTCCGATTCCGTATACAAAGCGTAGCAGGAAACACGCTTAACTTTTTTCTGAGTCTTTCGAACCTCGTGACTCTCATTGACCTGGTTAAGTCGTTCTATAAATGTCAATATTCTGCTCCATCCACTTTGTATCTATAATTATACGTTTAAATATGTTTGAGCCAAATCTTGATGAAGAGCCAAAAATTATCATTCCTTTTCTCAACGAGCAATGCAATCGTGGGTGGCCCATGAAAATGATAAAACTGTCAATAAAACGATCGATTTAATCACCAGTTAAGGAAGAAATATCGCGAAAAATAATTTCTAGAAAAAATGTCCTTATGTGTGTGTGTGCATGTTCTGGCACTGTAAAATTCAAACGTTTATAACTCGAGAGCGGTTTGAGCTACAGGGCTCCCGTTTTGCACAGATGTTAATTCATACAAGCTCGTCATTCTCTGAGAATTTTATCGGAATCACTAGAAAAATACGAATTTTGTGGCATTTTCAAATTTTCGAAAAAAATCTGTCGCTGCTCCTAACTTCTGCAAATTTTGAGATGCATTACTAATTTTTTTTTTATAAATGGAGCATCATAATAGAAAGGTTGGTGTTGAATTTGGAAAATATCGGTTGAACGGTTTGAATTTAATGATTTTTTGAAATTTTTATTCGCCTTTTGACCTACAAAGTTGCAGGGGCGTTGTAAATATATGTTTGTGTGCGATGTTAAATCATTTTGCTGTGGCCGCTTGAAGAGGCACTTGTAAGAGCCCCAATATTCGCCCACATGCATATAAGGGGTTCTTATACGAGCATGTATGTTGCTCCAGAAGTGGTGCGAAGACCAGCTGCGCAATAAGATATCTCGAGTGTTTTATAGGGCGGTCTGTTGTTCATTAAACACGCCTGCACTCTACACTCCCTTTTCCTCTCTCTCTCCAGCTCGCAATGTGTAACAGTTATCGGAGGTTAGTTCAGCGATAACCACCATAAAGGCAGAGGCCCGAAGAAAGCTGAATGCAAAGCACTTGTCTGTCAAAATTACGAAGCAAAATTAAACGATCGCGATTTAATAATATGGAGAAGCGAATAATTGAAAATTATGTGATTATTTATTTGCAACGTTTTTTATAAAAGTATTTTCAAGCGAAAATAGTAAAACGGATCGTTAACAATTAAGATTTACGAAACTCTCAATATTTCTGTGCACGTTGGTCGAAATAATATAAAAAAATTGCAGTCGAAAACTTGGATCTGTTGCGATGATCGTACGCTCTCAAAAAGTACAAGTAATTAGAGAAAAATGTGGAATATGTTTGGAATTTTAGAACATGGAAATACTTTTATTTTAAAATGAAAATTGTTGGTAATTTTGATCGAGGTTGCGCTACTTTTGACTGTGTACTAAACGTGTAGCGATCTATGGACTTGCGAGTTGATTTCGTTCGGTCCGTGCAGTAGCCAGACTAGCTGCAATATTGACCCAGTTGAGAAGTTCAAACAAAAGCTCACCCTGCCACCTTATTAAGAAATTCGGTGGCTGTATAAGCCCGGAACGGAGCACCGCGTTGGTACAGCACCATAGGGAGGGAATATAAATCTGTGGTCAGCTCGGTAAACGTGTGTGTGTGTGAGTCAATACAGTGCAGAGGAAATATACCACCGGAGCTCGCAATATACGCTTTTTGTTTTCCTTTTTCGTTTACGCTCCACGCCAGAGCTATTGTTCACAATGAAATAACATTCTAAAGTACCTCCCTCATTGATACTGTTTGAAAACTATTAATAATTCATAAATTATTGAGTCTGTTGGTTGTCGACGTAATTATGGAATTATGATCGTCAAAATTAATGTTAATTGGGAAATTATTTCACTAAATATTGACAAGCTGGTGCGATATGAACTTTGGGTCTTTTTTGAACTCTACGAAACAAAAAAAGGATCACAAAATGCCCATTTTTTCCTTCAGCCTCTTCCGGAGAGACAAACAAAAGGTATTCCGTGCAATTCACAATAAAAATTCGCAATAAAAACAGCAATTCGAAATTTGTAACTACAAATAATTTCCTTGGAACGTCGGACTCGAAATTGTCATCGGAATTTCTCATGCAGACGTGCCAACATTTTCTACTTAATCAAAATGTGAATAGTTCCGAAGTATCGATGAAATTTTTTTTGCAGATCCTTTCTTTTTCGTTTGTAGCGGAAAGGAATTCGCATTGTTCATTTCAATCGCACTCGTAAAAATAGAGAATCCGGATTGCATTTAAAAAAAATGTCAAGTTTCAAGGTACAAACGTCTAAGGATTCCTGCAATATTTGGAGCACGATTCTGTTGTAGAATCATTTTGTTTTTAACGATTAAAATGAAGAATCTATCGGACCACCCATTTCTGTAGTTATAACTGCAGAAAAGAGTGACACTGGTCAAACGAATTGCCGCGAGAATAAATTTCTTGGAAATAATGTCGGGGTGGCTTTTATGTCATGGAAGGAGATACAAAAGAGAGGAAAAAGTATAAACGAAAGTATTGAGAAGTTTTCTATTCGTCGATGAAATTCGTTACCCTTCGACGAGTCTCTATGTATTTACAAATAAATAGGTATATAGAGAGAAGGTGGATGCTGGAGCGTGGGGCACGTTCTGTGAAGATTTGGAGGGAGCAGAAAACGTCGCGGAGGATCGGGGCAGGTAGATGAGCGAGTCCAAGACATTTCCGACCTCAATGCGTCACATTATTTCCATCTTTGCAGAGAGAGGCTCGCGTGTAACAAATCGGAAAGAGCCCTTCATCGAGCGGCATCTCCTAAGCGACATTCTTTAAGGGTTCCTGCGAGCCAAGTGCTCGTATAGCAAACGCGCGGCACATAACAGAGATCCGACTCGCTCTCTCCCTCCCCCCATCATTTCTCTCTCGCTCGTTGCTTCCAGGGCTCCCATTGAGTCTCCAATTAGTTCAGGAAAGCTGCAATCTTTGACCGGGAACGAGCACCCGCTCACAGATCTCTCTTTCTGCTTCTCTCTCTCTTTCTCTTTTCTCTAAAAGTTACTCTCCCTCTCTCCGTGTCCTTTTTACTTTTTTCAAATTCCCTTTTGACGGTTCGCATAGCGTGGAGCGAGAGAGAAGGAAATAAAAGATTCGCTGATCCACGTAGAAATCCCGAATGGCGCAAAGCTACTCTCCCGCGGATCATGGACCATGTTTTTTTTTTTTTTTTTTTTTNTTTTTTTTTTTTTTTTTTTTTTAATTTTATTCTCGTTTTTTCTTTCCTTTCCCGTGCAACTCGACGTTAATCTTCTCTTCTCAATTTCTCTCATTCGTCTATATCGTTTTTGCCTTATTACGTGGTCTCCTTCTTTCGAATCGCGCGCGGAAACATTTGTTCGCAAAAGCGCGAATAAGAAGTTCATTAAGCGAAACGAAGGTGTACATCAAAGAATGTCACACGACCTCCGGCACGTTTCTCGAGCGTTATAACGCTTTTGGCCTTCGTACGTGCAGAAAGAAACATGCTCGTATACCGGCAAAGAATTCCGAATGCTTTGTCATTATGAAAAATACTTTTCTTTTATTTTTTGCCCCTTCGCCTCTCTCAGCACTTTGTTTTTGTTTTTTTCTTTATTTCCAAGCGCTTCTGTTGGTCGTTTCATTTGGTACGGATTATCGAAGAATTACCTGTGGAAAGCATTCGACACTCGTGCTGGCTGAGTGGGTGTTGCATTGACTGCGTGCAAATAAATGCATTTGCTTCGGTCTTAATGGAATTTAATAATTTTTTTTCCTCATTTTTTTTTAATTCCTCGGCAGATCCTAAATTTTGGATAATTAATGAGATTGGAATCGTTTTGATTTAAATAATGGAAATACTCGAGGCTCGAGCCTGGCGTCGTATTTTTAATTGATGGATCAACCAACGATTTGCGATGGTTGGAGTGCTTATAAAAATTGAGCGAGTCGAGAAAAAGGGGATTATCGCTTTTATCGATTTACGAGAGGAACGTTTCAGTCGGATCGTGGATTCTGAGCTCGTTTCATTGGCGAGGAATGTCTCGTTGAAATTCAAGTTGAAATTTGAGTGAACAACGCTGTGGTACTTTGGATGTGGAACACTCGCCTCGTCTGCTCGTCGAGTAGGCTGATGGAGCTCTTGACGGTGCATGCACTCGTTCCTCGTGTGGATCCTATGCAAGTATATGACTCTCGTATCGAATGGCGCGTTGACGGGATGGTAATCAATCAGTTTGTGCATCCAAAGCCTGGAAAAATCAGGTACTCGACGCATCGGGACGTACCAACTCTGTCGGTTCATTTTATCCACGAGAAGAGCGAATGTATTACCCGCGTACAATTTTCATTCTTTGGCCTGGTGGAATTGCACTTTTTAACGAACTGACGCAGAATGAGCGAAATTTTTATGCATAAAAAAGAGAAAAAAAAAGAACACGAAAATGTGCGACAAAAAAAACTGAGAGCGTCTTTTGCACTTGAAATTTATCGAGACAATCGATTCTATTTGGCTTCTTCATATAGGAAGCTCTGTGACGGTGACTTTTATTTCATCTTCCAGTTTTCAATGTCAATGTCCCAAAACATCTGAGTTTTTCGAAAAAAAAAATGTTAAGTCTGTACTTCCACTTAATTTTCTATTTTCTTCAACAATCGATTATATATTCTGCAAACTTTGATAACCTTGAGTCAGCATTTAGTCCAAAAGGTAGTTACTTACTAAAACTTACGTCCGAACACTCGCGTATATACATTTTGTTTTTTTTTCGTGTATAACTCCAGAGGGATTATGATTTTTATTCTGAGCGATCGATGTGAATACTCGGTTCAGCCAATCGCTCGTCCCGAGGCTGCGATCGGAGGCTCGGAGCCCTTAAGACGCTTAATAATTAACGCCAGGTAATCACGTGTTAGGTATATCCTCTTGAGGTTGCCGCGCTCTCCTGTATATATTGTACGATGACGCTTCAGATTGTATTCCATCTTGGCTTCTATAGAAACCTCAGATTGCCCGACTCCATAATACATAGATATCTATATAGAAGCAGACGAATCAGTTAATTAGAGAGACACGAAGAAGAATCAAAACGTCTCAGAATATTTCCGCGCCAAGAGCGAGAGAGATATTCCCATGGCATTCAATTGCCCGATAAATCGTGAGTACCTTGTCAGCAGCGATGAAGCTTCGATGAAAGAAAAACCAAAAATCTTATTCATCTTCTCATCACGAGCCTGTTTTAATTTGCGCCTCATTACCAATGTAACGGTCCAAAATGGATAAGCTGCGGAAGGACCAAAAGAGGACGAGATTGGTCGTTTTATCGGTGTGAGAAAATTTGTGCTCTTATAGGAACCTCGTTCAGGCGGGCAATTATTTGTGCATCCATTTGTTTCGGTCTTCGATATTCATCAATGAATCTCAGGGAAAAAATGAAGCTGTACGTCAGCGACTGCTACAGCGTGTTGAATTGAATATTTTTATGCAAAACAAACTTCAAACTTTGCTGAGGAATCAACAAATTTCTACGCAGCAATAAGTTTTCTGCTCCAGTAAGCATCGAAAACGATGGAGAAAAATTCGTAATTTGGATAATAAAATTTGAGTACGATGAGGGACGCGATCGCTGAGTCTCTAGAACAGTGATGGGCTTTTTAGCGTTATAAGTGACATTACTCTCAAATTCCCATCTATTTTTAAGAGAAGATACATTTTTTATACGCTCATGCGTCAGGATCGCGTCGTTAATCGTTGGTGTATGTGTGTGTATGTGTGTCAATATACATAAACCAAATGGGCATTCTTAACGAAACGTGTTGCGATGAAATTAGTTCTTATTAACAAACGACCCCATTAGTAACAACGACCGCACTAATTTGAAACACTCTTTCCTTTCCTTCGCACACAAACGCGGACTATACATCGATGTCTCGGTGTCTGTGACGAAAAAAAAGCTCTATATACACACGTGCCGAGAGCTCATTCACTCTCTCCGATATTGCTTACTCGTAATATTTCGTTCCATGTGTCGTGAAACACGTGTTCCTCTCCACATACATACGTCCTCGTCACTCTGGCCGATGGAAAGTTTGAACAAACCGAAACTTTCTTTACCGTTTATTCTTCATTCGCTTCTCTTGTCTCGTTCATTTCGTCGCTTACTCTCTCGCTCCCTGAGGTTTTTCATAGCGCTGTTTTACTCTCGAATTCTCGACATATAGAACGACCTAGTGCCAACTAATTTCACCCTCTGTCTGTTTCTCCCTTTTCCTTTCCCCTCTCCGTTTCGCATCTTTTTGTCTCCCTTTTTCAACGTTTCCCACGTCTTCCGCGCGCCAACTCCTTGACTCGGATGAAAAGCGACGTAATTACATCGAAGCAAAACGCAGAAAGCCCAAAAAACCGCTTGCTCGCTTATTTAGAATCTTGGGAAGGAAAAAATAATAAAAAACGAGGCTCCATCGGTGACACATAAATGGCAAGGTGGGAGGCTTGGAAAAAAAGCTTCTAGCTGAGTTTGTTTAATTAACCGTACTAATGTATCGTTACTTGGCTCTGTGATAAATGCGAGACGGTGCGAGCAACGATATATTTCGCCGTGAGGGATTGCTTTTTTCCCTCGCCCTTCCCTTTTTCATTCTCCATCCATCCGCGCGTTTCTCCCAACCCTTTCCCTCCGCACTTCCATTTTTTCCTTTTTTCTTTTTCACTGACATATTGCTAACCGGAAATTTCTTTCTACTGCTTTTTCACAAAGGAAGCTTCGCTTATAGATTATTTCTTTCGTCCTACTTCTGCAGCTCAATGTGTTCCGAAAGTATAGTTCGGAATCGTATGGCATCTTATGGATTTTTAGTTCTTTGCGCCAAAGCGTCGTCGGTTCTCCTTTGACGGACCAATTTTTAGAACAATTTTCAAAATCGTAACGGGTCGTCCCATTTTTCGAATTCTTCAACAAATTTTTAACAATAAAATGTAAATAAATTTATGAAAATTTAATTCAATTAATTGTGAAGATAAAAATCAAATATCACAATTCTAAAAAATGTTAAAAAAAGGATTAAAATTTAATGAAATTAAATGTGAAAATAAAAATGAAGTGTAAAAAATGTGAAAAATTTGTCACAGGAAATGGTTTTTTCGGAATTGGATTTTTCTTGAACCTCAAGTGCTGGAAGTTGTTTCGGTCGAGTGTGTTATCTTCGGCAGTTTTTACTGCGTTACTCCTTCACTCTATCAGCTTTTCCGTCGATGTATAATACGAAACCTGCTGTCTTTCCGCAAATACATGAAAAATTGATGACTTTGTAAAGCGTTTTAAAAATTTGCTCGTATACACGTAGGAAAATGAAAATCAATCGGTACGTTTGTAGAATATGTTACAGCAGGTGAATATGTTGAATATTTCAATAAAGCGGACTGTGCCGAGGAGCCGAGAATTAAACGAAAGTTTTCATTGAATCTGGATTATTTTCATTTCGCTCGTGCTCTATGTTCGGCCGAAAGCAATTATCTCAGCGATATTTCGTTCTATCGGAAAATCGTGGCAATTTAGGGAAAATGGAGAAATTCCAACTAACGAGTGGACAGCCCAATCTACATCGCGCTCCTACGATCGAACTCACATATTCTTTTATGTGTAGCTCGCTCGGTGTGTCGGTGCGGTGCGCTGTGTGTATAGAAAACACACGGATCCTTGAATACTGCATCGCATACCAACGCGATGTATACACGGGATCGTACGAAAGGTCCGCGTCGAGCTGACCAAAGACGTTTCACCGATGTATCGAGAGCGCGAGGGAATCTCACCCGCAAAAGTCAGCAGGTAGATATTCGGGTGGTCGTATATCAGTGGCTCGCTTGCCACACGAAAAGGATACGAAGAATGTTACAGAGAAGCTAAATTACACAATAAATAAGTCGGACGTTCGGGGTTCTCTTTTCTCGCCGAAAGTTCCAGCAGCAGCAGCAGCAGAGCCTGAAACACACAGCTCGCGTCTTTCTAGCACGAGTTTTTTTTTCTTTGCCTCTGCTTCTTTAGTTCTCCTTTGTTAAGCGCGCGATGAGATTTTCGCTCCGTATATATTCTTTGCGGCCTTCTCACAAGCGACACTCGGCGGATCCACTCGCTGCTGAAGTCTGCTCCGAAAGAATTATATTTTTTTCTTGCCCGTTCTATTTTCGTCGGAGCGAGAGCAGACAGTCACGGATATTCCGTGCGCTACGAAATTCACGCTATTTCTTCGTATTAATTTCCAAGAGAATTCCACGTCGAGTTCTATTCTCTCCTTGCGACTAGGATCCCGATAATTGGAATGGGAGATCGCGAGGCGTTTGGCCAAATCATTTTCGCAGAATTCTCCTGCCCTTTACAATGCCCTGAAACATGGCAACTTTGAGCTCGATAATATTGTCTGAAGTAGAAATGGTAACGAGACCTTAATCGCGCGATGCAATGTCGACCGATTTTTGCACCAGCAGTTCAAAGGACGTTGCATGGCGACTGTCAATTCAAAATTTTTCTTTTCAGTTTTCCTTACGTGAAAAAATCGTCTGTGAGTCTAAGTTCATTCATAAAAGTTGTTACAAATTGACCAAAGTACAACATACTCTAAATCCAAGATCGTCCGAGGTAATTTGTATTTTTCATATAATAAACAAAATTTCGAAAAAAATGTTACAACCAATTTTTTTGAAAAACTAAATGAAGCTTGTTCGATGTCACATAAAAGTGTATGCAAAGTTTTAAAAGGCTTCACTATTTAGATATCGAAATATTTAATGTTGAAAATTGCAACTTTCAACACACGTTCTTACGAGAAACTACTGGAAATTGTGATTTTTATAAATCTCGAATTCTACATGGCGAAACCTCTTAAAATTGTGCGAGCTATTAGACGTCACTTTACTTTTTGTTTGCGCAAATTTAAAGGAATTCTATCGATAGCTGCTGATGACGATGAATGGATTCCTGTACACACGTTCCTCCAGTATTATTTTCTTTTTATTTTCAATGTGACTAGCAGAAGTGGCCAATGGAGGGAAAATATATGAAGCAAAGAATTAAAAGGTGTTTCGAAAAATTTATTCGATCGTTTGAATTCATCGCGATGATGAGGAAACTCGTAAATATAGCGCGAGCTATAAATAATAATTTGAGGGTTGGTTGTGTAGCAAGGCGCGGCGACGGCGCGCATGCCGAGGACGTTCGCCCTCCTTTTTTTCCCAGTCGAGGCGAGAGATATAATACACGCACCGTCTAAACTGTACAAGGAAGACGAGCGGACGCCATACAGCTAACTAGTGTACAGATAAATTACGCCCTAACGATCCAAACGGCGTCTTTTGTGACTTCTCGCCAGGGGCGTGTTTTATGCCAGTTTGTTAGGGCGGATTATTTTGCTTTTTTTTTTTCATTTTTTTCGTTTTAATGTGACACTGGAGAAGAATTTAATATGCGCTCACAAATAAGCCGATAGAGTTGTACGACGGCTGTGTATCGTCGTCACGTGATGGGTATTTAACTGCCTTTGCGGTAATTCAATCGAGAATGATCGCCGGGCCGTTTAATTTCGACGTTAGTCACGCCGATGTAATGAATCGGCTGATTAATCGTGTAATTCGCTAAACGAACGTATTTAATCTGCGGAAAATTGACGCGGAGCCCGTTTTCCATACGCGGTCTCGGTTTACACAAAAACGCTAAATTCGAGGTAATAATTTTCATTTATATTTACCATTTTGTTGTTTAATGTGAGGTCACTTTTTTATGGCACTTTTATTTTTATCATTGGATATTGTGATAACCTGAAAAAACGGAAATCATAAAATACAATTTGCATATTTTATTTTTGCTAGTGATTTACGACCACGTCGTAGAAATATTGCGAATAAATTTTATTACACGCGCTTGCCGAACTCAGGTTGACGCCATCGGTGAAATGTTGATTCTCATTTTTTGTTCAAACACTTCTGAGAACGTCGTCGAGTTGTGCTGGAACGATTTTTCGGAGATTAACATAACGAGGATTATAGATTTCGTGGCTCGAACGGTCACGTGACACACATGACGCAGCGGGAATACGTAGAGACGTTTAAAAAACATGGATCGATTGCTCGATCAAGGATTTTCCAGGCAAAGCTCTCGGAGAATGTTCATTTGAACTTTTCCAGGATGGCTGATCCAACTAAAAAGTTTCTCGATGTCTCTGTAGCTTTCGTACGGATTAACGATCAACTTGACGTTCTTATAGTCGCGAGGGGAAAAGACTTTATACTCTTTATTATATAAGTACTCCATTAATCTTGCTCTACCGATTTACGTCGTTGCTGGCTTGCGTGAGTATTTCCCTGCTGTACGTATGTCTGTTGTACATATCCTCGGGTAGGCGCGTCACAGCACGCGCATACCCTATGTGGTCCAGCTTCTTTATAGCATTTTATTATTGTGTCGCTGGGAGCAGCTGTGTTCGTATAAAAAGACGTGTCACACCCCTCGAATGCACACGCATAGAGAGGCGGGAGTTGTCGTCTCTCACGTACTTCTTTTGGTGTCTGTTCCATTGCTATATACGGTACAGTGAATCTCAAAAATCGACCCATGCACGACGAATAGATCCCTGAATTCTCGAAGCGAACAGTCCTCGAGTCTTTTCCTTTCTCATATGGCAGCAGGATGTTAATTGCATTTGGAGGCGCCCAATCCAGTTGTCGCGAGAGCATCTCCAGCGTCTCGTTTCTATCGACGTCAGCTTCGATCCGAATTCCTTGATTTATTGGAAGAATTTAGGAGGAAATTGGGCCATCTTACGCGTCTGCCCATCGAGTCAAGTCTGTTCCTTGATCCTGAAATTCCTTAAGGACGTTGTATGCAAAATGTTCTATCGATAGGATTTCTTCACATTTGCACCACACAAAGAGAATAGTGGAGAGAATATAGCTCGTCCAATTTTCAGAGGCTTCACCATGTAGAAGTCGAGATATTTATTTATAAAAATCACAATTTTCAGTAGTTTCTCATAAGAGCGTGTGTTGCAAGTTCCAATTTTCAAAATTAAATATTTCGATGTCTAAATAGCGAAGCCTTTTAAAACTTTGCATACACTTTTATGTGACATCGAACAAGCTTTATTTAGTTTTTCAAAAAAATCGGTTGTAAATTTTTTTCGAAATTTTGTTTATTATATAAAAAATACAAATTACCTTGGACGATCTTGGATTTCGAGTATGTTGTACTTTAGTCAATTTGTAAAAACTTTTTTCAATTAACTTAGGCTCGCAAATCATTTTCTCACGTAAGAAAAACTGAAAAGAAATTTTTCGATTTGACAGTCGCCATGCAACGTCTTTAATATTTCCCTAAATAATTTCAACTTTCCACAGCACTAAAATGTGACATTTTCCTACTTAAGCCGGACGCATTTATCTGTTTTTTTTTCTGCTGCCTGCCGCTGTAAACGTATGGGTCGGGTGCGTTGGTGTGTTTTGATGACCAGCGTGACATTTTGTAAAGAGAGGTTCGGGTTTGCGGGATAAATGTAGAAGCTGATGCATGAATCAGCGATTGTTTCTCGTTGTAGGGACTCACGCTGTTTAATCGTTTATTCCCTCATGGTAAAGTAAAAATTTGGCCATCAGAAACTTTTGTCTTTTAACGGCGTTGCGAAAGCAGGCGCGGTGAGCATATTCCCCAAGCGTTTAATTTGAGACTAGCAATTATCGTACGAACCGCAGAAACCTCCTTCAATGTACCTGGCAGCGCGGAGAGCATTAACAATTGAACTTCCGGCGAGAGTTCGATCGTGGTGGAGAGTTGCAGCAATAGCGAGGCGGCAGCTGCACACTCGGTCACCAGGATCGAATTGGGCGTTTGTCGCACACGAATGCCTTTCCGATGGGAATAATCGTGCGCAGATAGCATTTGAGAACTGCTCCCGAGAAGCTCTCTCCCCAATGGCACTAGAGGAGTATGCATGCGGAAGGATCTGTCATTACTGCAGCGGCGGGGCGCGCGGAGACGTTTGGGTCCTGATGATCCTCTCACAGTTTACTTCCCTTAGGTATCAAAATCCATCTCTCTCTCCCTTTTGACATACACAAACGCAGACACACCCACACAGGTAAATAGAGACATATCCAAAGTGGAATATGTACGCGTCGCGATATGGTCTGCTGTCGTTTAAGAGATGACCAAAATTCCTATGGGACATGTGCTGCGTGTACCTGTATTTCGTACAATCGTACGAGGATATCTACATCGATCGGTAGGTTGATGCGGTTAGGAGAGCGTCGAATGTCCTCGACGGTAAAGCTTAAGACGCGACGCACAGATGTAGAAAATGTGGTAAGGAGTCCTTCTTGTCCTGCTTTCGATCTCTGCTTAATGCGGAGATCGGCACGCGATTGAGGACAGAGATACCCAAACGATAAGCCCTTTTGCTTAAACGCTATTGGAAAATGGCTCCTATACTTACTGGCCACCTTGAATATGTATATGTATATGCGGGAGCAAGCATTGAGACCAGCAAAGAGGATCCATCCATGGGAGCATCCATTTTTAATCCTCCGGGGAGATCATCTTGGCCCGCTGGGGTGCTCTTGCTGTACAATCGCTTCAAGAACAGATCCACATAGTCCTCCTGCACACTTTTATATATAGACATGTATATACGGAGGTATATGCATGTGAATATATATATGTACATGGTCTCATGGTTTTCTTTCGGAGCGCCCTGGATCACGATGCAACCTGAGACCCGGTGCGCAACGAGAAAGGTTAGTTATCAGTTGGACGTATCTTTCTTGAGTTCTCTGAGGCCAGATAGCGACCACAGACTCCGTAGCTTCTACCCGCGTGGTATTAGGCGCTCGAGGATCTTTATTTTTTTATTTTTTTTCTGCTTTCGTTCTTTCTGCTGCTGCTCTTGGTTCCCTAGCTCGCTGGCCATTGGAAAAAAGAGACACTGACGTGTCTCGCGGGCGTGAGTAAGCTCCGATCTGACGCATTACTACGACCAGTCTGTTACCATATAAACTTTGCCCAGAGTTTTTGATTCATTTCTATTGTTATATGAAGATCTTCTCGATCTTGGAGCAGCAGGGCTGAGAGCTTATTATGGATTAACCCTTGGAAACGCGGAGAGAATGAAAAAGAACTCGGGAGAAAATTTTCTCGGGTTCTCGTTCGCCCTTTCTTGATCTTTTTGTATATAAAAGTAACAAGTTGATTAATGCGGATTCCAACTCGATATCCAGCTGAGGCTTTCTGCTACATTTTTGCAATAAGTTACCGAATGGCGAAAATTCATTTTTCATTTTGCCTGCTAACCTGTTGACTATGCCGGATAATGCGGCGACGTTCGGTGCGTCGCTGACTACGTGCTCAATCTAGCTGCACCTACAATTCTATAAGTATGTCTATTCACGTCCGACTGTTACGATCCGTTTCATATTCCCTTTTGTGATGGAATTCATGGCACAGAGAGAGAGAGAGAGAGGGAGAGCTCTTTGCTGAAACGGATGAGCCATACGAGAAGATTCTGGGAGGGGATTTAGTGACGACAACGAGAACGAGGACGCGGACGACGACGATTGCTCGCGGCACACCGCACAATGTGAAATCTCGATCAATTCCTATTCTTCGCCAAGTGGTCTCTTCCGGGACAGTGCGAGAGACTCTCGTATATATAGATCGCTTCCTTCTCTCCTCCTGTCTCCATTCTCCGTCTGCCCCATCCTCCACAAGAAAATAAGAGAGAAAACGAAGGCAAGCAAGCGAAAGAATAAAGCACAGAGGACGTATGTAAGGTAGTATATTGAACGTATGTATACGACGTTGTACACACGAGGGAGACATCGCGGAGAGAGAACTAAAAGCGACAGGAACGCGAGATATAAGCGGTAGAGAGAGGTCCTCGTCGCTATCGTCACCGCATCTCGCCTCGTCCTGTCCGCATTATGTCTCCCGGTATCTTCTCTCGGTTCGCCTCAGCTTCGAACTATCTCATTCGCATCTGCGCTCTCTCCTCCTCTCTCCGCGCGTCTCCCTTTTCCGAACCCCCGTGTCCGCCATCGCGTCTTATCCTGAATTCGCCTCCTGCTCACTTCTCGAGGTTTCTCTCTCTCTCTCTCTCTCTCTCTATTCCTCTTTGTGTGTGTGGGCATGTTGGAGGACAGCAGGCGACATTGCGGAGCCCGAAGTAGGCGTGTGCCACACCGCGAGTAATCGTGCAAGTGTGTGTCCTAGCACATTCGAGTAGTGAAGCAGGAGGATGAGACGTTACTAGGAAAACTTGAGTGCATGTGTTCGAGCATAGAGAACGTTGCCGCGTATCGTACGCTAACATGCTCTTCCGCTTAATGCAGACTGTCTATTCCTAAAACCTGCTATCGCACTGTTTTCCTTTATACGTACAGTTCTCAGCAAATCCTCAACTTTAGACTCCTCGTTCTCTATTGGGCTCTCTTAAAAATTGGGCATTATTTCCGCAATCGCACGATCGTCAGCTTTCATCTTCTTGAATGAACTTTTTTTCGGGCATTTTCGACTTTTGTCTCGTTCACTTTGGGGCACACGTGCTCCGCTCCAGTCTTTTATACACACACACAGTCAGGATCCTCGATGCTGAAATTTCCACTGCTGCATCTTCGTACTCAGTGACTCACTCGCTCACTCCTCAAAGGTGATGACAGCTCAACCGGTTTATCCCGATCGCGCCTGTTGCAACATTTCAATTTCACGAGGGCGCGCTTCGCGTTCATTTTTCTTGTCGATTCGACGCAGGAAGCTCGGGAGTGGTGTGCCGCGCATACATTAATCGAGAATCTCGAGTGGCCTGCAGCTCGCAAGAGAAGAAAATACTCGCGGATTAGCCGCGCGAGGCTTTTGCAAAGTCGCGTGATGGTTTTGTTGGCAGACACTGTGAAATGCATCAGTTTGTAGTGCATCCGGTAGAACAGAGATGGAGGCAGCAGGTTATAAGTTCTGTGTGGACTGTATAAAAGGACGTCGCGTGGGACAGCCGGATCAGCGGACTCAGAAGCGCCAACGGACCCTGATGGTCCGCAGTGCAGCTAAAAGAGCCCGCGGCCCTCTCTCTGTTCTTTTCGCTCGCGGGCTGGCTCTCTCGGCTGAGATGTTCGCGGTAGCGAGAGAAGGAGCACGATCTTCTTGCGTCCTGCTGCTGTCGTTCTTTTCGTATCTTATGTACTCCGAGGACAATCGAAGGGAGCACTCTCGAAAGAGCCCATAGAGAAAATGTCACCGCCTTTACATGCAAACTCTCTTTCTCTCTCTCTCTCTCTCTCTCCCTTTCTCGTTTTAACCCACCAGCAGGTCTATCGAACTTCCTGCTGTCGCCTGCTGTCCTTTTTACGTCTTTTCTCTTTCTCTCTCCTCCATGCTTTCGTTCAACTTTTCGTCTCTTATTTTTATTTCCTCTCTTCGCGCATATCCTATCCTCGAGCTTATACCAAGCCGCTTGCTCGCGCGTTGTTCGATTCGCTAGCAACGCGCTCTCTTCTCTCCTTATTTCTATATGTTATCCTTCGGGTATACCAACTTTATATATATGTAGATTCGGCTTCGGACCAGTCGTAGAGAAACGAACCGGTATTCATAACTTTTTGCGGTTCGACTGGCGCGCCACGGGAGAAGCAATCTAGACCCTGTCAAATGGCATGACTACGAAATCCGGTGCAATACGCGGACGGCATGACCCTATCGTCATCTTCTCTACTATCATGCTTTACGATTTTCGGCTATCACCCTTGCTTCGTACTGTTTATCTCGCACATATACACCGCGTACTCCGTCTCTGTCTTGCACAAATGTATATTAATGTTTATATATACATGGAATACGTAATACGGGCACGTCACTTAAGGATTTGTACGAGACTTGGAATAACGAGGAGAAATACTCGAGAGCAAGTCGCTTCTCATCGTGACGATACGAAGCAGAGCATAATAAAGGAATGCGCGAACGAAAGTGCATGCAGTTCGGTAGGAAGACGCGCGGGGGAGGGCCACCAGCCAGCAGAGCAGGGGGTTACATGCTTGCTTGCCGCAAGATCCGGACTCGACGAGAAATCGATTGTCGTACGTGCAAGCCCCCGGGCTCCATGTATTTTACTATATACGTCTTCGATACAATGTACATAAAGTTATGTACATTTATTATACATGCAAAATAGTGAAGAAAAGAGACATGCCCAATGTTTACCCGAAAGCACCAAGAAAGACCCGCGCGATGTCATTTTCTTATTCTTGTGCTTTTCACCAACACATTTTTATTTTATTACCAAACTTTGCACAGTGGGAAATTATCGAAATATTTAAAATAAGTGTCGTTTTTATTTTTAATCAGGAAAAAAATGATTTTTCCGAGATGAGGCGCTTGTGAGGGAAATTTTTTAAATTTTACATATCATTCTCGCGTCGGTGCGAAGATTTGTCGAAAATATTTTTCGAACGATGAATTATTGAAAATAATGTTAAATGGTTCCGACGAGACGACGAAAAAGTCGTCGAGACATTCAAACAATTGAGATTTCATGAGATCGCTCGAGTCTGGAACGCAACATTTTTGTGCTCATGACGACAAGTCTGCTTATTCGCGGTGTACAGACTTTCCTCATAAATTTTTTATTCATTTTCCCGACGAGGGAAAAATACATTGGTCATTATAGCTACATGGTGGCTCGGGCATTAATTACAAAGTAGGTGAGCAGAGCTGATTATTCAGGAACCTTGTTCGAACATCGACGATGCTAGTATATTCCATCGAATTAAAGCCCTATTCCAATTTCCTTGCATCATTTCGTATGGCTTGGAATATATGCTGTGTAAATTGGATTACTCCATTCCATTTACATCTTAATGAGGTTGCAATTATTATATTATTTAATCCTCTATATTGACCTCCAGGGATCAATTTATCCCTAACCCCCAGTCATTGGAATGTTCAACTTGTCGTTTTGACCCTAAAAAATGCTCAGTAGCTCTCGCAACAATACAAACACGTGCATTAAACACATTATGTTTGTAAATTGTTAATAAAAATTAAGAAAAACATTTAACGTAGCTAAACGCAGCAGCTTCAGGCAAACTTTCAGCTTTGCAGGTAAAATTACATTTCTCCGACGACGTTGATACAAAAAACAAATTTTGATACAAAAAACAAATAGAGTGAGGATTCGAAAATATTTGTGACAAGATTTTCTATTCCGCACGAAGTTTTTTAAAACGGAAATTGTGAGGCTGTCAAACGCAATGCTGAATAACGTGGTTCTCCACAATGTTGCTCCTCGCGTTTCGCTAATGAAAAATCAATGAGTGGTCAAGAAGTGGTCGGAGTTGAAGCAACAAATAAAAAGAGATAAAAAAAAAGAAACACTGTTGTTCATCTCGGCATTTTGTCTGGTATGAGGCCAGCGGTGGCCTATATCCATCAAGGGTCATATGTTCTACTCGACCTGGCACTGGTACTCGGCAATTAATTGTAAGAGCTCTTGCACCGTAGCGTATTCGATGGTGTGGCATGTATAAATGCCAGGTGCGCCATCGATCGGTGATTCGACCATTCGGTGCGAGATTTCTGACTGGAATCCACTGTCTGAATGTGATGAAATTTATTATTCTTTTCTTTCTCAAGGTGTTATTATACCGAGTTTTGTTGGTTAAGCTTATTGACCCTAGAACGGTAACCCGGGGTCAAAACGACCCCAGGCGACTTTAATTCCCGCGACCTTTCTCCCTTCGTTCTCCCGTTTTTCATCGTTTTACCGATTTTTTTACTAATTCTTTGTCTTCAAGCAAAATTTCCCCAAGCTCACGTGATTCCGCATTAAAAAATGAAAAGAATGAGCCCGAGTTGAACTTTTTTCGGTAAATTTTACCGGAGATATGAATTTTTCAAAATTGGGGTCGTTTATGGAAAAAATCACAAAGTTACCGTTCTAGAGTTAATCGAAAAGTATCACAGTTTGAAAAATCCTCCCTCATCCCCTTTAAATCGAGGCGAAAATTTCAGAATCTACATTATTATCCTCATCGAATTTTTCGTTATTAATAAACTTTCGAAAAAAATCAATTTTTCCGGCTTTTCTTTCGTTCGGAAAGAAAAGGAATAATCCGTGGGCAACATTTCGGTCTCTCTTCTCATATATAAACCAAAATACATTGGCCAACAACCGTTGGTCGAATCGGTGGTGGTTTCTCATCCCAAATAATTCACGGTATTGTATCAGTATCGGCAGAGCAGGCAGGATGGAACTTTTAGCTCATTCGGTATCCGCGTTTCCCGTTGTGTAGGTGGCCTGCCAGATATATACTTATTCCAACGCAGAACGAACAAGGCGGCTGTATTCCGATAAGAACGAAGTGAAAAATAAAATGAATATCGCGATAATACCCCAAATGTGTCAAGCTCCTTTTATACGCGATTCTATTCTTTCACTTTTTCGTATAACGATCTTTTCCCCAGCCCCGTGTCTCTGCGATAGTTTTGTTACACCCGGACGAGCGAATATTCGTGCTTACCAGGAAACCACACTTCGGTCATAAAGTACGAAGAAAAAAAACGTATTGGAGAAATTTTTCATCCGTGCTATCGTAACAGCCACAAAAGAAAGAAATCGATTCTTTCTTCGACTGCGATCGGTCACAATGAAGTTGTACTCCGTCATCAAAAAAATATGAAAACAGTTTCAATGCCGAAAGGACTGGAGATTGTCGTAAAGAATGCCGAAAGGGCTCTCATTATTTTTGAAATGTCGCTCTCAGAGTGCAGAAGCTCGAGCTGAGCAGGTGATTTTGAAAATTGATGCAACGAAAAGTTTCAGTGGAAATCGTAATATCGGCGCGGACGAAAAATACGGAATACGGAGGCGAGAGCTAGAAGCTTGAAAGATAGAAATATTCGTTATACCCAACCGAGGCTCTTCACTGAACCGCCAATTATGGTTGTAATCGCATTTCGCTGATTGCTTTTGAGACTCGAAAGTCTGAATATAGTGAATCCGCAACTGTCTCTCTCGCTCGCTCACTTTCTTACCTTATCTCTTTCTATCAGAAAAGGTCAGTACCGAGAGTTGCAGTTCGACCGAATTAAATTTGAGGTCGAGTGCAGGGGATTGTGTTCCGAGGTTTTCTTCCTCTCTCTCTCCTCTCTTCCTCTCTTTCTTTCTCTGGCTTTATCTCTCGCTCTCTTTAAAGAGCACTTTTGTGCTTATCCTCAATAATCCAGAATGTATCGCAGTTCCATGTCTCTATCTTTTCGCCCTTCTCCGCGTTGCCTCTATCGAGTTGTATCAAAAGACACTAATGAATATGGACTCGCAATATGGACCTTTTAAAGCCTCTTCCTTACATAATCAGATTGTCAATCGACTGAGCAATTTATTACCCGAATCTCACTACAGAGGAATCCATTAATATCGAAGAAAATCGAAACATCGAATAAGACAATTGAATAAATCATATACAAAAGGCTCAAACGAAAATCAATGAATCTGAGGACATCGGAATGAAATAAGGTCGAATATGAAAAATTACACAAAGTGTCAAGTTTTTATAATGGAAATTCTGCGCTCGCATATTTTTCCAGAGCATCGAGCTCCCATTTATTAAAATATTTCATTTTGCTTCGTCACAGAGGGAAAAGCTATATGTGACGGTGAAGATTTTTTTCTTTTTTTAGTTTTCAATATCAATTTCCTTAAAATTTGCTGAAACGGTTCGAGCTACAAGGCTCTTGGCTTGCACAGATGTTAATCTATACAAACTCTTGATTCTCTGAGAATTTCGTTGGAATTGCTAGAAAAATACAAATTTTATGACATTTTGGAATTTTCAAAAAAAGTCTGTCACCGCTCTAACTTCCGCAAATTTTAACGTCTATTAATAATTTTTTTTTTTATAAATGGAGTATCATAATAGGAAGGTTGGTATTGAATTTGGGAAACATCGGTTGAACGGTTTGAATTTTATGATTTTTCAAATTTTACCAAAATCTGAGTTTTCTGAAAAATCGTTTAGCTGCTTTAATTTTTGCAGATGTTGTGGAATATTGTGTATAAGTCTGTACTTCCTCTATACGCTTTCTATAAAAAAATTGTCAAAATTATTTAAAAAAAAAAAAGTGAAATATCGATAAATGAGTGAAAATTTAATTAGATACGCTGCCGATTAAAACTTGCAAATTTCTTCCTCGAGATTTAGCACGATGCTCAAAGTTTCCTCGATGAGGAAGCCAAAATAAAAAAATCAGAGGAAGTTTTGAGCATCGTGTTTATTTAAGCACGCATTGAAATAGCTGAGTAAAGAAAATAATCGGATGCTGTGGCGTCCAAATTAATTTCTACTCCGGCCTAAAAACCAGGAGTTTATTTTTCAAATAATCGATTGGAAAGTTGCTCCATTTTTTGACAGGATTACTCGAGCAGTGCGAACAAGCTTGAAATGTAACATTAATGTTACGAATTCCTTTTTGAAGGGTGCTCGAAACAAGCTCGATGACATATATCGAGTAAGCCATAAGTCTCATGGATATTTTATGCGAGTTCGAGGAGGAAAAAAGGAGGATGGACATGGGCTTTTTCTGCTCGTAGTATTTGCGCAGCTTGAATGTGAAACTCTCCGTCATATTGTCACGTCGTCGCTTAAACGTTTGACAAACGAATAAAAATATACTGTTCGACTGTTTGTTTAGGATCTTAACTGAGGAAAAAAGGGGAACAATTGTCACTGGTTGAGGGAGAGACGATAAAGAGGAAGAGATACATTAAATATATATATATAGAAAGGAAGAACTTGTACAAAGTAATTTAGTGTTTATTCGGCGCTTGAGAGTACGTCAGGCGTCTAATCCTTGGGGGTCGTTTCAGGACTCTAATACGTATCGAAGAGAAAAAGAAAAAGCAGCGAAAGGAACTCGGTAGATTTTTTTTTTGGATCAACGTACATCACGCGTATAGACACGCCGCACATTTCTACCTCTGTGCAGCCTTATTTTTCCTGTACCATTGGATTCAGACAGACTGAAAAGTCTTTATACATACGTAGCCGCGTATATATATAGCACATTCGACAAACTCCATTTTTCATCCCGAGGGGATGTCTCTTACTTTCGCCTCCTCTATTCATGTATATATAGAGAAATATACATCTCCCGGTGCTGCGTTCTGTACGTGTGCCTTTATGTACTCCTGTATTTTCTAGCCCGGAGGGTTGCGAGAGATCGCGCGAGAGAAACTGGTCGAACGAGCAGAAGATTCTCTTCTTTCTTTTTTCCTTTTTTTTAACGAGACATCTTTATCCTGTCATCCGGGTTTCACGCCCGGTCTCACCGGAAATCGCAACTGCTGAAAAGCCTGTTCGATATACATACGAATGAAAAAATAAAAGTAGAACTTCACCTTGAAACGCGATGTCGTTTGGTTCGACTATTTTCTGAATGCGAATCATAATGTCACGACAATGACCAGTAGAGCTAAGAATTACGCACTATTGTTTCCAGCTTCGAGTCGCTCGCGTGTTTTTAGAAAATCAAAGACTTTTGGCGTTTATTAAAAATGATTTTGACAAACGACAGCGGGTAAAATGAATTTTTCATCGTTTCTCATTTATCTCTTCTCGTATAAATTACCGGAATTAATTCGAAGCTGGGAAATAATGATATTTCAATTACTCAAGAGTGCAGCCACCGTCAAGAAGGATCCGATGAACAAGCCTGCAGGATGGAAAGGTGGGTCAGCTGGCGCCATTGATTAAAAAAAAAGGACGAAGACGAAGCAGGCAAAGAGGCAAAGACGAGGGAAGGAAAATATAACGAAGGAGTGAGCCGGAGAAAATCATATAAAAGGTAAAACCAATATTTTCGAAGCTGCCCCCGCGTACACGGCTCCACCGACGTTTCATCTCCAGACCCGAAGGATTTTAACGACATTATTGGGATCGGCTAGGTAAACAGAAAAAATCCTCATGCTCAGAGCCGCCTCTGTATATATAGGTATAGAGTACGAGTCACCGAGTCTTTCTTTTCCTCTCTGAGACGGTCAGTAGCTCACGGTTGACAGATCAATTTATATATACGAAAAGGTATGCGCCGCCATAAATGGGAAGATGTTCATAAATCGACTATTTCCAAATTTTTCTATATTTTCGAATAATTTCCACGCCAAAAGCGAAATCAACGCTGAGAATCTTTGAAAACGTATTTCAAATGTTTCAAAGATCGAATAATTTTCAAGAATATCCAGTAGCCATCGCCCATCCAACAGGAAAGAACTCGAAGAAAAAATCAGGTCGAATTTTCCAGCTTACAGAGAATCCCATGTCATTGAAAAACATCCTTACTTTTTTTTTTATTCGCGAAACCTCAATGTATACAAGATGAGGCTGGAGGAATGGAGGAGCAAGTAGTTTTCAAGTTCCGTCTCGAAATCCGGTAGATTTTTCGTCTCCTGTCGTCGTCGTCGTCGTTGTCCGGAATAACTATCCCACAAACTCCATTCGCTGTCTCACGTTATCTCTTCCCCATCCGCACTTCTTCACCCGTGCTCGGTCTTCCAATTCTTTCCGTTGAACCTCTCCAGAAAAATAGAAGCTGAGGACCGGAGCATGAGGACCGTTGCCAAGCTTAACATGCGGAGCCGATTTTACTTATGTAAATGTGTGTGTATTTTAATGTGTGTGTGTACATAAATCTCTCTTTTCATGTTGATACATTTTATTTTATTGCAAAATTCTGAGACTGCTGCAATCCTAGCTGTGGAATAATGACGAGTTTACTGGGTATTCGGATTTTCCAAGCAATGCTGGCTGCTTTTTATCTCGACAAAAAATGGAAAGTTTGTCCGATCCTCTAAGATTACGACTCGGGAACAATTGGACGTTGGTTTTTCTGCCGAGGGTCGAGCCGTTTTCGCATCCATTCTTTTCTCCATGATATATTTCAGTATAATTCCGAGAGGGACTCAATTTTGTTGAATTTATAAAAAATAGCGAAATATTCAGTTGATCGTATTTGAAAAAAATACGCTGCAAATTGAAAGTTGCTAATTGCTTCCTCGAGATTTGGCATAATTCTCAAATCTTCCTCGATGAGGTACTCGATAATTTTTAATTTCACTTCTGCAATTTGCAACGTATCTAAAAATTTTTTTTACTCATTTATTGATTTTTTTACTTTTTTTTAAAACAATTTCGACAATTTTTCTATAAAGTGAAAGAAGAAGATAGACTTCTACACAATATTTTAGAAAATTTGGAAAAATTTAAGCGGTTAGACGATTTTTCGAAAAAGCCAGATTTTCGTAAAATTGGAAAAATCATAAAATTTAAACGTTTCAACCAATATTTCCCAAATTCAATGCCGACCTTTCATATTAAGATACTTCATTTTTAAAAAACCAATTGGTAATGAATCTTCAAATTTGCGAAAGTTGGAGCGGTGATGGACTTTTTTAAAAAATTCAAAAAAACCGCAAAATTTGTATTTTTCTATCAATTCCGAAAAATTCTCAGAGAATAAAGAGTTTGAAGCAAAATATCGATATTTTCCGACAGAGTTTGAATTTTGGTGTAAAAATAAATTGAAAAGTAGTTTTCATGAACTTTTTTGACTCTCGTGTCCGCTACTTCTCGGAGAGTCGGGGAGAAAGGTAAAGGAAGGAGCTATTGATAGAGCGATGCTTTTCGATCATTCAGAACAGTCGGGCTGTCACGAACTCGATGTTTTTTTTTTCGACAAGTTGGTAATGTTCTTTGCTGTGGGAAAGTGCGAAGTAAAGTTGGAGTTAAGATGGCCTGAGTACCCGTTGAAAAATGAGGCTGAAGGATGTACTAAGACGTTTTAGGACTCCCTCCGGGGGCATTTTTAAGTCACGAGGGCAATATGGACCATAAGTTGGAGGGACGTTTTGAATTTTCCGAGCGTTAGACAGAGCCCAGCGTCCGTGACCTCGAAACGCTGTGAATATATATCTATAGTTATGAGTTCGTCGTATACCTTCTGTGAGCAAACATGGAAAACGGCGGGACTGTACACATGCACACAAGCAGATACACGTGTATATGGTCCAGCCTCTAAAGTCCGTGACGAGCAATAAATTATTCTCACCTAATTTAATCCCCTCATAAATAACCTTGCTGTTTTGTACACGAGTAAGGTCTCCATGGCCCATGCACTTTTTCACGAGGATTTTCTTGTCGTCGGGCTCGTTGACTACCGGTATGACCCAATGGCGATATAACTTTCGCACCCTCCATAAAGTAAGAGGTTGCAGCGACTGTATCAAAAGGATCAGAGGAGCCAGGCAGAATCGTTTATTTCGTCAGTTGCTCAAGATAATCAAGAATGCGCCAACTTGCTTGATTATGATTGAGGGGCAGGTGACTCTTTAGCAAAATAGATAGAAATTTCGAGCACGTGAATTTTTTTTGGATCGAATTTCCAATAAATTCGTAAAAACAATTCCTTGGCGGATTCTTCGTTCAAAGGGCCGTGTGCAGTACGAATGGAGTGTCCCTTTATTCCATTATTGTACTAAACTTTCGATCCAACTATCGTGGAAATTGAGGACTCGTTCGACAAGCCTGAAGCATCAATTTGACCTCAAGCCTTCTATATAGAATGTTGGAAAAACGTTCCGGACGTAATAGTCGAACAATTCCATGCCTTGAACGTGCGAGGACTTTGTCGAATGTTCACGAACATTGTATATGTGGTAAGGAGAGGACAGTCGCGTAGGCGAGAGCTCGGTCTTACGTGCAAAACTTGGACGCAATTGGTAGAACCTTCCAAAGTTGTACAACTTTGATTTTTGGAACTTCATTGCTCGCATTCCCACCCACAGACCATAGACGCTCATATAGCTGTATGTACACATTCGTATGTATGTGTATAAGTTTGTATATATATAAATTAAGGGAGCAGCATGATAGTAGTCTGTAGGGCCTACTGTTACTACCCCGAAGAACTCTAAAGTCTTGTGGGCGTGTGGTAGGGAACTCGAACTCCTCCATTCTCGCCACGATACCGCAGAGCCTTTACTTCCTCATGCCGTAAAGTAAATCCCGTCGTAGACTTCATAAATCCTCAGTGTTTCGTCGTCGAGCACTTCACGAATGTACGTTGGTGTGTATATGGGTAGAAAATGGGCGGTATGGTTGCAGGGATACTTGCATGGCCTCGGGTACGTTGTAGAGCAGCGAGGCCTGCTAGTGAAGTAGTAGTCCTACTCAGCGTCCACGCGAACCGAGCCGCAGCAGCAGGGATAGAGAAAAAGTTGGTACGCGGCGTGTGCGCAATTCAAGAGAAAGTGCAACCCGGCCCTCTCCTCCTTTCGCGTGTATCCGTGTGTGAGCTCGAGGGAGTAACTGTGAGAAACTGAGAAAAAGAAAGAAAGCTGATGGAGAGTTGCAGACTTTCGTTCGAATGAAAATTTCACGTTTACCAGCCTTTGTGTGTTTGTATTACTCATGCCGACTCGGGAGGAAACATCAGAGACTTCGGAAGCAAGAATAAAAAGGAAAAGGAAGCAGGAAGAAAAAAAGGGAAAGAAAGCATAAAAAAAAAAGTTTGTCGTCGTCTGGAAAACACGCAGTAAAAGTTTTCGCGCCAACTTGCATACCATTTGCGCTCGTACACTCTACCCTCACTTACCGCCATTTTTATTAGCCCCATTGTCGTCACAGCCCCTCGTAAGTTCTACTCTGATCCTGTCAATATCCGGTGAACAAAAATCGTCGACGATTTTATTTAGGCACGCGAGCTTATACTTCTCTTTCGTCTCTGTCGACGCTTTTTCTTTTCCTTCCTTCTTTTTCGCTAAGGCCGCTGCTGATCCCTCGCTCACTCTCTCATTTTTTTCTTCATCATCTCTATATTTCTCTTGCCTCGAAGAAAAACCTGACTCAGCTTTTTTTTGTTTTCGCCTCAGGGGTTCACGGAATTTGAGCCCACGCGTAAGACCCCACAGGGTGACCCACTGCCACGCTTCCAAACGCCGAAAAATGCGTTTTGCCATATTATCTGCAAACCCTCGTCGTAAATCGTCATCCAGACACGAATAACCTACCGAACGACAGCGGGGGTCTGATGCTTCGCTTTGAGAATGATGGAAGTGGGTCAAGAAGCTAGACCAGCCGTGGGTCTTGTGCACGTACCTTGTCACTTACTATACCCTCTGCCCAGATTCCGTCACACTTTCCCCCCATTTGCTTTTCTCTTTGAACCTCTTACACGCTTTAAAATGTGTGTCACCGGGTAATTTTCAAGGCTGGATTAGAGCTTCAGGTACGTGCTACGCTGCGTTTAAATTCCTACTGCGAGCTAAATTCGATGATGCAGTGTCCCTGCACTTTCATATTTTCTCCTCGACATTTTTATTTCACTTCATTTTATTTATTATTTTCCTCCAAAAGTTTAACAGAAAAAGTCAGTAGTTCAGTGATTACGATCTAAATAATAATCCCCAAAAGTCACGTTCGTTAAAAGCGAAAAAAACTGAAGCCCTCCATTTTTATTATCGACTGAATTAAATCTCATTCGATAAGTCGTTTAAGTCTCCATGGTCACAGGTCCTAGAAATAACCCGCTGGTCACACGGGGTCAGAATGACCCCCGTATCGTTCCGAACGATACATAAAAATTCAGGATATTAGCTTAAACCTTTTCGAATAAGAATATCGTGGGAAAAAATTTTTACCCAATTTTTAAAATGGCAAAAAAAAAATCAGCAACGAAGCAATGTGTGAAAAAGAAATCAAACACCCAAAGAACCATTGCAGGGGAGGCCAATAGTCTCGAGCATCAATAACTTGTAGTAATTCTAGATCAAAGTTGTGCTTGGGGTCATTTTGACCCCTGGTGACCACAGAGGCAAGAAATCATCGTGCAAATGGTAATAATAATATTTTTCCACGTACAAAAAATGAATGTAAAAATACCTCCACCATAATTCTGGGGAAAAAAAATGTACATACGATACGGGGAAAAAGTTGATACTTAGCAGATACTTGGTACGTGCGAGTTTACATTTTAGAGAGTGCACAAAGCACCATTGTCAAGTGCGAGGCTGTTTTCTAGTAAAACTCTCGACAAGCCCCCGTATAATATGTGATGGTAGTTTTTGCGTGAAAAAACGTAGAAAAAAAATAGGTCGAGGATTGTTGGATTTTTGTCAGTGTGTATTTTTTGCCACGCTGTTCGTTTTTCTTTTCTTTACTTCGCAATTTGCCAGGAGAACGATCCATGAAGTGTACAAAGAACGTCTATGGGCGATTGTTCCTTGCTGGGTTTACAACGCTTTTTTTTCCCAAGCTTTCTTCGACCCCAATTCGACACTCAGGGCTCATCCTTAATTCCTGAGATTGCCCCCGTCACCCCTTTTTGCTGACATTGCCACCGACGCTCTCACGGATACTCCGTCGAGCTCCGACGAGCTCTGCTGCTGCGGATCCTCCAAAATCTTCCCTTCTTATTTGCGAAGCATGACGACCACTTGGCATTGCACGCGCTCATTCGTCACGGAGCTTTCTCGTGGAGGATGTGTCCCAGTAGAATATCGAGCCTACATAAACCAGTGACCCTTCTCCTTTTTTGCCCAGCATCCTTCACTAAACCATTTCGTTCTGGGAATTAAGAAGAAAAACGCCCACCAGCAAAATCACCAAATAATAGTACTTTTGTCTCGTTCCGTATTCGCTGTTTTCGAAAGAGCAAATTACATCTGGAACGTATTAAACTTTCGTTGAGGGTGGAGAACGGCCAACTCAGGGATTTTTAAAATCCTTACCGCCGCGGAAAACCAGACTCAAAAAGAGAATTTTTCATTCTTTCCTTCAAGCCTGAAGCTGCCGTTTCAAAATTCATATTTCCAGAGCGAAATTCATCACGAAATTCCACAACAATCTAAAAATAGATTTCATTGATTTCTGATCATGCGCGAAGTCCGATTGTTAATCGCATGGATTTGATTGATTCAAGAGTGCGCCTGCCGTCCTGCAGTTTCCATTTCATACTCCATTATCGTTTCGTCATCCTTTTACCTTCGATTCACGCACAGACTGCTTTGAAGCGTTTGCGGATGGAGCTGATGATTAGCCAGGAATACGATATCAAAGTACGTACGACAGATTTGTGTTGTTTCGAAATTGATGGTCGCTTCGCACACCGTTCCAAATGCACAAAATCAATCGTATTGACGTAACGGTGACTTTGTACAAGACACACGAATCCTCACAGGAACTCGTAAGCGAAGTGAATCCTTTCTGTACAGAGACTGTTCGCACTCAATCATGAATTTTTTAACAATTATTACTCGCAATATGTGTCTTTGAGGTTTGGACTCCCATTCCATTTCCCATGGTCCTGGTAATCCTTTTACGATTATACTTTCTGCAGTTCGAAGCAAAACCCTCGTGACTCGATTTGTACCGAATTATTTGCAGAACGTTGCATGCAGAGGACCTGGAATAAGTTTGGCTTAAATAGGTGAAGCTTTCAACAATGCCCAGCATGGGATACGTCACGTACGGGGACACGAGGTCCTTGGAAACATGACCTTTCGCTCAGCCACCCCGATGCTTTCGTTAACTCAACGTTGATCCAAATTGACAGCGACAAAAGCAGCTTAGCAATTCCGAATACGATCGAATTTCGTATATTAATTCCCAACTGCTTCGGAATCATTCCATTTCCTCCAAAAATCACATCTCGCAGTTTTACGATTGACACAGAAATTAGAAAACCATCGTTGGGTTATTCTCGACGAATGGAAATGTTGACAATGCAAAATAAAGCTCTTGGTTTTCGATAGCATAATGTACTGAATTATTTTGCCCAATAAAAAATTCAGATTTCCATCCCTTTCGAAGTTTCAGGTTCCACCAGTAATTCGAAGAATACAATAAATGAAAAGTCGCAAAGGCTCCCGTCAAGACAATAAAAAAACAAACAAAATCCAATTCCGAGGTGAAAAAAAAAATTCAGTCATTTTCGTGATAGAAAAGTTTGGAATTTTCGTATTTTTAATATTTTATTGGTTAGTAATTTCAGAGAAACTCTAATGAGCTTCTCGATACCGATTTCCGGTGAACTGGAAAAGTATAAAAATAAAATTACAATGGCGGAAGAAATAATTTGATTCAAATAGAATTCCCTGAAAATTAGAATTTCTTTTCCGCTCAAATATATTCCCTGGCATGGCAAATGCAACGATACCGAAAATTCGTTTTTTTTTCATCCATGCAAATTGTTAGGGAAATAAATGGTAAATTCTCGACACGGAGGATCCAGAGGTCGAAATAAATCAATAATGGTTGAACAATTCATTCGTGACTGATACTGTTCTCGAAGTTTCTAACATTTACTATTCCTGCTTCCTTTTGTAACCGCTTGTTTTATTCAACTTCCTGGTTCACCCTCTCGTCCTCGTTGCTTCCCTTCCGCGGGCGTTTCACTCGCTGCTCCCCATTCGATCTTTCATTCTCTTCATTTGCTCTTCGCCTTGTCGTTCTATCCTCGAATCACATTCATCGAGGAGAATCGTGCGTTTTATACTGGACACACATATGCAATAAGACTGTGAGCGACACATAACTATACACGCTTAAAAATCCTGAGCCCTTGAAATCTTTTCCGGGCACGTATATGCTCAGTCACGATTTTTGTACTCGCGGCCAGGCTATCGAGCTTAACTTTTCTGCTGCCCGAAAGATTTCGCTCCCATATCCCTCCTCCCCTTCTTTTCATTTCTCCTCAACCAACAAGAATATTTCAAGTTAGCCACGAGATATACGTTAAGAGCGAGAACGATAGAGCGATATCGCCTCGTCCCATCGCTGTCTCTCGACGTCCGGGAATTCGATTTGCTTGTTTGAATTAACGATACGAGATGAGGGGAGGACCGCACATATTGATTTTACGCTCTCAACGTTGCAGAGTTTCTCTTCGCCATATAAATATATTCATGCGAGAGGAACCGAGTGTGTGCTTATTTTATGTTCAAAGAGTTCTATACACCGCGAGGTTATGGTGCGGTACAAATTTCTTCGCACACCTGCATTCCTCTCAAGTTGTTCGGCAAAAACCAAAAACGCGTAAACATAACCGGCAGAGGTTCCAATTCGAAAAAACTAAAGTTTCTCCAAAGCGAACGAATTCTCAAGAAAAAAAAATCCCCATAAGAATCCTTATGGCGTTTCGGACCATATCAACGAACGAAAAAAAAAAGCGAAAATTTTGGAATGTTCGTAATTGAGGTTACGCTCCGAAAGTCTCGTTGAAGCGAGCAACACACCCGGTAACCTAGAAAGTCGTTCTAATCACGAAACGGATAATAGGAAATCCGTGTAAGTTCGAGTTTAATAGTTTTCGCGAACGGAGAATTCCCGTAGGCGGATTTTCGTGCAACGGGGAGAGAAGAGGGACGACGGACGTGGAGCTCAGCTGGAGGAGATGAGAGGTACAGTGGGAATGAGCTCGGAGGGACAGGATCACCAATGGGAAAACTCGAACTGACCGAGTTCCGACATTTATCCGACACATGTGCAGTTACACCTTGAAATATACTTGTACATGTGTATTGTTGATATACATCGAGATCGTTGATGAGAAGAGAGAGAGAGCGACTAGAATCAAACTCTCCGGTGAGAATAGCGAGTCAGAGGCTCCCTTTTCCCTTTGGATGAAGACTGTGAGGGAACGATAGGAAGGGAAGCAAGAAAGACTGAGCGAGATGTCAGAGGATGCGAGCACGGCTAGCTCCAGCAGTAACACAAAAGCAAACTAACGTCTCCACTAATTACTTGCTGGTAATTAGCCGCCAATTTCACCTCCGCATAGCGTGAAATAAGGGTGCGGGATGAAGTGGAGAGCCTGGGGGTGGGCACACCAGAAGCAGAGCAGGCTGGGGACATATTGATTCCACTGTTCTCGTGTCGGAACTTGGAGCTTGTCGCAAGCGATGTATATCTATATAAAGATACATGCTACACTGTTGAGCGCAAAGCGTTCAATATCATTACAGCAAATTGAGGCAAAGGACTTTGTCCTAACGCGGCAAACCCGCCTGCCGGCAATCCCCGAAAATATGATGAACATTTGTTGTTTTATTTTCATTATTCGCCTTGATAAAAATTCTAGTATATTTGCCGAACACACAAAGTCAACTGCAACTACATTCCAGTCTCTTGATTGGAGAAATAAAGCAGCTAATGAGGCACAGTCGAATAAAAATAATCTTCGATCATTTCTTCATGTTTTTTTTTTTTCTTAAACTATTTTATCATTTTAATAAAATATTGTCGCATTGGATGGTCGAAGTTTAAAAGGGTGTTTAAAAGTTGGGGCTTTAATCGATAAATTCAACGACGACTGTGTGACGTTCGTTCCGGACGAATGAATAATCCTTCATGCATGTTGCAAAGTGATTTACGTCTGGGGCGCAATCCTTTATGAATTTTCGCAATTAAGCATATTATTCATAAAACAAGGAATGATGATAAAATCGTTTTATTACATCCTGGGATGGTAATCCTCTTGCATTATGAGGTCGGTGTATTAAGCCAGTGGTTTCTCCATGCAAATAATTTAATGAATTACGCTGCCTCGGAAAGATTTTCTAATTTGGCCGAAACCTACTTGTCGGTATGCATTGCATTAATGTTTTTTCCCCTCTCTCGATTTACCAAACCGCAGAAAGTTAAAAAAAAACGTTTTGGTGCACCGCATTTAAAAGAGAGGAAAAAGTAAACGTCTGCACGAGAGAGAGAGAGAGAGAGAGAGAGAGAGAAAGAGAGAGACAGAGCCAAAAAAGTAAGAAGAAATCTCTTCACGAATGCGTATATACGTTCAATTATACTTCAAGATGAGATCTGAGGGAGAGAAGACCGGATGACAATCTCTTCCGTAGAAACGAGAATGATCCGTTATTCAAAGTTTAACGTTACACAATCCACGACCATGAGAGGGACATACAGGGTGCCCCATTAAATGCGTCACGTGTTCTTGTCCCAAAAATCACATCTTACGATAAAATATTCCCAAAACTTCACTTTGGTCGCAGTGTCAAGGAAAATGAACGAAAGATTAATCACGAAGAGTCGAAAAAGTATTTGAAAACTTGATCGTATGCGTTTGTCGACCTTTCAAGGTTTCGTGTGTAAAAAAAAAAATATGGGGCGCCCTCGGGACCATCAAATTTGACTACCGAAGTTTTCGAAATTAACTTCCATCATAAAAGTGAGATTCCTACATTTTTGACATTAGAGAAATATCGTTTAGCCATTTTTTTTTATGCACGAGGATAAGTTTCGATTTCATCGCTTCAATGGCGCTAAATGGAGCACCTTGTATATGTATATGTATATAAGGATTGAGAATCGAGGGCCTTACGACACACAGACACGAAGAAGGATATTATTCACTCACTGGGGGTATGTCATCGAGTCGTGGTTAAAAGACGTCGTCTTCTTGGTTCTCCGGATCGTCAAGCACGACGAGCGGGACATCGGTTGTGTTCTATGACTCGAGAGGGTGGAGACAGCGAAGGAAAATCTAACTTGCAGATGATGGTAGAGAAAGCCTTATGTTCCGGCATTTACCTCGCTTACGCATCATGAAAATTTGTATATAGGCTCTTAGACGAATATCTTATACGAGGAGGGACTATAGGACGCGAGGCGCACGATAGCTGTGTGCAAAATGAGGCAGAACGACCAAGGCAAAAAGAAAACGAAATAGGTATAGTGTGAGCGAACACCATTAAGGTATAACGAGCAAGGACGTTCTATAACGAATCCAAAAGAGTGAGATAGATAACAAAAAAAAAGGAGGGATGAAAAGTGTGGGAGAGAAAGAGAGGGAGACCCCATTAAAACTCGACTACGATCAGAATAATAAGTTGGAGCATTCGATTATATGGAACAAAACTTTTTGAATAATCCCATCCTGCAGTATACATACCGCACTATTCTTAATCAAGTTCCACAAGCGCGTATCACTGGCTTGGCGAAAAGTCCTCTTTTCCTCTGAACGCTCTCAATCGCCTTGGATTAACGTCACGAAATATTTGAGTCCTCTTTCGTGTGTACACATGAACGTGTGCGGATCTCCAGCTATTTCACGAGATGAGATGAGCGTCTGATGAACTTCTCACTAGTCTGATGACTCGGTCGTTATTCCTGGGGAAAGGATATTGTTTCTGATGATTCATTGTCTTTCGTTCGAAAGAGGAAGTGTAAATCTACAGACTCTTCCTATTCAATCAAAACTCGAATGACTCTCGTATCGATCATATGCAGGAAGGTCCTCGATAATAACCAGCATCCGGCACAGGAGGATCGTAACCAATCCTATCTAAAATCTTGGAAAACCGCGAGATGCTTCGTTGCATTTAGGAGAATGAACGGACGTCGTTTAGATACTCTCCGAACTTGCTCTTTTGTCCTCTATACGCATATCCGTAAAACAGGATCTACTCTGGGAGTGCAACATATAGTCCTGATAGTGCGGGTAACAAAGCGTTTGTGGCCACTTCACCGAGATCTGTGCTCTAACGGTTTTCGGGAACACGTAAAACAAACGCTTTTAGCCGGAATTAAATCCCGTTGACTAAACCTATGTGCGCGCTATCGTTGGCTGCACAAATCTGCGTTTTATTCATACTCACATACAGGATGTCCAAAAATTCATATGAAAACTGCACCAGGTACGAAAATCTCGACGAAAATCTTCAAAAAATTCTGAAAAAAGAAACTATGCAGCTCAGGATTGTCTCCGGAGTCTCCTGGATGAATGGTCATTTAATCATTCGAACCTAATGTGGCCAGTTGGCCGGAAATACCCAAAATTTACTACGACGAATGCTGATAACTCATCGCGACCCTAGAGACCAACGTCTAAAGACGTTTTGTCTTCAAGTCTTAATGATCCAGTTACTGTTTAAGCTGAAAGTACAATTTTGGCACACTCTCTATACACAGGTTTATTTATAAGTATGTGGACATATATACATGTAACTCTTTCTCACTATCGTGCCGTTGGACCGCTCCCGCAAGTTTCCAAATCCGTGCAACTTGCATTAATATTCATGGAGGCTGTCGCATTCAGAGTAGTGCACTGCGGGCGTCCGGGAGCACTGTACGTACATGATATAAGTATATGCACATGGTATATATGTATATATTTGTATGTACATGAATACATAGACTAATGGTGATACGTATATGTGGAGGGAGTTGGTTAGTATGGTGAAGTACTTGGACGCGCGTTCACCGAGATATAGGAAGGTAAATGGGAAGTCAGGAGCACAGCGTGCACAGTTGGAGATGCAGGAGCATCAGAAGCAGGACTGGCAAAGCCTCCGGGAAGCTGATGTGCCTCTCCCTGGTGTACAATGTATGCGAGAGAAGCGAATAAGCGACGTCGAGTTGTCCTTGAGACGCTTATACCGAGGAGCGGAGAGGCCTCGCGATCTCTTGTCCTGGACGACGCGTTAACGATCTACCATTTTTCTTTTGTTTTCCATCCACCTCGTATCTCTTCGTTCACCAGGCACTTTCTTCTGCTACCATTACGGAGCCATCGTGTGCAATTGGAGAGGGTGTTACATGCAATAAAGCCGTGGGCAATGTGCGAAGATATCGAAAGTTGATGGATTATTGCAAAAGATAAAACACGAAGGAGCGATGCTAGCCGCAGAACTTGTTCGTCGTGGTGTTTGATATTTTTTCTTTTTTTTTTTTTTAGCAAAATAGAATAAAAAATCGGCTTGTGGGAAAATACGACAGTTGGCATTTCTTGCTGGAAATTTCAATGAGAATACTAGCGGGGAAAATAACTTGCGACGAGTCGTGGACTGCTCCGGGTGAACTATTTCTTCAATAAAGTGTGTCCGGAAGTTTTGAATATGAAATGACGAAATTCTTTCGAACTACTTCTGGAGGAACAAATGCCAGAGATACTCATATATCTAGAGGTATTGTATATTGTTATGGCGAGATGTTAGATGTGATTGCCGCAAGCAGCACGGTTTCGTTTCGTTCTTCTCTTTCTTTTGGATGTCGACGTGGTTATTTTCTAAGGACGACGGATGAGGGAAGGAGGAAAAGACGCGGAGGGAAGTAACCAAGCAACCCTCTTTCACTCTTGCCTTTTCTACTGCTTGCTGCGTGTTCCAATCTTTCATTCTCTCCCTCTCTCTCTCGAGAGAGAGAGATCTCTCGCTCTCTCAGTCTTTCTTTCTCGTTCTCGATCTCTCTCTCTACTTTCGTCTCCGTAGGACAGTGAGTTGGCGAAGAGCTCGCGCGAGCAAGCAGTTGAGATAAGTGTACAATGGCGAAGAGGGCCTGCTGGCCTCTTTCTCTCTCTTTTTCTTTGGCTGGACTTGATAAGATCGGGCCGCGGTCATTACGAGTGTCTCGCAGCGGGGGACATTGCCTGGACATGTTGGGTTTCGACTCTCATCCCAGGAGCACCCTTCCCTCTGCTCCTTCTTCTTCTTCTTTTTATTCTTCTTTTTCGTTCGTCTCCTCCTCTTCGTCCTCCTGTTTCTTCTCCAACTCGTGGTCATCCTGCTTTCTCATCTTGTTCCTTCAAAGCGCCTTACTCAGACGACCCCTGGAACGATCGAGAGAAGGAGCTCAATCGCTGGGCCAAGCCCAACCCATGAGAGTTCCGAGCAATCGGACTCAACGCGACGTTCCCGCGGCAATGGGAAATCTTTCTCTCACACACCGGAACAACTATCTTATATATTGAGCTCCACGTATGACCCCAGCACACATGGGTCGCCGTGGGACCCCGACTCTGTTTTAAAATATATATCCACATAGTCATAGTTTCAACTATTCTCTCCTCCCTATCGCGGTTGTTTCTTCAAACTGATCGAGCACTCGGCAATCTGCGGAACCACCAAGTGCTTTCTGAACGATAACTCTTGCACGAATCTATCGAAAGTGATCGTTCCAGCTCGTTGATATTAATGATAATTACTATTGTTACTTGCTCTTGCAATTATGCTGTTCAGTATCGTAATGGTATCGAGAGTGTTCAGCAGAACTCAATCATAACAATGAGTCTTCTCGAAGCTCCGGATTCGAATACGGCATGGAGAACTATAATTGGCAAACTTGATGGTGCAGCGTGTTCAATATTTGGCTCTCAAATTTCGTTACTCGATGAAATATTCTTGATGGTAAAAAAATACAACTAAATGCATAAGCAGCGGGTTCTTGGTAACATGGAAGTTCGATATTACTCTCGTCCAACCAAGATAATCCATTGGTTGGTTCGGGATTCTCTCATCCCGGATCGAGTTCTTGCCTACGGTCGAATGTGCCAGGAGCTATTTCACGAAAGCTTGGCGCTATATGTTCGAGTTTTGGTTTCAATACTATAGCCCGCGGCTTCAATATATCTAAACGTTTCGTAATCCGAAGCAAAGTGTAATGAACACCAGCAGGTGAACTCGTTGCTATTATGTTACGATGACGAGGAATGGGAATCGTTGCAACTCGTCCATTTGGAACCTGAGACCGGAAGGAATTACGCGAAGCTAATTCTCCAAAAAAATCAAATAGTGATTTCTTCATTCGTTTCTTTCCAGCCTCTTTTTCAAACTGGTGAGTAACAGAGATAAAAAACACTACAAAAGACAATGATATACGAGTGAAAAGTCAGTTTGCGTCACACGCTGTCCTGCAATAATCCGTTGTGGCGGAGGCAAAACGCCTCGGCGTTGCAGATAGACGGAGAGGGAAGGAGAAAGAGGGCGCGTTCATCCACCTGACTCATTTATCTTCTTTCCGACATTTCCCACCGAACTCCACACACGTTTTATCCACCAACAGAGAGTGAAATATAACGCCAAGCTAGAGCGAGAAGGCTCGTGTACGTCGGAGTAGTGTGTGCGTTGCCGCTGCTGCTGCGACGAAATAAAGGGAGAAAGAAAAAGGCGAGGAAAAAAATGAAGAGAAGAAAAGGATCTAAGCCACTGCAGGATATAAAGAAACGGTCCCTTCCGGCTGTCTCCTTGAGAGTTCAGGTGTGAAGCTTGCACGAGTGCTCAGGACATGTAATCAGCCTTGGAAATCCGGAAAGTAGGGAATAAAAAGAGATTTAAAAAAAAAGGACGATGAAAAAACTGGAAAATACGAGAAGCCATACACTTTGCTCATCACATACAATTTTTTATTTCCATAATGCAATAATCGGAAGAGCTTCGGAAATGTATCTTCCCGGATTATTCAGGCTTCATCCTGTGTTCTGGATTTTTCGAGATATCGAAATCACACGAGTTCTCTCACGAACTCATCACCCCCTGGAGAGAGATTTTCTGTTAACGTTGAACGTACAAAAAAAACTGCATTTGCTGGCTTCCAGAAAAATCTCGCCGATGGTTCGCGGCCTTGCTCAGGGAGAATTTCATAAAAATGCATTCTATTTATGGCAATTTGAATTTAAAATGAGGCATTTAAGTCCATGCTTGTGCACGAAGCCTGAAAGTCAAGGAAATGATATTTTTTAAATCCTTCATCACATCGCGATGCAGTTTTCTCGTGATGTATAATTTCCAGTCGATTTCTTCGAGTTGAAACGGTTTGGAAAAAATTCTAATACGGTGACGTGGCGATGAGTTGAAAAACAGAACGTGCTAGTTCTCCGGGCACGTATTCTGCTTGTTGCATATATCTGCAATCGCGTTTATAATTTATGGGTGAGTGAATATAGGTGAATAAGTTTACGAGATGCCTGCTGGACGGAAAAAGCATTTGGGAAGCCGATCACGAGAAGATCAGGCCTGTCTACACCCACCTGCTAATTTTTGCGGCTATTAGCCACCAGTCTGAATATAAATCGGCCTATTATCGCCCGGGAGAAGAAACCTCCGAGCTAGAAGGCATTCCGGCCTCGTTCTTATTCGCTAATAAATAAAATGAAAAAAGTGTCGGGTTGGTAATCTCCCGTAGCGAAGACGTGCATGAAAATAAAACAAAAAACATTTTTTTTTTCAATGAAAAAAAAGTCTGCACGTTTTTAGCTGAGGCCGACAATTTCTGAGCGAGTTTTTTTGAACTCTGCGATCTTTTGCAGCTTGCAATTTAACGAAATATTCCCCGACTTCCGTTAATGATATACGAGGCCAAAATTGCAGAATGACATTTTTATCCGCACACTGGCAAAGACAACGCAAAGTTTTTTTATCATTTTCGATAAACATTTTTTTAATTTGGTCCCGATCGGAATGTTCACATAAGAAAAATCTTGAAATATTAATTAAATTACACAGTGTGCTCGTTGAATTTTATCGACTTATTTCAAATCATTTGGTTTTCTTGTCGATATGATTCCATGGGTATGATTGTTCCCTTGTATTTTTCCTACGATAGGGAGACAGAGGCAACTATAGTTAGATTTGCCATCCTCCCGATGGAATTCTCGTGGGATGTTCGAGGTCTGATCTCTTTCGGTGACTCGCGACATATTTGAGGGAGGATGACGTTCCTGAGCTCGCGGGAGAGATATTAGGTCCCTGATGCATGACGTCGCACCGCAGAGAGACGACAGACACCAGAAAGTCACGTTCTTATTGCTCTCTGCTTTTGACATATACCCACATGGAAACATACACACACACGCACATTCACGAATACACATGTCGTCAGAGCCCAGACCTTTCTTATTAGTACGAACGATTTTCCATGATGGAGAGCAATTTGTCTTATTTCTTGTTCAACGTCTCGAGCGAAGAATCTCGGGTAAACAATCTCCAATCTAACATCAAAAAACTTATTTCCACAAAACGATCTCGACATGGGGGTAATAAACGTGACAACTTTAATGACCATTGGAGCAGATGAAAAAGTTTAAAATTATAACAAAGTGGTCGTTGCACCTGGGAGATTGGTCCATCTGGAAAAATGTCCCCGCAACAATTACGAAGCCATCGCGAACTCCTGGGTAAAATCTTCGAAAAACGTCGTTCGATGTGGCGCTGGAAATGAAATTTTGTTAAAAATCGTCGATATTTTGTTGAAAACGATAAACTAAATATTTTTGGACAATTTCGAAATTTTCTTCATTTTATTGGCAATATATTTGGTTCCTAACGAAATTGTCAGAGAAATTTACGATTGGAACGCTAAAAATTTGCTCCCTAAGAGACTTTTGTCAATTTTTTGAAATTTGTCAAGAAAACCTTTAGTCGAATGTATCAAACAAAATATCAATCTTTCCCAACAAAATTTAGACTCGAGTGCGCGTTTCTGGTTTGATACACGACAGCAAATCAATCGATCAAATGAATATTTAATAACAAGAGCAAATAGATACTCGTGATGAGAGATCAGGGTGCAGGAGAGTCATGGATACAGGACACATCCTGGGTTATCTCTAGGTGTTTCGACGCCAAGTCCACAAGCTTCTGCTTCAGCCATTCGCTCTCGACTTCTCGATCCTCTACAACTCTCCTGCTGGCTCTCAACGGTTTAATGCCCGAGCGTCTGTTAGTCGCTCTCTCTCTCTCTCTCTCGCTCTTCTCCTTGGCTCATCGAGTTTGAGAGCGTTGTCTAAATCTCCCAGGTTCGTGCTTCAGACTGGGACAGCTCGTTCTAAGCCTCTTCCTACTCACCTACCTTAATGCACACATACAGACTTGCCTCTATACAAAGACAAACACACAGACATACAGATGTATAGATAGAGTAGAGCACTTGTCTAATCTGACGTGCGACATGACAGATTCCCGCTGTATTACCGGCTACATGGAGCACAAATTGATTTTAATTTCGTGCGGTAGAATGTACAGCGGTGGGCTCTTAGTGATTCCAACGTCACCGGCAAACATTCGTGATTCTATGTGGATGTACGTGGCAGAGCATCACCAGCAATTGAGTACTGCACCGTTATATAAATATAAACAGGCATACACAAATCTAGACACAGAACGGCAACATTCGGAAATACAATCAAATAAAGTATAGACATTGGATTGGATTCCGGTTGAGAGAGTGTTGAGGGGATGAATCTTCAGCAACAATCGTCTATCTGCACGTCACCGAAAATCCAAACAAATCTGTTGCATATTTTATTCATTGGAACTCAAGTTTTCATTCTATTGCTCAATTATTTAATGAGCATTTATGGAATGTCTGAAGAGATGGCTGGATGTGAGGACTGGATAGGTTTGCACTATTTAAATGTTTGCTTCATTTTATCTGGAGCTCAGGGCTCGAGCTAAATTTCGGAACGTCAAATTCACAATGTTTTCGTCCACCTCGAGTATTTTCTATTGAATTATCGACGCACGTGACGATGTTGGGGCGGACTATACTTGATCGAGTATGACACAGTTAACTCGTGGCAAAGCCACCAGTAGGGATTTTGAAAAAAACTTGTCGAAAACACGAGCTAAATATTGTTTACGCTCGATGCCCACGCCGCTGGTCGATTCCACGCACAGGAAACTCCTTGACATTCCGAAGTTGAGAGTAGTGAGCGATGGGATTAACCGCGACAGGATGGGACTCGTGTATATTGATGATTCTGCGCTCATGGATCGGAAAGTAATCGATCAATGACAACATAGATTATGTTTTTTGTATTTCACTAAAAATAAATAATACTGAGGCGTAACAAAATTACGCGTTGTATCGATGACTGGATCGAATTTATTCGCAGCAAAAAAAAGAGGAAAAAACGAAAACGACGCGGTCTTTGGGTTCGTTATTGTCCAGGATGATTTTACAGACTGCAAGGAATCAGCTGGACACGAGAGACCAGGGAAGGAGAGAGATTAAGAAAAAGCAGGAAAAAATCAACGACAGAGATTAGAAGGAGAGAGAACGGTAAGAACACGTAGAAAGCAAAAGAATATATACGATACGTGGAGAAAGGGAACAAGATACAGAGAGAGAGTAGAGAACACTGGGTACGTGCCCAGGTATATATAGAAAGTCTGAATCTTCTCGTACTATATGCTGAAGCCTTTGGCCCCATGTCCTTGTGTCCACTGGCCGTTGGCTTCGGTGTGTTCCATACCCTCGCCCAGATTATTGCGATATCTCGCCAGGCACAATGCCAGGCAATTATTAACCTGCAGCGCGAGGCTCTTGATGGGTCAGGGGATTTCATGCTGCACTATCCGGAGCTTATTTTGTAGCTCATACGTAACATATACCTAAATTTCTCCAAAGCATATTTCATATGTGTATAAAAGTCGGCGGTATATATAGAGAGAGAGACAGAGAGAGAAAGGTGAGGGTGTGGGTTGGAATAGTTGGCCAGGGTTCGGTGAGAAGATCGGTCCGGGTGGAGCTTCTAGTATAAATCTGACTGCTTGGCCCTGACGGCAAAGGATGATGGTTGGTGGTCGTCGTGTCTATCTTTTCACCGGTCGCCGGTTAATGGCGTGCGGGGCCACAGATGTCATTTGAATGTGAACGTGGACGAAACAGCGGGGAGTCCTCGTTCGTTCAAACCAGCAGAGATGACCCACGCGTGTTCCGAGGTGCACAACGTCGTTATAGAGTCCTTTCTGGTGGGGACTGTTTCAAGTACGAGATGCGATGTTTATCGAGAGTCATCTTCTACCCCGCTATGTCATGAGAAGATTTCGGCGGGATGGGTAAGTTGATCAATGCCTGGGAGATGAACCTGAAAGGGGGGAGGACATGTCATCCACTTAGTACGTATCCAATTAACGATTTTCTGTGGTACATGACAGCCGGAGCTGCTTACCAATTATCGACAATCTTGGCCTCCCTTTCGATGAGCGTGCGACATCGAGTCTCTGGATTAAAAAAAAAACTCCCTCGACAGCAGGGTGACTTACCAAAGAGCGTTTTTCTCCTGTATTAAAATTCAATTCTTCCCGAAATGGTGACTTCCTGGCAAAACTTTGACTTGGCGAAACCCCATCGTCAGAAAAGTAAAGAAATTTAAAGGACAACTCTTTTCTAAGGCGTTTTCCTTCTCCAAACTATTAAAGACTCCGTCCATGGATATTGCCCACAGACTATGGAGACCCCGCCGGTTGTTGACGAGCACAACGCACAGTTTAGCGCTACCACATCTTTTCGTCTGCCCTTTTGCTCGTCCACGTGCATCAGCCACCCCCGACGAGCACTTTCCTCCAATTGTTATATCTGCAGGCAGCCTAGACTCGAGTGTGGGCATCCATGTGGTCGCTGCTTTTATTTATCGATCGTTAGGACGATCGACTTAAAGGCGTAACTCTCGTCATCCAAAACGTCAGGTTCTCCTGTAGGACGCCATTTTGCTTGCCAGCTATCGTTATGTATACATAAATTTCTATATACATAGACACGACCCGTACGTCTTGCTTTTACCTCGCCTGTTCCACCCTCGTAACTATCCCGCTGTTGCTGCTGCTGCTTTTAAAAAGGCACCACCCTGTGTCACCGACCTACTAAACGCTGGAGTCCCCGGAGCCAACTTAACCCCCATATTTTTTCATGTCACAACTGAACAAGAGGGAAAGAGCAAGAAAACCAGAAACAGAATGAAACTCAGTCCTGCTAGCGTCCATTTAAAAAATTCGTTCACGAACCACAACACAATGTGGGTGGCGGATGTTATTGTCGATGGGAGTGAGATGTTTAAATTCTTGCAGGAAGCACGCGTTTTATTGAGACGACATGGTCACGTGGTGGACTAAGGCTCAAGGATATATATATATATATTTTTTTTCATATACCGAGTCTATCCACTAATTGACAATAAAAGGAATTCCTGGCATCCTTGCTTGCTGACACAAACCATAAGAGCTCACGTGACCAGACAAAAAGCATGTCTTCCGCATCTTCGGGCTTGATGGACGGTTGGCAGTTGAAAATGGCGGAATGGAAACACGTAACAGGACACCATCATGACGCGGCTCAATATCCGGTCGCTAGGCACTCCTCCCGGCGTTATTTTCTGCATATTTTTTTACGACTCTTCACCATTTGTTGTTTGTTTTTTAATTCTCCAAACGAGAGCTTTACTTGACCCATTTATTTCAACGTTATTCGCGCGTGGAAACTTTTCGACGTGACTCTGTAGGTAGAAAAATCGATTGGAAGTCGTTAACTGTTTGAATTGGCTTCGCATATAGTGTTTGTTTTGAAATCACTCTCGGTCAGAGGCTTCAAATGATTTATTTCAAAGATTCAAGTAGATTAACTTTTTCGTTTTTTAAACGGAAGAAAAAGTAACAAGACCGGTCACTTGGCACTTTTAAGTCTGAAATGGCGCCGTTACAGTAGGAAAATGCCCTGCCTCAAACTTAAGAAGATCATCAAGACTCTTTCTTCTGCTTACTCACTTCCCCTCTCTCGCTCTCTCTCTCTCTCTCTCGCTCCCTCCCTCTCGTTCTTTACTCCTCTAGCTCTTTCGCCAAGTACGTGCGACAGCATTGAGATAGAGTGGAGTGGCTCTTCAGGAAAGAGAGAAGAGAGTGATAAGCGCGAGAGGGAGAGAGCCTTTTACCCTATCACATGCAAAAGATAAACGTCCGCGGGCGGTCGTTTTGCGATGAATTATCATGACTCTTTGTATCTCACCCTTGAATCAAGACACCGGTCCAAAAAGGAATACGCTGACTAGTAGTAGACCCGTAAGTTTATTTTATTCTCTCGCAGATTCGTGACTGCACGTGCGCCATGTTTAACGATTTAATGTCCAGATACATGAATATTTACATATATAGAAATATAAAGGGCAGAATACAAATTCTCTCGAATGAAAAAAAAAAAAAACGTAATGACTGCAAGAATTTATAAACCGTGGAAATTATCGTTCGTGACGACCTCGTCGACCGTAGATGAAGCTCCAGCTTCCAGGATCAACGATAAATGCAATAAAAAAAGAAAAAAAAAGTTGACAACTTTTTCGAAATTCAGATTTCTAACTTTTTTGGTTTTATGCAAGACTCAAAATTGAAATAACGACCTGAAAAGATCGCTCGGTAGAGATATATTGTTTGTCACACGTCAATGCACACGAGCAAGGGTGGAAGATGGTGCGGTACATAATTATACAATTTATGACACCTCACATTCCACTGGCAAGGAAACGTCAATCATGGCCAATTTGGATGGAAAAAAAGACACTAGGTTGTTAGCGCTTTGCTCATAAACGTCCTGGGGAAGAAAAAATTGCGAGTTATGTTTTAAAAAAGTTACGAATTACGAGTCGGCGATGGGTCGTCGTGGGCGCAACAGAAAACGCCAGTAAATAAAGGGGCTTGTCTGTTTTAACGTGACATCTACGAGACACAGGTGCTATATTATTGGCACACGAGTAAGCTGAAGTGAAAAAGTTGGCGCACCGTGAAATTCGGCTCTTTTAATTTGTCCATGACGTCATCGATGATAATTTATATGATGGAATTTGCGTCGTTCCGTTCGAACATCTCTATCGCTTGAATTTGGTGCGTGCTGGTAATTTGAAATTCGCTGTGAATTCATGAAGATTCATGAATATTGAATAATGCCGAAAAAGTCCCGTAAAAATGATGCGTCAATCTTTCATTCTATTTTAATGATAATATTTTGAACGTCGCCATTGAAAATTATTGATTGTGTTTGAGGCCACAGGTTTGCGTGTTTTCGATGGAACCTCAATTCGCGTATTAATTTTCTTCGCTGTATACAATATCGATAGAGAAATTCACCATTGGCTAAAGTCGCGCGCGGAATTTTTACGACGTCAAAACTCTCCCGAGTTATCACGAATAATTATTTATCGGTGTGTAAATTTTACTCGACACCACGTTAATTTTTTTTATCGCTAATTTATACATCGGTCTCGGGCATAGAACGGAATAATTTGCAATCTTGTAATTCCGTCAGTCGACGTTTTCTTTTTGCTAGAAAATAAATAAATAATGTCTATCGATATATCGAACGATTTTCGAGGCGAGAAGTGTAACGCAATTATTATTATTTTCACTGTTATTCGTATCATTATTGTTATTATTTTAATAATAATCATCGCTCACCGTTTTCTTATTGAGATTGAATAAAAATGAACTTTTTTTCGTCCTATCAGCCACAAATATACGTGACATTGTGTCGAGCGTCCGAGTGCGGTTGCGAAGCGGTTAATTCCCATGTGGCATTCCATCTCAACTTGAATTTGTGTTTTCTACATTTCTCGCGCGATCTTTATCCATTTTTCTTTGCCAACGGTATTAGAGTTCACTGGCCAGTTCCTGGGCCTCCTCCTCCTCCTCCCAATCGATCGATAATAATGTTAATGAATAGACAAAATTTCGATTAATCGAAAAATCGCGAAACTGACTGCGCAATTAACTTGGAAAAACCGACGCAGCTTCCTCCTCACCGTCTCTGCAAACCAAGGGCTTCGAAACCTTGGAACGTCGATGTGATTCGTATCGAAGAAAATGCTGGGCCGGAATGGTCCATACAGCGAATATACATACGTATATGTGTATATACATTCATCTCGTTTAATTTGGGAAATACCAACGAATCGTCCGGCTGGTTGGAGCTATGATCTCTCACGGAAGCACGAAAACGATCCCTATAGATAGTTGTTTTGCGCTCTGGTGATGGTGGTGGTGGTGCTGCTGTGGGAAGCCCTCCATTCAATTACGTTTTGAACATTTTTCACTGGTTTTTCACTGTACCCGAGACACCGAGATGGAAGAGCAGCAGCAGCAGGGAGAAAGCAGGGGGAGCCGCAAAGAAAACAAATGACAAAAAAGGGGAGAAAGAGTCCAACAGAGATAACTGTGACACCGAGGATTGCGTTTGCGGCATTTTTCACTTTACCACATTTCCAATATACCGAATTCACCGATACAGAGGAAACGCATATACACACCTCTGCATAGTCTCATCCGGAAGCAAAGACAGACGCGAACAAACGTTAACTACACGCTGAATGTTATCGGACGATCGCTTTTCAAAGGTAAATTCCAAACTATCATTAATTTCTGTAGAGTTCTCGAATTGCTTCCCAACCGAAACGAAAACCAACAACACACGATCCTTTTTTTTTTGTTTTCAATCCCGCGCGCAATACCCGGATGAAAAATCGTGTATTTAGCAACACACAATGCGATATCATTTCGTCACGACTTGGTGTGCTCTGGAAATTCGTTGCCCAGAATCGTTGAACGTCCGGAACGGAATCAGTTTTTCATTCGAAATGGAATTCGTTACATTTCGATGAAATTCATTTTTAATTAAAAGTCATTCGTATCGTTTTGTTTTGAGGAATTTCAGTGGAGTGTGGAATTCTTTGATGTCGTGTTTTTGACCGGTTACGAGGCAGCAGTTTGTGGTCTGGCAATTATTACTCCATTTTTTACCGATTTTGATATTTTTAAATGGAAATAAAAATCTGGAAAACTGCTGCGGAGGAAAATCGCGATCCGCTCCGCGGAGGCTTTTTCTCGTAATTTGCTGGCATCGGCATCATTTGGTTTTTATATTCGCTTGTCACGAAATTTCGTACGCGCTGTTTTTTTATTAAAATGCTTCAACCCTCGAAGCAGTGCGTTGAAATGTTGGTATTTTGAATTTTATTGCTCGACGTCTTCGCATCTTAACAAGTTTGCATATATTTTTGGGATCGTGCATGACAAAGTACGGAGAGTATTCTTGTGGAATCTCAATCTTGAAGATATTTGCTTTATGAAAATGACGGTTATTCAGTCTCCTTCATTCTTTGCTCCTCATAACCGTGACATATTCCTCAGTGACTCATCATTTCACAATGTAGACGTGGACGCAATCTCAAACCGTTTGCCCGGTCATTCCCTCTCAAATTTAGCATATACTCTTAGATATTAAGGTATTTATATATATACGTTGCGTAATGATGTTCAGTGTCAGGTTCAAGATTGCAAAAAGAAAGAGAGCACGAGAGAGCGAGATAAAAGTATAGAGATCGCATCTCGGAGATGGTCGCGCAGGCGAACCGGTCTCGCAATCCTTTTATTTTCTTCTCACTCTTACACGAAAGGCAAACTCGATCGAAAGAGTCTTTTAGCCTCTCCGGAGTGTAATTCCCTCCGCCGAGCCTCACTCGATTATGAAATCATTATAATGCAACGATCTCTATTAACGACGGGAGAGCGAGAGAGACCAAGCGGACAAACCCAAGAGGATTCCAATGATCTCCCTGAAATCTTGATGACCGAGATGACGATTGTAATTATTATTATTGTTATTTAGAGACTGTGTTATTTCTTCGTTTGAAAACCAGGAGTCGCGTGTGCCGTCGTGGCAGTAAAGTAAATATTTTATCGCACGGAATGGGAGAAAAGTCCACTATATTTTGAAGCTCCAAATTATTCACAGCAACAATTTTACTCATAATTTGACACGGAAAATGAAAATGAAAATTTCGGAGAGTTTTCTCTTTTTTTTCAATTTTAATGAAAGTTTCGAAGAGAAATCTTTATCTCGATGTGAGTGACATTTGTGCAATTAACATTGATCACTTTTCATTGTTTTTAACCCTCGGTGGTCACCAGGGGTCAGAATGACCCCAAATGGATTTTCTAATTTTTTTGACATTTTGAAAATTGGATAAAAAAATATTTCCCTCGATATTCATTCATTTTGACCCCGGCCATGTCACCAGCGCGTTATTTCTAGAATGTGTAATCATGGAGGGTTAACGAAGTTCCTGGGAATCGTTCGGCCGGAAAAAATCTGGGTTGTTAATAAATGAAGAAAATTCAATCTCAGCCTCGATATTTCTTTGCTCGAAGGAACTCGAATCTGTTGGGGCACTGGAAAGAATGAGAGTGACCGTAGCGTCGCTAATGATTGGCCTTGTCACTATTTCTTCATCACCTTCGAGTCTTCATGGCCAAGAACATGGAGAAATGTCTCGTGTCTTGCGTCTGTCCTATACTTAGAGCGCAATGAACTTGGACGGACTTATTGGCTCGACGCGTGCGCAGAAATCTTGACCGGAGAAAATGCGCGAGGAGGAGCAAGGGAGACGATGCACTCGAACTCACACCCAGCTCTCGGCCGATGGTCTTGACGCCGCACTTTCCGAGCTCATGGTTCATCATGACTCGCAACGTGCTCGCAACTCGTTCCTCTCACTCGCGTCTACATGGCCGGCCATGTATTTTTATACGCATACACTCTCGCGTGTTCCCGAGTCTCAAGGCTTTACACGCGAGAATCATGCACCAACTTTCGACACGACGCGTGTACGAGGAATTTCGTTAAAAATTAATCAGCCTTTCAATTTTTAATGACCTAATTACAATTCCGAATAATTATTTTTTGCCATTTAAATATTTCGACAACCCTTTTAGAAAGTAAAGATCTTACAAAATTAGCAAAAATTAAAGCGGATGGACGATTTTGCGAAAAACTCAAATTTTCGTAAAATTCGAAAAATCACAAAATTTCAACCGTTCAATCGATGTTTCCCAAATTCAATACCAACCTTTCTATTATGATACTCTATTTATAAAAAAATTTACTACTAAATCTTAAAATTTGCGGAAGTTAAAGCGGTGACAGATTTTTTTTTTATTTCAAAATTGCGTACAATTCGTATTTTTCTAGCGATTCCAACAAACTTCTCAAAGAACGAAGAGCTTGTATAGATCAAAATCTGTGCAAAACGGGAGCCCTGTAGCTCAAACCGTTCTCAAGTTATAAACGTTCGAATTTTACAGTTTTTTCTAGATATTATTTTTCGATGTTTTTTTTTTTGGGACATTTAAAGCAAATTTACATTGACCACTGGAAAATTTCACGGTGGCTTACTTTATGAGGATGCAAAGAGTTACTTTTCAATTTATAACAAAATATTGATGTTGTGAATTTGTCAATTTAAATGTACGTTTGAAAGCATTTTTAATGTAATGCAAAATATCGTAGAGAGCGACGACTCGCTATTCTTGAGATCGTTGGAAAATGCCACAAAGAATAAAATGATTCTTATTTGTCGATAAGTTTAACAGCTATTTCTCATGAGATTATCCTCAAAGTGCACGTGCGTGTTCGTGTGTGTATAAATGTGATAGGAATCTCCGGGCTGAGCAAAAGATACCGATAGTTTGATGGCAAGATCTCGTTGGGAAAGTATGTGGCTCGGTCAGCCGGATCGGTTCTGCTCGACTTGTCTCGATCTTGACTCGCAGACTTATTTATTCACGTAGGTTACACACATCGTAGCATGTCATTTTTAGTTTTGATTGTTTTTTAGTTGCCAACGCTTCCGTGCTTCGGAATGAGCTCTTGATGATAAATTACGGAAATGGAGCTTAGGACAAAGTTGATAACGAAGTTTGTTTAATCGCACGAAGCTGGAGAATTCTAAGGAAATTAATTTCATATTTTTTTAAGCCCAAGTAATAAATTTGCTCGGTGCTCGTAATTAATCAGAATTGCCTCTGTCAATAATTTGCCATGTCGTAGAATCGAATTCTCTTTTTACTTTTGTTATTCATTTGGATATTATTTACGAAGCCGGTTCGCGAGGAGCAAGAATTTGCATCAGGTTGTTCATTGGACGTCTTACCATACTTTATTATTGCTGAGTCTTGCTTTTCGGGTATGCCCTTTATGTGGACTCTCTGGCTTGAAAAGACTCGTTATTGGTATGCATGTATATTTGCCGCCGCTCGCGGTCTCCTTTCTTCGTTGTCTTTCCGTACGACTGAACGATGTACGACAAGTGGACATGCTCAGTTGTTCAGTTGGCTCTGTCTCTCGTGTATGTATTTCTGACACGGTACACGCATGATTTATCTACTTTGTTCCAACCACTACATACATATATTCATCATTATGTTCTGTCGGAGATGAAAAAAAAATTCGTTTGTAATTTTCAAAGCATCTTTGTTCTTCCTCGTGGATAAAAATGGCGTCAGATTCTTTTGTCAGGAATTCTGTCGCCTGATGAGATTCTGTTAATAGAAAATAACGTGGTTCGTGCGTGGTAATTGGTTCTTGGACCCTTGCGATCCCTTTTTTTGGAACTCGAATCCGGCCACGGGTTCGCGAAAACGACTCTGATTTTCTTTTGAGCATCAAATCTGGCTCGTACGCGATAATGAGGTTTAGCATGGACCATTTTCTTCGTTTTTTCATAAGGAACAAAATGGTGTATGATAAAGTTGATTTCAGTTGAAATTTCATCATGAAAAGTCTGTAAAACTAACGGATTTCGAAATTTCGAACAAAAAATCACTTTTAATTTTTTTATCGCCCAAACTTCGGAAAAGTGAGGTCGACAATTTTCTATCGCCTACTTTAGTGGAATATCTGTTGTGCTGTATTTTCTTTCATTATTTTCACCTGCGCTGGGATATTCGCTAGATCGATGAACATAAATTAATGCGCCCCTCCACTCACTGGCGGAAGGTGCGTTCATTCGTGTCGTAACACTGAATTCCAAGATGACGTACATTTTCACACAAGCTAGATTCGAAAGGGTGGTAAGCGAGAGACTCGGTTGGAAATTTGCGGTTTCGTGTAAATGGTCGAGGGCTGGTATTTGACTGCATCTCTCGGAGAATCCGACACGCTCTATATCTCGTGAACCCTTTGCATGCAGAATCTCTCCATAGAGGGAATTTCGTGCGAATGCACAAAAATAAGTTAATTTTCCGAATTTCCTTCGTACGTATCGATGTCAAAGGAATCGAAAGCATGAGAGCAGACTTCTTGGATTTTTTATCGGCAACCAGCAGCAGCAGGAGAACCATTTATTTTTGTCCATGAAAAAAAATCGACACGAAAAAGTTTCATGCGTTTGTGCAATTTTGATCAAAATCGATCCACGACTCGTTGAGCTTGTAGACAAATTTTTATTATATTCCTTCCCAGCAGGCGAATAAAAAAAATCGACCCGTCTAAGGATTCTCGTATCTGTTGATACAGAAAAAAGGGAAATGATATTCCACTCTCCGGAATAATTTTTAATGTCAATGAAATTTAGGGAAAAATAATAATTTTTTTTGTCGGCATATTTATTTATTTATTAGAAACGAATTGAGATGAAATTCCGTAACAGCTGTAAGTTGCTCGCTTGAAAGAGAAGGCTCAGAGAAATTTTATTCGAGGTTTGGCTTGGTAAGGGTTGAAATTGCGAGTTGAACGAGAATTCCTTATATATACGAAACTTTTGGTTGGGCGTGGGAGTGATGAAGATCATAGTGGTTTTCATTACGCGTATACACGCTGCAGAGGGTTGTCTACTAAGGTACATCCCTATATCTTGTCTCTGGCCGTTTGTCCGTAGTTGTTCGTACCAGGTTCTCAACCCCCGTTCATTATCACGGCGCAGCGAAATGAAAAATGAACAGTAAGCTTGTACACGATTCGCTTATTAGAAGTTTCTCTGTGCTCGATCCGACGTGAACTTGTATGTTTGCGGTGGCCCAGCCATTTTTCTGGCCCGTTTGAACGAGGCTTTGAATGAGCAGGCGGAATAAATTCCAGGCAAAAACTTCTTGACCCTCCGTATTGCGTACAATTTCGAGCGTACCCTGAGAAAAGGCTTTAGTTTCATTTTCCTGGGCTTCGTGAACGTATGTGCAACGTGATATTTCATTTATTCGGAAAACCATCAACATTCGGCTCGATAAAAAAAACGTCACGTGTCTTTGACTCGTTGAGAATCTTTTTCTCCAGTTTTCGAAAAATTGTTAAATTTTTTCTGACAGATTTCGCGAACAATGAAAAAAATTAAAAATTGACGATCTTTTCGGAAGTAACGTCGTTGACTTGTGCATAACGGAACGGCTTTTCGTGCACGCTATAATGAGACGAGCGTGGGTGAAAATCCATTTCGCTCTGATTTGAAAATTGCAAGAGTTTCGTATTTTCGAGGAAAATCAAACGTTTTTTTCATTAAAATAGTTTTCCGATGGAATCTCAATATTTAAAGAACGGAAGAGAAGCAGCTTGGTTATAAACGTTCCAGAAATATCCATCGTACTTGGAGTTTTATTCGTTCGGATTGAAACAGATTTAACATGCACGATTGATAATAGCCCACAAGGATCGTCAAGAATTCAATTTGTGACCTTGAAATCCACATTTATCCGGCAGAGTCGTTCCGTAGGAGGAAGGATGGGAGCGGAGATATTGATTATCCAAGAAATTCATTATTTGTATGAAGACATTATAACCATCAGATGTAACGCAGTGCGGAGCGAGCCATATATTTGTTTTTGTTATTTACAGCAATCAGGTACATATGAATTTCGAGGGCGTTCTGTATGTGGGATTTATGCTGTTGCGAAACACTAACAGTGTTTTCGTTAGTTCGAGATCGTATTAATTTTCTCCTAGCGATAGATCGTCAGCAATTAATTGGAGCGAATAAAATTGAAATGGACCGAAATTGGGGATGTAACGAGGGCATCGGTAATAACAGTTCGCATGGGTCGAATGTTCTGTGGAAAGTGAAGCCTCCCAATTGCGAAATCAATTCACAGATCAATGTGAAAATATTTTTTCATTATTGAGGATATTCCGAACATTTTTTTTTTATTAAGCCACAGCATTTCGACCCTTGCACGTTTTTGCACTACTTTCTTTTTTTCCCAACAATTTTCCATTTAAGAATTCAAGAATTTGATCAAATTTCATGATAAGATTCTTTGGCATCGTGTATAGAAACTCAAATTTCTTCCAAATTTTCGAATCATTGCGAGTTAAGTCGATTTCTCATGCACGAGACGAATACTCGAGTAATACGACGTGAAAAATTAAAAAAAATTAGTATTGTCAATTATTAAATAATATATTTACAAAATTTCATTAAATTATTATCTTTTTTAAATTTGTTACGTTTTTAACGTGGTTTACCATGGCAACATTGTATCGTCGTGATCCAACCTCCATAATAAAATGTTCCATTAGCCAAAACTTGATTTTTATTATTTTCGTTGGAGCCTTTTTCTTCGTACGAGCGACACTCTTTTTTAAACCCTTTTTTTCTCTCGCATGTTTCTCTGACCCTCGAACGAATCGGTCTTGGTTTAAAGTCCCATGAAACAATGTCTGCGAGGTTATCATGGCGTCCGACACCGCCTTCTCTTTCGTCCATTGCTCCATTGTCTTACAGACTATTACACACGGTATCCCGACATGTATGAAGTGTATACATAGGTATGTACGTTTGTATATAGTCTGGTCGGAAAGTCTTGGTTATTTGCAATGTCAGGCTTGCTTTTTACTTGCCCCCACCGCGCGCGGCTTCTCGAGAACGCGCGCCTCGCCCGACTTCTTTATTCATGATTTTCTCAAACCCGCGCACTTCCTCGTTACATCCCGCCTCCGGCGCGTCTCCTTCTTTCTCTTTCTTTCTCCGTATACGATGCAATTAGTTTTTATCTCCGGAACGGCTTAATGGAACCCCCGCCGACTTGCAATGTCTCGGATCACGTATCCACCAGTATAAACGCTATTTCCTATTAAAATGTTAAAATATACGTCACATACATACACACAACGTACACACAACGTACACATTTATTTTATATGTAAGTAGAAACAGGCCACGGTTGGATTATCAAACCCAAACGAGCTCGGAGACAACTCCCGTCTAAGAGGTAAATGTGGGATATCCCAGTAAATGTACCAAATGGCAGCCAAGCCCCTTAAACCATAAAAAAGAAGCTCTGCCAGTCCTTTCGACTATAGTAAACATATAATGCCATCATATTTTTATGTTTCATTCAAAAATTCTCTGCCGTCGTGAAAACTTTGTAAAAGGGTTTTTTATACAAATTGGATAAATAATGAGCATGTCGTTATGCATCGAAATGTAGTTCTGACGAAACTTCGCAATCAAGGAAATGCTCGAAGTGGAAGGAAAACGAGTGGTGGCAAGGTTATTGATTCGATTATTATTATTATTTATTTGAATGAAAATTGATGGAGCAGAAAAGACTATTAAAAAAAATTCGGCAGGAAAAAACGTTGTTCTTGATCAGTAGATCCGTTTCTCCAAAACTTGAGTGGCTTTTTTCAACATCGAAATCGGTCGAATGTTGCCGGAAGGGAGGCGAATATAACAGTAAAAATCGTCCACCTGTGGTCACGTAACCCAGGATTAAAGACAATAGGAATGAGGCACCTGTTGACTCTCGAAAATTGACACTGGAGACACAGCTGGTGACCATTCGGGGAGAACGGGAGAAAAACGGAGAGAGCCGAAGAAATAGCGAATTAATAGAAACTCGTCGTTATATCAATCGTTCCGATTCCTTTTTTTTTCGTTCTCTCTGCGTTCCACTCCCGGAGAGAGAGAGATAGGGTGAGCGAAGAGGTGGAGAACGTTGGATAAGTAGGGGCTGCGTTCGAGTTCGTTCATCAGTTGGCAAATCGTAGGGTGGAAGGAAGAATTTTTCTTCCTCTTTTCATTTTCTTTTTCCCTCCTTCTCCCTCCATCGTCTTCTACTTTGTAATGAATACCGAGCAGAAACTGTCGGAGATTATCGAACCGGGCGAAAGCGAACTTTAATTTCGGGTACTCAGCCACTCTTTTTCTTTCTCTCTCTCTCTCTCTCGCTCTTCTTTATTTCATCTTTTTTCAGTTTTCGTGTATGCGCGTTGGGCCGTCCTCCGTAAGAATTTTTCTACACGAATGGCGATCCCGGCCCGTCAGAAATTGCAGTGCCATATCTTTTCCAACAGCCATTATTTTCAAATCTACCAAATTACAGACATCCTTTCCAGGATATTGCGATTCGACTAAAAACTCCCTACTTATTTCTTTGCTCCCGAACATTGAGCAGCAGCGCAGCACGGGTGTGTGTATCGGTGCGAGTATATGCGCGTCTAGTCGAGACTTGGCCGGCTTCCCTTAACGATACCTTTCCAGGCGCGGCATTACCGCCGCCACCGGTTCCGGGCCCACAGGACCCGCTTTTAATTTAGGTACAACGCGGGCCCGGACGTCCCATTCTCTTTTGGGATACTGTCCTCCTCGTATACATTCTCACGTTTGAAGCTCGCCGCATGTCAAACCTTTCCCCCTGCCGCCCCCATTCAAAAGTCAAAAATCACACGTCACTCAATTCTTTGAGCGTCACTCGCCGAGGCAAAATGTTAAAAGAAAAAAAAAACGGAATATCTGAAATTACGAAAAATTCAAGGCTGCAGCTGTCTAATTGCAAATTCGATAAAGATCGAAAAAATGCGACGTTTTTCATGGCGTTTCTTCCTTTTTGTATCGACCCTGGAAACTGCACGAGAAAAAAAAAACGAATATCTGTTGCCGCCAGAAGAAGAAACGTGTATATACAGAAATCGATCGATTCCAAGATCCTCACTTTTCTTATTATCGGTAATTCTCGCTTATACTCGTGAATTAGCGACGAATGGACCGAAATTTCTGATAAACGAACCAACTAAGAAGAATTTTGCTTCTCGAGCGCGTGTCCGTAACAATATGAAAAAATTCAGAATCGCAGAGAAAAAAAGAGAAACACGGAGGGCACGAGAAATTAGGTGACCACTTAAATCTGAAATTTTGGTGTTTCTATGCACGGGGTGCGTTGTGGCGAAACATACGAAATGACCACCTACGGTATAGTTTATTATAGTTTCTCGAAGGAATTAAGGCTTTGCCCGAGAAAGAGAAAAATACATACGTGGGTTATCGAGGAAGATTCGGAAACCTGAAATTATTTGAACGTTTCCATAATAACGTTGTCCAAGGTCCTACTATTCTCTGGCGAATTCCATCCCATCGTTTTTAATTCACCCCGTAATCTTGTCATTACATTTTCAGTGAACGTGTGCGCCTTTATTTATTCAAAAACTTTCATTATCGTGAGTTCGAGCGCGTCTACATATAGTGAGACGCGTTTTATAAGAGTGGAGGTTAGACCCAGTTATTTCGGGCGAATTTAAATGACTTTTTAATTTAGTGTGACGCCAGATATTTGCTTTAACGAGCAGGCGAATCTGTGAGAGCGACGACGGGTCGCCGGTGTACGAGCGCACCGGGCTATGAATAATATTAAACCGAACAAAATCCGTGAACGCGACCGCGCGGATGACGGACCTCAAGACCGAATAAATATGCGTTCGCGCCGCGTTGCAAAGTGTGTAGGCATACGAGATTCTTTTAAACGTGTCGTTCAACTCTTCGACCAAAATTTAACCGTGAGCTCGCGAGCAAAAATCAATTTCAAGCTCCATCGAAGTTGTATAGTGAGCTCTTTTTTTTCTCCGATTATTTCTGATACGAGAGGCATTTGTCCATTTATGGAAAAGGCATGTGTAAAGTAAATCTAAACTTAAATTTAAATCGTCCATGAAATTTCGACTTTTTTATAAACAAATATATTCGTAAATATTTTCCAATTTAAAAACCAACGTTTTCTCATTCTTTTCATATTCCTGTTCACAACAGACTTTCGTATGAAAAATGGAGAAAAAAAGATCGTACGAAGCAGCGAGCAGCCGCATCTATTTTCACTTTAGGGCTGTGTCTTGTAAACGCGTGGGCAAGGAAAAGACGCAAAGAAAGAGGTAGAGGGTGTCTCAGAATGGTCCAATATTGCTGTATGATTCGATTTCGAAACACTGATCTACTTTCTTATATTGTGTGTATATAACCTCTCCCTTTATATACACATAGAAATATATCTATGCAGTATTCTGTCAGATGCTCGTTAAGGAGATGATTTTATTTGTTTCAGAAATAACGAGCTTAAGGAAAATCGATTTATTAGTAGCTCTATATTTCCCCAGTGGCCTGGAGCTTCGCTTCCGGCGCAACTCCTCACCCCTCCCAACCCTTATCTCGTCTACATTCACCCTCTATGTACGTAACGTCCAATCCAATTGAGTATACCTATGTAGAAGTATATATACATGTAGATAACAATGCTGATAGAGTTTGGAATTTCTTTGGGCCGCATATTGCACGAATTTTCCTGCAGAATCGTATCCCCTTAACAATATACCAACCAAATACACTTTAGACATAATAGTTTGTTTGTCGAAAGATGAACATCGATAACGTTGAACGAGGAACGTTTAATTGATTGGCAATATGAAATTATCGGTTTGGTATCGAAGTAGGAAATTCGAAAAATGCAATTCAATTATTGGTGACGTTCGCGACCGTGTGTTTATGGATTGCATCCCTTTAGGAGCAAAAATGGTAATGAGCACTGCATGGACACTGTAAACATTGGAGCAGCAATTCTGTTCAATGCATACACCGTCAGTTAAATATTTTTCGATATTAATTAACAACGAAATCCTGGTGAGTCGATATTGCTTGTGATATTTGATAAAAATATCACAAGATTTCATCACGTCAAATAACACAGTCAAATAAATCACAAACGAGAATTTTAGTTTATTTTATAGCGATGCACAACATTTTTATGCGAAAAAACATGAAACTTTACACGAATTTGAAAAAAATGTCACAAACCAGGAAAATTTCATATTTATTTAAACTCATATTTTTTTTTTTGTTTTTTTTCAATTTTTTAAATTTTTTAGTAGTTTTTGTTTTTGAAATTTTGTTTGTATGTGAAATTAAAGCGTATTTAGACGTGCGATCTATTTATTTTTGTGTTGGATATTTTTGTCCGTGGTTTGGTGTCGTAGAAGCTTTTGGGATCGTTGTGAATGATTGCTGGGACGAAAAGTCATTTCGAGATTGGAACGTTGGTAAAAAAAAAGGGTGAAATTCGAAAAAACCTCAGAATCATTTGCATAATTTCATTATTACAATTCCCATAAATCTGGGAAAGGTAAACTATGGAAAAATAGCGTTTACCGTGGGTAGTATTTATGGTGGATATTATATACTTGGATAGGACGGATTCGATGGAACGGAGCGAGACGGAGGAAGAGAGTCAGAGAGTCACGAATAAACCACAAGAGTCTAAACAGAAAAAAATATTAGTCAGAGAATTGAAAGAAGGGAGAGTCGAAACGAAAGCCGCAAAGAGCTGCGAGAGGAAGAAAGAAAGAAGCTGAGCATTGGATTCGGTGCTGAAAATGCGGTGCGGTCGTGCCGGACCACGCGGCATTGCCACGAAGACGCTTGATTTTTGCACGACGCCGCGCGGTAAACGCTAATCCCACAACTCGTAATCCAAAGGGGCGACGTTGGGTAATGGGAATCCCAGACTCCAACTGTAATTATAGGGATCATTTAATGGAACCCCGTCTCAACCTTCTTCGCCTACCGTGCCGCAGCATTTCTCTTTCTTCCTTTCTTTCTCTTCCTCTCTGCTCCGTGCTACCCTCGATCTTTCGCTCTCCAGCTCCGCGCTGCTGTCTCTGTCTCTCTCGACCACATACTGACACATTTCATGTCTCATTCCTTTCCCTTTTCCGCACAGACTCTTATTCTCGACGACTTCTCCTCCCCCTCGCAAAATCCCATCTAACCTCGCTGATCCTTCGACCCCGCGTATGGGCAATTCCGCATAAACTTTGACAATGTTTTCCTCGCAGTCTTTCGAGCCACCGCGATTTATCTCCCACTACGCTTTTCACGATTCACTCGTAAAAAGGGAAACTCTTCAAAAAGTACTTGCCTTTGCAATTACGTCATTTTCCCAATTATACCTTTCGACTAATGGAACTTTTTTAGCTTCAATACATTTTTTTTACCCCTTTTTCCATTTGACTCTCGAAAACTTTCGAAAGAAACGAAGAAATTTTTTTTTTTTTTCCTCGGCGAAATTCCCCATGCATGTGTATCCATAGAGTTGGCATCTCTCCTCATACAGAGAACTCGTTGGTAGCTCGCGACCTTATTTCTCTCGTCCTCCTCAAGGTTGACTCCCTCGGAAGGGCTTGGACTATTCGCGTGGAAGAAATGGAACCGTAAATGGTGAAAGCGCCTAAACAAGCCTCAACCTCGCTATTACGTATGCAGAGGCTCAAACATATATAACTATACACATACCTGCGCTAACTAATACCCAAGCAGGAGAGTATTAGCGAGAGGAATTGTAGCCAAAGCTCTTTAAAGAGCTCCAGCGTCTACGTGACTATTAATACATAAATAGCCTATATTTTGCCTTCGCTTAAATAGCCCCAGTTGGCAAGTTCAAAATCTTTCACGAGTAAGCAGCCCGCTTCTCCGAACAGCTAGACAAAATGATGCTAAAATTTCCAAACTAGAAAATGACCCCTGGAAATATAACTGGTAATATTTCCGAACGCCGGAAATGTGTCGTGATGAATGTCCAGGCGCTCGGAAATCCTTTCTGGTCGAGAGACTCCTTGAGAAAATATTCATTTATTCTTTTTTTTCTTCATCGTTGAAATTCCCAAATGAGAGAATCTTTTTTCCACTTGTCGTCGAGCTGCAGTAATTGGAAGGAAGTAGTTTGTAAAAAAACCTTGAAAAACTCATGTTGCAAAAAGTAATTATGAGGGAAGAGCGATTGATCGTTGGAATTCAATGGAAAGTTTTCTTTGTGCAGAATCTTTGGTTCGGAGGCTGTAGATCAAGGATTAATCGGGTTATTGGAATGAATAATGCGTCAATTCGCTACTGCTCCGGATTCCATTCTAAAGCCTCTCGTAATTTAGACGTATTGGTATTACTGGCACGATAATGCGCACGTTTTACCTTGCACCGTGAATCGTAATACGTAGTCGAATCAACGCGTCATTATCGCAATTACGTTTCGCACACAGAAAGACAGACATGGACATGGGAACATGGGAAATCCACGAAGCTTATTTCCTCTCTTGAAAATTGGACGGATGTTGATAAAACTTGGCGCATTCAACAATTCCACATGTGCATCAAGATTCCACGGTGTTTTATATTGGAATCGGAACGACTCTCACCCGCGGCTTAATTTTAATTCGAACGTGAGAGATCGGGACGCGTCTTTTGCTTCTCGAGCCTCATTCTTGGATTGTAATAAAGAATACCTTCGGCTCTCGCTGCTCCACGGATATACACACGTTTCTATCTCATTCCTTCCACCGAGATACCTTTTTTCTTTTAATTTCGTTTCTTTTTCAACGTACCTCACAGACCGTGATGAATCCTAGACGGACGCAACAAAAGAGACATGGGTTAATGATTTCTCGCCGCTCTCCAGAGAGAGCAGACCAGTCAAGGTCTCGAAACTAATCTTGCACATCTGTATACCATAACCTACATTTTTAATTAATTCCTTTCATTATTACTTTTGTATTGTTAACACAAATCTTCAGTTTCAAACGATCTACGATTTTTGGTAATTATTTCTATCGATATTTATGGCGAAACAGTTGCTTCGCGTTGGTCAAGCTGGTGTGTTAAATTTTCGTGACACGTGAACGACGATTTTGCTTCCAACTGATGCGGTTGCAAAATTTAGGAACGTCGTATTTTCTCGAAAAATTTTCAACAAATTCACCGTCTCGATTTTTTTTTGCACGACGATGGAGTTGGCAAGAAAATGAATTAATTTCCAGTAATTTCGATTTTATGCTGCAACTTTTAATCGCCTCTGGCAATCGCCAGGGAGCTCTAAAAAATTGATGCATCGCGAAATATTCGGAATAGAATAATTATAGGAAAAAAGGAGAATAATACTGATGGACGAATATTTTGAAATAATATTGCACGCGTGACATGAATATCGGTTTATTATGTTGGAGGTAGGATTTTCGAAATGAGATTTATTTGGGGATACATCGTGCCGGTCGTTTAATCGGGCATTATTGATGCATCAGAATGCAAAATGCAATTCTCCCCGACACCTGGCCACGTCCCTAGAGAATATGTTTCTGTACAAATGTTGCACACAGGTGGCCGTAATGCACTATCGTTGGAAATCGAAATATCATCGACCCCTCTCGCTTGGTTATTGAGGCAATAGCAACGTAACTACGGAATATGTATTAGAGACAAAAAAGCGCCATTATTAAAATTCCGTTTCGATAATATTTGAAAGAGAAAAAAAAACATATATTTACACTTTTTCGGTATCCCGAAAAGCGAAGTTGGCTAGCAGCTACTACAGGGAACAGCATTTCGGCGTAATTACGTTTCATGCAAAATAACGCCATTCACGTATTACAGGAATAACAATGAAAGCTACTGGAGATTCATTAGTTATGTTGAGCAAAATCCTGTACGACAGCGAACAATCGCTGCTGTACTTAATTAACAAATATGCTGTTTTATGATGCATTTCGATATTTTAATTTAATCTCCTTCGCGTGCCTTTGTTCGCGAATCCCTTCACAGTGCAAACGCGAATCCGTTCCATAGAATGAAATCGTGCAAAAAACGAGCAATTCGCGGAAATTTTAGTTGTTAATTAATTGTACGATTGAATTGAAAATTCCAATCACTATTCTGCTCTGCAATCAATAGCACACTGACTTTTTTTCTTTATTCCGAAGCGCGTGGATAATTCGAAACCTGTGGGCACGATTTTTCATGGAGAACTTGTGTCTATTCGATTTTTATTCTCGAGTTCTGCTTGAAGCTCCGTTAACAAAAACAGACCGAGCAGAGGTTCACTCTGCTTTTGTGAACGAAGGAAAACCAATTTTTTAATAGTTTCGTTGCCACTGAAAAAATGTTGTCTCGATTAATTTTGCCAGGCGGCAGTAGCGGCACCGCGTGAAAGAGAATTTCGCGAGTCGAACGAATTGAAAAAAATATTCTTTCATCTTGACTTTTGTCCTTTAAAACACTCGTTACTTTCTATTGCAAGGACAATTTGCAGGTTTCGTGGTCTCACTTGATAAATAAAAAATACTAATAAGTCGGTGTCTCTAATTTTGTCATTACTTTGCATTGAAACGTTTTTGTTGCTCTGTCAAGATCGAAATTTACAACGAATGGTCCAGAATCTTTCGCGAGTAGTTCGCAAAACAAAGAAAAAATAAAATGAATAAAATTTCTTCGAAAATTTTATGGTGTGCTGATCGAGGGAGAGGCGGAGGTTCCTGACGGGAACTCGTGAAGTTTTGATCGGTATATTGTATTAATTGGCGGTGGCATTCGCAGCTGGATATTGATCCATTAGCAGGGTCAGGTTTTGTGACTCAGTGCTGCGTGTTGACCGTTTGCACGCGGAGAACCATACGTATACACAGGTAGCGATGTCATGGTTTCGCAATTCCGCGTGTGTCCCACTGTCGCCGTTGTTTTTTTTTNTTTTTTTCGGTTCATTTCCGGGATGCAGTTCAGGCTGGTGTCTGCGTTGCTTGCTTGTCGGGCAAATAAAATATTCAGTGTGTACAGTTTCGTGAGGGAACGTATAGAACGGCAGAGAAGCGAAAAGACAGACAGACAGACCCATGGACAAAGACGTGTATATACATTCTACAAATCCACGTGAACCCTACGCGTTTGTCTCGTGAAAGCTTGACTTCTCTCGAACACCCCGAAACAGTTCCCTTTCAAAGTGAACAGAGAGAACGAGGGTATAGAACAACAAGTACGGGTCAACGTTGCAAACTCTTTTCTCCCTTGATAGATGGGAGAGAGGAAAGAGAAAGAGGAAGTGAAGGTTGTGGAGAAGGTCGAGGAGGGATGCCTTAGGCGGAAAACTAATTTTACAGGTCGATAGGCAGTTGCACGGAAAGCTTATTTGACTGTAGTATTTATACATAAACACCGAGAAGTGATACATGTATGTCGTACAATGTGTATCGTAAGCTCGAGTGTACACAGCAAAGTCCTGACCACGGGAAGCATCGCCCAGAAGTTCTCAACGCTATGAAATGACCCTAGAACTGGCTTGTGCATTTCCTCAAGGCGGTTCGTGCATATATGCGCTTTATATGACGAGAGAAAGAGAGAGGAAGAGCAAACGGTTTGGAGAAATAGCGGAAGTGTAGGAACTGGCGAATGAGAGGAAAACATACGAGAGAGAGAGAGAGAGGACGAGCTGCAGTAGCTTCTTCTTCACTAGATTGCTTGTGAAGCTTCTGGTATGCGCTCAACACAAGCTTTTACGCGAGTGAGAAACCACTAATATGTTTGTACTGCGGCGATGAGGATACGTTAGGAAAACGGACGTTAAGGGGGGGATGGAGATGGGAGAGAGGAGTTGCGAGGAATAAATAGTGGTGACGATACGTATATAGTGAGAGAGCAGTATGCAGGCGAAGACGGAAGAGCCTGTGAGATGAGTTGCGAGAAGCAGCATCGACAGACGAGACCAAAGACAACATCCAAACTCATATATGTATGAATATGTATATGTACGGATAGTATATACGTTAAGGTGATTCCCGCTGTTTATTTTGACAAGCCGCAAAGCTTGTTCGTCCCTTAACGTGTGTGTAGCGCCACGTTTTGTCGATCCACAAAGGCACCGCAATGCAATTAATCAATGAACTATCGTAGCAAGTAATTAGCGATCTTTGCCCAACGGGCTTTTGTGGGACTCCGGCTTGGCTACATGGAAAACCCATTCGTTTATTATGCGCGACATCGCCAACCAGCACACCACTACCAACTACCTCCGGTATTAACAGCAAAACCTACCACCAAAATCTAACACCCACTCCTTGTATACAACCGCCTCAGCAGACTCTCTATGCGTTACACTTTGCACACACATATATCCATACTATACACATATTTATTATATGTATACCGTTCACCTGTGCTATCTTACCTCGCCTCAGGCATTCTTGCCTGCTACCTGCTTTTGCTTCATTTTACACATTTATTATATACACATGGATATTCATACGTGTGTATGCGGTTATTTATATAAACTTGTCTACCTGACTGCGTAGATACACGTATACTTGTGCAAGTAAACTTGGCTGCGAGTGCTGCTGACGTAACAATAAACAAGTCGTATCTATCCACAGCAGCACATCTCTCGGAGGAGCTACAATTTTATAATTCATTAGCAGGTTACGTGTGGAACACGAGGAACCTTTATACACGTTTGTTTCTTTTTTTTTACCGCACGAACTGCCGCGACGACACTCTTGGTTGTGTCTTTGTGCGTCGAATCTACTCCGCAAGCCACTTTTTTCGCTGGATCATTTTTTTTTCGAGAGAGTTGAGTGTCGCGCAAAGTTGCCGAAATGTTTATGTGGCGAGTGGCCATGAATCCAGGCTCCGGCCTTTCTTAAGGGATTTTGTTGATATGCGTGAGGAATTAATTATGTTGAATTAATTATGATTCTTTGCAGATCACGTGGAAAGTACTGGAGCGTTTGACACTCTTTGGAAACTAGATTTCCAGACTCTTCGCTTCGTTTTGAGTGTCACGGTTCAATGGGTATCTATGGTAAGCACTTAGAGACCGTTGCTCGGTCTTTATCACTAATTCACACTGCAAAACACACATTTATGTATTTAGATGCATTTTTAATGCACGTGCGTGTATACTTTCGTAGAGGAGATAATTTGTGCGGAAGTTTGCGGGAAAATGTGAGGCTGATATGAGCCACGAACACATATGACCTTAATGCTCATCGACGAAGATACGATAATGGTGCCCGATTTCTCTCGAAACTCGAGCAATAATAATATCGATAAAAGGTTCGCGACCTCATTCGATGCTACTTCCAATGGAAGTAAAAAAATCACATAAAACCTTTTATTATTATTTGCTTTTCTTTTTTTTTATCACGCGCACTACATTTCAAGGAGGGCAAATAGTGAAGAAGCAAAAAGTGGTGTTATTAGATTTTTTGTTGAAAGATTGAAATAGAAGGTAATAAGATCGAAATTACAGGCACCAGTGGCATCGATGGACTTTTATAGTCCATTTTACCATTCGACTTTATCGTCGTAATATCGGGGCCATTTAGACAACTGTACAAAATGTCGCCAACACTCTCTTCACTACAAATTGTTCCTGAGACAAAAAAATATCTTACTGACTCATATATAGATGTTTTTTTTTTTCGTTTCATCCGTTGCAATTGCACTCGGAATCCACAGGAAAAAGTCGAGACGGCTCGGGTCAGTAGTGAATTATGTTTGTCTCGAAACGCAAGCCACACGTACCGGGTGTCTGGAAATTCGAGCCCAAGGCTTGTGGGCATCGTGCTATTTTGCTAGGAATTGTTTTAGACGTTTTCTTCTTTTTCTGATGCAACCTTTCGGAGGTTTTACTCGTTCACGTCGTAGATCTTGATCGAAACTGTCTCCTTAGAATTCTTCGATTCAACTTTTTGTCGCAAAAAACTTGACGTTCTGAGAGTCTCCTGTATATGGATGGCTGAAGAGTATATGAGAAATCTATAGCTCCGGGAAATTCAAAGCGAAATTGCGGAAAAGAATTGCGTATATTCTGTTGTTTGAACGGGACCGGAGTGTGAGCGATAAGTTGCTGTGGAATGTTTGCAGTGCCATTCAGATGATATTTTCAAGACAAGGCGAACGAGGAGCAGAGAAAGATGGGAAGGGAAATAGAGAGATGCGGAGGGAAAGAGTATGGGAGAAAGGAAAAGAGAATGAGAGGGTCTGCTCCGAAGTTGATTGCAGAGAGAGGAAAATGGTCGGTGCTTCGCGTTCTCTCTTATCCACCTCTGGAGGCACTCTGGGGGCGCTTATTCGCCACTTTTATACAGCAATGATCTCGGCAGTAATACCACAGCATCGAATGCACTGCGGCAGTAGAAAGTGCAAGAGGATGCGAATGATTTTCGATCATACGATGTCAAGATAGTTCGTGTAGCCACAACTAGTTATTAAACACGTTTGTTCGTCAGATAAAACGATAAAAAGCCCGAATCGAGTGTCATAAAGTTTAGCAATCACAATACAAACTCTTATTCGTTCGATTGGAATATCCCGGAATTTCGAGACTCTCAGGGATAGAAGCTTTAAGGATCCTCGTCAAACTTTCTTTCTGTTTGATTCTAAACCCTTGAAACCACCAGGAAAGTCACGAAGCAGCGAATGAGAACTCACGAATCTTTACGAACCCTTAAACCTGATGGTTCCGAACCATTTGGTACGGAACTGTACAAGCTTGGATGCTACTTGAGAAATTCAAATTCTATCTTGATGGACGCGGAGATCACAAAGACAAGCGGAAGTAACTTTTCATCTCAGTATTAAAATGTGGATATGGATGCATCGATAGTTAAAAGAGATTACGGGTGAAAGTGAAACTTCTGGGATGATTTGATTTTCGCTGAGATCTCGTAAGATCGCGAGAGATGAGAATGACTTTTTCTCGTGTGCCTGTTGGCCAGATTGAAACTCAGATTGCGTAGGGAATCAACATGGCTTAATAATCCTTCATTATTGCGATTCTCGGAGCTGACTTCCGGCGTCTCCTTTCGCTGCTATCATAGGTCAAAGAGAAAGGGAGCAGAGAGAGAGAGGAGAAGAAAAAGATGAAGGGGAGCTGATAGAGGATTCAAAGAAGGAGGGTGTTTCCTGTGTGCTCCTATTGCTCGGCGCATACATACACTTTACAGAGAGACTAGATGTATCCACTACCGAAGTGATAACATATAGAGGACTTCTATGGAAAAGAGTTCAGTGAAGCAGGAGTGCGACAACGAAGAGGATGAAGAGGACGCGATGAGGAGGAGGACGAAGACGAAACGACGACGACGACGACGACGACGACGCCGCATGCTACGTGAGCGAAGCGAATCGAGATGAGATTGGTAACGGGTTTTCACCGAGAAACGAGTTCAAGGAACGTCGTCGCGGCACCGAGCATAGCTCGCACAGAGCCCGCTCTCGATATCCCTCAAGGGGCTTTTCTCTCGGTGCTGTGCTAGTCGAGAGCTCATAGGATATGTTCTCCATAGAGACACCGTTAGCTTGGTAATGATCTTTCTAGGAGGATGCCAATTTTGGTTTCATCGCAGCAGTCGCCTTTCTGAGCCTGCTATTATCTACATATATACATATTTTGTGCTACATTTATATGTGCATACTTTGCATTTGTATACAGACTCCGTACGGATCTTAATACAAAAGTATAGCATCCACCTTTTTTTTTTCTTTTTCTTATTTGCCTGACACATTCATGAGAATATGTTTGCACTATGACCTTTTAAGACCATTTCATTTTCATCCCATAATATGCTCTTTCCCTCTCTCTCTCTCTCTCTCGCTGCACTTCGTCCCTCTTTATTATTTTTTTCATAACGTAAATGGGCTGCAGGTCGAAAAATCGCGGTATTTGACTTTCTGCGACGTGAGAAATCGTTCGTTTCGAACCTCTCGCTATTTTTAACATTCTGCATAAGAATTTTTCATATTTTTATATTCAACGCGGAAATACAACTACGTGCTTGCTTTCCCGATAACAAACCGGACGGCTAGGCTAATTTTTCACTCTCGAAAAAAGCTCGTTGCAATCTCAAATCTGCCCAGCGTCGCCGTGCTCGAGTGAGACGCCAGCATCGAGAATCTGAGAACAACGATTATTCCTGGATAGCGCTCGTCGACGTTGACTAAACGGATCACCGTCACCTCTATATCGGCCGCCCCACTGACTCTTGATTTGTTACCTCAGATCGCGACTGGCAGGTGTACCCAACCAACGCTCCAGTTAGTCATACGTCAAAGCATATACCTTTGCACTTCCCATTCGATTGATACACTATATGGAACACCGAGGTTTCGAGCTTACACTTCGAGAACTATCCTGGTCAACGAATAGTCAGCTCAGTATTTAAATTAGGCTAATCATTCCCTATGGTACGTTCAAGTTTTACAAAGTAACCCGAGAAGAGATCTTGAGGAAGTAATCTGCAACTTTCAATTTGCAGCGTTTTTTAAAATAATTTTGACGTCATTTCTATAAAGTGAAGAGGAAATACACAATTTCTCAGAAAAATTTGCAAAAATTCAAGCGGTTAGACGATTTTTCGAAAAACTCAGATTTTCGTAAAATTCGAAAAATCATCAAATTTAAACCGTTCAACCAATATTTCCCAAATTCAATACCAACCTTTCCATTAAGATGCTCTATTTATAAAAAAAAAATTAGTTACAAATCTTGAAAATTGCGGAAGCTGGAGCGGTGACTGCATTTTTTTTGAAAATTTCAAAATACCGTAAAGTTCGTATTTTTCTAACAATTCCGACAAAATTCTCAGAGAATGAAGCGCTTGAACATGAAAAAATGATAAGCGTTCGAGGAAATACTCGTTCCGGGATTTTTTGAAAATTTCACTTCATTCCTAAAGTTTCTTCGGGGAACTTGTTGAACTAGGATACCTCACGATATTTAGGAATTTCCGTAGAACTTGAAGATTGCTACGCGTATGTATATCGATATGTTGGCGCTTTCCTCTTTGTGCGCATGAGAAGATCTGGTTTTGTCAGGTTAACGGACACGTTCACGGGATGTTTTAGTTTCATTTAGGGATGTCGTGTGAGAAGTCTAGGAAGCTTGCTCGTCTCGGAGGTGAAATCCAAAGTGGATATATATGCTGCAGTGGAACAGCCCAAGGCCCATGAAGCTTCGAAACTAAACACATATACCATTGTATGGGGTTCTCAAAGTCCCATCGAGAGTTTATTAATTTCCCATCGCGAAATGAATCATTTATTCCTTCAGCAGATGCTGATAATTTCCGAACGTTGCAGAATTTTCCAAGCTGAAAAAATCCAACAATTTCGCGAAAGGTTGGTCGTATTTTTGGATCTTTAAACATTGCTCAAAAAATAGTGAAACGATTTTAAAAAATCCATCCAGATCGTGGTTCCGGCTTCGATCTTTATTTTCTTTTATATATTTTCACATTTTCTCGTAGTTACGAATGATACTTTTCACTAATCATTCCAATACCATTTCATCAAATTTCGATGGCAAAGAACGAAAAAGAAAAAAATAAATAAACGGATTAGGGAATTTCGGGGAGGCTGAGCGTAGCGATTCGAGTCGAAGGACGTTATATGCAGAATGTATACAGTATATTTGATATAGTATATACCATGGTGAAGGGTTGGTTGGCCATGGTACTTGTTCCCGAAGTTGGCCAAGTCGCAAGGCGTCGTTAATTACCCTAGCTCTTCCAGCTCTCAATCCCGTGTTCCCTTACAACCCTCTCATCCTTCGCTTCTTTTGCTCCTATCCGCTAACTCTCTCTCTCTCTCTCTCTCTCTCTCTCTCTCTCTGCCTGTCCTTTACGTCGACCAAGAGGAGCAGAACGAAGAGAGAGAGAGAGAGAGAGAGAATGTTACGTCAAACGTTCCTTCCTCCATTCTCCTCCTCTTTGGGGTACTACAACCCTCGGGTGGATAGGGTTAAGGAGACATATAATGGGAGCCACAAATTATACTTTGGAGTGGCGAATAGGTATACGTCTAGGGAATACAACTATTGTATCGTGTAGCAAATATACCCACGTTCTATATGTATATACTCAAAGGATCTTTCAATATACGTATCTACGATGAGATTCCGAAATCCGCAGTAAAATACGTTCTCAGCAGGCATTATATATGTGCAGCGAGATTCCAGTACAACTTCTCGATCGAATCACCATGCAGTTTAGCAATAAACCAATCAGGATAAGGCAATTCAAATAAGTTTGATTGTCAACTTGAATCGCCTTGTGGCAATAAATTCTTGTTCCTCGTGGCTTTGGACCATTATGAAGCGTATTTGCCATTTATCTCTATTCAATTTCGGCCAAATTCCAATACATTCGAAACAATAGTTGAGGAAATTGGCGATGGAGGGTCAAAGTGAAAATTGCACTTTTGCAGATCGTCGACAGCAGTAATTGCAAGGGGTTGGTGATGGACCTAGAAAAAAATCTTTTCGTTTGATTCATTCATGGAGAATGATCATCAAAGATTTTCTTTTTTGGCTTTAAAAAAAAAGGTATCGTTGGGAATAGAAAAAAAATTTAATCTCGTCTTACGTTCCGACGCGAGAGCACCCGCGTAAAAAGGAGAAGAAAGAAATAAGGGATCGTTTTTTTCGCTTTATATGACATTATGACGGAGAAGTTTATTGAGCCTGGAGGGAGTGAAAATCCGTCGCTGCTCACGATTTTCTATACATATATGGATATGCGTGTGTATGTGTGTGTGTGTTCATATCGCGACGCACACACAAACATCCATCGGCAAATATTTTTCCGCCCGCGGCACGACCTCTCTTCCCGTTGGAGTTTCGCAAAAATCGTTTCCATTGTTCCCGACCTATGGACTCATCCCGCCGTCTCCGGCCACCCTCCTCCTCATCCTCCTCCATCTTTTTTCTTCTCGCATCCCTTCATTTACCCTCCTCTCATCGCTCGTTTTATCCTCCTTTCTCACAGCCCTCATTCGCGTCATTTCTTTCGCAGTTGTCTCGCTCCCAGCTCTCAGCTCTCCGCACACCCTCCCGGAATTCATCTCTGTGTGTTCTTAGCTTTTCTCCTCCCTTAACCTCCGGGCCCGCACTTTATTCGACCAATATTTCTCGAGTTTCGCAATGCCCCGTCTCGACTTTTCTTATGAAGCTTTCTACTCAGCCCGGGCTACCGCGTGTGCTGATTCAGTGGTAAAAAGAGATTGCGAACCACCCTAATCAAGTGAGACGTGATCGCGTGACCACGAGCTTCTCAACCGACTTCAACTTGCATCCTCCGATCGTTATTAAACCTGAAACTAAATATTCTCAACTATCGAAATTTTGTCAGCCTGACAACTTTTCCAAACTCGTTGTCAAATCAATTTTATGCTTTTGACGTTAAATTCCTATACGATCAAGTTTGTTGTTAATCTCGGAAGTATTAAAAATTGCACGCACTGTAATTTCCTCAATTTTCTCTAAATGCTCCATTTTTCAAACGAGAAAATTTTTACTAATTTTTTTGGAACGAAAATATTCAATATTTCTTTCTTCGAACGATATTCGCCTCGGGTCAGATTGACCCAGTGTATCAACGAACCGGTTAAATTGTAATATTCCAACAGAAAAGTATGTGAAATATTTTTTGGAACAAAAGGGAGAAAAAATCTATTCAAATGAGAAAAATGAAATAATTGGCTAGTCGAGCAGTCTTCAGCGATGTCCAGCGAGAATTTGAGAATCGATGAATGTTCGAAACGTCGGATTTGCTCGAAAATCCTGAAACTTCGATATTGGAGTGTTAACGATGTCAGGAATCCACAGCCTCGCGAAGAGCTTATCCTCTGATCGATCCTCAATCTCTTTGCTTAAGAGGCTTTAATTTGAGAATTCAAAGTCCGAGCAGATTTGAGCCACTGCTATGCATAACATTCCACGGAATGGCTAAGTCTTTCGAACGGTAACGTTGGCAGTAAGTTCAGTAGCTTGGTCTCACGTTGACCACCGATCGATTCGTAATGAAAAAATAAATTTACAAAATGTGAAAGAAATGAACGACTTTCAATAATCATTAATCGGGACGTTACGCTGTTAAGAAAAACGATGAAATTCAGTATTAAATTTGAAGAAACAATATCAAAATTATTAAAAAAGAGAAAAGCGAAATTTCATTGGAAAGACTTTTGGCTTTTCGCGTAGAAGAAACTTTGAGCATCGTGCTAAATCTTGAGAAAAGCAATTTGCAGCGTCTTTTCAAATAATTTCGACAGCTTTCCTATAAATTGAAGAGGCACTACAGACTTATCCACAAAATCTTAGAAAATTTGCGAAAACCAAAGCGGTTAAACGATTTTTCGAAAAACTCAGTTTTTCATAAAATTCGAAATTGGAAATTTCAAAAAACCGTAAAATTCGCATTTTTCCAGCAATTCCGACGAAATTCTCAGAGAATGAAGAGATTGCATAGATTAACATCTGTGCGAAACGTGAGCCATGCAGCTTGAACAGTTCGAAATTCGAAACGAATGAAAGATTTTCGATAATAAAATCGGGAGGTTACGATGTGTAGGGAAAAACGACGAGATTGACTATAAGATTCGAAGAAATAATATGAATATTATTTTAAAAAAATGAAAAGTAAAATCTGATTGGATAGTTTTACAATGTGAACATGTTGAAAAGGGATCTACAAAGCGTATCTGGGTACGTGGCACGAGGCATGGACGATCCACACGTGCGAGTACGTTCCCAAAGCAACAGCAGTTGGCGACAAGCTCGCACACCCCTCGAAACGAGAGAGAAGCGCTTCCACATACGCAAAAAGCGAATGCCTGACGTATATATGTCCATCTATTTTAAAGTGACGATGGTCGGGCCGGGTGAGGGGATCTCATAAAAAACTCATACACAGCCGGTTCACCCCCGCAATAGGCAAGCGTTTCAGCTCATGCGTAAACGTTTGTAGCAACGAGGACACGTTATATACACACCCTCCCGCAACTCTTTTAAATATGCACCAGTTGCTATATATACCTTGACTGGCCACCAATACCATCACCGCGACCCCATAGGAATACCCAGACCTTTTTTCCTCTCTCTTCGCTCCTTTCGGCAGGGACTTCCCAAACCGAATATATTTCCTCTCGCGTGCTCGCACCATCAATTGCCGTTTTCTTCTCTATATATCTGTATGTACGTGGACCACGCCACGTCTCATTACGTGTGGAACATTTCTCCTCTGAAACATCGCGTCTTTGTACGACTTTTTGGAATTCCTTTTATATCTGCCTTCCTCGAAAAACGCCCTTTTTGAAATTCATCGCGAAATTAATCGTCCGCAAAGATATTCGTCGATCTCGCACGTCATTCTCCATTATTTTTAGTCCCCAGCATCGGTTTCAATTGTTCCAATCAAATAGTTCAAGTACCGCGCTCTGTTGAACGAGGAAACTTTTGGACCACCACGAAATTTCAAGCGGTTGTAATTCCGTGGGAGAATAAAAGGTAAACTCTCGAACTAGAAAAGAGGAAGATACGAGGAACGAAGTGTCGAATCGCTCGGACGATCCTCCTCCGATCTGGACCCTTGTTAGGGACGATAATCTTTATCGTGACCAGCGAATTCAATTATCGAGCTTGTTTCCCGACAAGGGAATACGTATAGACGTACCCAACTCTCGCGAAAACGTATCCACGAGGATTTGTATTAGCTACAAAGTATACTCTACAGATATATCCGTGTATTGTCTATCAACTCATCTGGTATATACAACCATCGGCATATCTAGTAATCAGCGCTCCGAGAATTCACAGCAATCGAGAAAAAACATTCTACCCCAAGTGGAGGCAAGCTTTTTTATGAAACGTCCCAATAAACAATGGAAATAAAACCCATTGGAAAGGGAACCGTAAAGGAAACGACTGCATATCGAAAAAAAAGTATTGCAAGTCTGAAAGATCAAAAGAATGAAAAAAATTTTGATTGATCACTGAGAAAGGAATCGTGACGTTTTGTTTAGACGAATTTATAAGAGTTCCACGCTCTAAGAATTCTTTCGAAGAATAAAATCGATAGATGGACGATCCAGAAATTAATTTACAAACTAACAGAGAAAAATTTCAAAATTTCCGAAAAATCACGAAAAGCCAGGGATCGTATGGGGTGAGTTCTCGAAAACGCCCAATTATTAAGAGTCATATGGTATAGAGCACATTTCTTACTGATCTTGGCGAATGGGAAACTGTTAAGGGGGAAGCTTTGGCATAAATGGGGGTGAAAATTCGATGTCGTTGTTTATATATTTATATACATGGTGAGGAGTCTGCTGATGCTGGTAGAGGGCTCCGTGGCTCAGAAGATATAACCTGTAAGATCTCTTTTCCTTTTGCTTCCCCATCGCCCTCCCTCGTGGCACCAGAGCATGGTCTCTCGTCGTGCCTCTCGTCCTGTACCTCTCATTCTCGGTTGAGCGCGAGCCAAATAGCCCCCTATATATCATCGAGAGGATGGCCATTATTAAATCATGCTGCAGTTGGTAATTCAGTTTCCTGCAACGTGCGCCCCCTCCTCTGCTCTGGTGTAAAGCATCGCGCGCGCGGTACGTGTCTCGTGTCGATTATCGAACGATAACAAGCTTCTTGCGATATCAAGAGAGTCGAGGTGAATGGAGGAGGAGGCAACATCGATGGAGAGGAGCAGGAGCGATGGACAGACGCGTGAGAGGGAAAGAGAGGGAGGAGACGAGGCGAAGGGGATGAGAGGGCGGCTGGCCTGGACGGGAGATGTAAAGGTACGATAGCCAGAGTGTTGGAAGGACGAGGACGAGGGAGAAGGACGAATAAGGCTGGTGTGGAGGGAGTGAGGATACTGGAAAAGCCTCGGTCGATGCAGTCAGAGAGTTTCGCGATTATCTCTCTCTCTCTCTCTCGCACTCTATTTCTCTCGTCTTCATACATAGGTATGTACAGGCTGATTCAAAAATCATGTGCTAGCAATATGAAGAGAGTCTTACGAACGAGAAACTTTTGAGAAAAAAGTTTTGAGATTTTTTAAATCGTTCAGCATCGATCAGAGTTATGGAGTTGATTGGCCGACGCCAGAAGAAGCTGTTGAAGTTAAAAAAGCTGTTGGTGTTTGAGAAGGTAGTGAAATTTGAGACGAAATGGAAAATTTCTCATTCCCATATCGCGGATGCATGCAGTTACAGTTTTTCCAGAAACTCGATTATATTTGCCAGCGTTTGAAACGGTCCGTATGCGGCAAGACGCACGAAAGGAAATGGACTCGTGAGTAGATGTGAAAATGTTTCACGACAGAGAGAAAGAGGAAGGAAGGAGAGGGACGACCTGGTGCAGTGATCGAGAGCTCACGTGCGACCAAGCGTTGCAGCCGTAAAATAGTTGCAAAAGGCATCTCTCCCGGTGAGCACGGAGATTCGGGATGAGGAAACCTTGCCATGTATACATTCGAGTACTTGCTATCAGAATTCCGTATACATTATGTACACCCTGTGAATTCTTACAGCCATATATAGAGTATTATCACTTTAAGTGTTTCCACATCCATGGGTCGCCAAGTCCTTTTGCCACACTTCGACATCATGCACAGCTATTCTATGAAAATTGCAAAGTGGAAAGAGAGCGAGCCCTTCACCATTTTCCCTCATTCTTTTCTCTCTTAGCCCATTGCCTTATTTCTCGCGGGATATCTCATCTCCCGAAACCGCCTCCACGTACCCGTCCAACCAAATTGATTTCCAAACACCCTCGCCTCCTGTTTCTCTCTCTCTCTCTCTCTCTCTCTCTCTCTCTCGGTGGGTGTGTATTTATATATATGGGACTCCTCAATTTCTTGCACCGTGTTTTCGCACACAAAACCAAGCAACCTCGCGTTGGCTGACGTCACAGCTGCTGCGAGCTTGCAATGTGGCCTGAATGATTTAAAAGACATATAGAAGGCATCCAGGAAGATGACATTTTCGTTGTACGTAGAAAATTGCTCAACAAAAATGTACATCGAGAAATAGACTGGAGGATACGTATTTGAATAATTACTATGCAGATCTTCAGAATGGAGATCTAACGTGACGCTTCTTCGACGCCATAAAATATCAAAATGGTGATTAAAATACTGAAACGAGTTTATTTCTTAATTAATGAAATCGTCTCGATTAAAAAATCCAACGAAATTTTCTTCGCCACGAAAACTAAATCATCGTTTTTCTGGCAGCAACAGTTCGTGGGAAAAGAAGTTTCCGTAATTCGTCAAGGAGCAGTGTTTATTCTGGAAGGTACTGAACTTTCGTAGAATTTCTGAAGAAAATTGCCATTTTTTTTTAGCCCCTTGTCCATGATTCCGTTCACGTTTCGACTGACGTGTTAAGCATATTGCGTCGAGATCCCAAAAAGCCCATGCAAGGAACGCACGAGCATTACGCAGTTTTCTCGAAACTTGAGTGATTTTGTGGATTTTTAGTTCTCGCTGGAGGATCGAAAACGTCGTTTCGAATTTATTTTCATTAGCCACTGAAATAAACATTTGCTGGTGTATCTCCGAAGTTTGCATTGGAAAGTAATACAGCAGATGGAAATACGATAAGTTGATAATGAGAGACAAGGAGAAAGGGAGAGAATAAAAGGGCAAAAGAGTAAAAGAAGAAGGAAATACTTTGTGTCGTGTTAGTGGCAAATACTCGAAGCGAAAGATTGGGGGGAAGGATGAAAGGGGATGCTGGCAGGATTCGCGGGCCGCGCACTTTGGAAAGAGGACGTCAAGGAGGAGAGGACAAGATCTGAGAATGAGTATGGGCGGAGTTGGCTGTGGCTAAAAGGACTAAGACGAGAAGCAAAGTGTGAGAGAGAGGCAGTCGCAACCTGAGTGAGATAAGGGGCTTCAGTAGTTTCGGAAGACAATGCCCGCCATAATTGGATCACGAAGCTCCTGCTCCAGAATCCTTAATTTTGTCGATTGGTTCTCATCATCCCTCTATCTCTCTCCTCCCTCCCTCACAATCTTTCTTTTCCTCTTTTTCCCTGTCTCTCTCTCTCGCTCAACTACGTTAACGCTTCCTCGCTCTTACTCGTACCTGCTTCCCCGTCTATTTTTGGCGCTATCCATCTTTCTATACACTCAACGATAGGGGCTCCGCTCCTTTGCTTCCCTCACAACCTTCTCTCTCATCATTCGATCTCACTACTTATTTCCTCAGTTATATAAATATCTGCCATCCATACCAATCCCATCGTTCTCTATTACGTTTCCCCGACTTATTATTCCGATAATAATAAAGTCGAAGAAGCAGAGTGTGTTGGATAATCATTGGCACGTTGTGCGGAGGGTTGGTTTCTTCCTTTCATCACAGGTTCGTAACGACCAATTAAAATCGATTTTGACGAAAGCGAAACCATGATGAACTCTATTCGCACATTCGCAAATCGCATCGTAAATTTTTCAGATAAATCTTGACATTTTGCAGAATTTATTTAATAAAATGATTGACCCAGAATCCGAATTGGTGAACAGCCGTTTTTCCATTTTCAACGACCTGCTCATAGGGGCGCCGGAAATTTTGTGGAGCAGTCTATAGCCTCGACTACCGAGTATACTGACATCGATAGGAGATTACTTGTACGATAGGAAGAAGTGAAAAGGGCTGATCGTATTACTATATGCTTTTCACCGTGGAGATGTAATCTGCCATTGCTACAGGCAGCAGCAGCAGCAGTAGTTCTGCAGCAGCTCTTTTCAACGTGTACCAACGTCTTCTCGATCAATTTTCCAGTAAGCCCGTGAGTCCGGAAAATTTTCTTTCAATACCATTCGCGAGAAAATAAGTAAAAATGGAAATAAATAAGACGAGCAAAATATATTCATACTTTCCAGCTGGAAAATATCGCTCAAAATAAACACGTGTATATGTTGATTCTCGAGTGTATAGCAGAGAGGAAAATCAGAATTTCGTCCAAGTGTGTCAACGCGTCATACTTTTCCTTCAACAATTTTCAGTACGCGTCTCCTTCTCTGTTTTTTTTCCCCTGAAAATCACTTCGGGAATTTTTCCACAAAAATAAAAGCAACAAAATAAAAGTCTCTGTTGGGAAATTCGTATAATTATGAATTCAGCGATGTTTATCGAGAAAGATTTTTCACTCGGAAACTCCCGAAGCGTCCTGACAGGCTAAAGAATCACCAACCGGCGTTAATTATTTGAAGCAACGATGAAGTAACTAACAGGCTTATTAAAAGCATCAATCAATTAATCAATATCATCGGGAGATTCTGATTCTCGTGTAGAAATGCTGAAACGGCAGGACAGACTTGAAACCGTAGACTCTGCCTAATACGAAGGCCCTGGCAAAGCGACACGTTACTGAAACAACGCCACATTCGACTGCTGAGGGGAACGGAGGGGAGATCTATATAGGCACAGCCAACAAATTAATCCGGTATATTTGCTTATCGTGAGTGGATCCCGTTTCGCAAGTCTGCTCTTCATTAATTCAATTTCACCGAGGTGGATGAATGGAAGGGCCGTGAGCACGATGATTCGATTACAACTATTCTATATCTGTATATGTCTATACACAGATATATATGTATATATAATATAATACATATACACGATAGGCTTATATACAACGGTATGTGGGGGCACTAGCCAACATTCGGACATGCACGTTTATTGACGACGTCTCGTATCTATGTTCGAACAACAGTGAATCTGGTTTACTTTGTGTATCCATTCTCACGTACTCGATGCTCTCGATTATGACGAAAAATCCAATTATATTGTGGCTTTGAAAAATTATCTTTGTGTTTGAAAATTATGAAAATTTCGATCGCTCGCTCGTAATCAATTAGTGAAGAAAAATTCATGCTCGATCGCGCTTGCATCGATCGTGATATTTTTTACTGTCAACCTCACGAAAAAATGCCAACCAATCGATATTTATATCCTGGAAAATTCACAACAACAGGAAAATAAATTCCCATCGATCGTGCACTGTCAATTACGTGATCTGTAGAACTCTCAATGACTTCGAGGAAAAATGTTATGAATTATAAAGAGAGGAAGGGCTTCAGACTGGCAACTGCAAACAATGCAAATTTTAGGTAACACTGTCTCGTGCACAAATTATATTTCGTTCATGCGACCCCAATCCTCCTGTTAGATTTCTAGGCAATAAGACTGACAGTAAAGAAAACACAAAGGGAGCAAAAGCTTGTCGCTCACATCAATTCAAACACTATTCGTTCAGCAAGCAATTTCACAACTCTGACAGCAAACGTGTATCCATTGAAATACGATTTTATTTTTTTTGTTTTTTTTTTTTCATTTTTTTTTATCGTGGAACAAACATACCGCTGGAATCTGTGTCTGATAAAATGCAAGTCCGGGTAGGCTCTGGCTCATATTGGTGCGGTGATTCGGTGCGTGCACACACTATTTGCACGGGAGTGCATTTCTATGCAGGCAGGTCTATCGCGAACGAACCAACAGCTACTCCAACAGCGAATCCATTGCAGTCTAGTAACACGTTTATACATGTATAGATAGATTGTTATATATTTGTCGGTATGGTGATATATAGAGGTGAGAAAATGCGTCAATGGAAAATGAGAGTGGTCCAATAAACAATGTTACCAATCTGCGAATACCCGGACACAAACTAGGATTCATTGTTTCGTCAGAACAATGATCTACTCTCGTACGTGTTTTCTGGTCGATCCTCGAACGTCGAACACGAGTAAATCCATTAAATCTATACTTTTGATAAAGCACGATCATGCCTTACAGATTACCTTTTTCAACTGCGATGATCCTGATGCTATTGCGATAGGAAAAGCTCCTCGCTGGTTGGACCGTTTTGACTAGCAATTTTCCGAAATAACTGAATAAATGACTGTTTGGGTTTACGTTCAGCATTCAAGGACGAAGTAGGAATTTTCAGGAGTGGAGAAGGATCTGGATTGAGATTTTTGCCTGATTTTTTAGTGACTTCAACTTTTTCGATAACTTGTTAATTATCAATGGTAATTGTTAATCGATTGCAATGAATGATCGTTCGTCAGCTAGCTCGGGCTTCTTGTGTTACAAGAGTCTCGTGTACGATTAAAACGTACGGTTAATGACTCTATTGTGCAGCAGATTAAAAGTCCCTGCGATGTCCGCACGTACAGGTTTGCTCGGCAGTTTTGGGGCCGCGTGATAAGAGCGCGAGAGAATGGTATTGCTGACTCGACTTGTGGTCGGTGGTCCACACTCCCAATGGTATTGAAGAGAACGAGAAGGACGAGAAAGACGACGAGCGTGCAAGAGATTTTCGACGTTGGCCAAGCTCCCTCAAAAGTTTCATTGGACCGCAGAGCTGCGAACGAGCTGTTATAATGTCTGCTAAGCCTCTGAGGAACGACGAAGATAAAAAAAAGGAAAGATTGCTCCATTGAGTAGCAGAATAGAAATCCTCGAGTTGGAGGGGAATTTGTTTGTAATCTGCAAAAATAAACTCAACAAACACGAGAAAATCTTTGTTCATTCGCGAGTTTCATTTTAACCTTCTAAATGCACACCTCTAAGTGCATAAACGGGTCAATCTGACCCAAGACGTTTTTATGGCCCGAAATCGATTTTTTTTTACAAAAATGCCGAAACGTCCGTTGCCATTACATGCCAAACAATCGGTGACAGAAAATTGTTAGGGTCAAAACGACCCAGTGTGCACTCGAAAGGATACGAAAAGATTTTTTCAAATTTGAGATTTTTATTTTTTGATAGTGCGGTGAGGAACACTCGAATATTTTTATCATTTATTTCACAAGCAGAGAAAATAAGTGTGACAACCAGCCAAAACTTGTCTGAAATTAATAATGTGTAAAACATGAAGTTGGTGTACTTAATTTAAAAAAATTCATCCTCGCCATTGTTCCATCCCGTACATAATATAAGTGAATATTGTAGAGCTCAGAATTACGAGAAGAGAGTGCAGAAACTCCGTACAAAGCCAGAGCACAATTACTTCCATAGCTCTTTGTGTGCAACGCCAGAGAAAGAGCAAGAGAGAAAGGATGAGCTCGGAGTAAAAAAGCCCCGAGGGTTTAAGCGCAAAAAAATTGGCTCGTCTTGTGCGACGTACGTTATACGAGCCCGCCAGCTTCGCGATGATAACACACGACGACTGTACGAAGAAATGAAATATTTATCCCGAGATTTTTCCTCGTTGACTGCTGATGTCGTACCGAACGCACTAACACTAATTACTTCTTGATAAAATGTATTAATTCCTCATGCATCATGAAGCTCGAGCTTCTAGCTCCTGCGAGCATTATCATTTGCCTGTTTCCGACATAATGAACATTTTTAACAAAAGAGTTTCTCAGTGGTGAGAAGAATTATAAATTAACTCGACTTGATCTTTTACTCGTTAGAGAAAAACTCGTAAAACATCTGTTTTGACAAATTCGATAAAAAAAAAAGATTCGTCCTTCATCGCCGCAAATTCGTATATTCGGATGAAGCAGAGAGCATTGTTTATGTGTTACCGAAATATTTTTATAATTTAAAGATAAATTACAATGTTTTCATTTAATTTGAAAAGAAAATTGAGAACCGAAGGGAATTTAAGTGACAGATATTGCTTTTGGCATCGACGCAAGCCTCCGCACTCTCGAGTACGTCTCATCGTTTAATGGAACTATATGCTTCGTTAGAAAGCAATCATCCACGTTCGTTCCTATGCGACGATACAACGTGTATATTCCTATAGTAATTTCTAACGACGAAAATAGTCGAGAGATGAGGCTACATCGCACAGAATCACGGGGGGTAGATTGTCATGCGGAGTCTCCTAATTACAGAAACGAGGCCACGATATGAGAACATACGCTTGATATGATACACGTTGCTTAACACGAAGGTAGCACGGTTCACCGTTTCCGCGCATAAAGCGACGAGTATTACGCACCAAAGGTTTGTAATTCTTTCGATTTTATTCATTTTGTCTAAATAATAACTTGAAAAACTGAATTTGATTTGGCGGGACACCAAACGAAGCATTAACGAAGATTTCATCGATCAGTTTGCTGTCTGATGTAAATATCGCTGACTACCAAAATCTTATTAACCCTAGAATGGCAACCTGGGGTCAAAATGACGTCCTCCCGATTTTTAATCGTTTTACCGCATTTTAGATACATTTTTCGACTTTGAGCAAAACTGCCACAGACTCACGTGATCCTGCATCAAAAAACGAAAAGAACGAGCCCAAGTGGAGCCCTTTTCGTTAATTTTTACCGAAGATATGAATTTTTCAAAATTGGGTCATTTATGACCTCACGTTAAAAAAAATATGAATCAACAGATGTTGGTGATTTGGTTTTCCAATGCCCTGACACGATAATGTGCTAGAAATTCATAGTCCATTTGATAAAATGATCGATTAATTGCATTTTCTCAGAAAATGCACGACAAATGCAATTTTGATGCACATTTTGACGTTAAAGTGTGGCAAACTCGAGTCGATCATATTTTCATCGTATAATTGACTTTGGAATTAATTTCGTGCTGCAAACAGCATTTTGTGAGCTTGTGTTGAAGGTGATTAATTTTGGGGAAGACGAAGTAACGGTTTAAGGGTGAATGTCACATATGGACCATGTTAATTTTGTCCTCGATCTGGCCTGTCATATATGTGTTGCAATGCAACATGCAGCAACAGCGAGGAGGGGTAACAAGACGCAGTCGAGTTTGCGGTTTTGGTGAGACCGCGTAGCCGCCGCCTGGTCGTACGTGAGAAACAACCTCGTTGCTTGATTCACGTTCGAATCCCCTTTTCCTCCACCACCCACAACTATAGCTGAGCTACGTGCTTGCAATGCGATCGAGGGAAACGCATTTCGAGATGCAACCACTTTTATACTACAAACGCCGTGCGCTTTCCACTTGCTCTCTTGCTCCGGCTGTTTCTCTCTCCCTCTCTCTTTGTACAACACATCGCGACAGCTTGCAGCCTCCGCAATTTCCAACCCTTATACGTACCGAGAGGAAGATCGTATTCAACCTCGACAACTCTGCAAACCGACCCAGCAACTCGTGCTCTTTTGCATTTCAGTTCGATCGGATTCGAGGTGCGTTTCCAGCAGGTAAAAAAAAAAACATAATAAAAATATGAAGCAGCAGGTCATGGATGTCATACAATGTGTAGACGAGAGCATTCGCGTGTTGCATTTCCGAACTGTCTACTTCACGTTTTGGCAACAGAATCTCTCATAATGATTTTTTTTTAATCGCCGGGTAGGAGCTGCAGAGAAAAACGAATAAAATGCATTTTTCCAGCACGAAATGACGCAAATTTCATATGAAAATTTGCAGCCACTCTTTCAATTGGCATCTTCATTTAATTGCATAGAGCGTTTAATTAAATTAAAAGTTGATTATATAAGCTGCACCGTTCGCGAGTCTAAATGAGTTTCACCCGAAATCATGCCATTAAAGAATCGCCGGTATATTCGAGAAAAATTTATTAACTTTAATTAACTTTTGACACTTTTAACCATTTTGCATTCTGACATTTTGCAGTGGTCAATGAATTCGTTTTAAAAATGTGGCTCCACACCGACGTGGATTAAAAGAATAACTCGGGGAACTGGAAATCGATAAAACGTTTCGATTCGCTGGAATTAACGAAATTTTAATAGTTTTGTCATCATTTCACTCAAATTTTAATTCTTTACACGTTCCGATACTTTCCTGCGGTAAACGTTACGTCCTCGTCGTTGGAGTAACTCTCGATATACTTTGGGCATCCAAATGTTCGTTGATTCCTCGATCCTGATGGTTACAGACGTTACTCTCCGTGCCGAATCTAGAATTCACGGATAAGATACACACTCAGTCCAGGCGTCTGAATTGCGGTGCATCCACTCACTCGGCCCTTCGCCCACACTGCAGCAATATGTATGTCCGCTAGGATCTCTGGTATGTAGGATGTGTACCAGCCAAATATCTATTCACTGGATCACTGCTTCGCCGGAGTAAGCACGCTCGTTCGGCCAAAGTACGAGACGAGGTACGAGAAGGGATGTGCAACTGTCGAGTATCTTGTAGCGGAAACGTATATGAGACATTCCACGTCGATTCGTGCAGCCCAGCATCTCGGATGCTTCGTGATAAAAAAATCATTTATTTTCGAATGAATTCGACCTGAATCTTTAAGAATTCCAAATTTAAAACACGGAAAACTTGGTCAGGAGGTTAGAAAAAAATCCGTGAGAAACCCACGTCGTGAAATTTGGCGATCGTTTTTTTTTTTTTAATACTTCGCTGATTGTAAAGAATTTTTTTCAAACTTTTATATTTTGACAAAACGAGAAAATGTTCTCCGCGAATAATTTCTTTGGTTGAAATTCAATGTTGAAAATTCCTCAGGGATTTTCTTGCAGAGCAACGCGATAAAAAGTCGTTTAAAAATCAAGTTTATATTAATACAAGAAATTATTAGTCTTCGAGGGCTTTTCCGAGTCCGTTGCTCCAGCTTTCCAGTGAAAATTTCCGTGCTCAAACAACACGTTATAATATTTGCAGTAATTTCATTCTGGCCAGAAAGAAAATACCATTTTTTCTCATTCATTTTTTCCGTTCCCTTGCAGCAGCAGGGAGAAAAAAAAATACGTATATCCGAGGTAACTTTCAGCCGAAGTAGCGAGTGTAAATTTGAGCGAGGGAACGAGCCCTACAACGAATTATCCGGGGAAGAGAACACGGATAATGAGCTGGTGTCGAACGCAATGTTTTTTTTCCCTAACTCAAATTTATTCAGCGTTTATTCATTTAAAGTTTAATCGCTTTTCTTCCTCACGATCCGTTGTATTTTTTTTCGCGCAATTGCGACCTGGCAAACTTGACACATTTTTACACTCAATTGAAACTGCATGTGAAGCTAAATTTATTATTTTGACGTAACGGAACGAAAAGGCTGCGAAAATCTGCTGATCCTGATAAAAATAAAGAAAATTCACTTGGTCTCGTCTCTTCGCAGACTTTTCTACATGATCAGCGCCTACAAGGAGTCATTGACGAGAGAAAAAGCGAGAAAAAAAGGGATGCAGGGAGGAAGGCTCGAAGACAAAAGGACGTGCGAAGCTTTTCGCTCTCTCGTCTCTTTCGTTTTGGTACAAGTTCGTCTCTCGTATTATACAAGTATTTCTTGCTGAGCCAAAAGTTTTGGAGCAAGTAATAAGAGGGAGAGAGAAAGAAAGAGAGAAATTGGAAGGATATGCCAAGACGCGAGCTGTATGGGTATCACTTATGCATGGAAGGTCGAGAAACTTTTAAGATTTACGAGCTCGCAAAAGCCTCACCATCCCTCTCTTGTTAAACCTCACAGAGGCCCCTGCCCCGTGCTCCACATCATCTCGACCATCCCGTTCTCGCGGTTTCCAGTAATTTTCAAAAGCGTTTACCCGTTATCTTGGGAGGCGCCTTCGCGAGCGACCTCGCTCTTCTTCTTATCTTTTCTCAACTATTTCGCTACGTTGGCGGGAAAAAGGATCCTCCCAGGATTCCCAACTTATATATAATGTGTGTGTTGGTATTTTTATGTATATGTGTGTATATGCCTAGCTGATCTATGTGTAAATGATACACATCTATATTAGCACGTATTTCCAGACGCCGGAGCAACGCTGAATGTGCATGTAGAATAATTTTCCTTCAACATCCTGGAATCGTCCTTTGCGTGACTTGCATATTTTTATTTCACTGCGAAATTCCTCACGACACTATAGAAAATGAATTCATAATTTAATTGTCCCTTTTTTTTCGTGTAATTTAGTCTGCCAATTACTTAACTCCAAGCACACCCGTCCTCGGTATAAATTCACATTTTTTTGTTCGCTTTCGTTTCCACGACATCGAGGATTCTGATAAAGAGTGGATTCACGCAGTCAAGTTTAGATATAACAGGTTATTCGTAATCATTGATAAAACGAGCAATGGTATTCAATCTTTTTTGCAATCACATTCTGGTTCATTCTTTTCGTGTATTTCTATCGCGATAATTATCGCAGTTACGTTGATAAAATTTCGCGCCACGAAATTTCAAAGTAATTTCATGGAATATTATTCTTACCATGTCGCCAGGAATTATTGCTAATGACTTTTTCTCGTTCGATTGCAATGTGAGATTTGTCGTTCAGATCGACATGAGGATGACCCGCGGCCGTAAATACCTGCGGAATTTTTGGCCACGACGTGCCTCACCCAATCACAATGCACGTGAGAAAAAAGTTAATTATAAATCCAAGTAATTGGATTTTCGGAATAGCCTTTTTTTGCTTCCTCATAGGGACGGTGAATTTTTTTTTTCAGTTTTCAATGGCAATGTGCTTAAAATTTTCAAAAACATCGAAAAATCATAAACTAGAAAAAATGTCCGGGCGTTAATAACTCGAGAACGGTTTGAGCTACAGGGCTCCCGTTTTGCACAGATGTTAATCCATAGACACTCTTCATTCTCTGGGAATTTTGGCGGAATTGCTAAAAAAATACGAATTTTACGGCATTTTGAAATTTTCAAAAAAAGTCTGTCATCGCTCTAACTTCCGCAAATTTTAAGATTCATTGCTATTGTTTTTTTTATAAATAGAGTATCATGATAGGAAGGTTGGTATTGAATTTAGAAAATATTGGTTGAACGGTTTGAATTTTATGATTTTCCGAATTTTGCGAAAATCTGAGATTTTCGAAAAATCGTCTATCCGCTTAAACTTTTGCAAATTTTGTAAGATATTGTGTCTGTAGTTCCTCTTTACTTAATAGTTTCGTACGTGAAAGTGAAACTTCGTCATTGGTTACAGCCGTTGCTTGTTGTTGAGCAAATTTAATGGTTGAAGAAATAGTTCGCTCAATTATTTAGCAAACGGTTGCCTCGGACGTTAGCGAAAGATGCAAAAAGTAACTGATTTGAATGCCAATCAATTAACACCAACTTAGCGAACTTGCTAATTTCTCCCACGAATGTATTAGTCGCTGCTGGCGCGAAGACACGATCGCCAGGCTCATCCTCGTCGCTGTAAATCGATCCGAGTTCACAGCACCGCGAGGAAGTGGAAAGTTCATCCGGTATTTTCGTTGACAGCTTCCCCGACGGACTGCCGTCTGTTAAATTTAAAAACATGAACAAATGGAAGAGGAAAAACATATTTTGAAAAGAAATAAAAATAAAAAACGCATGCCGGACAACTTTGACCGGTTGTATCCTGTCACGTGACCCGCCAACGAATTGCGCTTTCAGGCTATCCGATTACGTACATGTGCATATATTTATCTTGAAAAAACAACAACACAGACGCGGTGTGTAGGAAATAAGACTAAAAACACCAAGAAAGAGGAAAGACGAGAGAGGGGGAGAGGAAAAAACGTTATTTCGTGTGACACTTATTTTACGGAAATTTATTCGAAACTCGGAATGACACGAACGCGTACGACCATCTCGAATACTTCGGGCACACATATATTAGCAGCTCGCGTGGTCGTTCCTCGTGCCTAGCTATTTTATCTATGATTGTATGTATACATAGCTAACTATATACATATAAATATTTACATATAAATATATATATGTGTGTAACATGTATACGTGTGTGCACGTGCGTGCAAACATACGAACGAAATTTCCAAGCCCCGATAGCAAAAAAGTGTATTTTAATTTACATGAAGCAAATGTTTCGACTTTTGTATTTGTGCGCACACGTATATCCAGTTGGAGTAACAGACAGGCTAAAAAGCTTTACAATTGTTGGCTCCCCGGCGCGGTTGCTCTTTCTCCACGTTGCCATCTCTTTCCCCGCGGATCGAACGCGCAAGGGAACACGAACAGGTGAGATCCGAGTGATAAGCAATTTTCTCGAGACACATTCGTGTCTTTCGTTTGCTTCGGACTGTCACGTTTTTTTTTCCTGGTTGCAACCGAGTTTTTGGAGTTTTCGGGGCTGTTATAAAATCGTCTGGTCCGCACTGGAAAGAAAATTTTGTTGAATACGTTGGACTAAACGTTTTTTTGAAAAATCCAAAAAAATTTGTCAATGCAGCAAGAAATATTTTATAAAAACTTTTCGGAAAGCAAATTCTTGTCATTCCAATCGTAAATTTTGCTGACAGTTCCGCTAGAAACCAAAAATACTGTCAAAATTATGAAAAATTTTCAAAAATATTTAGTTTACCGTGAAATATCGATGTTTGGGTTCGGAAAGCCGAAAGTTTCTTTGTGACGAAATGCCGATGGGAACTCGTATATCGATAAGTTATTCAGGAGAGAAAATAATTTATGAAGATTTTTGTATTTTGTATTTCATGTCGATGCATAAAGGGTCGGTCAAGGAAAGAATGCCAGAGATTTTTTGCATTTTGGGGGTGCAACCTGTTACCGGAAACTCGCGATCGGAGGCATCAGAGTTTTCCCGAATGATTGTTGGAAGCGTGCCATCTCTCGAGCCTTTCTCATTCCAATCTCGAGCACTGCATCAAAATACGTACGTTTCTGCCAATTTTCCGATTCTCAAGCCCACTGTCAAGCGCGTTATTCCCTTTAGAATGCCGCAACAGCGGTTACGTTTAAATGCCAGTGCCCTTGCTGCACCGCGGCTGACGACTGTACGACACTTCAATCAGAGGTCGTTGATGAAAGAATGCCAGGAATTTGCTGCACCGAATATTCACTTCCATATCCATATTTCCTCGTCTGTGTTCGGGAGATTTGATAGGACGAGCGCAAGTCAATGTCCTGGAGAGATTTCACAACCAAACGTTCGTATCTCCGAAGAAAATTTGATCGCGACCAAATAGTCATTTGGGTCGTTTGGCCAAACGATTCCAGCGAAAACTGCAATGGATCAGAGAACCCGTTTAGGTGAATTCCCGATTCCACTTTATGGGGTTTGATGGTGAGTATAAAAAATGTGCATGAATCTGGTGCGATGCGAAAGGTCGTAAGTGGGAAAAGTTAGCCACAGCGAAAAGTCAGGATCAAGGCCTTTTGTGTAGACACTGCTGCGGCAGGTGATGGAGGAACGCTGCTTTTTGAATACATAGGGTTCGTTGGTAGGAATCAAGTGTACAGTTGCGTGGGGGTGGCGAAAAGCTCGTACATGGTAAAGCCAAGATATATACATGTATATATGTCCATGGGAACTGTAGGCTGCGTGACCTGTCACCGTGAGCCTTGCTGGATTTATAAGCGGACGTCGAGTTATCGCATATTTACCCGACGAACTCTTAGCCCCAACCCCTTTACCACTTTTCCATATCATCCCCACCCTGGGCTCCAATCTACTGCACCACTCCCCTGCGATGACAGGCTGCGCAATGTTGGCCCTTTCCAAGTGAAAGGAGAGCTTAGCGCCGCGTAGACTGCCCGACGCCACCGGCATATCATGTGGTACATGCTTTAAGTACACACATACATGGATATATATATACTGGTTGGTACATAATATACTCGGGCAAGTACATAAGGAACGAAAACCGCGGAATTTTTTAATTCCCAGCACATAACGCGATATCGCCGTGCCACGCGTCGTTGTGTGTGGAAAAAGAGAGAAGGAGACCGGGAGCAGAGATGGGGAAGCTAAAAGTGGAAGTGAGGAGGAAAGCAGCCACGAGAAAACGTGACCGTTCGTCGCTTGCGTTCCCTTCGTATATATGGCGTCGTGTCTCGACCTTGCCGAGGTCGAAGACAAGAATTTCTACATATATCTATACGTTTGTGCCATATATGTGGAATTGCCGAAAGAGGTAGTATCAGCGAGACTCGTCCATTTTTTCAGCCTCCTTTGCGCAATTCGTTCCTCTAGAATCAGCCACACAAACTCTTGTATGTATTATATCGATATACACGAAGAAAGTCAGGCAACCAAGCACTTTTTTCCTCATTTCAGTTTTTTCCTCTCCTCCTCCTCCTCCTCCTCCTCCTTGTGCTGCCGCGCCGTCATTCTCACGCTATAAAATCCACACAAATATTTTAGAGACACGTAACGTTTTTTAGTGACTCGCATAGCAAGTTTTACGGGCGTGGAGTTACATCTTCTCTGTCCTGCATACGAGAGACTGCTTTTCCCTTGGGTTTCTAGGCATGCCATCTGTATTCTGTGTGTTATATATGTGCGTGTGTCTTTGCGTGAATGTAGACGTGGGTTTGGTATGCTTATATGGAACAGACGTGGTGGCAAGTCCAGGGTAAGTGGTCGGCAAGATAATTCGTCACCGAACTGTCTCGACCATTTCCGCCAGAAGCCGGACATTCCTCACCCGCGACTGCCGCTGGACTCTCCTGCTCCTTCTAGCCCGAAAACACCCAACGACTTATGGACAAGATCACGGGGAAAAGAGGCGCTGCTGAGTCCTGCTACACCCAGTAAAGCAGCAACAACTTTTCACTCCTTTGGCATTCTCGATATGTGCCTTTATAACACTTGTAGATTATAAACGTATGTCTTTCGTATACTATCTCATTTATGCACCACCTTCTCCACATAAATATATAACCTGCGTACGTATTTTTATATTTTATATAGAACGAGTGTACGTGTATCGTTTCAGGGGAACAGCAACAAGATTTATGGCCGGTATCGAGATTCGGTTATCAGCAGGAAACTTTTAACGAAATAACTCACGGTCCACGAGCATATATCAATATGCATACTGCTCCAGTGCATAGCTGTGTACCACAAATATATAGAAATTTATACGTGCTTCAGGCTGTTATCCGAATATCTACCTATTTTAAATGTAAATTTTATAAAAATACCTTTTTTTCCTATTTTCTTCGTATTTTCGTCCTTACTTTTATTATTTTTCCAAATCTTCACACAATCTCTTTAGAGGCTATTTAAAATATACTTAACCAGAAATGAGGGAGGATCCTCCTTTAACGATAATAAAGCTAGTTGCCTTAATGGCCCGAGAAGAACAACACTGGTCGAGTCTTTTTATCGGTTCATCGGCACCGTCTCTTTTAAGACTTTTCAAGTACTCGAAAATCCAAGATATTCTTAGGAACATTTAAAATAGGCACAACTCGAGAAACGACCGCGAGCGGAGAATTTCTTGGATATTTTCTGCCAAAGACACACGAGAGCCGCGTTAATGCACACGATAAATTATTCGAATTTTTCATTGGACATTTTTAGAGCCGCCCGCAGATATCCGGCTCTAAATCATTGCCATCCCGCCACCAGATACTGCGGACAGTCCTTCCCAATTGACAGGTTATTAAATCGAAGCATTTTTCAATTTTATTTCAAGCCCAGACGCTGCTCATTGTTCGGGGTCAATGAACGCGTCGTCGATCAAAATCTCTGTTGACTCATTTTTATTTCATATCCCATCAATTCCCACCACCCCAATTACACTCTTGACACCGTGACATGAGTTTCCTGTAAATAAGCCGCGGATCGAATCAACATTTTCTAACCATATTTGTTTATTCACAACTCGAGCATCGAAATGAACCTGTTTATCGAATAAATGACACACGCCTCTCCTGCAAGACCCAGATTGATGGATCCGCAGTGACGAGTTAATGACGTTGTGATAAACGGATTATTAACGGAAATGAAAGACTTGGTGCTGCGTGTGAAGATTTCGTCAAAGTGTTGATGCACCTTCGGTGCGCCGCATTTATTTCCCAAAATCTCATCTTTCACAGTTATTCGATTATATAGCTTTCGTATATGTTGTTGGACGTAGCATCCAGAGAGATGGCCGCACAACCCGTTAATCTTATCTCCGATAGCGGGACAGAGATTTTAAATTCGAGCAGGTGATTCATGTGTTGGTAGCCGTCGCAATTGATGTATAGATTTCCAAGTATATTCCTCGCTATCCTGGCAGCTCACCCACATCCTTTTTGTGCACACGCTTCGTTCTCTTATCGTCACATTTTATTCAATCGAACAGGATCGATATATCGAACAATTGCACGTGTTGGGAGAGGATAATTTGAAAAGGCATAAGGTTACGTCGAAATTGAAAGAAAGTACGAAAAAACAAATGGGAAGTTCGAGTTCGAGGGAGTTGATTAACTTTGTGGATGAAATTACGCACGAGTCGCGCGTGCGCGTTTCGCATAAACTTTTTTTTGCGCGCTGGGCCAAAACCACAATTTCCCAACAAACAACAGTTTTCACGTGGCATGAAAATGAGCCACATAATTAGCCCTATATTGCTCTTGTGTTGAGTGTACGAAAATAAAGAAAAAAAATATTAGAAGAATAAATGAATTTCGCGTTTGAGAGCGAGGCGAGATTTCACGCGAAAAATCCGAGGGCGTAAATACAAGGGCGAAAATACAAGCCCGGGAGTTTAAAGTTTGAGCCTTGGAGAGGCAGACAGAAGGGGAGTGAAAAATGTGGAGGAAAAAAAATAAGTGCGGAAATAATGTCTGCGTCAAAACGCTTTGTGGCGTTTTTTTTTCTTTTGCTTTTTTGTTTCTGGTCTCAAGAACTTGAACGTGGATTTTTGACAAAAACGTGTAGTGCGCGTATATCTGTTCCATAATACGATGAGACGAAAAATGGAAAAATTTCATACAAAAATGGAGCCACTACACAGCGTTGAAAGTCGATGAAAAAATATTTATTCATTAAATTCGAAAAGTTTTTGGATGTTTGCCAATTCAAGCGCGCGGATGGAGCAAAGTTGGCGAGGCTGGAAAACGTGTAGAAACTGTCCGGCTGGTGGACAACACAGATGGAAAACAATGGAAATATGCGCAAGGGTTCTCCCGCGTACAATGGAATGGAAAGTCATGGACGAAATGAAAAGAGATTAGGGTCAGAAGTTGTCCAGAGGTTCTGCTACCAAGAATACCTCATATAAGCATATTTATGGAGATGATATATCTGTGTATATAAAATGAAATTCAGAGCGGTCTTTCGCAATAGGGTGCTCGCGCAGTAGAGCCTGCGACCCATACCCACACGAAGAAAGGAAGGTAGTGGCCTTTATATTATCCTCTGGCGGTTTTATATACGCTATTGCGTGTGCGGTCCTTATTTGCTTTTTCTGATGCTTTCTGGACGCTCTCATATCCTCCTGCAAGACTGTGCATCGTCTCTTTTTCTCTGGCTCTCCAGAGACACACCCAAAAAAGTGGTTGCCGCGCGCGCCTTTCAGAGCGAGGATGAACTTATATTATACTATATTTTTGCTCTTTCTGTACCTTCGCAACGGCGGCGACCAGCACTCAACAATTGTGCTTCTATGGAGGATGATAAAAAACCCATAGAGAAGAAGAAGAAGAAGAAGAGGGAGAGAAAGCTGAGAGAATATGGAAGAAATGGTCGGCCATGACTCTGTCTTTTTCTTTTCCTTCTCGTCCTTCGTCTTCGCCAGCAACGTGTAATTGTTTTTTTTTTCGTCCTTTTTCTATTTCAACTTATTTTATGCGCGTATGCTCGAGAGGCTTGAATTGAAGCGTAACTCTCTTAATTAATTTCAGCGCAGTGGGGAGTGGACGGATTTTCTGGCCGACCGCAGTACGTAAGGGAGCGTCGGTATAATTTCGTCGGAAATAAAAGCTAAACTTTTTTTTTGCCATACTTCAATGTCCGATCAGAAAGAAATGTTGGGACTTGTGAATGCTGGCTTATTTGGGGAAAAAAAGGATCGACTCGAGGGGGTTCCTCGATTGGAGTATTATTAGAGCGAAGAAATAAATCAATGTCACGATCTATTTTTTGTAAATGTACAAGAAGCCTTTGAAACCAACATTTGCGAGATTTTTCGACTTCCAAACGCACGTGAAATCGTCTTTGCTGTCTGCAACGAAATTGGCGTGAAAAATGAGTTAAAAAAAAAGGGAGGAAATTAGGTGACTGCGGGAAGATAAGTATCAGAAAGTGTCAAGTCCTTAAAACGCAGCCGCACGTTCAGCCTGGTATTGGTATGATTAAAAAAAAAAATTGTACGTATTAATTCCACTCGACGATTCATTTTTAATGATAGAGCTTCGTGACCACTAGAGTCTGTAGGTTGGTGTGTAAATGTGAGTGTGTTTATGAGGAAGGAATGCAGAATCGATTATTAGTTGGCTGTTTTGCGAAACAAGTTGACGCCCACCATTATGGGAGTAGGAGAGAAAACAGAAGGCTCGTTTCGTACATATACCGGTTTATGGGAAAGGTAGAAAAAGGGAGAACGAAGAAAACAGGAGGAGAGGGAAAAGGATGGAAAAGGAGATTTTTTCCTCTAGCATTACGCGAGGGTTCATTATACCTCGTTGCGTCTTTTATTCCCCTAATTGCTTTATGACGCCCTATTACGTGTCCTCCCCACCCACAAAGCACGTCCCCTTATTTCCCGATAACGCTTCGACTCTGAGACTCCCTTTTCACTCCCTACTGCCTCGTCGTTCTATCTCTTTCGCCCACTTGGCTTACTCACGGAACTACCAAAAGCATCCACACGAACGTGTACACCTTGTATTACGAGCACAGACGCCCTCACGCACCCTTCAATGGTACTACTGAACTATACGTTTATTATATAGATATTGTATATAGAGTGCTGTTTGTTGAAAGAGCGACAAAGAGAGAGAGCGAGAGAGGAATTGAAGTCTGAATTATGCCACCGGATAGATTGGTATATAGTATATTTATGTACACACAAACATAAACGGTGAGGCACACACCAACACAGCAATGGGAGCACCAATACATTGTCGCGACACCCTCGTCATTCTCCCAGGAGGCTCCGACTTTCGGGGAGTTAATTGCGCCGTCGGAATTTCGTTGGCAAATTATTCTTTCATGCCTTTGGAGAGAAAATGTATTACCTCGTCTCTCCCTTCCTTCCACGCATTTCCTCCTTACGCTCTTACCTCCATTCCCCTAGCCCCAAGAGCTTCCTAGTTCCGGTATAAAAGAAAACATCCACAGATATACTTTTCCTCACTTTGGCTCATCTAAGCTCTTAGTGGAATTGCAAAAAAAAAAATTCTCTTTTTCTTTCCTTCTTTTTCTTACGCCGATGCTAAAGGAACGGTGCGCTCCTTAGTGGAAAATATATACCGAGTTCATCCCCTGTGTTTATCAGAGGGAGAATCGCTGAATTCGTGTACTTTTCGTATGAATAGTTTTTCTTTTATTCGGACAAAGCATCCAGTAATTTCATCTACTGGGATTTGTAATGGAGCACTTTCTTCTTCGTCGTTCGTTTTTTATTTTGTTTTTTTTTTTACCTCGTATTATACAGCTTGCTTAATTAACGAAATTTATGAGGAATAAACGTTCCTTTCCGGCAGAGACAAATTTTCATCGGCGAGATTCATGCTTTTTCACCATTTTTTAAATTCACGTCTTCCTTTTCGATATTTTATCAACTTAATCAGTTAAATCTGTCAAACAACGGCGCATCACGTACGAACGTTAAAAATGACATATACTCGCACTTACGAATGTTAAGATGACACTGAAAGTAGGAAAGAAAGATCGTAGGTCGTCAAAAATAATCGAAGGCTTTTTCCGAGACGATTCGAACAGCCGCAGGAAACGTGTCAGTGTGACGTCTGGCTCCTGCTGCGCGCACACTGAAACTTTCATCCCATCGTTGGCGCTGAGCGTTTATCTTTTCCCAGTTGATCTTCAGGAACGACATTAAAAATACGAGGCAAAAGAGTGTACCTGTGAAAGGGGAAAGGGGCGGAGGGAAGTAAGAAATGTGGAAATCCATAAAAACGATATATGTCAAAATTCCAACGATATATACAGAGAAAGAAAGAGGAAAAGAATACACGAGGGAAATGAAGATAATACTGCTCATAAATATTCCGATGAAATGAAGATACGGAAGAGCATAAAGATACCGACAACAAGCAAAATGCGCGGTGCCGGAGGAAAAAGAAATCTAAGCGGTCTCGGGAATCGAGAAAAAAGAATCTTTGCTCGATGCTTTGCTGCTTGTGGCGAATTCTACGTGCGTACATGTTGGCATTTAGGGGTCCATGAACTTTATTATTATTTCAGCATGATATATCTCGTTTGTAAGCGGTCGTAGTGTCGCGTAATGGTGACTCATGTTGAGGAAACCGCCACTTGTTCTCTCGCGGTAGTGTCTGCCGAGCAGCTCTTCTCCGCGAAAACTCAATTCCGGACAATTTATTACGAGCCAGCGGAGAGCATAGGTTTCCGCCTCGAGAGAAGAGACAACGACCAAGACGAAATGAGAGAAACTGTTTGTGTGTGTGTGAGAGAGAGAAAGAGAGAGAGAGAGAAAGGGACGCACGTGGTGGTCGAGGATTGCTGAGATGTGTGATGAAGACATTATATCTTATGGTGTATATATATTTTCGCGGGACGACAGGAACGCGTCATTGATGCCAGGAATTCGAGGCACACGGGAGAAAAATAAACCTCCGTGACTCGGGCGTCGCGCATCTTAGCTTCACGGTGCGGGGCGATTAAACAATTAAGAAGTCCGGACGATGAAGAACGTGTGGTGCGAAAGCACCAAAGAAGAAGATCCGACACGTTCTCCTTGCGTGGTCTTTATTTTTCGTGCGAATTTGTATGAGAAAACAAGCCTCAGCGGACCTGAGTCTCCTGGTGGCATTCGCAGGATATCGCACCATCGATCGGTGCTCGTCATATTTCACTGGTGCAAAAACCAGCATCGCTTCGAGTAAACAATGAGGCTGATCCACGCGAGCGTAAATAGCCAAGAAATCAATGGTCAGATCTGGCCAGATTTCCTTAGCCAATAATTGCGTCCGAACGTTGACTTCGGCATCCGATGAATCCTCTTCGCTCTTCGGATGTAACAAACTATCGAGGGAGTTCTAAAAATAATTGGATCGTAGGTGAAATGGAGCTGAAGTCAATTGGTGGCGAAAACTGAGTTAGATGATGGGCCGAACGTGGATGTAAAATGGTCCAGTTTCCCGAGGCTCGAGGCAACATATATCGGAGAGGAAAAAAGGGTCAAGTGTGAACAGATGCAGTGAAGTGGAGTACGTTATATCGCGTTCGCAAGCAGAGCAGTTGCCTCGATCCCACGGATGTAAATGCATGTGGGATATATGCAAATATCTGTGTGTATGTGTACGTGTAGATATGTGCGTGTAGAATGTGGTAGTTGCATCGTTAACGCAGAGAGTTGGTGGGGCAATGAGAAGTTCGATCGGGCGGTGCATAGTGTCCCTCGTGGAGGAGAGAGGTCATTACCGCGAGGACGAGGGCGCGGGGCTCGACACTCAATCCATTTCCCCGTGCCCTCCCTGCTGCTGCTGCTGCATATCGCTGCTCAGAGTTGGCTCTTGCCAACTCTGATCGTTGCATCATCGAAGAGGATGGTTAGCAGAGGGAATTGAAACGGGAATAAGCACGCGAGAAAGAGGGAGGGAGCAAGGGAGGCAGGAAATAGGTTGGAGAGTGGAGGCAAAAGAGAGATGGAAAGTGGATGGTCCAGGCCAGCATGCGCCAGCAAGTTTATGTCTCAATTATAATGGTCTCGAGCGTAATAACAATAAACGTCACATATATATTAGACGTGGTGCAGAGACGGCGCGCGGCGAAGAAGGCGCGAAGAGGAAAGCAGCAGGAACCAGGTCCAAGGCGAAAAGGGTCATCAGCCGCCGAATAGGTGGTTTTACAAGGGGATGAGAAAGGAGCACAGGTACCACAGTACCAGAGAATTCGTTGATAGTGAGAGAATCTTGTTTGCCTTAAACGAACTTCACCGCCGCAATTAACCGTTGGGAATGAGCCAGCACCAAACAGCAGCGCAGCGGAACAGATATATATGCAGCTTATACATAAGCACATGCTTCTTTTGCTTTTCCTTTATATATGAGTGCGGTAAAGCATCCTCATTCTCGTATTTCTACCCCACCCTTTTCCTTTCTCCCATTCTCGCCTCATCCCCCTATACACTTGCTCATTCTCGCTTCGCAGCAGCCTCCTCTCTGGACTTTCGCGCTCCTTTACGTACTTCGCCACGATATATCCGTCGCTCTTCCACGTCCCAGCGAGGAATGAGCCACTGATGATGAGCTTGTTCGCCCACGGATCACGTACATGACCTGCTGAAGGCGATTCCCTCGTATCACCTGCTCTACACGTGGCCACCACTCTGCTAACCATTGAAAAAAACATACAAAACAAAAAACATACTTTCCGGACCGCTCGCATTAGCATAACGGTCATTGGCCACACGACTCTATAAGCGCGAGCGAATTTACCGTCCAGCAATTACGACTGAAAATTGTCCTGGATTAATTCATTGCCGTCTGTGACATCGAAACCGATTATCATTTTTAGTTCAAATCCCATCATCGCTTGACGTCTCCAAAACCAAGTTTATCGCGTCTCGTTATAATTCACTTGTCTGATTACTATTTCTACATCAAAACGGAAGTGATGCCGCCTATATTTCTGTCTAAAACTTGATTTTAATTATTCCTTGATTTGGTGGTGGCGCAGCTCGAACGACGAGTTCAAATTTCTTCACTTTCGGTTCTCCACTCAGTCTGGAAATTTCTAAACACTACTCACATCCCACCGCCACATATGTTGTTCATTCTCGAAAATGCTTCGCCTTCCTGCGATGCCTGTCACCTTAGAAGCTGTCGGTTCCATTGCTCTTATCGCCTACGATCTAAACTATGCAAATAGTCAAATTCCAAACATGACGTCAAGGATCAATCATAATCGGACCGGAAGATCGAGTGGTTGATTCCACTATCGGAATCACGTATTAAAATGCAAATACTTCGGTTCTATGGGACGTCGTACCGGAGCAACAGTGGCTTCAAAGTTAACCTTCGAATTGACACTTTGCTTTCCTGATGGATCCTTTCGAGTCACCCCTGATCACGCGACAACTGCTTAAAATTCATTGATATCGAGACGTATTTCGTATTTTAAATCTTCCGAGCCATTTTCGTGATTTTTAATCTGATTCAATTGCTGTGTACATCGAACTTTGGTATTCCTTGAATAAACCAAGGGGTTCCATTTGGACTCAGACATTAACTTGATCCACTAACTCGATTGCTGGTTTTCGAACCTTGTTTAAATTTAGTTCTCAACATCTGTCTCTCGAGTATATTCTCACGCGTATACGAAGCGAACTTTCTCGCTCTGATTTTCACAGTATCTCTCATCGTCTTCGTACCTTCTTTCGATAGACTAATCAGAATGTCTACGGTTGCTATTCTGACTGTTCCAGACGGTGAGACGATTTCACCTCGCTAGAAAATTAGCCAAAAACTCGTTGCAATCAAATCGAAACGAACTCGGTTAACTGATCGTTATCGCTTGCAGTACGATTTTAGACCTTATATCCAGACACATAATTAATCGATTATCCCAACCCCTTGAACCACTCAGATTAGTGTCCCAAATAATTGTTTCATTTTTTATATTAATTTTTTTTCATAAATTTGTAACTCGTGTAGTTCGATCAGCAAAATTGACGTTTATCGGATTCGCTCGATTTGGAAAACAGTCCTGGAAAAGTAGAGACACGTCAACAACGGTTTTGCAATTATTCAACATGCCAACGTGCATCATAATTGTCGGAACATTGTTCTGTAGAAATTACCTGAAAATGTAACGCATCGAATTAATTATTTTCATTATTTTCCTCCAATCGATCGGCTGTCATTATCCTGCTGAAAAGTTACCTCATTGACATTACGCAAGAACTAATTATACCTGCGGCTTCATTCACGATGAGAAATATAATTATACGAGATTAATTTTTATTTTTTTTCAATCGAAAAACGAAAATAGAAGCCAATTTTTTTTCTTATCGAGATTGGGGCCAGACTCCGGTCTTTGTCGTTGATTGTGGCAATTATTTTGCTCCGTGTGTTTGCATTTTTCATTGATCTGCATATTTTAATCATTGGCGAGGCTTCGAAGCTGGACAGAGGATGAAAAATTCGAACTCTTCTGTTTATTATTCATTCAGATTTTTGCAGTAAATCGCGATCTATTATGAATATTCGGAAGTGATCGTTAGAAAAATCGCTTTGGCTTTGTAACAAAAAGTTCCTTCTTGATCGACCGTCCTCGCGCTGCTCGTGTGCAGCATCCGAACGTTATATTTACCCACGCAACTGGCATCTGTGAGTTTAGTCTATTAACACTTGACTGGAAATACAAAGTCCATCGCGTCGGTTGCTAACAGTGCGTGATGGAAAAGCTAGGAGCGAGAAGATGGAACGGTACTTGGTTGTGCAACCGAATTATTACGGTGAAAATTCCGAGGCTGCAGCAGCAGCAGGAGCAGCAGAGGATGAAGTATCTCGCGTATGTTTCCGAGTCTGGGTGAGGCTGTGTGTTTTTTCGCTCGACTGAGAAACTAGATATAATCACGTATGACATACATTCAGCTGTATCTTTTTTATTTTAAATTTCTTTCACCCACTGAACGCAAACGCGTTTCAAGTTCTTTACGATTCGTTTGAAATCTCATCATTGAGCCTCTGGTGAGAGTTTCTCGCTCGCAGAGCAAAAATGTAAGTTTTCCTCGGACCTTTACGATGTGTCGAGACAATGAAATTCTTTACATTCAATTACCAGAAGCGTAGAGAATCCTCGTCACCGTTTCGACGAAATTCGATCGACACGTCGTCAAGGGACACGATCACACGAGAGATTGTGATCGACGAATATGAATTTTTATAAATAAGCGATTAGCACAGAGTAATACAATAATCTCACGAATTCTCTCGGCTTTCTTGATAGCTCAATACACAAAGGTCGGTATTCCGAGTGAATAAAAAGCAGAGATATTTCATTGAGATGGTTATTTCGTTGATTAAGATTGCAGTACGTGTTTAATGAAATTCGGGAGTTAATAACAAGGTGGGCAGAAGAGAGAATGGGGCAAGACAAAGACAATCTCACGCCAGGTATCCAAGTGTAACGTCCATGACCCTACGCTGTTGACTGTTGGAAACACACACACACACACACGTTTTTTTCTTTCCCACTGTGGACATAAATGGTTGAGCTAGATGAGATACGTATGGGCAGAAAAACGAGGAGAAGAAAACGAGAAGGAGGAAGAGGAGGAGGAGGAGGAGAAGAAAGGAGATTGACATCTCGAGCGTATGAGTGTGCATTCTTGTGCGTGAAGGTATGATCAAGCAGTCCGAGGGACACGTCTCTTTGCACGAACGAGTGGACTGTCTTCATCTCATCGGATAATTGGTTAATTGGGCAATTTATCTACAGCTACTAATTAAACAGGAAGGCCTACATACGGTAATATACAAAACGCGACACGAGAGATTTGAGAAGGAGACGAAGACAAAGAGCGAGAGAGAAAGACGTACGAGGGAATTAAACTTTCAAGATGCACTCATCTCCAGCACATGGACACGAGAGTGCAGCGAGTCACGTGCGTGCATGCATTAATACAGTAAAGTAGATGTGACATGAAGAGGGTCGCGCGAGGAGAGATAAAACTTGGAAGAACTGGACCCCAACGAGGCTTTGACTCCTTTGTGACGTGGACGATTTCTCCCTCTCGCTCTCTCACTCCTTTCCCATTTTTTTCCGTCCTTTTCGCTTCCAGTAACCCGAGGCACAAACCGCAACTTTGTCGGGGAATAAACTACGTAACATGCATGTGTGTTTACGCGTTTCAGTGTGTTTGTTACGTTGCCTTGATGATCCCGACTGTCTCGCAACCTGTCAGTATAAACTCTGCATCAAATTAACTCAAATTTCTAGGTACACAGAGTGTACGTGACACTAATAAACATTAAAAAATCTCGTGTCTTTCCCACGGATCCCGAGTGGAATACCGTGCCACGCGATTTCGTCAACTCTCGCTTTGTGGACCGATTTTATCAAGTTCCTTTAAGTTCCTTGAATTTTAGTTTGCGCCTCATCAAACGCGCGGTTAACACTTTTGGATGTATAAGTGAAACTTTTCGCCTCGATGACTCCCGCAAAGGCTGACATTCCGAGAAAAACCTTAACTTTTCCATCCAAGTACGAAAACAATTGCATCGCGTGACTAATTTTTTAAAAGATAATTTTTGTCAGAATTCGTCAAAATTATTTTGAACGATCGTAAAAAATTGAGCACCTCAATTTATTAGCCATAAATCGAGGGGCTAACGGTATAAAGATATTTTGAATGAAATGGATAATTTGAAGAAAAAAATTGCATAATTAAATTTTTTACGATTGACCGGTGAAGCAAATAACAGGAAAAAATGAAATGGTCGTCGTTCCTTTTGGTCGCGGCTGCCTGGCGAAGCCCAGCCAAGACCCCGGCATTGCGCTATATACCAAAAGCTTTATATATACTTGTATATATATTCATACAATAAATAGATCCATCTATACCGCGCGTCGCCTCTTCAAGTTCTCGCACCCACGCCCGCATTACCATACGCTTGGTTGGCTGGAGAGCGTAACTCGAGATGTAACATTGCCACGAAAGGGGAATTAAGATCAATGGCTTGAAAGGGAGCGTGTGACTCTCCAATCTCCCCGAATATATCGCAGAGGCGTTTTAATACGTAAGAATATATATATGTAAACATAAATCTACATTAAAAACATAAGTGTACGTCAGTATATGCGCGCGAGTATTAGTGCGCGTATCAAATAACAACGAATGAACAAAATAAGAATAAATAATAAAAAAAACAAACAAACGTGTACTATTGGCGGTTTATGTACGCGAAGGGAACGTTTTTACCGCGCGCGGCAACATTTATTTATTCGAGATCTCGTTTCCGCCCACTTTTATCTCTCACCTTGAATTGCAGAGAAGGCTGAGCGTAATGGAGCGCGCGGAACGATCGGTGATCGGAGGTGAATCGATCGGCAAAATACGAGCGTAGGCCGAGCTAAATTCAGGATCGCTCGAATCGCACATTTTATCGAGGCAAAAATGTGTATTTGCAAAGCTCGTTCCGGTATGTTCTGTAGAAAATCAGAGTTAACTTTTTATCGTGGCTATACTTTTCACCAATCCTCATAATATCATGGGCATAATGTTTGTTCGTTGTTGGATATTTGTTACTGTTGTTTTTCGCATTGTTGTTGCTGTTTTATTATTACGCTCGCGCGCTATCGTTATTTGCCTGCTGCTATTATTATATTCGTAGAACTTCCGTGTGACTTTAATGTCTTCACTATAATCCGATTGAAGTGAATAATTTGTGGCTTGGACGTTCCCAGCGGGGTTTCTTCACGTCGAAATTTTTTTAACGTCTACATTGACACGATATGCGCGTATATTATGTATCTTATAGGATCGTATGGGTTTTTTCTCGCTCTACCACTTTTTTTTTTTACTCTTTTTTGGCTCATTAAAATATTTTGTACCTCTTTTGCTCATCTCGAGGGCTTCTCCGACTCTCTCGCTTTCTCTTTTTTATTCAATCGCCTTTTCTCCCTTCCGCTCGATCGTTTCGTCGCTCGCTGTCTCTATTCCCATCTCCCTCCGTTATCTCGGTCCATTAGGTCCAAGAGGACTGGGCGCGCGACACGAGTCGGTAGTGCCGTTGAAGATAATTTATCACTCGCCGCACATCGCCCCTCCATTGCGAGCGAGCGAGCCTCTCGCTCGCTCTCCCTGGAAGGTGGTCGCGGTGCATCAACAGCAAAGACCCAATGTACCTCGGAGTGTTGCACGACCATTATATCCCACGTTCCAGTCCGCTCAAACTACTTCGTATTCCAAAAAGTGGGAAATGTTATGCGCCTTGTCAAAAAAAATAAATAAAAATACAAATAACGACGAGCTTGATCCCGTCGTAATTATCCGTATCGTGGAAATGGCACGTTCAACCATCCGAATGATAACGCCCCGGAAAATCTTTCTCTCTCTCGCCCATGCAACTTTCTCAAACGAATAATCAATATTTTTCTCATTTCACCATCATTATCGCACCCAAATTTGTAAGAAAATAAATTATGGGCGTGCCATCAAACTTTATTACAGCTCAATAAAATATATTCCTAAATGACTCTTTCCATAAAAATTCAAAATACCGCAACGAATTATAATTCTCCAAATGTAAACACCAGCTTCGTTATTCTTCGTTATTGAATTATCTCGAATCGATAATTCGTTATTTTTCTTATCCTGGGCTTTATCACTGTGGAAAATTTTCCAAAATCGCTTCAGTGGATTTTGTATTAAAATATAAAAAAAAAAGGCTCGAACAAATTTCTGCAGCAGAGATTTGTCAAAAAGTAACAAATTAAATCAATCCAATGAGGGATTTTGGCACGTTTCCAATTCAGAGCTCGTCGTGATGAAGAATTTAAAGTTTTTTTTCGACCCACTTGTTCATTCGAGTATCGAAAATTAGAAAATAAATGGAATTGTCAAATAAAGTGTTGCTAGCCTTTTTGGAAAATCGTCCTGATGTATTTTATTCTTGTTCGAGTTATCGCAATATGCAAATACATTGACATATATATATTTAGGAGGCAGTGCCCAGATTCCTTCCTCGGAGGATCCGCTTCCTGCTTCGGTTCCATTCAATATGCCACACGAAATTTCTGCCGCCCTAGGGCCGGATCCAACTGTACACTCCCGTCGTTTCTCTCTCGCAATCCTCTTCGTGCTCTCCCTCGCCCACAAAAATGTGAGGGCTGCACTGGACTTGGAACTTCCTCAGCCGGAGGGGTAACAACCAAGACGCGAGGACGACGAGAACGACGTGAACGACATTTCTATTATACTCTGGCAGAAAGCCTTTACACATTGTTCGGAATGCTGTTAGCGACAGGTACTCGTCGATGTTCGATCGTTTGCCATGCCATTCTCTAGCCTCTTTTTCCCTGCCTGCTCTTGCCCCGAAAAAAGCAAGAGGGGAACGCACGAGAATTCATGAAAACCCTGTGGATGCTCCTCTTGCTCGATGAATACGAAAAATTCTTGCATATTTTCATACGGCGTTGGTTTTTCAAGAACAAGAGAAAATAACAAAAGTTGCTTCTGCTTGAAAATGTAGAAAAAAAACTGGATTCCTTTGTTGGTCAGAGGAACATCGGGCTCGTGCCAATTTGTACATTATTCCATCAATTCTTTAACGCGAGCGAAACGAAGTGGGCTCGCAAGCTGGCAGACACAGGCGTGAGTCGATTACAGAGAAAAGAAAAAACCGAAAAAAGAAAAATACACGGCGCGGCGTAAAGACGAGCGCGCGCGAGGAAAGAGACGATTCTCGGTGATGCTGCGCGCGCTCGGCAGGAGGAAAAGTATTAATTTACGCAGCGGGTCGTCGTATCCTCGGAGTGTGTGATAAACAATTGCTGCCCCGTGGCGCGATTTCGATGAAGATCCACCTTTTGTTCAGAAACAAGAGACCCAACATCCCGCAATGCTCAACGCTCTCTTTCCTCCGCGTCGACGACGCAACCGCTTTATATTTATTATTCGAAACTAACGTGCACATGTGGATATTCCTCGGAATTCACTTCTCTCAGCTTTACAGACTCGTACATTAAATCGAATGTTTAATCAACGATAATAAATCGAAATATTTTCTTCAGAGTCCGAGCTATTTTTGTGGAAAAATGTTTCTCTTTACCGCGTGTCAAAATTTCGATGGAAATATGGAAAAGGAAACCACACTGACAGTGATTTATTCCATCCCCTTAATCCATCCTACTTTTCTACCCAAATACCTCTCAGGGAATTAAACAAAAAGTCTGCGACGGCATGCAGGAAGTAAATTATTTTCCGTATGCAAAAATCCATGTTTGTACAGTGCCCTCCAGAGTTCAATAAAATAAAAAGACTAATTCCACGTGAGAGTAAAAAAAAAGTAGCAAACTCGTTTTTTTATTTATTTTTCCATCAACGATTTCTGCATGAATTTTCGTTCTCTCAAAATAAATTTCACAGCATGTTTCACACTGACTTCGATTTTTAATTGGATGCACTTGAAGGATTCGAGGGACATTTTTTTTCGGAATTATGAATTATTTATTACTGCTTGTGAAATGTTATAACCGAGTGCCGAGTCCGTTGTGAGAAAAATCTGAAGAATTAAGCGAAACTGAAGCAGGTCAGGCTCAAACACATCTCACCAACCGGAACTTCCGTTAGACTCTTCTGGTTAAAGAATTCCATCGTCGAAATGAATTTTCGTATAAAATGTCACAAGCCTGGAAACCACCGGAAGTTTTTTTATAAAGCATTGTTAATTCTGTCGCATGTTTTTAAATGTCAGTATTACGTGAAAACTTTTATGGAGTAATTCGTGGATTTGGGAGGGTTTAAAGAGATTTAAAAAAATTAATATTTGTGTAGAATTAATTTAGGCCCATGAATAACCTGCTGTGACGATTTCTACGAAGAAGTGCATAGATTCAGTTTTTTCTTACCTATTCCGGTAAGCTGGGGTTAGAATTGAGCCCGATTTTGAGAAAATAAATTTTTTCAATGCAAAATCACGTGAGCCTGGGGGAAATTTGGTTGAGGTTGAAAAATTAGTCAAAAATGCGGTAAAAGGATAAAAAACGAGAGAAGGGACGCAGGATTCAAAGTTCTAGGGTTAATTTTGCAAAAGTGAGTTTGCTCTATATTTGATGTATTAGGGATGGGATGGTAAATTGTGAATCGCCTTATATACGTATGTATGCTTATATACACGAGGCATAAACCCCACGTGCATTTGCTCCCTCGCACGAGCTTGTTCCGTTGACGTTTGAGCTTTAGAAAGTATCTGACGGTGGCGAGCTTAGCTTTATCGTACACATTTATGTACGTGGCAAGTATATATGGAGAATAAGAGAAATTGGCGCAGAGTTGCCTCTTCGTTTCATACATGTATATGATCTTGTTTTTTTTTCTCATTTTTTTCTTTTTAATACACGCCGTTGCCCTCCTTGTGATAGCTGAGGGCAGAGAGGGATAAAGTTATATCTCGTCGACATAATAAGGCCGTAGGCTTTCACTTCTCACCCCCTCGCCCTCCCCCAAAGCCTCTCGCCCTTGACTTCTGCTTCTTTCCACTCTGTCAGAGTTTTTCCACGAGATTGCCTCGGTGCTACTCAACGGGGCACGAGCTGATGCATATATAGCATCTGGGGGCCATCATTGTATAACGCTCAAGAGGAAGAGCCTAGGAATAGAGAGAGAGAAACGTTCCCGGACTCTGAGCTAAACTTTTTCTTCATCCTCGTCTTCGACATGCCTCTTTTCCCTTCCCCTGGCTCTCTCCCTTGCTCGTACTAACTGGGGTATAAAAGGGATTGAAAATGATATCGAAATACTACTCCAGAAAGGGTTCCCGCTCGATATGTGCCAAGGAGAGTTGAGACTCGCAGTTTCCTCCGCGCTCTGCCTTCCGAGGCAGTTTCGTCACTCGCAGAAACGCGTCTGACAGCACGCAGACTATAGTTTTCATAAAAAAATTGGTACCTCCGCACTCTGCGCCATTTCCATCGATAGTTCGTAAATAATAACAATAATAATAATTGTATGGAATATTTACAAATAGACTGAAACAATGAATTTGGCTGATTGGAATAAATTATAAATGACGTAACGATTCAGGGATTTCACTGAAAATTCGTGAAAGCGAAAAATGTGACGTTTATACGCAAATATATCGTTGGAACTGGCAGAATCTGTGTAACGGACGGTGAGTTGAATGGGCTCGTCAAAATAAGACCTCGAATGAATATTGCTTATGTTGTGTGCAGGATGAAAATCGATCGTAATTAAACCTCTCGAATGCGAAGCTTTGACCTCGGGTTTGAGATGAAACGAGTGACCAAAGCCCATCAACGCTACTTTGGCCACATGAAAACGAGAACGAACTGTTATCGCAACGTTCTCTCTCTTTGACAGAGTTCATACGGCGGAAAAGTTTTTTTTTGTTACTTCTCCGTGATTTTATTTCTGTTGGGGGGAAAGAGCGAGAGAGACCGAAAAAACGTGATTTTTTTTGGTTCTCGTTTGGTCGAGATAGGTAAATATTTATTGTTTTAAAAATGAGACAATTTTTCAGTTTGTTTTGCTTTCGACGAGTTTCCTTCAGGCTCTGATCGCATCCAAAGGATTAATTAATTGAGCTGCCAAATATTTGCCTTAATTACGTTCAGTCAATTTAATTGACAAACTTGGAATAAAGTTTGAAAAACTATCGCGTCGACGAGTCTTTGAAATATAATGGATGCAGCCAATGTGCAAGATAACCTCGGTCTCTGCAACGTGCCACGCTCTCGTATACGTTTACGTATACCTGATGCTGATTGGCCTGATTTGCGTTTGTCACATGATCGATCATTTGCCTCGCCACATTCGTTGCTTCGACCACGCTGTCGCAGTCACGTCTCCGATCGAACTGTTCAGTCGAGTTGTGTTTTGTTCCCACGACTGCGAGGCATTCCATATTATTCCGCTTGGCTCCCTAACCGCCATCATTTTCGAGACTGTTTAAAAAGATTTGTTCGATCATTAAGACTAATTCCCTTTGTCTCTGTTGCTCGAAAATTTCTTCTTTCGATTCCAAAACGTAGGAACATCCGATGGGACAAACTTGACGTTTGCAGCAGGAAATCTAAATGAAAAAGTCAGTAAAATTCAGTAGTTATTTCGCTGGAACGGTTCGAACTTGGAAAAAGTTTGCTCGGAGTATGAAAAAAAAATGTTTGCTGGGCGGATGGAAGAGAATGGAAGGCCTCGTATACGTAGATATATCGGAAAGGTATATCGACTCGATACATCTCAACGAATAACGTATAGGTTGGATATCACGTATCAAACTTGGCTCTTCTGGTGTTTATCGGAAAGTTCAAAGGGGCATTAAACTATTGAGTCGCGAATAATGCATCGTCTATTACAGGATCCAGGGTATATATCGATCGAGACTCACGCACCTGTTCGGATATGAGTGTGGGAACGAAAGGAGCTGGGAATACTCGTCCGAAATTAGTTGAAGTTGGGTTAGTTAATAAAAAGGGGCTTGAATATACTTCGGTAATCGTACGATCGTCGTTTATTTTCTTCCGTGTTCACCTCCCACTCCACAAAACTGACCTCCGACTATATTCTATGTAATAAAACCGAAGCAAATGAATATTTGATGTAGCGTAGAAGAGCCTAGTCATAGCAGCAGGGGTTCATTGGTCGATGGGTGCGTTGAACCATTGGAACACAATTTCTGTAGATCGACGAGAATCGTTTTCATTTCCTCTTGAAAAAGATTTCCGTACCATCCTAAAAATTGGTTCAGAACGAAATCGCGAGCCTGAAAGACGTCGAGGCCTTTAAATCACAATCTGTTCAGCTGAAATGATTAATTTTTGCAATCGTTGCAGAAAAATGGTGAAAAAGATTTACAGAACCCGTTTGAACTGACTTGTTCGCTGTGAGAAATGCCCTTGAAGAAGTTGGTGGAGCGTAAATCTATGGAGAGAGTTGATAAGTATGAACGAGACGAATTTAGTCTGAAACGTGCCAAAACGTCCTCCATCAATTTGACCTTAACTGCAATGTTCTCGTGGCCAGGCGTCATTGATTGCGGTGAAGCGATGAAACTTGCCACCCTTCTTGGCACGATCGAAACGGTAGTTGTCAGATTTGTGTGTGCCCTTGTTGCGAGGATGAGAGATACAGTGTGGCGACGAAGGGAAGCAGATGTGAGGGAAGCCAGTCGTACTGTCCACATTTGTTTTTTTTTTTTATGTCCCCTTGTTTTTTGTGACAGCGACGAAAACGAGGCCCAGATCACCCGAAATATCCGGTATTTCTCCGAGAGCTCTTCTCTTTATGTTCGATGTTGGTGTAAACGGAAAACAGTGGCAAAACAGAGGCTTTCGGTTGACATCGTCTTCGGAGCATATCGCTTTGGCTCTTTCTCCATGTGCCGCACGCTTATTTGACTCTGCCTTGGTTCGGATCGTTAAGTAGGGGGTGCGAGATATTTTCGAGGAACGAGGGAGAAACTGTCAACGTCCCGAAACGACGCATCGTGTTACAGAGTGAAAGAGACCAACGTATATAGACCCGGAGCACAGCAAAGTATGCGAGGATAGAGCGCAGATGCTTTCACGAGAAGGCGAAGAGGAATATAGAGAGATGAAGTGAGATAGAAATATAAAGAGACTCATTTGCTCACACCCGACGTTATAAATCACAAGTGTTGCTCGTCGCGAGGCTGCAATGAGCCAAGTTGCCTAATCATCTCTGCCTCGGAAAGCCATGCCAGACAGAGAGCACGCAGGCGCCGCCGCGATCTACAAAGACAACATTTTACTATCCATCCACTCGTTCTTCATCATCTTCTTCATTAATCCACCCACGCACGTACACGCTACACGGATACTTTGCATATGAATTTTACCGAATGCTGTGTGCATTACTTTAATTTTATTAAAGTATTTACGACATGGTAGCTGGATCAGTCAACCTTCCGGAATTCTTCAAGTTAGAGACGTTACATGCAAAATTTTCTATAGGGATAGAATTCTTTTAAATTTGCGGCACACAAAGAGAATCGTGACATCTAATAGCTCACGCAATTTTGAGAAGTTTCACCACCTAGAAGTCGAGATATTTATTTATAAAAATCACAATTTCCAGTTTTTTTATAAGAGCGTGTGTTAAAAGTTTCAATTTTCAACATTAAATATTTCGATTTCAAAACGGTGAAGCCTCTTAAAACTTTGCATACACTTTTGTTTAACATTGAAGAAGCTTTATTTCGTTTTTCAAAAAAGAATCGATCGTGAATGTATTTTGCGATTTTGTTTACTACATGAAAAATACAGATTTCCTCGGACAATTATGGACTTAGAGTTTGTTGTTCTTTAGGCAATTTGTAACAACTCTTTTCCAATGAATTTAGGCTCGCGAAGCATTTCGTCCATACAACGTCCTTAAAATAAAAAAAGTCTTGTGATCTATCGTCATATTGGAATTGAGAGGCAATAACTCGCGTATATTCTGGTTTCTAATAAAATTTGATAAATTCTGGCCAATTTGATATGGTCAGCCATAACGGGGTCGATAAAGCAGAAGAAAATGACAGGAATGTGGAATGAAATGAGAAACAACTGATACGAGTACTTAGGCACATGTTTATGGAACCGAAATATATTTATTATACCAGCAAGGATTTATGTTGGTAAGGGAGCAGGCAGAGCGAGCGCCATGTGCGTTGCACATAATCGTACATTAAATGGCGTTGGACGATTCAGTGGCAGTAATATTACCGGGAAAGAGGGTCTGGGGTTACGATAAGTGATAATCGATCGATAATAGATCAGTGCATTGTGTTTCGTCATATTCGGGCGGGGGAAGTGCTTAAACGCGTGCTCGTATACACATATGTATACGCGGTGGCATTAATGCTCACCCTGAATTATTCCGCCTAGGTGGAGTCACGATTATATACCTTATTGGCACAAACACAAACCCATGCGTGTACGGTATAAATTCACGCAACGAGCAAAACGTATCCATAGAATAGAGCTTCTTGTGCAATCTGGTGGGGCCATAACGGGTCGCCAGCACGCAGAATCGCTGCGAGCACATTGGCTTCGATAATGATATACGAATATCACAAATGTTGCCTGCACACATTGAAGCCGCACCGGCACATACCGCGTTAGTTCCGAAAATCACGACAATAAATAATAAGAATGGTTTAGCTGGAGCAATTCTGTGGAGGAAAGTCGTTGCCCATTTTTTTCTGGTTGATGGTCCGTCGTTCAAATGCCAATGAATAAACGAAGTTACAATTATATTTTAATAAAGAGAGACGCGTGGGCGTACGGGAACCAAACGCCCCCGCCTATCGACGGCGGTGCGATTTTTTCACTTGAAATTTTTTTACCGAGTCCCGATCGATTGACTGTCACGATTTAATTAATAAATTTCTTGGGATTGGGGCTTTTGCGGAAAAAAAGTATAAACAACGTTTGTGCTCGCGACTCTTGCAATGCCTTGTACCATTGGACGAGGGCTATTTGTCCTGGAAGACTAATGAACGACGTGCAGCATCCATGTGCTCGGAAACTTGGTCATAAGGCGTTGAGCAACTTATGTAAACACGAAATAGCCCAAAATTCTGGTGACTCGACGATTTTATAATAAATATGGAATGTGATTGTGCATCTGTGCAATTTTTGCTTCCTTTGTCCGTTTAAAAGCCACTTTTCGTTATATATATGTGAACACAATGGAACTATTCCTGAATGACGACGAATCGTCTATGAATTCTCGTACTAATGGGAAAAAGGCTTTACCTTGATTCCATTGTGTGTATACTCGCGTTTACGTGCGTCTGTATTAGTTGGTCGATTGGTCGAAAACTCTCGGCCAATTGGGAACAATGCGAGACGTTCGTACACGTTAAAATCATTTGTGTTACGTGGATTTCTGTGCGGAGAGTATAATGCCTGTATGGCGAACGTTACATAACAGCGCGGAGCAGGGATGAAGACAGAGAGACAAATAGGGGAACAGAGCTGGCCGAGATAGTGTCAACAGCAGGAAATGCCCTGGTCCCTCGCGCGCTCTCTTCCCACCACTACGTATCGTTTAACTCGATGAACGTTCCATTCAACTTAATACACGCATATGTGCAACATGTATGCGTTATACTTGCATATAAACTGTATAACGCACGCCATATAGGACACTCGATGCGATTAAGTAAATATATATGCCGGATATGTGTTTGTTCGATTGTTTAGAATCGAGAATTAGTCTCAGATAATTATGCACATATAAACCGGAGCTCCTGACAAACGAGCGTGTCCTTCCGTCTTGGGAAAAATTGGCACGACACAGAAATCGACGATGACGATAAATATTTATGGATTTGGGGGAAGAAAATTGTTTTGAATCTCCATTTGGCCTCGATGACAGTTTCCAAAGTAATTTTTGAGCAGGAAGACTGCTTGGCAGGGTGCAGCTCATTTTTTATGATAAACGATCGCGACCCAATGTTTTTTCGAACTGTTCCATTATTGATGTTTCATTTGGCGAAATTAGTTGGTGAAACATCGTTGAAATGTTTTTTTTTTCGTTTTTTATCGTATCGATTGTCAAAGTGTACTTTGGGTCTGATTTGGAGGAGCGATCGTGGTGGCTGTGCTCTTTCGCTCGGGGCTCGCATACTCCGAGGCGCCAGGGATTTCCTGAGTAACAAAGAAGGTAAACTATCTTTGGCGTGCTGGTACGTATTGGGATTCAAAAGCCAAAAAGAGGTCGCAAGTTTATCCTGAAAAACAGAGACTCGGTGGCGCGAAACGTCGTTTAACCCCGAGCTATTGGCGTACCATTTTCATGTATACATAAGCCAGAGGACTGGGTGAAGAGAAGATCGAACAATGGGAGTCACGATAACGTCAAGCTAGACTGACACACACACAGTGGAATCGAGGAGGGAAAATGTTGGAAAAGAGGCTGCACGAGCAGCAGGGGCCAGAAGAACAAAACATACATTCGAAATCAGAGACCGAGAGATGGTCGCGATGCTGGTTGTCCCTTTGCCACGGCAATCAAGTAATAAAAGAAGCGTTCCCTTCTCTCTTTCCTTTCGCGCTCGAGTCTTTCTTTTCTCCGTTGCTCAGCCTCCCTTGCTCCCTTATCTTAACGAGCGATTGTGTGCGTGCGCGCTTTTGGTCGAGAGTTTTAGAAGAAGCAGGAGAGAGAATGAATAAGCTAAGGGTGCGACACGAAACAGGGCGAAAGTCGATGGAGCGTGTGGGTCCGTCAAAAAGGGGATGCTTAGGGGATGCTCGAGGGAGAGAAAAAAAAACCTCAACAAATGCCATGATGCTCGGCTACTTTGGCTTCTGTTGCCAATTCCGCAGGATCGATGTGTCAGTTTCACACTGCGTGTACGTACACGTTCCTGCTGCGTCTCTCTCGCCTTCGTGTGAGAGTTTGTATGCTTTGGGGGCTGAGCAACGAGGAGAATATGACGGACCAAGGGATGGACGTTCTATGGCGTTAACACTGGACATCGTTGACCTCAGAGGAGCCTTCTATCATAGCCAGCCAAAGCAACGGCAGCAGCATCATCATCAGCTACGATACATCCAACGTGTATTGATTTATCGTTCGATATTCACTCCCTCCCCTTAATCTCTTCTCCCTTTCTATGCGATACGTCATCCTTATTCTGCCCTTCGCGTTTCCTTCGCTTTGCGTTGAGCATAATTCACGAAAGTATCCAACGTACCGCGTTCCTGCTGATGTACAAAGAGACAAGGACGCCAAGATCCTGCTCTTCTCTGATGCTTCCTGTGGAATGACACTTGACTCTACTTTATGGGGATGATCAGAGTGCACCCCAGCTTATATATTAAATAGTTAGGGGCTGCCATTGATACATCCTTCCATCCATGCAATCCTCTATCTCTATATATACCATCTCAGCTGGAAATGAATTTTGTATACGTTTCATACAAGCCAAAACGCAATGAAAGGGAAAAAGAGCTTAAGGGGTTTTTGCTTTTGATGCACCGCATTCATACGTTACCCTGATACATCCACATGCACATATGGCACGTTACAAATCGTGTCGAGTGTGCTGCACACTATGTGCAACTGGATAAAGGTCCACACGCCTGATGACAATCACCTTTGACACAAAAACCACGCGTAACATTAGCCTAGATATTGCGTCACGATGTACACGAATTACCAGTTAAATCGAACTACTTCTCGCCTCGCGCATTTATGTTTTTCCTTTTTTTGTGTCGATAGGGTCCCCGCGGGTATTTTGGTGTTGATGCAGTTTCCCACAGGCATTCTATGCACAATTTCAATGATGAATAAAATAATAAACAACAGAAACATTGCACGTTTTTTTTGTACGTGAAAAAACAATCGATTTTTTAAATTCATTTTTGAATCTCCTTTGGAATTTTTTTCTGTTTTACGCTCGTTTCGCAAGCTCAATAGTTTTTGTTTTTTCAACATCGGGAGTCATTGATTAACGATTCGTTATTACTTTTCAATGGATAATTGATTCGCTCACCCTTCACACGATTCGTTCGGTTTTTCGATAAAATGTAAATCGTTGCAGTAGCTAATTGAAACGTGCCAATTAGTTTTTAACATTTCTCGAAATTCGTGGCCATTAATTGTAATAATCCTACAAATATGCGAAAACCATCGTTTTTGTTTTTTTTTTCCCCTTTCGAATCACCGTCATCACGTATTTTTCTCACGATACGGAAACAAGCCCAAAAAGAGTGTAATACGAGTTGAAAAAATAAATGTAACTCATTCAGGAATACGGAGAAGAAAATGGAGAGAAAAAAGGGAGCAGGATGAACGATAAGGCGTAGGGAATTGGCTCGCAGGATTCTCGAGCGAAATAAATGCGAATGCGATTGCGGGAAGGATCGAATCGTTCCGGGATCGTGATGCGGTTTGAGATACATATGTATAGAGTATTACTGCTGGATGTTGATCGCATGAGAGAAGATGATACCGCGTAGAGTTTTCCGTGCGCCACTCATAGAATAACACATGTTGAGAAAAGCGAGGGTGTAAAGCGAAGTAACGAACTTTGTGCCAGGAAAGGCAAAGAGGCTTCTTTATTCGAGGAAGAAAAAATACAGTACTCATCTCTATACATATAGCCAGGAATCCACACGCGATTGGAAATGAGCGGAAAAAGATGCGTGCGTAGAATTGAAAGATCGTAGGAAAACTTTTTTCTCTTCCAATAAAATTTCCGAGCACATACAAAGTCACAACAAACACACAAAGTTTATGTGAGTCCTCTGACAACAGTTTTGCGAGAAATACTCGGTTGGGTGACCGCGCGCTTTTCGAGTGAATTTGACAGATGCGATGAGAGGCTGAAAGCCGCGAGGATTTCGCAGGATAACGAAATGCTTTTTACTCCTTCGCTCAGCCATACCAACGCGGAGGATTTAATGAATATGTATTCGGCCCATGAAATATATAAATATTCATGTGTGTGTGTGGATAAAGTAAGTGAGTATGAAAATAAAAATGGTCGATCGAAGTAGCAGTCCCTCAGCAGTTGACTAGCTCGATCTCAGAATCGTGAAACGCCGGTTCGATTACCGGAAGAAGTAGTTGGGTTAGTTTAGTCGGCTGATCGAGTTAGCGTATAGTTGCCGGTTCGAAGCCGGATGACAAATAACAGATGAGGTTTCGGAATGCTGCACACGTAGAGAGGCGAAAAGGGGATCGAATGAGCCGCGCCGGGATGGGGTCCTTGCCACGCGGGAGGGAACAAGTGACTACGCTCTTATCGCTCTCTTTCTCTGCTCCTTTTCTCTTTCTCTCGCTTTTCCACTATCGGTCGTCCCGCCGTGAGCTTCTACGCGAGGCTGCCAAAGCTGCGAGCACGAGACAGAGCCAAAAGTTTGCTTGATGCGGACCTGGGAGGAAGAAAGATGAGAACTAAGTAAATATAGGCACGAGCTACATCGCATTTACTTTCTTATATATTCCACAAACACATATATATATATATCCATGCACTTTCTTGCAATGTACCAAGCGCGGAATGCTCCATCTAACCCTCGAGGGTGATTTAATACGCACGTTTGATCCCATATTCTTTATAAAGTTTGTCCCAGGACACGCTAACAGATGCTGTGTTTCTCGCAGCTTTCCTCTTTTCCTGCTGCTGCTCCGGTCTTTGCTATCCCCGCAGCTCTTCTTCGCTCCAGCTTTCTGCTTTCCCTCCTCCCTTCGCTTCCCTCCTTGCCGCTTTACTTTGTGCGCAAAGATACCGCCCATCATCAGTTTCACCAAAAGCAAGAAAAACTTTGCTCCGTATGCGCTCTGTGCCATCGTGACGCTTCGTAAAATCTTTTCGAAAAATACAGCCCAACGTTTTCGGTCAGTCATGGTTTGGGAGGCTGCGCTAGCTTGACGACAAATTAATAATTATAATTATTCCCAATGAAATCTTGATGTTCTACTCGATTCCATTGAATCTCCGGAAATTCGTAATTCACATGAGACCTCGCTGAAGTATAGAGAGAGGAAAAAAAAATGAAATAAATTTGCGAATCTTTTGGGTCGCGAAACGCTGTCACGAAATTTTGACACATGGTATAGATATTGCTGCGTGACTCAGTGGCTGTTTAGCTCACCGGAATAGCCACAAATCATCGTGACTGTCTCTCACCTCCGATAAAAAAATGTCGAGCCCCAAAACGACGAAAAGCACTTTCATCGTTTTTTATGGCGTCCGCAGAATTTTTTATTTCGTCACTTTGCACGCATCTGCCGTTTTTTTCGGTGAAAAGATATGCGTATCACGATGATATATCAAGGATATATTATATACGGAGAGCGAGAAGCTCGCGATGAATTTGCGCAGCGAAAGGAGCAGCTAGCTTGAGAGAAAGAAAAATCCAACATCCACCAAGTGCCACCAAGTGTCGTACGTGTAAAGAATACGATGAGGCGCGTCAAGGAATCGCAGAATCTTCATTCCACAACCTGCGTGAGTTACGTAATCCAGGCACACGTTGTATCAACTGAAAAAAGGGAAAAGTGTTGGGAATTTAAATCGCAGAGTATCAATTAATTTTCCGCGATAGAATTTTTTTTTAAAGAACTTTTGCTGCGGAAGTTTCGAGCCATTTCACGTTCCATTTTCGCGTTTGCTCTTTGTCTTTGGTTCCGAAGGATCGTCAAGCCGGTTGAATTGGTTTGCATAGTCGAACACACGAGAAGGAAGAAGAATCCAGGCTGAAGCAGAATTAGAGGCGCGCGGACGTGATAAGGAAACGAGGCCCTTTGGCTCGCTGCTGTTTCTTTCACGTGGATTTCCTCCTGCCGCGAGCAGGGCTCGAGAGCAACGAAAATACGCGGCGGAGCTTGCGAAGCTACTGCTATTTTTCAGATGGACATTAATCCCATGCACCTACATATATATATATGCGCGAAGGTAAAGCAACATCCATGCACACGTGAAGAGGGTTGCAAGGGGCAGACGGGACGTGTCCATCGGTTGGCGAGTAGAAACGGTGGAGTGTCTTCTCCTCGCCCCGTCCATTGGCGAGCGATGTATGAGACAGGCAGTGAGACCACGCGGTGGTTGCGTGACAGTGACACATATAGGCGGCAAGGCAAACAGTGAATCGCTCGGGGGCGCCTTAATTACATGGCGGCTTTTTCCTTTAGGAAGGAGGACGGGGGTTTTACTTTTACGACTGACATACGCGGACGACAATCGGACAAACGTACTAGAACGATCGCGCGGTGTGCTCTCTTTCCTGTGCTGCCACGATGCGGTGCAATCTTTAAACTATGTAAATGCATATATATCTATGTATATACATAAAAGCTTGTGTATATATTTATATGCAAGTACATTGTATACTCGTATTTCGTATCTCCTTTTCTCCCGTAGTTTGCATTGTCACCGTCTCAAGCATCGTCTGCTCACTGGCATGAACCTCACTCGTGTGCTCGTTTCCATTTTATTTTCCGTGTTATTTTTTTTTTTTCATCCAGCTTTTTTCCTCTTCCTCTTTTCATTCTTTCTCTGCTCCTCTTTCTTTTATATTCTCGACTGCTGTTTGCCGTACACCGCCGTATATTACACCTATAGAGTGCGCTCTGTGACTTCACCTCGAGCTGAACACACTCCGCATGCACTGACCGCGCGCGGTGAATTTGCCCGGTGCACCTTTCGGTAGTACGTGATACCCTCCGCCTGTGCAACGGACATGCGAAGCTCAGGGAGAGAGCAGAGCCAGGAGGAGGAGGAGGAACGACATCTCTCGGTGCACCTCTTTTTCATTTCCTATTCATTTCCTATCCACACCAACACGAATGCTCGCGACCAATCCTACACGTAGACACTCTCTGCATATCATAGCTCGGCCACTTTTTTCTACTCTCCTTCATTCTTCTTCGCTTCCCTTACCCACTTTTTATCGTTTTCTGCGCCTGAACTGACGACTCCAGAAGAAATAGCCTCTCCAAATGAATGTCTGGGCCTGGGCGGCCTACTGGTACGACTTCTGGCTTCAAAAATGCAGAATATCCACGTGCATGCGGCGAGCACATGCAACTTCGAGAACAGAAACGAACGCGATAGACACACCGTCGACTTTCGTATCATCGAACTTCCAGTCGGAAATGTTTCCGATAGCAATCTTTTCTAGACTCGCCTCGTGAATCTTTTGGGTTCGATTGTAAACGGTTGTTGTACTGAAAAAGAGGAAAAGCATCGATCGTTGCTCGCCATTTCGATGTTCATCGTCGATGAACTCTGCGAGCAACGGTGAATGTTCGCCTGAGCAGACTGCATGAGAAATAAATCCGTTTTGTCAAAGTTACCGAGCAAACAGCAAAAAGACCAGCAAGCTTGTTAACACTCCGTCATCCATAATCAATGATTTATCACACGTGTCGTTAGAGCCGCCAGGTTGGAGAGGAAGACGCTGCTCGCGATATGCACAGCAGTGAATTCCCTTCGGAATATCTATCTTGTTAGTAGGCACGACGCTCAATGCAGACAAGTTGTTAATCGCCCGAGCAGGATACATACAGAAGTGCGAAGGGTTGCCGATTTTCCGGGGAGACATGACGAAGGGGTTGGACGCGCCACGTGCACCAAACTCAATCATACTATACTTAAGGGCTTACAGGAAGGGTATAAATCCGCACTGGAGATCCCTCGGTATAGGCTGTCCTCAAAGTCGCCACCGAGGGAAGTTGGATTCCAAAATTGTGAAAAAAAGATCCTGCGAACTTGTGATCATCAAAGTTTGTGACTGCGAAGCTAAAATCAGAGATTTGAGGTTTTTCTTTATTTTTTGAACTTCCTATCGACTGCGCCTCGGAGGAAGCATGCATCAGAAGTTTCCTTAGAAGAATAAACGAGCCGCATTCACCTGTGAGGTTCGTAGCAACTTTTGCAACACTCCGTAGGGCGTAAATTTGTTATACCGACAATTTAAAACTGTGAGATATTCCCCTCTGTTCGGGATGGTTTCAGGCCCTTTGCAGACGGGCTCACGTCCATCGTATTGGACATGGAAGCACGTGATATCGTTCGCACGCGGGCGGCGCGTTATATAGAATTTTGGGTTGACGGTATTGGAGCAGCCCGAGAGGGCGCGCAATCACCGTCACCGTCACGAGATATACATTGCGCCAAATATGCTCCCGGATCAGTATATTTCGAGGCTTTCCAAACAAAAGGGCGCAAACAACGTTATTTGGCACGTCGAATAACGTGAACCTTGTTGGTGTGTGTTATAGATCGATGTGCACGCGTACGCTTGCACATAAATGTATGCGGTACAAATGCTTTGTTATGTATTGCCTAGTCCGGGCAAATCTCACCAGGGGATTTCCCTTTCTTCTCGCTGGCAATCTACGTTTCTATCCTTCACTCTCTCGTTTCCTCTCCCACTCGGTCTTATTGTATCCCATTCGTTTTCGGTCAAACAAGCTTGCGAGGATATAGTTTCAATGACGTGCGATTAGCATTGACTGAAACGCGGATGGCAGAGAGTGCGAGAACCGCTGGCGGGGATGATAGAACGCGGCAGGCTGAGCTTTTGTACGTCAGTCAGTTTGAATTCAGCCGATATCGCTTGATGATATTATCCGATCATGAGCCAGCGACAGCCAGTGGAGTAGCGAGTAGGTTGAAGAAGGGGTGCGAGAGGCAAAAGGTTACCACAGCACACCTCCTGCTCGTGCTGCTAGCCATGTATGTGTCGATATACGAAAGTGTGTGTCTGTCGGGCGGGTGCAAGTGCGCGGAAGGTACGGGCGAATAAGGAAGACTTAGGAAAGCGCAGGCATCGCACATATGATCGCGTGAAATCAGCCCATCGCGCGCGGTTGTTCCGCAGCAGCGCTGACAAACATTTCACGGCGCTATTATTAGTCCGTGTAGCCTCTCCGCATTAGAACGACTCGCATTTATGCAACTGCCTCTATGTGCGCATGTACAGCGAACAGAGTAAATAAATGCCAACAGTGAATATATAACGTCACTTGTCACATTCACCAGAGAGACGCAGCAGCGCAACAGCAGGCTCAATCCGTTGATGATCGATATGTCACATACGTCCGATTCGATTTACAATACACTGCGAACGTGATTAGTTAATGACGGATAGTTTATGCATATATGTCTCTGGTGGCGCACACACGGTGTACGGAGGATTGGTTTCGCTCATTTTCAGTCACGATTCCTTGCCGCGCACAATTACAATGGCGTGATTAACTCGACGACGTAACGCCTCATGGCCGAGAGAAAAAAATGAAAGTTATCGACCGTTCGCCCATTGTTACAAGGAAAAAGATCGAGGAAGCAATTTTTCATCGTCACTAATATGAACAGAAAAAAAAGCAATGCTCGTTGCGCGAGTACAAAATGGAATTCGAACGTCGACACACTTATCGCCACCTCTGCTGCACTAATGGCCTATTATGCACCCCACAATCGTTTGGACAAATGAGAGAGTTACGAACGTCGGATGTCGCGATAAAGACTGCTTGACATTTGTGCCAAGGATCTTTTTCGATTTGTTGCAAATTTTTATATTTCTTGTTTCAACGAATTTTATCGAATTATTGGAGAAACTTTGAATGTGGAGATAGAAAAAGAAAAGGAAAACGGAAGTGAATGGAAAAATGCAATCCTCTTTTGCGAGTGAATGGACGTTTTTATGCGTTTTCGAATTCATTCGATAAAGGGCTTTTTAGTTCGATAAAATTTGATGAAGCCATACACCGTTATAAAAAGGATGGTATTTCCTGTATGGAGGAAAGTGCATCGATTCATAGAACATCAAGAGGCTATTTCAAATGGAGATACGCTCGTCAGTGATTGTTTTAAATATGTGTTGCTCGCTCGTGTGTATATGAGTGGCATGCCTGTTCCCAAAACAAGTTGAACTCGTGTGCATGCACATGCAGCCTGAAGTCCTTATGAGTATGTGTGTAATGGAGTTGAGCTATTGATGAATCAAAGCGATGGTGGTGGTCGGTTGTAAAGTGTGCGTGCTCACTGCCCCCGAGAACGGGCTCGAACGATCGAACGGATGTCCCGGCAATGACAATATCGCTAACGAGCGATTCGAAGTCCCCTCCTTCTCCTCTTCCTCCTCATCCCCTTTATTTCCTTCTCTATCAGTCACTCATTCTTCATCCACCTCAGCCACTGATTCCAGCATCCCTTGCTCATTCTCTGCTGCTCTGTCCACCTTCCCTCGTGCCACCCTACATCACGGCATGACCGTTCTCGCTCCCAGCAACCTCGTCCCTAACTCTTTGTCGACCTCCTCAATATCGTAAATCAAATAAAAATCACGGCACGCGCCACGCTCCATTGACCGGTAATGATACCACGTATATTTCAGCACATGTTCCTTCCCTATATACATTGCTCACAGGTGTCTTTATACATATATATATGAATACATACATTACGACCAAAAAGTTCTCCCAATTTAACTCCGCACTTTCCACGACTCGATCCGCACTGCTTTTATCGCGGCTCTTTTTCATGCCGCGTTTCATACACGTTGCTATTATTTCCATCGGAATGAAATGTATTGGAATCTCCATGAGCTTTTTTGCACAGAATTTTTTTTTTAGCTCGGGCTTTTGTGCTGCGGCGTCGGTTTCCAAAAATTCGACAAATGATCGAGTCCCCGTTGACTGGGATTTCCTTATTCCCACGTGTGCTGTCATTTTCGGAATCCAAGCGAAAGATTATCCAGGGATAAGGGGAAGGAAATGCGGGTCTTTTTTTTTTGCATACGCAGCAGGAATTCTTCGCGTGGCTAGATGTTTTTGTGACGAAATGATACAGGGACGAAGCAGAATGAAAAGATGGTCTAAGCTTCGTGAATTCAATACGATGCTGCCCTATATTTTTTGCTATACACTGAGCCCTCACGTCTACGCGCCATTTTGCTTCAATTTGCCGCTCCACACATCATTGCGTGTTCGACATCGATGAATCGATGACGTGTCCCATTAATATCGCGTTTGAAGTGCATGCTAAAATCGATGGGAAAAAATGTCATGGTGAATTCTATGAGAGGGATGAATAGTCAAAGGGAGGAGAGGGATGACATCGAGCAAGGAAAAAAAAGGAAGTGTGCTGCATAGCGGTGGTCGCTAAGGGATCGTGTATGCATTAAGGAGACGAGGATATGGTCTGAAATGGAAGAATAGCAAGGAAGCTCCGACGTCGGAATGGGTTAGTTTGAGTGGAGACGACGAGGAGCGAGCCAAAAGCCCGAATCGCAAATGCTAACGTAGGAATGTCACGCGAGCATAGCGCGGTACGGTGCAAAAAGACTTTTTTACAAGAGGATTCAAAAGTTTTCCCTCCAGTTCTGCAGCATGTTGAGGTCCTAGAACGAGAAAAAGGATCACTTCCGTTTTTGTTCTTCCCGTAGAAGAATCGACAGTATGTTTCCAATAATTGGAGACGCCGAATTTAGTGCTTCGATAAAAAGAAACCATGGTGGACGTAACTTTTGATTCTCTGTGTACTCGAGTGTGCAACGATTGCCGCGGTAAGCGCGGAGAGGGAGCTTTATGGCAAATGCTATGCTCGATTCGGTCTTTGCTATTTCATTCTTTCGTCCACAGAGAAAAAGAAAGAATGAGCCAAGAAAGCGATGGAAAGAGAGCACTTCTGGACTTTATATGAAGGGGGTAATAAATCTACGAGTCGCTATCCAAATCCTTTTATATTACCACCCCTATCCAGAGCCTTTATTATATCACTCGTAGCTCAAAGAGTTATTCGTTATTTCTACGCTCGCCTGCTACCAACTGCCTAAATATTTGAATCCCGACGACGAGCTTAAATTCCCAGCCCCCGCAGATGTATACATTCACACTCACGTACTCCTTGATGTCTGTGTGTGTCTGTGTGTGTGTGGATATGGATAAAATCTACATTAGAGGGTGGTGGCCGTACGACGTCGTCTCTGGTAGTCTCGCGAATGCCATGGTGGCTTCTAAGCATGAATTTCCGCCGATAAAGCTTATCGGTACCGCGGTCCCGTTCGTGACTTCCTTGGAATCTGCGATCTACGCGTTCCTATGTATATCAACTATATATATGTATATACCTTTTTTTGTATCTCCGTCCACCTCGCTCTCTCTCACGCCCTCTATTCTGCTTCTTCGTCGTCACCCTCTTCGCACACACGTGTACAACTTTACAAATAGCCCGAGCGTTTCTTTGTATATTTATTGATTGAGGCACTTGGAATCCTTGTGGATTTAGTCAACGCTGCGGACGGATACGCCATCAACGACGACGACGACGACGACGACGAAGCGCTATTTAACAGCCTAGCTGAGTGAGTTACGTGAGTCGCACCTACTAATATTCCCGGTAAACGAGCACTTAACCCTATCGAAGAGTATACATCTCGAGAAGAATGATTAAGTGTACAGAACTGTGAATTTTTTTGTCTCCATTCGTATTCGTATTTTGTTCCGATCCGTATCGCGCCCACAGCGATAACAATGAATGTCGAGTCAACTTTGACGACTATCGAATGTTGCAGGAAAATCTTTTCTGGGCTTTGGGCTTCGGGAGATCATCGCTAAAACAATGGCGTTTGGATTTCATTGGAAATTGCAGCAAAGCACTTGCGGTACACCGTGAATTTTTACTCGGGAGGGATTTCAATTACAAACTCTCGCTATATTCTCGCAGAGATCCAGGCCCATAAGCTCACGCGGTTTGACGTTGTTTCTAAATATTAATGGCACATGAAGACTGTTCTCATTTAATCGTCCGGCATGTGACGTTCAGATACAACTGTAGTTTGTCATACACTCCGGTTGTATTTCGCGTTGTAATTAAAAGTGTCGTGCTGTCGGAAATTGTATTCACTCTGTTCTCCTGCGGGGATATATATATATATATATATGGATAGGTATTCCGCGTGTATCCGCTTGGTAATGCAATCTGTTGTGAGCTTTTGGGGTTGACTTCCAGCCCCGGGTAATTCTGGAAGTGGATATCAGCGAATGCTGGAGCGATAGTTCATGAAAATTCATATAGTTTACTTAGATATGTTATAATAATGTAAACAGCCAGTCCACTGTTTCAAAACGCGCTATCGGTTTCGTGCTGTTTCGTCCGAACTGTTTCGCACTTTGAGTCTCTCTCTCTCTCTCGCTCTTTTCGAATGCAATTTCATGAGTCGAGCAAAATGGAGTTTGATTGAAGTTCGAAATCAGAAGCAAAGCGAACTGATTGCTTGGCAATTGCGAGAGAATAATCTGGCGAGGGATTTTCTCGATTAGTTTTTTTCTCCATAAAAAAACTCGGAATTTCAACAAACATTCTTTACGTTCCATCTTTTTTGTGCTCGATTCTCTGGCGCGAGGGGGACATCGATGCCGTGAAAATCCAGGATGCACATCTGCAAAGCCAGGGGAACTTTTATTCATACAGAAATAAATGAGGCAGAGAAAAAATGATGCGTGTAATTACAGATATTTTTCCTAATCATCGTTGCGGTACACTCGTCGTTAACGTTATTAAAAACGTAAGATTTAATACTCGGCGTATTCGCAAGATAATAGCGAGGAGCAGAAGCTGCAGTAATGCATCCATCAAGCTTGAAATAACGGACGAGGTTCGCGATGGCAAAAGGCGTTGCCCAAGTTCCGTCTATGCATCGCACTTTTTGCCTCGCTCTTGCTCTCTCTTGCTGCTCTCAGCCAAGATCTCTTTGGTATTAGACTGGCAGTTTCCACTAACCGGCGTTCTCCGCTCGCTCGTAGACTCGAGGTGCTGGAGGCCTATATGGCCAAAGCAAAATTCACGCACACGTAATAGAGGAAGTGAAGTTTATGTGGCAACTTCTTACAGTGCTCTGCGGCACTAGCAGCGTAACTCTATACTCTGTACAGTACAGTAACCAAGTACGTATGAATATATGTATATAGCAATATAAATACACGTATACGTGTACGTATAAATATATGATCGCAGGCCGCGCACATATCCCTCGTGGGAACCTCTGAGGCGCTCTAGTTATTGCAGCAATTTAACGTTTGAAAGGAACGACGTGCTTGTGGAACTTATCGACGCGAGCAATTGAGAAATCGTTTGATTATACGCCACACGTTGTCAATAAAAACGCCTCCGCGCGTCGTCAATCATGAAAAGCCCAAAAAAAAAATTAGTTATCAAGAACATTTTAATGAAAAATTTCCATCTTTTCTACAGACTCATCGATCTGATCAAAAGGAAAACGACGAAAGCGTTGAAAAGACTTCTCATGAAATATCGACTCTGGATCGTTCCGGAAACATTGCTTTACAATCATTGCCAACAGGTCATCGAGGCAGTTAAATTTACAAGCTACTTTACTGCATTATTTCGTACCGTCAGCAATAAAATTATTTTTTTTTTCAATCGTTCCGAACGATCTGTTACAATCTGATGGTAAAAAGCACCATAAAGAGTGCTTGGAACAATCTTCAAGCACAGAGTTGAGAGCTGACCATAAAAACCTTGCTCCTAGCAGTTCGTTACTTCGGAGTTACCTGCGACGGACTTTTGGGGCATTGGGAAAATCTTCAGAGTGCAAAAGCGACAGAATTACGATGTTAAAATATTAATACGTCCACCAGATACTATCACCTTTGTAGATAATTATATATACAACGATAATAATTGGCGGGAAAATACGTTGCTCGTGTTTTAATAGCCTCGAGGAATCTACCAACAAAGTGGGACACTTTCACTGTGAATGGTACACGTGGGTGTGGTGTGGATACACCACGGCGTACACATAACCCATTACGTGCGGATATTCGAGTCTATACGTATATTTCATTTAAGCAAACGTGTGTATGTATTGAGCGTGTGTGTCTAAAATGACCGAACGCGCGAGAAATGTCGAGCCATTGTGGTAAGTAGCTCATTTTTCTCCTTGATCCGGTTTGAATTCTCGTTGGCTTGTTCTTTCGCTGCTGCTCTCACAAAGCCTCTGTGCACATACACGCGAACAAAAAGCCTGACCACAGCCACATCACACGCGGGGCTCTCTGGTCCCCGGGCTGCTCGCGGTCTCTCGCATTATGCAATTGAGCAAATAACTTTCGGTTCACTTGTCACTAACATTAATGTGTATATTTATACATTCGTATGAGTATTTATAAGCACACTCGATTTTTATTTCCTTTCTTCACCCAATGCCTTCCCATCGGACCGGTTATAAACGCATTTAATGACCCAACTGCGCGCGCCACAGAAAATATAATATCCTTGCTCCTTCCACAAGGATATACCAACAATAATATATCAGCCTAGCCATTGTCCCGAGGCAATGAATATATTTTATCAATATAAATACCAGCAGTGCACAAACCGTGCTATTCGAAACCACCTCAATGTGGACATCGATCAATTAATAATATTGCATTAGCAGACGTAACAATTAGCAGAAACATTTTCCATGTTTTCAATGCCTGGGACTGACGAGGTCGATTAAATATTTTAACGTTCGGGCCTTCGAAGCTCCGATTCCATTTTCGTCGGTTTGTTCAACATTTCCACATTTCTATTCGTATTCTTGAGGAAATCTACTTTTCAAGGCTATCAATGAGGCTGGACTCATGTCCAAATTCGGAAAGTGAAATTTTTCGAAAGTTGGCGATCGATCGAAATAAAATTGAAGCTTGAGCACCGCGATGTCCCATTTTCGTCCCTCGTGCGCTATGCACGTCGCAGTAAGTCTGATTGAACGCGAAATAGCCGCACCGATAGACATAGTGGGTACGAGCACAATCAATAAAACGAGTTCGATGAAAAATTCAGCGAACAATATATATTCGATTGTCGAAGCATTTATGACGTGGGAAAGGACCGAGAGATCAACGACGTGAACGTGCATCCCACATTCATAAACTAAATACATTTTCAAATGACGTCAAATGTGTGTCGATATGTAAAAGGAATTCTCTCGGAAACCTGTTAATGCAAATTGGGCGGCAGGAAATGTCTCGTTAGATTTTATAACTCTGTGGATTTGCATGAATGTCAATAAGTGGAATAAAAAAATTTATCAAAATACTTTTGAATCGATTTCTTGTTTTCCAAACTTCTGCACTAGACTTCCAACTTTTTCATAGTAAATTGAGGATTTTGGGTACCTATGAAACTTGTTAATGTTATTTATTCAATAAAAAGCTTTTCAATCGTCGTAGAATTTGTACACGACCTCCTGATTCTTCATGTAAAAACATACCAAATTTTAAAAATTCCAAAATTAAAACAAATGATAAGAAAATTCTGAAAGTTTAGTATTTTTTTGTGCGAAGTATTCAAAAAGTCGTGTAAAAATTTCAAGACGATTGGGAAGCTTGTTATTAAATAATAAACATTTGTTGAGAACAATTTTTTAAACAAATACAAAAAATATTTATTTTTTTCTTCATTTTGTTTCTGTTGCTTTCATTATATCAAAAATAAAAACTTGTTGCAACGTTATGTCAGTTTCCATGAGACTATATTTAATTTGTTAAAATGTTAATTGTTAAATAACGAGCTTCCTAATGGTCGTGAAATTTTTACACGACCTTTTAAATACTTCACGAAAAAAACATACGAAATTTTCTTATCGTTTGCGATTTGGGACTCAACATCCTTAGGCTGACCTACATGTTCATCGAGATTCAACGCACTTTCGCGTTCGCAGTTGGAAAAATCTCAAAGTTTGTTCCCTGTGCGCAAAGATATTATCGCAGTCCCATTTAACAATACAGAGCCTGTCAAGGGATCGGTATTTCACGTGTCCCAACTTCCCGTGTTTGTTCCTCTCGGCGAATTAACGAGGCGATAATGCAGCACGAGGGGAAACAAATTGCCTTATATCGCACGACGATAACCACAAAAACATGACGAGCGTCACTCATGCTCGTAAGCGCTGCAGAAAAGTATCAAATCCTAAAATGATTTCGAGTACGTACTGTGTGCTGCGTTTGCAACAAGAATCCTGCTGGATATCACAGATCGAGCGATTCTATGTCGCTTCAAGAAACTCGTGGCGTTCGAAATACACACCAAGCGCTTGAGAACCGGTCTCTTGACTAAAACAATTCATTGCAATGCGACCCCGAGAACGACGAACTCGAGTTTCCGCGAGTAATTAACTCTGACAAGTGAGAAACGGCAACACACCGTTGCGGGGTCAAACTATCGTGAAAAATTTGTGGTCTCCCTGTTGCAATATTGAGGACTTTTTACTTCCGCACACATGCCGCTCACAAAACTGTTATCCGATCAGCTTCTCGAACCTCGAATAATGAACTCATTAACTTTGCACGTGATTAGTAACGTGACCGAGTTTGTGGTTGACTTTTATAGATTTTCGGAGCAGAGCAGAATTGAGAATTTAGGTCAAATGGTGGCTGTTACTGTATTCATAGGAAATTCCTTCCAAGTTTTTAAGAGGCTCAAATACTCACAGGACAAATCGATAATTCTCCAATTAAAATTTCGAATAAATTGGATTTTAACCCTTCGAGTGCATACCGGGTCGTTTTGACCCCTACGATTTCCCTTCACCGATTGTATTGGCATTTAATTTTTGTCAAAAAATAAATTTCGGGCCACGAAATATAAAAAATGTACTGCAAAAAAACGTCTGTACAAAAAAAAAACAAAAAATGCATTTTCACTAGAATACAACGGTTTGAAAAACGCCACGGGTCAGATTGACCCAATATGCAACTCGAAGGCTTAAATTGCCAAGTTCCTTGTAATTGCGACTGGCTTAGCTGATGTGTAGGACGCCTCGTTCCGAAGTTGACATTGCGTTGCAAATAAATTGTCAAAAACAATTATTTTTCGATGATTTTCTAAGGATTGGAGTCGCGAACTGTTGCGATGGATTGGACACTGCAGGGATCAAATGTTCCCTTTTGGTAGGATGGATCTTTCGATGTGGAAAGATTTGACTATGCAGTCAAGCTTGTGAACCGTTTGGAATACGTAAGCCGATATCCAGGCGGGGAAATCGTGTCTATTCGTCCTTGCGAGCCATGAAAATCGTTCGTGTCAGCTCCGTTATCGAATGCTCTTTGAGTTATCTCGATCTTGATTATATTTATTTCTTCATCGTCGTGGAGGCGACTGGCTCGAAGCGCGTGACACCACTTGTTCGTTGATTGACGCGCGAGCTTAGATTTGGGCAAGGGCCGGTCGGCCATACAGTTTCGAAATAAAGGCAACGCCTCGATAACCTTGTCATTTACTGCTTCACCGTAATTTTCTTTCTATCAACGAAGCACGATCGACTATCTCGGCCGTGGCTTTGAGCCTTTCTCTCCTGAAATTTTCAACGATATAATCCCAATCTTTCGAGTTCTCTTTAAAACTGCTTCACGCTTCATTCACACGAATATAAATCCTCCGAAAAAGCAACATGTTGACATTTCGTGCTGATAGACTGTCTCCGACTTGCTACGCTAATAAATGCACTGACGGAGTATCTCAGTTTTAAACTCTCTGAGCCAGCGCGGCCTTAAGCCCAAAAAAATGATGAAATATTCTCAATGCACTTTGCTCAGAAATTCATGGGCTTGGAAAATGTTGTGAAAAATTTAAAACCTCTTTCAAAGTGTTGGATTTTGCTTCTTCATACAGGAAGCTATGCGACGCTGAATGACATTTTTTTTTCTTCTAGTTTTTAATGTCAATATTCTTAAAATGTCCAGAAACATCGAAAAATCATGAATCATAACATCGTTTTGTACAGCGAGATGTTAATCTAAACGATCTCCTTTTTCTCTGAGAATTTAGTTGGAATTGCTAGAAAAATACGAATTTTTTGCATTTTGAAATTTCCAAAAAAACATCTGTCTCCGCTCTAACTTCCGCAAATTTGAAGATTTATTACTGATTTTTCTTTGAACGCGTTGAGCGGTTTAAATTTTGTGACTTTTCGAATTTCATGAAAATCTGAGTTTTTTGAAAAATCGTCTAAATGCTCTAGTTTTTTCAAATTTTGTGAAATGTTGTCCATAAGTCTCTACTTCCTTTTAACTTTCTATGAAATTAATCGGAATTATTTTGAAAAACGCTGCAAATTGGCAGTTGCAGAGTTTTTTAGTTCCTTTTACTTTTCGACGCAGTTTTGCGAGGTCTTGGAATTGAGAGGAAATTCCATGCGCGTTAATTCCCGATTATAGTGGAAAATGGCATGAAAAAATCACGCAAACTCGTAGTGTTGAGATACTTTCCTGTGACTGCAGTGTGTCTGCCATCAAAGTTCGTTCATGCGAGGATAAAAAAAAGGAAAATGTATATACGCCAAATATTTATGCATGTGTATAAATATATATTGCCGGTATCCGTACAGACGGCTGCAAATCAGACTCGAGTGGCATTCGAGTATAGATTGCGATATCAAGTATTGGTAGCGTGGCTATATCGTCGAATGAATGCAATGCTGTATCGGCAATACAGAAAAGAGGCGTTGAATGGAAGGTGAAGAAATAGTGGAGCGTCGAGTGAACTGGAAATAAAATGCCTCTCCCGTTTCCCCATTTCTATACACTAAACGTCCGAAAGGCGTGAACCTATGGATTAATATTTCTAAAATCAAAATTTATGGACAGCAGTTTTTTTTTTCCTACTCTCTGCTGTGTTGAGATATTTTTTCCCCAATTCACATGTGAAATGTTGGACATTTTTTTCGGCACAGTAGAGCGTGCTGATTTTGCATTATCGAGTAGGATCGATAGGAAAAGATAGAAAGGTCTCAACTTCGAGGATTTCTCTTTCCGGATTCAGCTTTTCTCGACGTGCCTTTCAGTCTCCAATTTAAAAAAAATAGAAATCGATTTTTTTTCAAGAACGAGGAATTTATTCAATAAAAAGAGTGTGCGATTGGTTTTACAGGGAAAAATTAATCCAGTGCCTCAGTGAAAAGAAATAAATGAAGAGAAAAATTGATGCATTAACAATTACTTTGCCACAGTGTCAATGCATTTTATAATGGTGTGTAACTCACAAAAGCGTCGTATGTATTGGTCGAACGATTGGAAGACTCGTGAGTGTGTTAGGGCCCCGATTGGGTTGACGTTTTTTGCTGTTTCTTCACCGCGAAGACCCACGAGCCTCAGGAGAAGACTCTCGGGACAATTTTTCGATGCGAGTCCGCAAAGACTTCTGCATCAATCTTCGTTCTCGTGGTAGTGAAAAAAAAATGGACATAATGTTCAATCCCATCGACTCTGTCTCGAGGCTTGTATAACGACCACGAAACTATGCGCATCGACTGCTCGCCAAATTAATTCGGCAGTCCATTTTTTCGCTCGAAAAACCGAGCGCGCTGGTGTATCGATACAACAAATATATATCGATATATATGAGTGTGTATATTTCTACATGTTGAGGAAAGAAGTCGCAAGAAGTGGATGAGGCAGCGGCCGAAATGTTGGGCTGTAAATAGTGCGTAGTAACGAGCGATCGTTTTGCGATAAGAAATGAGAGAATCTTGGCGTCGTATGCTTTTTAGTAAATAAGCCGCCCTTCCGACCACTATTTGAGCAAGTTCGCGGGCGCCATGTGTTTTTTTTCCAACCCCTTGGGTATCGTTGAAATCCAAAGCCACTACCAAGTTAGGAAAAGAAATCCGTCTAATATGGAATCGCGGGGAGCGTAAATAATGAAAAAGTAGCGAAAACGTTTGAGCAGCAGAAAAGATTTTTCGATCGCGCAGCTACATAGCAGGATGAGAAGAAAAGCAGGGCACTCAATTTTTTCTCACGTGTCAAAATCCTCCCGACGTCACACTTGATTTATAAAATACATTTCGAGAGATCTTCGAAAAGGCAGGACACGAAAAAGCAGCAAATTATCGAACTTTCAGCGATGGCGAGAGCAGCTCAAATTTTGTGGTGCATCGGAGTATCGCAGCGACTGCTGGTCGGTTATTTTTTGACCAAATGCCAACTGCTAAGTAAAACGCATAAAATATGTCTTCAGTGGGAAGATGGATGGAAAGTGAGACAATCGAATTTACGATGTTACTAATGATTCGATCGAGCGAGTTGGCCTATTGCATTTTTATTAGAACTTCTTTTCGCACATATTTGCTGCTCCGAGTCGCGAATCCAAGGCTCAATTGGCGTATATATAAATATATATAAAAGGCAATACATCGAGAGGTATATCTGTAGGTATAGATTCTTCGAAGATATCGACTCGATGCTGTGCTATTACACCAGCACTTTCGCATTCGGAATATTCGATCGAAGTATCGAAAAACGAGATTCGTGTTTTTTTGAGCGATTCCACTCGATCGGGCCTCGGACAACCTTCAATTTGGATAATATAACGCGAGGTTGTCGAAGCTTTCGTTTCGGTTCCTCAGAGTTCTTAAATCAATAAATCTCTCGCTCCCTTCTTCACTTCGCTCTGTGTATACATGTTCTTTTAGCTTCTTTTCTCTCTCCGCGATGTTCCAACATATACATTTGAAAATGTGTTGGCGTGTGTGGCTCTCTAAGTATATACGTCCGCGATTCCTCTCGCGGCGGCGGTTTCTCCACGCGTATGTCGTCGTGAAGCTCGTGTACGTTTTGTTGTGATTGATGCTCGGCCGAGGGGGAATCCCTTTATTTTTATTGCAACAAATAAATCGGAACGGTGCTGATGTTGTTGGCTGCAGTCGAATATTCACAGGGACCATGTAATCCAGCGAGGGAGCGATCGCGGTGCTCGCGACCAAAAAATAGACGAGGATATAAAAAAAATTGAAAAAATGAATAAACAAACAGTGAGAAGTTAACCTGCTCATTGCGTCGATCGTGTTTCGTAATATTTCCAATGAATTTCCATAAATATTTCCATGTTAAATCTCGGCTGATTCTCTGCTCCTGGAAACGGGCTTTACAACACGTTTTCCGTGACTGAAATTGTATAAATGCAGATTCCTACATGCAGAGCAGGCTCGCATATGCAGCGCCATAAACGTACGAAGCGTAAATGGATATGAAGCTTCATGGATGTGTGAGTATTCCATATTCCACTCAGGTTTAGTCTTAGCAAAACTCAGTTGAATTCACACGACTAATGCGGGACACACCCTATTCCACTTATTCCGCGCTGCGCGGTGTAGATCTCGCTCGTGTCCTCTCTTTCCTTCTCGCTGTTTCAATTTCTCTATTTTTCATATACACACATCTCCGTATATGCAGTTTTGAGCTGCAGCAGCAGGAGCATCGTTCGCCATACGTACTGACTCTGTTGCAACTGTGAGATTAGGAACTTGGCATACAGCATCAGGAGTGAGCGAAATATTCGCGGTTTTCCGCGAGCGCACAAACTCGCGGGCTTCCATGCAGCACACAACCTGGAGCGTTTGCTGCGCACTCATTAAACAAGGCTCTTCATAACTATAGCGAAATGTATACGTTGCGTATGTGCTCCACGTATTTATCGTGGAGGTGAACCAAGTCCATGAAACTCGAGGTGGATGTTTGTCTGTGTGTATAACGAAATGCACGCGTAATCGGATAACCGATTTACGAGGAAATTCAACCGATTTATCGAACGGGATAGAGCTGAAGAGACCGGGAGCAAGGCAAAGGAGGGAGGGGGGGGGGAGGATAAGCAAAGCTAATTGTACGAGCCGATATGCAAGTGAAATCATCCGAATCGCTCGGAGATAGGAATTCTTAATCATTAACTATTTGACATTCGGTTAATACAAATTGCTCCTGCATCGTTATCGGTCCTCTTATCCGGCAGTCGGGAAGCGAACGTTTTTATGACAATCGAGAACAGCAAGAGGTTTTAAAGTTTTTTTGTAATTATATGAATGAGTGCGAGATTAGGAATAGCCTGGAATAATAATCGGAAATTTGTTGGAATCCTGATCCGTGTGTATCGGTATAGCCGCGAGTCAGTTTTTCGTCGACGAGACGATTTTTCTTCTTCTTCCCCGCGCGCGCCTCGTCTCTTCTCTCGGCGTCCTTCGCTCCGCGAGACTCTCCGCGCTCTGCGTTATATATAGAGCAGATATTAGCGAAGAGAAAAAATTGTCGGGTGAAGTTATCGGACGCTACGGCCGCCGCACACACGCGAACGCTCACGCGACGGTGATTAAAAAGTTTGCGCATAAATCGACGCGATAAATTAACTCTGATTTCGTTGAGGCTTACTCCGCACACATACACTCGTTTGTATACATGTGTGCGGATATGAATATATACACGTATGAAATGCTGTATGGAAAAAGATTCGAAAAGTCAACGAGATTTACTGCCTTCGATGTGCGATGGCACGGACTGCTGCTCAGCGATACCCTTGTCTCTTTTGCCATCGCTATATATACTCCCGTTCTTTCAGCATGCGACCATTTCCATTCAGAGCAACTGTACATATGCTTAAATATATTAATTCATGTTATAATACGTGCGTTTACTTTTTCACTTTTTTCCTGGTACCGAAAGCCCCAAGAAGCAAACATTTTTTTCCTTGCAATCAGTAATACTTCCTCCTCGAAAAACGAGGCCTCGCGATGACCGAATTAATTGCTGTTTTAATTTTACGTCGAGGTCCACAATAGACCGTCGAACAGGAGGAATTATTGTATATAAAGCGATGTGAACGTATGTGCCACTTGAATCCTCGTGCTTATGTACAGGTCGCACCAAAAGTCATTGCGAGGTTCACAGGCCCAAAGATCATGAAATTCTGAAGAGAAAAGTCCTTTGAGGATATTTTGTTCGCCGCAAGATTCACGAGATATTTATTGATCTTTCCGGACCAATCGAGTGCGCCAAAAAAAACATACACATTCCATTGGTTAACTGTAATTTTTGTTCATATCTCTTGCACAATCTCGAATGAAAATTATACTGCACACAGTGCACACAGAGTTTGAATGTGTGTATAGACGGAACCCTCGTGTGTGTACATAGAGCGAGGGCCCATTGAGCGAGTTCGCGGTCGGAGAAGAAACGACACAAAGTCTAGCACACATTGTCCATGAGAGAGAACGTAATTATATGACCACGAGAATTGCATCCCGGTGTGCCACTTGTCTTTATACGTTCCCATTATTTCCTGGTTTCTACTCTCGGCTGTCTGGACACTATAGTCGTCTCCCTCGCCGCACGAAATCGCATTGTAACTCTGAAACGCCCCGCAGATTCCAGCCCAGCCTCGTGCTTGTATATCTGTACAAAATGCATTGCGGAACAATTAATCGTACACTAAATTTGACTTACATATGAGGAATTTTATGCTGACACTACAACTGTCATCCATTTACTATCATAGTGAGTGGAATAACATTTAATGCATATAACGAAGCAATGAGGGAAGAAATCACACATTGCTGTAAAAATTCAGTTTCGTTATGAAAAGTTCGATTTTTTTTTTTTGTTAAGGCTGTTGAGTTGGAAATCGCACATGATAAGAAAATTCTAGAAAAATTTGGTCTGTGATTGTATAAAGTATTCAAGAGTACAGAAACGTTGCCTTTCCGGTGAATGAAAAAAAGACAGTCTCGTTAAAATCCAATAATTGTCAATCATATTTCACAAAATATTGAATTTTTTTAATAGAAATTCGATTTTTCCAGCAGAAACGATCTGCAGTCGTAATTTTTTTGGATCCAACAACAAAAGTACGAATTGCAATTGTTTATTAAATTTCGCCTCTTGATTAGAAACAATCGACCTCGATTTACCAATCAAGGTCGCAAAGTGTTATTGTTATTGATATTGAAATGGCTTTTTAGAGAAAATGAGTATCGAAGTAATTTGTAATAATAGCAGAAGCTGTAGATGGTGAACGAGTGGACAAGTTGTGCGTCAGTGGAAGATCGTAGACCTCTGAAGCTCTTGGGCGGGTCGACGAGCTCCGAGAGAGCAATGCATGCCTCTCCCAGCTCTAGAAACTCGTCCCGAGAAAGTATTAGCACTAAGAATTTATACAGGAGGTTGAGATACATTATATACATGGATACCTATGTGTTTCATATACATTCGTATGTACCAACGTATGTATGGATACAATGTACTGTATCTGAAAGACCGCATCGTTCCCGTTTCTCTGCTTCCTTCATTGCATAGTACACCATAGACTGGCTTGCAGTTTCAGTGCATTGCCTTGGCTTATGGCCTTACTCGCCTTTCTCACTCTCTCTCTCTCTCTCTTTCTCTCCCTCTGTCCCTCCCTTTTACGCGTCTGCTTTGCTCTCGTTATCTCTCTCTCTCTCTCTCTTTCTCTTTAGATACACGTATAAAAATCTCTTGATCCTTTTTTCTCTGTGTTTCTTTCTCTGGTTATTCTCTTTCGATCTCCTTTTATCTCGCTGCGGTATTTTCGCAGGACAATTTAATAAGACGAAATAATGACTGGGCGTGCAAACTAGTTTGCGGGGGGATTCTGGCGGACTGTGCAGGGGCCTGGATTACTCGATTGCACCGGTATCGCAAACTACGCTCTTATCATTTATTCTATATACATTTTATGCCTCGTACATAAACACATTTATATTAAAATTCATGCACACCATTGCAATATTCGCGGAGGTGCTATGCGCGAACCACTCAATCGCGTTCCTCGGAGAAGCCGAGAAAGCAATAAAAAACTTGATGATTATTTTACCGTTAAGGCGAGAAAGAAATAATAGAAAGAGAGACAGACACATTTTGCGCAAATTAGAAACGCGATCCGTCGCGCGAACTGTAACGAGTTCGCACGTTTCTCGCGATACCTAATTAGTGCGTTGGGAGCTTTCGCGCGGCACACGCTATACGCTAACGTTGATGAACAACGTGGATTATAAAATATGGATTTGGACCAGTACGGTAAATTTTAAACCTCTTCCGTTTCTCACAGTTTCATGCAGCCTTGTGTTCTCCAGTTTCTTGTTCGTTCAATTCCTCCACCGCATTCGTTACGCTTCAAGAATTGTCACTGCAGTCAATTTACTTCAAGGAAAAGCTATTTTTCTTTTTTTTTCATTCAATCATCGCGATTATTATTGTTCATCGACTAATTACCGTTTCTCTGGATTCTCTGAATTTTTACAAAACGTATTTGAAAATGTATTTGTTCTCTCTGGGCAATTGGCACGGTCGAGTGTTAATTTGAATAATCGATAAACTAATTCGTTGTGGCAATGAAAAACTGTGAAATTGTTTACATCGGGGATATAAAAATAATAAAATTTATATTCAAATGTAAATATATTGGATTGGAGATAGCAAAAGCAATTTGAAATAAATCCATGGGACTGTGGTGCTCGAACGCGCGCGCGGTCGCGCTTATACATTAAATTGCACTTGGCGGATTGGTTTATATCGTGAATGCTCTCGTTGCGATACAAGCATATTATATGTGCACAGGGGGAGGAAGGGGTGAGAGGAACTGTTTGGTATTCGCGGTTTCGAGCGGTGAATACGTGTGTAAGACGAAGCTTGAGAGAAGAGCGGAAAGACAGAGAGAAATGAGGGAGAGAGGATACGAGAGGAAAGAGATGAGAAGATGGTGGGGCTGTGCAGGTCGACAGCGACACAAAGGTGCCCGCGACAGTAACAAAAATTATAGCTGGCCCTTGGTCCGCTCCGTTTTCTGGGCCTCATTCTCTCTTCGCCTTCGTTTCTATGCTCTTTTGCCTTTAATCCTTGGGCAGCTCTCGCTCTCGTGCACAAATTCGACACATAAAAATCTTGCGGGCTGTGTTGCTGAAACCCTTTTCGCCACGGTCGGTGAGTCGATCTCTTTTCATGCGATTACATTCTCCCTCGGATCGCGTTCTTCCCCAGGAACAATGGACCGCCCCCGAAATCCTCGCGTTCCTCCGAATAATCATTAATCCATGGAGCATGCTTATGGGGCTGCAGAAGGAGGAAAAGAGAAGGAGAGCAGAAGCCAGAAACCGGAGATTCGGGAGCGTTGAGCATGGAAAGCAAAAGTAAACAAAAAAAAACATTCAGCTTCGTACATAAAATAATTCCTAACCTAAACAACATAGCTGCGTGGAAAAAAATGGTGTAAAAGAGTGGAAGGCCAGAGGCGTGGAGATCCGCAAGAAAAGGATTTTTAAGCTGCGTCTCTCACTCGTTCTGTCAGCAACGCGTCTCTCTTGCAATCGCTTTGTCTCAAAACGGACTCGCGCTGCCTGAAAGAGAGTCGACGGAATGAAGTAAATACAAGCGAACACACACACCAACACGTATCGCCTCTACACGTTGACATTATAGCCATGTGTATACACGCGTTGCCAACTGCAGCACGTATACGTAGGATGAAAGAAAGAGTTTGTCATGTGAAGAGCGAAGAGTGGGGGTAATGATGGATAGAGGCAATTAAGCGAGCGCGGACCTCCGCGGTCTGGATCGCTCCAGCCCTTTGCCTCATCCACGACCATGCTCAGCAACTCACCGATACATACAAACATGCATACATTATGTATACATGTATTTATATACAGATCTTAAATTCACGAGTGTACTTGTCGCGCTGCGTCCACCACCGGAACCCTTTAAGCTCCGTCGGGATTGGTGAAATGTGTGCGGTGATACTTTGCGACGATCCCCTACACCCAATCCACATCTATGCACACATATGATTGTTACTTTTATTTATGGATGTTGAGGATCCAGGAAACTTGTTAATGTTAATTGTTGGATAATAAATCGTTTCTCGACTGCAATTCGTACTTTGTTATTGAATCCAAAAGAATTCACGACTGCAAATCGTTTTTGTTGGAAAAATCGAATTTCTATGGAAAAGTTTGATATTTTGTGGAAAATGATCAATTACGAAAATTTCTTTTGACCAGGACATTTTTCTTTCATTCACCGGAAAGACAACATCTTTGTACTTCCTGTCGTACATTTTGTTGAAAAATGACACAAAATTTTGTTATTTGGCAGAGTCTCTGCTCGTCGAATGCTTCTGCGTTTGCTTTTCCATTTAGGGTCGTTTTCTATTCGGCCTGAGATGGGAAGTAGGAAATAATAAAATGAATGAAATATTGTAAATAATTGATATGCACGTGATCGTCCTCGCGGTAGGTCCTCGAGGACCGGACGATTTTCATTTCATTTTCATTTCCCTGTGTGGATTCTAATTAATCATACAGCCGTATGCTCCTATGCAGCTATCTCACAAAGTGATAATAACGATTTCACATGAAATTTAATATCCTCCATTTTTCGAGAACGAGTCATCGGCCGAGGGGTCAACGATTTTCTGGCGTGTGGTATCTCCGTAACAGTTATTAGCAGTTAATTAAATTATTCTTTCATCGCTACACTCTCCCACACAGACGCACACACACACACCTGAAATTATTATATTGAATTATCCACAAACATCCCAAAGTAATAAACACATTAAAATAATACATCAAGCTCCAGACACTATCGTAAACCTATGCGTGTGCATTTACCGCGGCGTATGTAAATGAGCAGTATGTGTATATGTCAAAATAATTCGAAATATTGAAGTTTTGGTTGAAATGGTTGAGAAAATTCAGCAGCATTGCCAACCTGGCGCTCACATATTTATAATTCGAATATATTCGTGCGGCTCCTTTTCCGCTCGCTGCTTCGTTCTCTCTCTTTTCTCTTCCATATTTCTCTCCCTCGTTTCCGTCTCTCTTTTTCTCTCGTCCCGTGTTTAATCGTAAATCGATGCCTCGCCCAGAGAACTGATAAAAATTCGATTACGACGAAGCAGAGAAGGCGAGAGGATCTTTGTATATGTGTATGTGTGTGTGTGTGTGTTTATATATGTAGAGGAAAGTATAACGTGTTTCAGAGTGAGAGAGCGCGATCTATCGAGGGAGCAAGCCGGCTCTCGGACTCTGTAGACTTGCACATCGATATAAATACACACGTGAATAGAGGTTTGAAAAAATGTCGGTATATATATGTATATTTATATATACCATAACCCCAAATAAGTGCCGTCCGTATAACATATAATGGCTCTTCTAAATCTTGCCCCTGATAGTCGAGCCAAAGAGATCGAAGTATATGCCACGAGACTGGAGATTCAACGATGTTGCAGCAGCAGTGTCTACCGCGATCGCCACGACCTTTCCTGCCACACAAAAAGCCCAAAACTCCGGAATCAAAGCAGCAAACATTTTCGATTTACGCCCTTGTACCCTTTTCCTGCTGCCAAGCTACACATCCAAGTCCCATCTCGATACGGCACTTTGAAACGAGAATCGCTGATCGTGGTGATCGAGTTAAATGTCTACGAGTCTCTCCCCCTCTCTGCCTGTCTCTCGCCTTGCATGCTGCAGAGTAAAATGCACACACGTGTATTCACAAGTATTTTTTTATGCAGCTCCATTTCTTTGAAAGCTCCTGCTACGTTTTCCTGATGAAAAAAATATTTCGATACATCTTGACCTACATTACGTATTTTTAACTTTTCGAAGATAGTCTGTGGTTCATTCTTTTTAGGCCTGTTTCTGAAAACCTGTGTGAATAGAGCGAAGGGACGAAGCTCCAGGTTTTTGTGCTCGCTATTCAATGGATTTTGAAAAAAGAAAAAAAAACTACAAAGAAACCGAAAAACAAATGCAATATTGTGAATTTTTTCAGATATTCCAAACAGCATGGAGGAGAATACAGTTCGTTGTGAACGGACTGAATAATAATCCGGAGCGTCGAAGAGGCGAAATGATTTCTTGAAGATGAAAAATTTGCTTCGGTGTCACATTCGTTTGTCGCTTTCTTTCGTTCTCTCGTCGCATTTCGACACCCTCGGGCTGCGGGTCGTTGGAAAGACCTTCATTTGCATCAGGAACAGAAACGCGTGGGTTGTATCTCAACAGCTCCCCTGCCTCCCTGCTCCCAACCCCCTGGTCCAACTCTCTCCTCTTTGCTGTACTCTTTTTTCTCGGCCCAATGAAACGATCGACCTGTTTCAATACATGGCCGAGCTCACGGTGTATTTTTCCTCTCTCTCTCTCTCTCTCTCTCTCTTTTGCTCTCTTCTTCTCGTTCCTTTCGATGTTGGTTTATAAAGAATCAATTCGCTCCGGGATCCCTCGATCTCGTCATACCTTTCACCGATAAAAAGAGTGGAGAAGGAAAAGAGTTTTTAGACACGCTCTCACCATACCTCGACCCTATGATCATGAAGTGCTCGTAATTTTTCTTCTTTCGATATTTTATCCTCGTAGATATTTATTCAAGTGGACATTCCGATTTTTTTAAACACATTTATTCTTTCTCATATTTACAAATATGTAAATTAATTAATTCATGAATTCATTGAATTAAATAAAAATAAAACTCAAATATTGAATGAAATTTTTTTTTAAATAATAAATAAATAAAAAATAAACGAATCCAACAAAAAAAACCAATTAATTTTTTCGACGAATGACGCAGAAACTATGAAACCTTTTTCGTTCGCTCTCCCAAACTGTCACTCCAAATGAAATCACTGCCAAAATGTATATTGTGAAATTTGTTGAAGATTGTATAAGTTTTAATGAAATATTTGCGTGAATTTGTCGCCGAGAATATTTCCAGACAAGAGAGAACCAAGTTCGGCTCAAACTGTCAGTAAAGTATATTAATGGAAGTAAAATGGATTACGCGTCAGAACCGTCGCGCGCGCTGTCTTCTTCGTGACATCTCTTTGCAATGTTTCCAATTACAGATCGCGGAAAATGACAAACTTTTCTATTTGAAAATCAATCAACGAATAATCGAACATATTTTTCCACTGACGATTATACCGGAATTCGATCGACAAAAAACAAAAACGGAAGCCACGTGAGTTTTCCATATTCCACGTTCCATACAAAATAATTTTTGGAATCATTGACATTGAACGACTGTCGAATCAATGGCGATGAGCCGGGCAAGAGCCCCAGCAGCAAATTCTTTCATAGCTGAATCTTAAAAACACCGCGAAATCTGAAATTACTATAAGCAAATTGTGGCGAACGTGGTGCAAACCAGGAGGGGTTGTCGTTCCAATCGTGGGCAGCATTCACGTACAAATGCTCGGGATTTTGGAGGGATACATGCCTTGGAATTGCTGAATCCCTTCTCTAACCCTTCTCCCTCCAACAAACACACACATATGCACAAGCCTGCCAGCTAAAAATAAATTTTGGACAGGAAAAAAAAAATTCGCTGCTTTACAAATTTTGCTGTCGATTCGACGAGTGACTGTTTTTATGTTTCATTTTCATTTCTTCGTCCCCATATTCTCGCGTTCAGTTCATCAGCGAAATTCACACATTCGTTTTTTTCCGTGAGCCAAATTGCACAAAAACCAGGCCAACTTTGTGGCAAAGGTTATATTTCAATTAAATCTACAGACATTAATTAAAAACGGATTTCATTCATTCACATCGTAAGGTGGAAAATGAAAGACGTATATTTTAAAGAGTATTATTAAAGCGAAGAAATACGAGCACGACGTTCCACGAGACGTCTATATATATATACACACGTGTAAATACAATCTCACGTTACTCGCGAAGATATATTTCCAGCATACTCATCTTATAGTCTAGCACAGACGAACGCACATATTCGTAGAGGACGTTCCTTCTCGTACAATTGCTGGAAAAATCTCGAGAGAAAAGAAGTTTCTAGGAAATGCTCTTAATTGGGAAAAAAAGCTGCGATTTTTTAACTAGATTGAACTTATCGTTTGGAAAAAAAACTTTTCCTCAATTTTTTTAATTGCATGCGTGCAAATTTGCACGAAAACTTCAGGTGGCGAGATTATCAAAATTTCCTCTGTTAATTTGACCATTTTTTGTGAAGCAACACGAATTTTTCGATGTTTCATCATTGTAATCGATAGCCCAGGATTCGCTACCCCTAAAAAGTACCCCAAGAGTTTGCAATCTGTACAAATGTCGATGAGACAGGACGTTTTAAAAACTCAAAGTGCAAATGTGCACCATGTCAGCCCAGAGGTAGTGTCTACTGATTAGTCCAACTTTTTTACCATGAACGATTTACAAAAACGAAAGTTTGAATGATGATGATGATTGAGAATCAAAAGTAATGGCATAATCAAGGAAAAGAGCGAGTTGAAATTGAGACAAAGTTGATCTAGTGAAGGTCTTAACAATTCACTTGAGAATATGCATAACATAGGTGTTTGTGCAAGTGCAACGCTGAAAGGGCAATGTCGCGATCTCGTAGCAATCGGGACCGAGGTCACCGGAGGTGCGCGCGCAGCATAACTTTTCTCTCGGTAGTCTGTGCATGGATAATCCGTATAGGGGAGAGACGACGCGTCTGCATGCTCAGCAAAAGCGCGCGTTCGCGAGAAGATCAGGTCTTGGCTGTAAAGACACAGGGTATATCCAGATCCCGACCTAATATGTTTTACACGTTCACATACATGGAAGCAGTCATCACAAATTGCAACTTTATACACAGCGCATGGACTATAAAACCTGAGAGCATAGATACCAAGTGCATATTTTGCATGAACGTTTTCATCGTAAACTTAGCAGCAGCCAGTACGTTTGAGAAGAAAAAAAAACATAAAAATAACGAAAGTAGAAATTCTGGACGGAGAATTTGTCCAAAATTGCAGGAGCAGTTGGATAAAAACTTGAGGTCTGCTCACGAGCAAGAAGCGCTGAAGAAATTAAATGAAATTTAATAAAAGGTTAAGAGAATTCTGAAAATTTAATAAAACTCAAATGAAAATTGAAAAAAAAAAAATGAATCAGAATTTAATAAAATTCTAAACGCCTTATCCCAAACTGCATCTCCATCGTTTTTATTTTCACTCAGAGAAAAAAGTGCACGTGCACACGATACAGGTACGAAACTCGTCTTAGGTGATCCCGATTCACTACGTTGCACTTATGTGCCTGAAATATATAATGTACAAGGAGCATACGTTTGTATACATAGGTATTTCGAAAGATGTATACAAAAGGTATAAAGTAAAAGTCTCTGTATATTTATATCTGCATGTATTTAATGTGGAGTATAGAGTTTTGGTGAAGAGAAGAGGGAAGCAAGGGACTATCTACATATCAGCAATCTGTGACAAGTTGGCGTAATGAGGGCTCCCTCTTTGTGGATAGAAGGAGAAGGGCAATTATCGGGGCTCCAGGTTTCTTCGCCCGTGGGCGCTTCTTCGTACCGCGTGTTGCGGTGAGTTGGTCCTTTATCCGGACAACGACGACAACGACAACGACGACTACGCGACGACGGGAAAGAGAACAAGACGAAGAAAAAGAAAATTAAGAGGAGCAGGACCAACAGCAGAAAGAGGATAAAGAAGGCAAAAGAGGCAAACGAGAGCGCGGATAAGAGGGTAGACGGAACGGAATGTCTCGACGATCGGTTCCGAACAACATATATGCAAATATACACCCATACTCAGTCCCTTATACACACATATCTATACATCTACAAATAAACGAATGAAAAAAAGGATCGTTAAGAGGGCGAAACACCTGCAATTAAGATATGTTAATCACTATAGAACACACGTATCCGACGCATTCGAATATATACGTATCTCTGAAGCATCACTTGTTGCATGCATTATATGTGTATACATATAAATCCGCATTACATAAATCCACGTATTTTTAAAATTTATACGAGTCCGCGAATTCATATCCTGCTCTCGATTCTGAAAATTACATTTTTTATTTATTCACTCAACAAGTTTTTGTCTAGAATCTTTCTCAAGAATACGATCCAACACAGCGATGAACGAGTCACTCAATAAAATGTAAGCCCTGCATATCGACAACAAATAAATTGCATAAAAAGGGGCCCAAAGCCATTTTACTATCGAGTCACTAGTGATAAAGAATGATGGAAAAAGTCTTGGTGCACTTTCGAGGTGGAGCCTCCGATTCGTTTAGCAAAAAATCGACATCTCTCAAAAGGACGATCGAAAATCCAGTGGATGCTGAATGCAAGCTACAAAATTTGTTTGTCATATCGATAACTGAAACAAAGTAATAAAGTGTCAGGTTTGAGAGTATATAAACGAAGATAAAAAAGTAAAATAAAGTGTGATTCGCTTGAGCGTGTGATCCTCTTTAAAGTTTGTATCGAGTTATAGACTCCGTCGAGGGAGGGTCTATAAACGATGAAGGTAGGAGATAAGAAGTTGAGGCGCAAAGATACCTTCTCACTCTCAAAATCGAAGGAAACAACGAGGGCTTCTTCGATGTATATACATAATCATGTGTATATATATTATGTACATATATACTCATTGATAATGTACATTTTATAGCTATATACGAGGAGGACATGCCACGACGATGCTATGAGCATTGATGGATCGTACAGCCTGATATCGTCCTTCTATCCAAAGTGATTGAATATCAGACGATTCATCTCGACACCGATGGAGATCGATCAAGGGCTATTACATGCGCTACAAATATCTAACGCGATAGATTATAGATTTGTGTTACAAAGTCTGACTTTGCATGCATATACGTTGGAAATGTGTGCATTGGTACATGGTGACGATCAGCGGAATGAATGATGGAAACGTGCGAAGCTTGTCTTGGTCCTGAGCCAGGATGGTGATTGCTACGGAGCAGAGATTTAATGAAATAAAAAGTTTTTTCAAAAAATTCACATACATTTTGAGGGACGTATGAAAATCGTGAGTTTCTGGCCACAAGAGATCATGAATTTTATGAGGGATCGCCTTGAATGATTATCGACGATTTCGTGACGAAAATATGACAACGATTGTTTTTCATTTTTTTTTAAATTTCTCTGGAATAGCTGAACGAAAAATCAAATCGACAATGGAATTTCCCCATTAACCCGTTTCTCCGTAAAAACGATTAAAAATTCCTGTGACGTTGTGGTGATTTACGATTTTAACGATATTTCCGCGCGTGTTCGATATGAACGGTTGGATCCACTATTTTCCCCCACTACCAAAAATTAGCAAGTCTCCGACGATCCTTCGGGCAGTCAGTNTTGATAAACAAGAGCGATATCTTTACGAAAAAATGTATGAGCTGCTGAACGTACGGCCAGAGTAAGTAAAAGTTATTCGATTTTTTTTTTTGCTGCACCGCGTCGGTTTTCATTAATGCGGTGGAAAACTCCCTGAGGCAGATATTATTCAACGTGCGGTCTTTTCGCGACTCTACTTCCGTCCCTTCCTCTGTTCTCAATGGCGAAAGAAGCACCTGTTAGGTATACATGTACGCAGAGGTTTGGCTACGAGACTGTACGCAGTTGCACGGACAAATATATTCACGATCCTAATTAAACAGTTGGACAAAGTTTCACCATTGAGTCTGTCAAAGTGCTCGGTAGCCATAACACGACCTGCGGATTTTATGGCGTCGCTGGTTATACGCAAACATGTATAATTGCAGAGTGTTGCTCAATAGTTGGCTGAATATAAATCTCCTTTAATAAAAGATCAACCAAGACAGAAGCTTTTCATGAAGTTATTTATTTCATTTTTTATTTTCCAAAAAGTGTACTTGGCATAATTCGAGTTCTCGTCTAATTGCCTCTCCTCGCTAAACGCTATTTTCCTACGGATGATAATTACGTATATGCAACTGTACGGTGCTCTGGAGTCGACCAAACTTTTCGAATAAACACCATTCGTACATGAGCAGTCTCCACATTACAGTGTGTTACTCGAGAAAATAACATTTTCCTCTTGCACATATAAACTGCATCGCACGCTGGACCCTGAGAGATAATTCCATTGCACCTATTTTTGTAACGCTTCCGACCCTGATAAATGGGACGCACAAACTTGACGACGAATTGCTAAATAAAATTGGATATATTTTTATTTATTGTCTGGCTCGTTATTAATCATGCCAATATTTGAATCTTCCCTTCTCTCTCCCTCTCGCAATTCTTCAACCTCTCTCTCTTTCTTTCTCTCTAATCTTTTAATCCACAGACACAAAGTCCCATAAATAAAGGATTTTGCAATAAATTTGTTTAAAGCGGGGCTGAAGGAACTCTATCGTATAATCGTTTTCGCCCTATGAATTTTCTATTCATGAGCTGAAAACAAAAAATATTCCATCGGATTATTCAGCAGTCCGAGAGAAAAATTCATCCCTTAAGCGTCCATTAAAAGGATGGAACGATAATAATGCACTATCGTGCTGTTAACAGTCCATCCAACTTTTGTTTGTTCAACAAATTATTCCTTTGTGAATTTCGTTTTTATCGAATTGCCTTTTAATCTCATGGTCGATTTGAAAAATTCAGTAAATTCTCCACTACAGCCTCGCTCTCTCTCTCTCTCTCTTTTTATGAGCTCGGATAAAGTGACTCGTTTGGAAAAGTTTGCTATAAAAAATAACGATAAAAATTGGTAGAACTTGGGTAATACTTCGTGTGAAGCACTCATTTATTCAAGGCGAAACATCGAAGCGAATTGAAAGTGGATTGCAGTCCCCCGCTTAAATTTTGTCCGACATTTTTCCCTCCTTAATTATGTACAGATATAATAGCAGCGGTTGGTGTTCAGGCGTTCCCGTGGCAGTTGCGAGCGACACTTACTTCCTTTTTTACGACGGTGAAACAGGTTGTGAAGGGTCGCTCTCGTTAGGGACATTTTGTGCGTATATATACATGTATATATGTATCGCTGTTTGCTTAATAGTTAAAGCAAAAACGCACGCGAGACCGAGAGAGAGAGAGAGAGAGAGGGGGGAGAGAGGCGATATTTATTCCGGCAATAATTCTTGATTGCGATACAGTCTTTTATTAAACTGAACTGAAAACGAAATTTTGACCCCGGACATGCAACGAACCTCGGATTTGCAATCAGAAAAGCAGGAGAAAGGAAAAAAATGGATGAATTATAATTGGAGCTGAAAAGCATTGCTCGGAGGCGAGTGCGAGAACGAAATTTGAAAATTTCACTTGTCACTATAGCTGTTTAAAAAATGCAGCGGTACAGAATCGAGAAAATCGAAACTTTTTGAAAGTTTTTAGAGAAAAATGGAAAAAGTTTAATTCTAAACTCACACCTGGACACGTTAGCGCGAGCTGGCGAGTTGGGAATGATACAGTCGTAAATGCGCGGGTGTCATTAGGTAGAAACGTGGTTTTCGGTGGCGCGAGGAATGGTCGGGGAATGAGCGTGGACAAAAACCAGCGGAAGAATGAAAACAACAAAATGGGCGAAAAAAAAAATAGGGACGAGAGAGTGGTCGAGGGCGGGGGAAAAGATGGTCGAACAAAAAAGCGGGCTGGAGGTCGAGCGCGAGGACGGTTCTTTTAATTAGTCAAAGGTGTGAAAAAGTCGGGTGCGAAAGTGTGCGGGGACTTGGCTACGAGAGGAAGGAGGAATAAGGGAAACCGAGAAGGAGGGGATCGGAGGAGGAAGTGCGAATGTGTGAAACTCTCGTGCTTCGTATATATATGCTAGCACAAATGCCCAGCGTGTGCGCGCCTCAGCGACGAGCCTGGAGCGTCTACCGCGTGCCCGCACCGCGGTTTCTCAACCCACGTTTCGTCCTCCTCTCTCTCTCTCTCTCTCGCGCTTCCTCTCTTTATACATCATGTATGGTACACTTTATAGCAAAGAGAGTGAGTGAGAGCAGGGAAAAGAGAACAAGAAGGAGAAAATGAAACCAAAAGAGAAGAGGCGGCAGAAGAAACACAAGAGAGAGAGAGAGAGAGAGGGAAAGAGGACTCTGGCAAGACGAACCGGTTCTCATTCTTGCTCTATTGAAATTCCTACCGCGTGCCGCTATGCTACTTCATGCAGACGGGCTCCACATAGAGACAGAGAGAGGCACGAGAGAACAGGGAGAAAGAGCAAGAGAGCGAGAGAAAAGAGTCTCGGAAGCAAGAGATAGCCGTCTATATGGGTAAGTGTATCGTAACAGCAACAGAGCATCCCGCAGACCGACCACCATCTTGCTTGTGTGTGAAGAGCACATTAATTCGTACCCCGACTTTGTATATCTCTCTCTCTCTCTTGCTCTCTCCTTCCCGATGCTCCTTCTTCCTTTCGGTCTCTCACTCTTATGCGGCAACGCCCCGCGACGACCGGCAGCAGCATCTTTTGCTCTCTATATCTCGCGGCGAGTCCCTGCAAGGAGCAACCACCGCGAGGCCACACGAGGGAGACACAAGATGCACATTCGTATCTACCTCTTCGTGTATATAGAAATTTATACGTCTATACATTCGTCATAGTTTACGACACGCACCAACTTTGCAGAAACAGTAATTACGAAGAAACTCAAGGAAAACGTAATCCACGGGGGCTGCGGTCCGATTATATTAAATTCATTTTCATCACAACCCTTCTCATCCCCTCTCCAGAGCCCCTTCCACTTTGCAGCCTACGTCTCCTTGTTCGAGCTTCTTTTTTCTCCATCACCACCAGATCCACCGCGCGCGCGCATTCTCGGACCTGCAAAATTGAATTTTCTTTCTCTTCCCTATAAAAGTTTTACGATGAAAAGAAATTCGTTCTCCTAGTGATTATTAAGTTTTTTTTTAGTCTCTCCCCTTCGGCCGCGTCTGCGTTGCTCCATCCGAAGAATAAGTTTGCGGCCATGAGATTTTATTTTAATCGCCATCAAACATGCTGTTTAATTGGACCGTGTTGTGGGTGATAAATCATCAGGGAATTCACCGCTGTCATTCCTTCGTTCAGCTTCATTAAAGTACAAGGAACAAAAATCATTTCAATGACGTCAGAAAATCTTGTGAAGCGTTGGAATAAGTTGAAATATTATGCAGTAACATTGACGCGAAGCGTTTTTGCAGGAAATCCTCAGCTCTTTTTACGTCGATGCTGCGCGAAAAGTGCATGAAAACTTTCGTTTACATTTTTTTTCGCATCGCTCTATTCGTACTTTTTAAACTTTTTTTTTTCACTGTATCGTGAATTGTGTGGAAAAACGTCGTCCCTCGAGAGGATTCTTCTGAGATAGAGTCGCGCATTGTGTAGAAAGAGTCTCTCGCAGTGAGCAGCAAAAAAAAAAATGGCTGTCTGTCTTTTCCTTTCTCGCTTTCGCACAACACACAATGGAATTACCGCGAGCGCCGTGTACGTACACTAAATCTCAGTGTTCGCAACGTAGCTCGGAATCGTCACTGATAAACGACGCCAATAAATTTAACAAACTTAATCCACCAGCTATAATTCTCTTCAAAACAATTCATTCACAAATTACAGCAATATGTTTTCTCATGTACTAATTTGTTGGAATAATGCAAAACGTACTCGAGAGATCGTTTTACAAAAATATCGAGTTTTTATGAATTTTTATCAATTTTCGCAACAGCTTTATATAGCAACAATGAGTACACACAATGGGTACACACAACGGGGTCCCAGAGACCCCGTTTCTTTGAATTTTTATCGATTTATTTGTTAATTAATAAGTTATTAATTAATAATAATTAATTATTGATTACAAAATGAAAATTTACACGCAGCTACGTCCTGGAAAGTTAATTTTAACGGAAATAATTTGATGGATATGTATTTTTTTCGTGGTCTCTATTTATAGGAGGTAAAGTTTTGTAAATAATGTTATTCCGAAATTTGGAAGAGGATTTTCGCCCACGTGAATAAACGATGGATCATAATTTAGCGCTAATGAGAAAACATTGTGTGAATGCATGGGAATACACACAGGATATGCATCCATTGGGACTCAACTGCATTGCACTTTGCAAGCGCAACCTCCCCTAAACCTGATCCCTTAATATGCCATAATATACAGAATATCTGCTGGTTCTATTCATACACGTTACCAGTGACGTAAACGTACATATATTATGGGAGATGGTTTAAACAAACGAGAGAGAGAGGCTGCTCGAAGTTGGTCGTTCGATCGTCTGGCAAGCCATCAACAAGATATCAACGAGCAATCTTCGCCGTCACTAAAATCCAATAACCCTATAAAACATCTATGAATATTTGTTTCGCTACGTCAACGATGCTTCATCTCGAATTATGTGCTTTTTGCATCGTGCAGCAAACGAAATTGATGATTCTCCAGGGATGGAGAATTCTTGGGAGAAATAATAAACGACGAGGTGAACTGGTGATGGCCCAAGCGACTGGTTGTTGGCGCACACAGTATACGGACAAGAAAAAAGTCTCGTTCTCGCAGGGAACGAGACGAATGAGTTTTGCTATAACGAACGTCCAAGATATTTTATTCTGTTATTTTTTTTATGGACAAAAAATCTAGAAATTCCTATTGGACGATTTAATTTCATTTTCGTCGTCCCCATGCAGCTTTTTCTTCTTTTTTTTAAATTATGAGACACGGTCATCTTCATAACACGAAGCATTTTTGTAAAACGATTTTCGGCTGATTTAATTTTCTTGGAAATCGGATCTTCTCCATTGAGAGATTGCTGATGAAATGATAAACAGTTCCTTTCGAAAGTTGATTGTCACGCGTGCAACAGAAGAGATTTAGCTGTGACGAATGAAAAAATAAAGGAATAATATAAAAATGAAGGGCGAGAGTTGGGCGAGCGAGTTCTTTGTCTTTTCGTAAACTCGGAAAAACTCTTTTGCGAGAAGGAAATGTGTGCAGCTCGAAGAGATTCTCGCGTGACTGTGATGGAAGCTGGTGCTGCTTTTATCAGCAGGGTCTCGCGCGTTGTCCCATTCCTTGTCTGGCTGTCGCGTCAAGTAACGCGAGAGACTTTCCTCGACGTTTCTGCGCTCTTCTTTTCCCCTCGAGTCTCGTGGTCCTGGACGGACTCGTCTTCCGCCAGGACCGTCTACTAATGGGATTTTCTCTTGTGACATTGCGAGGAACAAAAGTTAGAGTATGACGAGTGCCCCTCGATGGATCGGCCCATTCCTATCGCTCTTTTTCCTCACTCCCCTTTTATCTTCGTCGCGACTGGAAACTCAATATCTTTTGCTCCCGGCGATTTAAATTTCTTTTTAACACTTCTCGCGTTTCGTTATTTTGTAAGGGCAAATTACAATTTTTCAATCTTCTCACCTTTTTATTTTATGTGTTCGATTTCTGCTGCTCGTAATCAATCAAAAACACTCAGAAAATTGACAAGGGTTCCGAGCCAGAAGCTCTCATATTCGCTTATTGAAAATTCACATTCGCACCACGTATCCTTTTAATTATTCTCCTATCCACGTCGCTCGTTAAAAATGGCGTAACAATGCTCGCAACAAATTGAGCATGTTACAAAAATAATTGACAATCGTTCATTTATAGTTTGGAGTAGAAAAATGAACAAGTAATAATAGTTAAGCCAAGATATACGAACGTCGATACCTTGCCCAACTTGGAATCATCGAATCACCGGCAATGAATCGTCTCTCGGTCTCATACACACTGGCAACACCCATCGCATGCTCGAGCGCGTCCAGCGATCAAGGATATGAAAGGCAACAAGAATTTTTCCTACGGCGATATGTATGGCCGATATATAAATATATTTCACCGGTAAACTATAGCCATTAAAAACCATACTATAGAGTGTGCACCTAGTTGAACTTATCTGATAAACTTATGCCATGGGAGAGCCGATAAATCCAAGGCCTCCATCCACCTTCATCATAAATATATACACGCCCAATAAAAATCCAATATTCTATATTTCCTTTTTCATACGACCATCATTCGTAACAGAATCTCGAGCTGAATCAACGATTCGTTGGAATTAATGATTCTCCTGCTTCGCAGTGATCATTAAGTTGAGAATTTCCCGACGGAAAAATTTTCTGTGCAAATTTTCTGGTTCGTATTTCGGTAACAAGTTACTCCAGGCTCATAAAAAGTGGAATTCACGATCTAAAACCCTTGGAATAGACACAAGTTGCGATATCTGCCGGTAGCAGAGATGTGTGAGATGTAACTCCATTACATAGGGAGCCGAAAAAACGCGTAGCGGAATTTTGAGCGAACGTGGAGTAACTAGTTGCTCGGCACAGATTTGTTTTTTTTTAAAATATACTCTTTGAATGATCGGCGGATACTATTATTTTTTTTTGCGGTAGCAGTGAATGTTGTGCATACAATCCTAAAATTTTAGCCCTTAATACTGAAAAATGGCGGAGTAACGATTTTTTTTCTGAAAAAAACCATTTTTTTTTATTTTTACCAGTGTCACCGGTTTGTACTAGTTTTTAGAACGCTGTCTATAAATTGACCGATAAAAATCATTAGAAATGTTGCAGAACTTTTAAAATAACAAGAAACAATCGGTCAGGAGTTTAAAAACACTCAAATGTCTTGTGCAACTATAATAGTGGGTTTTTCAGCGTGAGGCAATGCGTTACCCCATGTGGCCTGGCTGATGTGTGGCGGCTAAGGGTTAATAAAAACCCATGATGATTATTCAGTTTGAAACTTTAAGCAGTCTCAGTGTGCTGGAGACTAAATAATGGATTCAATTTGTTCGTTGAATTTGAAACAATTATGAGAAATTGCTTGAACGTTAAAAATTCAATGTCTGCGAAATTTGCTGCATTTGGAGATACAATAAAATTGGAAGATCAAAATCAAATTGAGCATTTTTTCGGTTTGAATGAAAATTTGATAATTACGTGAGCTACAAATTGGATGGAACTTTTTTACGCGATCTTCAATTTCTATTTTAATTTTTTTTACCATTTCTGTCGCTTTCTCGTGAAATTTTGACGGAATAATTGAGGTTTTTTTTGGCTACACTTGAGCCGAGGGGTTTGAATATGGAAACAAGCTTTTGCGGCTAAAATTAGTTTGCCATTAATCCGATTCGGTATTACCAGAAAAAAAATGGAGTCGTTCGTTTTTGTTGAGCACGTTCTTCGAGGTAAAAGAAAAAGTTGATTAACAATGCACGGATTGAATCGAGATTCTCCAAGTCGGGGCCTTCCGCCAATGAGTGGTTGAGCGTGTTTCCTAACTAAGTTATGCAGCCCGTTATACCGAGATCTATTTCGAATTGGGATTCGACGTGTGCCTGCACGTGGTGAATTACCGAAGCGAGCTACGGAAATCGGTTGAGCGTTCCCCCTTCGTATGGGGCCAAGTCTCGGAGAATTACGATTGACGAAAAATATCCGGCAATGTACGTTGACGAGCGATTTTTTGTTGAGCCTCATCGTTCTGGTGTCTTGCGAGATGAAAAAAGGCAAAAAAAAATCGTGGCCTGTAAAAATTCGAGCGATAAATTCCACTGCGTTGTTTGTGTCTATCAATTCAAGAGACAGTTTGAAAATTACGACAGAAACCATGATTTTGGGACGAGCAAAAAAATCATTTGTAAAAAAAATTATAAAAAAAATAAATTCGCGAAAAATGGATTAAAAAATTTCAATTATTTATCGCTTTTTTTTCGACAAACCTGCGTATCTGACGAGAGCCCTTTCCAAGGGATTTATTTTGTTCTCACATATTGCTGGGAATTGTGACAAGTCCCTCTAACAGAGTCGCCGCTGGCACTTTTATAACACTTCTGAGAGTAACAAAAAATGGTGCTCACAGATATAGCATGGCTGTGTGTGTGTATTTTGCCATGTATTTGCATGAAAACACAGACAGTATCGCGTTGCGTGCGCCTGCCTCGGGTTCATGTCTTTTTGAAAGCTCTACCGGGTTTTACTTCATTTCCGTTTGCAGCTCTCGGGCTAGTTCTCTTTCTCTCTCGGCGAGCACTAGACAGTAATGTGCCATGTGGCCACTCGTTTTTTTTCGTTGAAAAAGCAATCTGGAGACTTGAGCTCTCTCGACACGACGATTCGTCGTCGTTGCTGAGCTCTATATTTTTTTTTTTTTATATTACGACTTTTGACGCTGATGATGAACAGCCTGTTGAAAAAAACATTATTTCCGAAGAGAAGAAGAAATTGTATCTCCGTGGCGATGCGTGGAGAACGCATGAGAGTGAAATTTGATGTCGTCTCGTCGCTGCTTAAAATGCAACTGACTCGACGGACGTTTTTTTAATAAATTTTCGTACAAACGAGATTCTGGTGTGTTGTGAAATTCGTGCAAAACAGATTTATAAAATATTTGAATTTAACGTGGTTGAGATAAAGAAACGAGGCATTAATGAAACAAGGGAAAAATTAATTTCGTGTGAGAATTACGAGAGCATGACTCGAGCATTATTCGGTATATTTGTTGGAAAAAAATTGGAGGGTAAACCGCGGGTGAATTTTTTTGATGAGGGAATCACGCGAAATTAAAGAGCCTCTTTGACGCTGGCCCGAGAGAAAGAGACAGCGGCTGAGGGAGATAAATATTTTCGTTGGCTCGGCAAAAACTCGAGAGAGATGGAAGGGGGGCGCGGGGCGGGGAGGGGAGGAAAAAAACTTGGCACTTGAGATTCTCTCGCGTCTGGGGCCCATTTACGAAAGCGGTTCTCTTTTCGCGTCTTCCTCAAGCCCCTCCGACTTCTTTTATCCTCTTTCACCCTCTTTCCTTCTCTCCCTCCCTTTTTCTCTCGCGTCTTGCGACACGTCGTGATAGTTTCTTTGAAACTCATCCGCGCGCTCGGCTCTCAGTTTCTCGACCGGCTTGCGTAGAAGCTTCTTCCTTCAATCTTTAGACACTCTATTCTCACCTCGTTTTCGCAGATACAAAAGAAACGAAAAAGAAAATGAAGAAAAAAAAGAGAAAAAATCTGTTAAATTGAAAAGCAAGTCTTGAGCGACTTTTCGAACAAAACTGTTCGAAACAATTATAATTCATTCGAATAGATCGTAGCAACTTTAGCGATTCAACAATTGCTCAATTTTCAGACGCAATATCTCTCGATTATTTCTTCAAAAAAAAAACAGAAAATTTGCTCGTGCTATTAGAAGATTCGCGTGGACCAGGCTGCTGCGGCGGAAATCCGTCGATCGCATGTGGGAAAAGAGAAGGAAAATAAATGTCTCTCGGGGGAGACTTTTGCGTCCCCTGTGAGCTAGCCCCACTCGCGAGCCTGCGGAGGTTAATAGTCGGACGACCTCGCACTCTCTCGCTCTTTCTCTCTTGATCTCGAGCAGGGTGAACGGTGTAGAACGCGAGGAACGGCGAACGGCCCTGAGATGGATGGATAACACGGGCCCCGCCTTGCCTACCGGCTGTGAGTTCTCGCGCACGAGTTCTCTCGCATATGCATGGAGGTATGTATAGGTGTGACGGCTATTTGCCCCCCTCCTGCGAGTCCAAAGCCGAGGCCGCAGGTTCTCGTTCACCGGGGCCCGCGGAGAAACGGGCCCAGACCACGAACGAGCGTTCTATTCGCGCGAAGCCTCGCCTTTCTCTCTCTCTCTCTCTCTTTCTCTCCGACCGATCGAACAGAATTACTCGATGAACGAAGCGCCAACGAGAAAGGCGAGAGTGAAAAAATCACGAAGATTCAAAAACGAAATAGAAAACTCTCCGGAGAAATTTGCACTTTGGACCAAAAAGCGAGAAAAACTTGTGTATCGAAATTTAAAAATCTGCCAAAAATACTCGATATTATCCTTTTGAAAAAACTTCCAATTAGTTTTATATTTCTAACAAGTACCCACGAAATTGCTTTGTGGCATTTCGAATGATTTTTTTTTCTCCTTTTTTTTCGTTCAGCAATTGCCATCGTTGTCCTTCGAAAAATAAATGACTTTCCTGTGCTCCGTTTAATGCACAGCAAAAGACAAAACAACTTGACCGCAAACCTCGTCACCTCAAGAAATATATTGCAATGGTATGGCCCTTTAATATGTATATATATATAAACCCATAAGAAATATACATATTGTAAAATATAGCAGCAAACCACAGAACTCATTTACCCTCGTTACAAGCCAAAGCATTATCGATGCATTGCCAACGCTTTATACCGCCGGCTTGGTGTATATACGAACAACAACGTTTACACACGATCGTCATGTAGTGTAAGAAAAGGGGGTTGGCTCGAGGAGGGGGAGGAGGCGAGAAGACTGACCAGACGAATGCAAATTGTGGCTTTGTCATTTACGAAGCGTGAAGAGGTAAAAGTGGGTGAGAAGAAAAAAAAATGACGCGGTCGTTGTGTGCGGAGGTTTTTTCTCGGAGTTATATATACGTTTCGTGGATCTACACGGAGGTTTTGCTCGCGGTACAAACTATAATAATATATCGAGAGGGATGCACGCTGCAACGTTGCACACTCGAATATTACATCTCGAAGAAGGTTTGTGGTGACTTCCGTTGCGGTGATCCCGGCAAACGTTTCTCTTATTTTTACGATCGTAAAATATGCACGCGTGCGTGTGCATGTGTATGCATATGAATTTTCCACTGAGAGTATAAAAAAGTGGGCCGAGGGGAATTGGAACGTACTTTTCGAAAATATCACAAAATTCTTCAGAGCTTCCTATTTTGCTTCTTCTATGTGACGGGGAAATTTTTTTTTCTCTCCATTTTGCAATGTCAGTTTGCTTGAAATATCCCAAAACGTCGAAAAATCGTCCCTAGAAAAAATGTCCGGATGTGTGCGTGTGTATGTACTGGCACTGTAAAATTCAAACGTTTATAACTCGAGAACGGTTTGAGCTACATGGCTCCCGTTTTGCACAGACATTAATCTATACGAGCTCCTCATTCTCTGAGAATTTTGTCGAAATTGCTATAAAAATACAATTTTTACTGCATTTTGAAATTTTTAAATAAAGTCACCGCTCCAATTCCCGCAAATTGTAAGATTTATTACTAATTCTTTTTTTATAAATAGAGTATCGTAATAGAAAGGTTGGTATTGAATTTGGAAAATGTCGGTTGAACGGTTTATATTTTATGATTTTTCGAATTTCACAAAAATCTGAATTTTTCGAAAAATCGTCTAATCGCTTAAATTTTTGAAAGGTTTCTAAGATATTGTGTATAAGTCTGTACTTCCTCTCAATTTATAGAAAATTCATCGAAATTATTTTTAAATACGCATTTTATGACACTTTGAAATTTCAATATTTCGTAAATATCATTGCATTTTTCGACAATGAAGACGCGTGTTGAATAATAAAAGGTAATAAACTCGATGCATCGAACGCATCGAATTCCATGGGTTCTGTCGCATGAGCCTGGAAATTAAAAAGCCACTCCATTAGTTAATAATTAATTGATTCAAAACCATTTCTGCGTGCGTGTGTGGACAGTGCTCTGCGCCACGTTAAACAGTTTTTACTCCGTTTTACAATAATGTGGAAATGAAGCGAGGAGTTGAAAATTGAACTTTACGCGTTGGGTTTTAAATTGTAATCGATTGTACGGGATCGTATGGTGTAAATGGTCATGTGTGCATGTATCGTGACAAATATGTGTGTACACGGTATTAGTGTAATGCACTCTGGGACGGTAGGATCATACGTTCGGTAAAGAATTTACTTTTTCTCTATTTTCCGGATTTTCTTTCGCTTCCTCATCTCTGGCCTCTCCGTCGTTGCTCCGTGTCTCTTGCTTTTTGTTTGTTTCTTCATTGGTTTGTTTTATTTTTCGTAACTTATACAGCGAGACGTGGAAGGTTGGATTTACAGGGATTGCGAGAGCGGGAAATGCGCGTGACCACGCCCGATATACCGGGTGTTCGTAGAATAAGGTTGGACTCTTTTCTCACGGTATCGGGACACTTAATCGCCTTGGCTGTTTTTCTCTTTGCCTCACTTGCCCCTCGCCGTTCCTTTCGCCATCATCCCACTTCGCAGGACTGGTTTTCTACTACGACGCGAAATGCAAATAGAATATGCTCGATGCAGTTGCTCCTGCTGCTGCTGCTGCTGCTGCTGCTGCTGCTGCTGCATTAGTACATCCGACCCACACCCTCTTTGTCCAACTCTCGTACATATTTTATCCTTTTATCGCACGGATTTAATCATGCGCACGAGTTTTTCCCTCGACGTGTTTTAAGGATATACCTTTCGTGTATCCTCTGCACTGCGTGCGTCCACGTGTAGGTGTGTAGATGCAGATTTGTATAGACAATACGATGCAGATGTTCGTACACTTGAAATTATTATGTTGCAGAAAATGTATACTCGGGTTATAATGTGAGATTCTCGCTTGAGAGCACAGCTCTTGATCCCTCGTTTTTTTCTTTCTTTATCCTCGTTCCACTGGCCTGTAAATAGTCCTCGTAATATCATTCGAATATCTTGTACAATCTTCCACGTTTTCCGGTGAATTTGCGCTCGTCGATCCATTTTTATTTTATTTTTTTCATTTTTCTTCTTGTTTTTTTCTGATTTCTTCAGCGAACTATCACTTTCTCAATTATTGCGTGCACGAAGCAAGTTAATCTGTTCGCAAAATATTAATAGTATCGAGAAACTGTTGAGAAAACGTCCGGTAAACGGAATTAATAAACGCTCCAGCTTGCGCGAGAGAGATCGCGCCGGAAGAAGACAGAATTAGAGAGAAAAAGCACTTGCAAAACACTGTTGGGAAACGTTCGATGCTGAAAGTCTTGGAAATGCAATTATCGAATAATTTAATTAACCGGCTTAAAGCCTCAAGTGCTTGTGATCTATAAGCGGATGTAATACATTGACGATGAAAGGTATCCAGCAGAATATTTTACCTATTCTCCAGGCTCTTTCGCGTCGTGCGGTTTCTCTGCGATTTTCCTCGCGAGCTTTTCACATTAAACCTGACAAGTAAAACCATCAGCGAACCACGCTTTTATAATTGTCTCTACTTTTCCGAGACTCCACAACGGCTGCAGATTCAACTGACGAATCTCATCGACGTACAACCTGCTCCTCGAGTTTGTCAGTTTGGTGGAAAATATTTGACGCTCCTCGTAATTGAAACAAAACCAATCCAATGCTCACCGTTTAAAGATTTTTAGATATTCGTAAGAAAATTTTTGAAACTTTCAGCATTTCATTCGCTCCGCAGAATTAAGGGCACACCTGAAAAATCCGAGATTGTGGGGAAATTCAAAAGTTTTGCTTACACTCAAATTTATGTTTCGAACAAATAAAATTTTAAAAATTACTTTTCTGATCGCCCAAGCAAATAATCACCTCCCCCATAAATCCTATTTACGAAAGAAACCACCATGAACACCATAGAATGAAAATATTTTAGAAAAATTACATTTTGTCAACAAAAGCGAACTCCCCAACAAATTTACTAAAACTAACAATATATTTATTGATCACATTTCGAAATACGACCCTCGATTGGGATTCAATTGGACGAAGCTTAATTAATTTCAACATTTGATTGCTGTATTGAAAAAAAGTGTTTCTGGCATTACTAATTAAATTTGTAACAAAGCCGCAATCGTACGACTGCGAGATTCCAATTGAGAGTCTTCCATTTTCATTATTGGAGCTAAAATGGCGGCCGTAGTTGGTGAACAATAATTAATTCCACGAAAAATATAGCAGATAATTAATCAAAGATGATCCAAAGCGGAAGAATATGATTCGCAGGGTTCCCCTCGATAGAGAGACATTTTTTAGATTAAAACTAATGTTCTTGCATGATGACGAGCTAATCTTAGGCAGTAAACTCACGTTCTTACTATCTATTTTCATATGGCACGAGGAGCAGAGTAATTCGTCGAGATTAAGAGACTGATTTTCTTTTGTACGTTAACATACAGTGTACGAACAATTACTCGCGGGTGTGTAGCCCGATTAAAACTCACCGTATCATGTTTTGTGCGGAAAAAACCGTCGCGCGACTTTTTAATCGCCCAGCAAATTAACAGAAAAACTCTTGGACGAGTAATAATATAAAGTCGCTAAATACACGGGCGACGAGGAATCAGCGCGAATGGAGCTGTAAAAGTCTCATTTACAAACAACGATAACAAACCATATTTCCTCATCTCGTGTTTTTTTTCTGAGCATATAAATTAATTGATACAATTTTTTAAAATCGACAGCCGTTTCGTCCATATTTTTCACAATTTTTTTTTTTTCATAAAAAAAAAATTCAACCCTCGGCGACTTTAAATTCCCCGCCTTCTCTCCCTTCGTTCTCTCGTTTTTTATCGTTTTACCGCATTTTCGACTAATTTTGTGCCTTCAAGCGAAATCGCCCCGGGCGCACGTGATTCTGCATTGAAAAACGAAAAGAATGAGCCCACGGTGAACCCTTTTCATTAAATTTTATCGGAGATATGAATTTTTCAAAATTGGGGTCATTCATGACCCCAGGTTATCGGAATAGGTAAAAAAAATGAGGTCATCGTTCTAGGGTTTACTATAGTTTTTGTATAAAATCTCGATGAGATCTCCACGTGCAGCCATGGAACTCGTAGATTTTTCTGTGCAAAATATCGTGTGGATTGATGGACGTATTGTTTGAATGGAATTTAGCGAAGGCATTATTGAGTTAAGGGGATAAGTGTTATTTTACAGCATCTGGTACGGAAGAGATGAAGAGAGTGTGGCGAGAGGAATGGGAAAAGAATAGTGCAGGGTATGAGAAAAAAGTTGGAGAGAATGAAGAAAGAATAGAGAGCAGGAGCAGGAGAGGAGAACGAGCGGAGTGACCATGAGGGAGAGCATGGCTAAATGTAGAGGCAACGTGCGGTCGAGACTCGTGGGCCATTCTGGTCGAAAGAGAAAGAAGTGAGACCAGGTGAAGCCACACTTGTTACAACTTGTGTAAGAACTGCAATTACCAGAGCAAGGCACGACTATTAAATATTTCTTCCAGGGCCGAGGTTCGCGAGGAGGCTTTACCTACTAGGAAATACTTACCTCGAGCGTGTGTCTTTTTTTATTCTTCAACGTTTTTGTTGTTGTTAATAAGAGTCCTTGCTGCGGAGTCCTTGCTCGATACTCGCGGCTTTTGCTCTTCGCGCGCAGATCTGCACCGCGCGAGCAGTCAGTTAGGCCGCGCGGAGCATGCAGCTTGCGCGCGCGAAAGAAGGAATGAGACGAAGCGTTGATTACGGTACAACGGGGCGTTACTTCTCTACCCCAACTGTGAATACGCCAAACTGGCTTTACTTCGAAACTTTTACGAGCCCAGGTGTATTTATATGCTCGTCTGCAAAACACTGCCAACGATCTCAACCAGCCATTCTTTCCTTCCTCCCACTTTTTTCTTCATTATTCTCCTCTTTTTCAATTTTACAATCCTCGTAATAATGTAAACGTTGAAATTCTCCACGTAATACTCACCTATCGACGATCTTCCGAAATAAGTTACAACTCGATCTCACTGAGTTACTGTTTTTTCTCATTCTTCTCCTTCAAACCGTTTCCTCTTTGCTGCAGGTAGAGCGAGGATACGATAATGAGAAACAATTGACACTGATTTACGGAATTCTGCAAAAACTTTAACGATCTTTATTTTTTAAATCGAAAATCTCAAGCCAACCAAACATTATCGCACTGGCCACTCCATACCGCATTAAAATTTTTATTTATCCATTACTGCATGACATTTTCTATTAATTGAATCAGTTTTTTGCTTGACATCGTTCCGAAAGTGAAAACAACGGGAAATCCAGTTCTCGAAGTCGATCAGCTTCTGGAGTCCGTGAATCAATTAAAAAATAATATTTATAATCGTATTACGTCGTCTAGACTCTTCGACGTTTTCCATCGAGCATTGTCTATTTGAATTGGAAAGAACTGGGATGTATCGGAAACGGGATGAATAAAGCTTGAAAAGTGTCGATGAGCATAACTGGAGCAACTGGGAAAAAATTATTACGTGACGGATATGGAAAAAAAAAAAACGCATCGTGAATTTGCTTGCTAAGTGAACCGCGACCATCGAGCGATGAACGAATAACGAAACTGCCGGATTCAGATGGACTGAAATTTGAAAACATTATCACAATTCATTTTTTTCCACGATTCTATTCTGTGAATGTAATTTTTCCATTCTCATGCATTTCATTCGTAAAAAAAACACAGGAAAACTTTGCTAAATTGATGAATAATTGTCATTGGCATCACAGTTGCACGAACAACGACATTTTTCCTCTAAAAACGAAGGCACGGAGCTGTGACGTGACGTGACAAAACGTCAAAAAGGACAATGACAAAACCGCATTTATAAAAGTGTGCCGAAGATAATGACTCGATAGTAATATTTGATAAGATTCTGCGGATTCGTTCATACATAGGTAACAACGATATTCAGAGAATATAGAATTACAAGAGTTATTTTAGTCTCCCCGGTAGGAAAAATATTGAAGCAGTAACGCAGTAAAATCCCCGATAAAACTTAGACGACCTACTTTTGGTATAGGAAACCATACGATTTCAACTCTCCGCGGAATCCATATCGAGAAAGATCCAAATTTACATTCTTCCAGGATATTTATAAGAATAAAAAGAAAAATGTACAATTTCTCGCGAGATTATAGCGGGTCGCAAATAAATTTTGCCCTCCAAACGGTTAATTCTATTTCATTCGATACGAGGCAACGAATTCAACGCAGCTTAATACAATCGTTCCTTAGGGGGGAAAAAGCTGCAGGAAATATGTCGCGGAACAAGGAATAAAAATACGAAATGAAGAGAAAATAAGGAAAAAGGAGGAAAAGTAAAACGCGACACGAAATAGAGAGTTCGTATTGGCAAAGCAGGCAAAATCCTCTGTAGTGGGATAAGCCACAAGTATTCAGCAAATCTCATGTGCCCCATATAACGTTCATACATATAGTTAACTGTACACATAACGCGAAAGGATTCACATGCTTGTATGCCACGTGTATGTACATGGGCACGTATAAATATACACCTCGTACAAATGCCAGTGTAACTTTATGGGTTTTATTGCGAATACACACGTATATACATTTGTATACATAGTTTAATGCTGCATACTGTACATACAAGTCGACTGCGAGCTTGCATTCTATTTTGTTGTCTCGTTCATAGACCACGATACTCTCATAAGGAGCTTGCTATACAGATATAACTTGTGGATGTTTTTATATGTATAAACGTATAATCTTGTACATAACACATTTAAACTGCGGTCAAGAGAAAATCCCTGGACTTGCTGGCGACGATGCTGTGTGGCCAACGCCCGGACCGCAGGAGAGAGAAGTCTCGATCCTCTCTTCATCTCTGTGTGCGCTCCTCGAGCTATGCATATAGGGAGTTGGCCAACAAAACGAGGTACAGAGTCGAGCAGCAGCAGCAACAGCAACATCAGCGCGAGGCAGGCAGCTTCTGCGCGATGCACTAAATGCATGTCAGCCAAAGATAAACTTGTACAGGTGCTTCTTAGCTATCGACACTTGGACGCCATGGAGTGGATTCCTACCGGGAGTTTGGAGGATGGCGACTGGAGAGGAAGGTCCTAGACTGCTGGAAGGACACGAGGAAGTGGGGAAAGCTTTGTCAGGTTTGGCACTTCGAGGCGAGGAAAGGAGGCAAATTGAAAGAAAATGCAGACGTGGAATTTTGGGAGATTCGAGAAGATGACAATGGAAAATAAAAAAATGTCAATCGCGCGGGGGAAAATGCGAATGGAATTGGAGTTTGGCTCGGAGGTTTCTTCGAATTGGAAAAAGATGTTCTCCGAAGAGACCGGAAAAGAACACTCGCTTTTAGCCTTTCCACTCGCTCTCCCGTGTCACCGATGCAACTATTCTCACTCCGGCATTGGAAACTCGATGCTATACTAGAACCCCGACTGTTTCAACACGCCAAAAGCCGAATTGAGCTCTGAAAAGTCACGATATTTACATGGCGGTCGTTTTACCTCCGGATATTATTTCCTTCGACGTATATTTCTGATATTTCATCGCTGGCCCAGGAAAAATACACTCGCGGATAAGCATGTGTAGCAATCCACGCATACTTCGCACTGAACCCTCGGGCCAAACTTTTCTCGGCCTATCTTCGCGGTGGAAGAGTGAAAAAGCATTTTCTTGTCTTGCGCTTCGATGGAGGAAAAAAGGTAAAAGCGTACAAGTGTGCAATGTCGTGCCGCGTATCACTATAGCGTCACAAACGGCGGATGGAATAAAAAGTTAGTGACAGCGCGGAGCGTCGAGCATTCGACTCAAAACTACTGTTTCCGGAAAAACCCTTTCAACACGAAGTATATTCCTCGACTCACCTCAATTGACTCTTTTTTTTCGTTCTTTTATCGTCCCTTATTCTTCGCCCTCGTAACCAGCAACCTTTTTACCCGAACCCTAGAACGGTGACCTGGGGTCAAAAACGACCCCAGGCGACTTTAAATGCCGCGCCCTTTCTCCCTTCGTTCTCCCGTTCTTTTATCGTTTTACTGCATTTTTGACTAATTTTTTTACTTCCAGCAAAATTGTCCCAAGCTCACGTGATTCTGCATTTAAAAAAACAAGAGAATGAGCGCAAGCTGAACCGTTTCTGTTGAATTTTACCGGAGATTACCGGAATAGGGTTAAAGGTATGAAAATTCTAAAAATCATATTGCATTTGACTAAAAGAAATATTTCAAATGCGCGCAGAAAACATTTGGCTTCCCTTTTCTACACAAGATCATTTTACGATTCTCCGTGACGGTAGTGTATCGGATTTTCTGCTCTCCATGTATAATTCGTGACAAATTTATTGCCGTTCGTTTTGGGAGTAAAAATAATTTAATGAATACGAAAATATTTGGATGTTTCTCGTAAAACGTGGTTTCGAAATAAAAGTTGATCGCTGCAAGTCTCAGTGCATGAATTATCTCTCACTTTGTTACATATTTTCTGAGGAAATATTCGAATGCCGTCGTGCACGTCCTTGGCCCGCGGAGAGATCAACGATGCTTCCACTACGACAGTTTTGTACCCGCGAGTCCTTAAAAAATATACATGTGTTTATTCGTTCGCGCGAATCTGTATTCTGTTCTTGACTGTTTTGTGCCACTCGGGAATCGTATATACACAGGGACAATGTGCACGTTGAAGAGTGCAAGAAAGAGGGAAACTGGGTCACGGGAGAAGAGCCACTACTGGTGTTGCTCGGCTGCCACGATGAGATTGAGTTCGTGACATCGCGCCCTTACAGGTGTAAAATTAGTACAGAATTCGAGTTGCACTCTGATGCCTCTGAATCCCTCCTCTGTGGAGTTTCGACCTCTGTCTCTCGTTCCTTTGGCCTGGTACTCTTTGGCTTTCTGTTATTCTAAACAATAACATTTTGCTCTCGCCTTTCGCACGTGCGGCGAACTTTTCATTTTGCAGGAGAAAAACTTGAATTCCTTTAAATACTCAAAGACGAAATTTCAAGACGGAGCAAAGTCATCATCCACGTATCCGTTTAACTGGGATCTCAGGGAGCTTCGTAGGGTGAGAAATTCGAGAGGAAAATGAGGCTGCGCGCGTTATTTGTTGGAGAAGGAATTCGAATCATATTTCAGCCTCCAAAGTCACGGGAAATATAACGCAGGGGATAAAACTCAATGGAAAAATCCATTCGACCGATAAAATTACGAAGGACGCAAAAAAAGCCAGAAAAATGGGCTTCCGAACTAATTAGCCTGGGGATTTCCTTTTTATGCGGAAGAATATGCATCTGCGGATCTGTGTAATATGATGGTATAGATAAGCCACACATAATAACCCAACTCGTTCGAATTTCTATACGCAATATGTACCATCGGATGATTAAACCTCGCGGTGGAATTCCATTTCATCCAATTTACCTATTTACCGGATTGAAATTAGAATTCGTCAGAAACCGGGTCGCATTTAACTATCAACGTATATACAACACGAAGGAATGTCGCGAGAGCTTTTGGGCAACATTCGTACCGCGTTTCATAAACCTATAGAGATATCGTGAGCTCGCGATCCTCTTCTCTCTTTCTCTCTCTCTCCCTCTCCCTTTTCGTTACTCCACTGTCTATACACAGAGCCTCGGCTCACCCTCCATTTTCCAACGTTTATCTCTCCACCACTCTCTCTTTTCTCCTTTTGCTCTCCCTCTCTCTCTCTCGTTCTCTCTCCTGCTCCGCTGCAGTCTCTGATGACACGTAGCTTCGATGCATCGTATTTCCTTTTCGCGAGAAATTGCATATCGAAGCGAGAGCAGAATTCAACGGAGATTGCGAATTGATGAGTCCTCGACGAGCTTTACTTTCACGTGCTCTATTGCAGCTTCCGAATTACGATATATGCGGTAACAAAGAGAGATGGCTGCGCCCATTACTCGTTATGAAACTACTTGGATGACTTTAGTTTACCAAACGAACCGGGAGCCTCTAGTATCGAGAACTAGCACCCCTCTAAAGTCTTCCTTCGATTTAATGAAGTTCGCATACCATGGCAGTATCGTTAACGATGTTTCGCTCGCGTTTTTCCGTATTTTTACTTTTCAAAGTGCAGCATATGCTTCAGAGAAAATAAACTGTTTTCTCGCTGAATCGAGTTGCCAACTTTGCCATACTTTCCGAACGATTTAGCTGCTACTTCAAATTTTATCTCTTCGCGTATGAACCTGCGAAGCAAATTTAGGCAAGATCGTTTTTCAACCAAATTCGATATCGACGTACCAACGAAATCATAACTTCACCCTTGAGAGTTCGCTCCAGTGCTCGCCCTCCCAAATTCATTTTCCCAAGAAGGAAAGTCAATTTTGCTCTTAATTTGTTTAAATATTTATTGATCGAGCGTTCCATTTATTTTCATATTCACTGGCTCCGACGGTTTAACTGCCTCTCATCATTTTTGTGACTCATCGTCGTATTTCGAAATCGGAAGGAAGCTTTTAAGCCCATCAGGCCTTGACCTTCGTCTGCTCGTCAAGAAAAATCCTGATCATCCCTCTCGGAGCTTTCTCATGCCAATTCTGATGCGTTTCCGGTTCTCGCTCTTAGTTCGTTATCAATCATTGTAGTTTTTTTTTTGCTTCGTCCTGTCGCATGATGATTGATGTTAAATTTCGTGGCTCTTGGTTTGTTTACCATAATCCGCCTTAGGCGATCCCAAACTTTCCACACGATAAGATTTCCTTTCTCGCTTTCTTTTACGACTAAAGTTTTCTTGATGGATACGCTGAATCCAGGATTATATTCTAAAAACTTTTTCACCTTCGAGTTAGCGGGCGTTGCGTCTGCTGAGGTGGTTCAAGGCCTCGTAACGAAATATTATCGCCGCTCGTTTCTTCTTCTCTTTGCAACATATCTTTTTCATTTTCAACTCGAACATTGTTTTCCGCAGTTTATCATATTTTCTCGCAGACCCAGACGTGTTTCTTGTCTCGGAATAATTAATTCGCACGTCTGCGATGATGTTTCATTGAATTTAACCCTCCGTGGTGACCAGGGGTCAAAATGACCCCGAGACGGGTGACATGTTCTCCAACGGTGCTTTGGGATGCCCGTGGAAATTTTTTTTCACACATTGTCTCCTTGCTGATTTTTTTTCGCCATTTTGAAAATGGGATAAAAATTTTTTGGTATGATATCCTCATTCCGAAAGGTTCGAACTAATATCCTGAATTTTTACGCATCGTTCATAATGATACTGACAACGCGGCAAGCGTTTAAACATGCCACGGGTCTTTCCGACCCCGTGTGACCAGCGGGTTATTTCTAGAACGTGTGACCACGCAGGGTTATGCAAAATGATGATAATAAGAAAGGGAGTTGGTTCTCATTCGGTCAAATTCATTGAATCTCTTGCAGAATCGCTGGATCTTCATCGCATATGGGGCAAGATTTGAAAAATCAGTTTTAAACGCGAGGCCATATGAGCTCGAGCAGAAAATTGGCAAGTCACGCAAAACACTTTTGAACCTTATTCTTATCAGTCAACGAGAGACGCAGGGGTGCAGGCGCGGCGATAAGCATCGCATGTCCCGTCGTGACGTGAAGACCGAAGAGCCAAAGGGTGCGGAAAGTGAAAGAGAGAAAGAAATATGCAGCGAATAGCGATCGCGAAGAAGAAACCAAGTTCACACCATTTTACAGGTGAGAACGGCATCAAACCGTTGAGCCGGAGCCTCACGCAACACTCTCGCGGTGCGGAGAAAACACAAATGGGATGGAAGACAGTGAGGAATTACAGTGCAGAAGAGCGACACGCACATGAAGCACCGAGCGAGCCGCGTTATTATACCCTCGAATATTCTCACTCTCATCCATCCACGTATGTTGATGGCCTTGTCTTCGAATTCAAAACTTGAATGTGCACACCTGCACAGCCGCCTGTGTGAACTAATGAATAAACTATTTAATTGCTCCACTAACAACTAATTACCGCGGGCCATTGAGTAATTATAATCAAAGCAGCAGTTCGTTCCCTTCATAATTGATTTGCGCCGTTCGCAAACGGCCCAGGGTTCACCATTTTATTATGGTTTTCGTCAAATTTTTTAAAAATCGACGATAGAAATTTCAAACTGTCTCATAAATTGCTCCACTCGCTCCTGCACGATTTTGTGAAATTTTTGGCAAAAAATCGAGAAAGTTTCACGAAAAACAAATTACATCAATTTCCACGCAATCTGCTTTGGACCTCGAATGCCCTTAATATTTGTATCGCGCGCATGGCGAGCCTGAGAGACGAACAAATCCGGATAAATGGATTTTCTTTTTTCTCGATTTATTCTAGCAAGTGAAGAGCTCGATAATTGTCCAGTCGTCATTTCTTCTGCGAGCATAAATTGAACATATGTGTGAATGAACGACGTCGACGTGTATTTTGTAAAAATAAAGTTTTAAGCCAGTGAATGCGATTTAAAAAAGAGAACGTGCTTTATTTTAGTAAAAGTTTCGATCCGTTGGTCGCGAGGACGCGGACTTTCATTGATGTGTCCCGTTGAAGCGATGGAAAAAAGGGATCAGGCTAGAAAAAAGAGGGATTGAAACGTGAAAATGTCCGTGTCGTTAAAGAGACAGATAGGGAGGCGGGGGTGGAATTTGAAAAGAAAAAAAACGCACATAGAAAACGAGAATAGTAAGAGACAGAAAAAGAAAAATCTGTCGTTTTCTTTTTGTTTTATCGGATGTGCATCGATCCAATAAAGTGCATCAGCGAACTGCAATTTTTTTTTTTCTTTCTAGAAGCAAGTGAACTGTATGTAGATCTTGAGAGTGTAAAGTACAGCGAGTAGCGAAGTACGTACGAGGTGCAGAACTTTCTCTCTCTCTCTTTCTCTTTTACCATGAGAACCAGAGAGGATATCGATTCGATACCAAGGTCCAATATATTCTCATAAAAAGACTTCCGTCTGGATATTGTAACAGTCGCAGCGCGTTTCCCATTTACTCTCGGTCCCAGCAACGAAAACGCGTACGTGAAACGAGAGATTTTGGTTTTCTATGTGTTTCACAAGCACGTATATATATGTATGTTCAGCGCGCTATGGTGGAAGGTTAGAAAAAGATGAGAGAACAAGAGAGGTAGGTGCTGTTACGCGTCGACCCTCGTAAGGGCGTTACCGAAACCCAGCACATAAAATCAGTGCCACCGTTGCTACCAAATACTCCAAAAGCCTCGTTCACCCTTGTGCTATATTTATATCTCTTAATGTATATCCCCATTATGTATATATATCTATAGACGAATGTGTATGGATGTATGCACATGTACGGTAAATTCTTCGAATTAGTTCGCTCTTGGCAAAACGAGCGAGAAAATCTCGAGCTCGGCGAGACCTTTATCTGATTTTGTTTCTCGTTTCAAAGATTCCATCCCAGCCAGCCTCCGTTCTCCCACTTTCCACTATCTTTCGTTCAACATCTCAATCAGGATTATACCTATACGTAAATTTTATATCTATAGCTATGTCGATTTTTCTCACTTTATTTTGAAAAAATTCTCTTCCCTCAACGCTGATGTTTTTAATGAAATTCTGGGAGAACGACTCGTTTCTTTGATCATCGCTATTTTATCAATCATTTTTCGGGTGCCCATTTGCGATTGAATACTTTTTATTCAACTTTTGAATCATTTTTTAAAATTATTAATCGATGGATTAATCATGAAAATATCCTGAAAATTGAAAGTTGCAAATTGCTTCCTCAAGACTTAGCACGATGCTCCAATCTTCCTCTATGAAGGAATTCATTTTTAATCTTGGCTTCCTCAATAGATGAACTTTTGAGCATCGTGCTAAATCTTGAGAAAGTAATTTGCAACTTTCAATTTTCAGCGTATTTAATAAAATTTTCACTCATTAATCGATTTTCAACTTTTATTTTTGTAGCAGTTTCGAAAAATGTTCTATAACGTGGAGATGAACGTACAGATTTATACACAACATCTTAAAAAATTTGCAAAATCAAAGTGGTTATACAATTTTTCAAAAAAATCAGATTTTCATGAAATTCCAAAAATCATACAAGTTAAGGCGTCCAATCGATATTTTCCAAATGCAATACCAACCTTCCTATTATGATACTTCATTTATGAAAAAAAAAAAAATAGTAATTAATCTTGAAATTTGCGGAAGCTAGAGCGATGAAAAACTTGATTTTTCGATATTTTTGGGAAAATTTAAGCACATTGACACGTTAACCTGGAAAAAAGGAATTTTCACCGTGAGCTTCCTCTACGAGGAAGCAAAATACGATTTTCCAAACCTTCCAAAACGCTTCCCGCATCTTCCTTGGATGTCGATCAATTTAGCTCACAAATCATCAATAGGACTGCATGTGCTCGTTCCTTATCTGTATATATTTATTCGTATCCACGAGCATTTACATACATATTCATAGATTGCAAAAAAAAAGCCACAGACCCGAAAGCCTTGACTCTCTCACTCCACTTTCGATGTCAAATATGTCTCACAAGGAATGGCGAATGCGAAGGCGCAAACTCTCAAGTTCCAGCAACATTTCAGGACGTTACTCTCGTGCCAGGCGGACGCAAATTATTTGCCTCGATTGATGTTTCAAGGAACGAACTAACAAGCGAGTTTACCGCTTCGTGTATACGCTTACTGCACGACTCTAATGTACATATTCGTATGGAGTACGACGAGAGTAGGCAAAGGCTGTTCCAAACCCAATCGACACAAATTCGTAAATCTTCCGCTACGAGCTCAATTTTTTGTATAATAAAAAGAATCGTAGAAAATATTCACAAAATCGTGCCAGTCGTTGTATGAAAAGCTTGAAAAAACATTGAATTTTGTCGATAAAATCAACGAGAATGAACTTTTTTTGCTGTGCACGATTTCGAGAAAATTGACAACTAATGGGAAGCTTTTTGAATGGAGATTTTGTAAATAAATAAAACCTTTTTGGAAGCTGGAAAAGTACGAGAAAAAAAATGAAGATTCAGGAGATTCGAATAATGAATGACGAAAAATCGATCGATTTGCCTTGGATTGCCTCGTGGAGATGCACGTGGGTGTATTTTATGATAAACGTTGGTACGGAATGGGCAACCTGTGTCAAAGTGACGGGCAACCACGAATCATGCTTTTTGATTTTTCCGAGTACACTCTCGGTCCCGTATAAATTGGCAAGCCTGCAGTTATAAATTCAAAACGAATGTTTCTCTGGATATTTGATTTTTTTCATGATGTACACAACACATGATGTATGTGAATGAATGTTTGTAAACGAATCGTATTCGCGTTTGCCATGTACAAACGATTCCTTCAATTATGCAGTAACGTTTGTATATGCCTCGATCCCTTTTTAGCTTACTCTCTGCTCGTGGTTTATTATTATTTCGTTGAAACTTTATGCTTCCGAATTTTTACACGTACCACAGTCGTCGGTGAGTGTCTCACTAACAATTCATTCGATTACCACAGTATCAAATTTAATAGAAATCGTACAAAACACGATTGAGGGGTCAGGCCACTCTGAAGCGAGAAAAATCGATATTCCTTGGAATATATGCAGAAAAACGTATCCGCGAGGTGTAAAAGATTTTCCATCGAATCATTGGCGTGTAAACTTTTAACCCATTTGTCGAGGAACTACGTTTTTAGACCGGAAACGAAACTCGGTCAAATCTCGAGCAACCGATATGAAAATTCAACTAATAGCACAATTTTTCTTTACTATTAATAATTGTCCAATGAAGGGAAGAAGATAAAACGTAAGCGGGCTCGGAACTCGGGCTTGGAATAATCAGGTAATTAGTTGGATGATTCAATTAGTTATTTTGATGGTGTGCAGCAAATGAATTTGTTGGAGCGAAAATAAAGATTGAATTTAAGGGGATAAAATAGTGGAGTTATGAATGGCTTCGCGTGTAATGAAAAGCTCTTGACAATGGAATGTATAGATGTATATTTAATGTATATATTTATATAGGTCGAGGCGTCGCCGTGTGTAAACTGAGAAGTGCGAAGTGTGCGCAAAGAAGGTAAATTGCTAGAGACGGTAATCGGACCTAAGCCAAACTAACCAAGTACCATCGTCTTCCGCGTCTCTCTACTCGACTTTCCCATTGTCCATCACTGTCCCGAAAACCACCCGTGGACTTGGTTCTTTTATCATTCCCGCGAGCGCCGTGCTGGCGGACACACTCCACTTCGCAATCCTCTCTCTCTCCCTCTCTCGTTATTTCGCGTTCTCTCTGGTTCTTTGCTTTTAGCTTTTATCCACGAAAGACCTCGCGGTCCTGTCTCGTACCAACATTCACTTTTTGCATAGTCTCGCCCCATCTTCTGCTTCTCTATGCTCGTTTGCTCATGGCTCTTTATCTTTCTTTCTCTCGCTTTTCCTCTCTCTTTATCTTTTCGTCTTTTTGTTTCTCTTTTGTCAGAAAACTCCATGGTATAAATGTCATGTTCCAGTTTTAACGAGATTCGTTTAAAGGTACACAGAGAGATACAGCCAACTAAAAAAACGAAAATACAGTTTCCTGGAGTCCCGAGAAAAAATAATTTAACTGTGTGCGCTACTGCCAAGAAGAAACCAGATGATTGTGCTAATTCAAATGTAACGCTCGCTGTTTTAATTACAAAAATTCAAACTTTCTCATTAAAACCTCATGTGCAAAAATCCTTCCTCTTCTTCCAAACTTTTCATTATTTTCTACAAAATTTCATTTTTTATTCACTTTTTCAACGCGCCAAATTGCTCAAACCCAATTTCACTGACAGCTCAGCACTAAAAATGCATTTCGTTAAATACGACAACAAAAAAAATGTTATCGCACTCGAAGAGTAAATTTCGCAGTCTCCAAAAACTCCAAATCATTGCAACAACGATCCTACATGTTTCTGACCATCTATAAAGAAATCAAACGTATCGATTGGAATTTAAAAAACACGGAATCGATCGCATTCTACGAAGTATTGACCGTGCTCATAAAAATTTGATTTTCGTTATGAATTTCAATAAATATTCGCGACAAGACATAACTGCGAGCATCGGCCACATCATTGTGAATAATCAAGAAGTTTCTATTACAGGGATGAAAAAATGTTTCGGTCTTGTATTCTTGTCAGTGTTGACGTACGCAAACTAGGTCGAAAAAAAAAGTTTCGCAAAGAGAATATAAGAATCTACCCGTAATGGAAGCTCTCACGAGAACGACAGCTGCCCACAAAGTCAGTGTATATACGAATCTGTGTGTATGTGTGTGAACATGTATTTAAACTCAGGTTTGGAGTCAAGAGAGCCAGAGCAAGAAAGAGAGAGAGAGGGGGGGGGAGGAAGAGAGGCAGGTCTTGCCCAAAGAGCAATGTACTGGGTTACCTATGTATCACGTGGTATAATCTCATACATATCAATGTATACGTGTGAGTGTACATATATAGGTACGTTGTAGCTTTAGTGACATCTGGTCGCGTCTCGCGATCTACTCGAGAGATCTAACGATATTGCGGGGATCCTCCGGAGAGGCCAGCATCCCAAGAGTAAGCAACCGAATTGGAGATGCTGTCTGAAACAACTATACACAATAAACAGAACAGTATTTGCATTACGACTGGTAGTACGACTGGGAGAGCTGCTTCAAGCCGCAAAATTTTGTGGGTGCATGTGAAACAACACGAATTACGCCCTTTTAATCGTAAGAACGGAGCAGTCTACTTCCTTCCATCAAATGGACGTTTTCAATCCTGTTGTTTCTTTTGCTTTAGCATGCAATTGTTTTTAGAGTCAAAAACGTAGGAACGAAGGGATGGAAGGAATGGAGCAGAGAAAGAATTTGTGTGTTTTCGAGCTGCGAGGCTTGATTTTTATGGTGACGCAGATGGTCGCTGACGTCGAGGGTCAGCATCAGATAAGATATTGCAGTTGTGACAGAAAATTTCGAAAATTCCTGGCCACTCGAGCAGGAACCTTGCATTCTTGACGAGCCCACGACTGCCATAGCTTTTGAGGCTTCCCTCGGCATGTTGATCGTTAGTAAATGTACAAAGCAGCCGATATACTCCCCGAGCCCTTGTCCTTGTGGATCGTCATCAACGTTACTGCAGGCATTTGCGAGATCGCAGCTTTGCCACTATCTCTCTTGCTTCTCGTTGCCAATGTCCACCTTCATCCTGCACGTACCGCAATGACGTCCTTGCTCAAAGGTGTACAAACCTTTTAGAACATTGTACATTCACGTCCAATATATATGTGAACGTGCACAAGAGTCTTCGAGCTAATCTTGATGGAGTGAACGTCAACAATCTCTTTCCACGATCTACCGAATCACTCAATGTGTCCTACGTCCAAAACCATAAAGATCAGAGCCACTTTGAACACGAGATAAGACAAAAAATGACTCAAGGTTAGCCATTAAGCAGTTCGAATGACTTTCCAATCAGAAATCATTCAATTTTCGTTCTTCATTCACCAACCAATTGAGTTTGTAACCAAACGTTTCATTTTCTTCGTAACGATCATAATTAGAATGCAAACTCTTTGAATTTGAATGGGAAACATCAAAGTTCATGGTATGCCTTATAATCTGTGTTTAGGATTCTCGCGATCGTGAGTGCAGATCCCTCCGTCCATACGAGCACACGACGACGTTGGTCGATGAGCTCCGTCATAAAAGCTCAGGAAATGGAAATAGCTCGCGCGGTTGCTTTTCTCAAGGGGACACCCCCGCGGAGGATGGAAAAGGCTGCAGACCTTCGGGACGAGGGGAAGCAAGAGAGCGAGAGAGAGAGAGAAAGACGCAGGAAGAGAGAGGAAAACGCCTCGGACCAGGGAGTTCGCGTGACGGTTATCCGAGATGGCGTGTGAGGAACGGTCGGAGGTCTATGCTCGCGGGTCTTTCGCCGTTGCACGCGGAGCCTCGACGAAACGGTTCCTTCGCCTTGTGGTAGCAGCTCCAACTACTGTACAAACGGCAACTAATACGAGAATCTATCGAAGCTCACCGTGTACATAAAGCCATACACACAATCATGGCATGATACATGAGCAAACTGTTTTTTAACAGACAATGCCACAAGCCTATGAATTTGGCCGTAAAGAGATTGGCCATAAACAGAATATATCAATGTAACACAATTCGAAACATTGAGCTCGACCATGAGAGATCAATTTTCAAGATAAAAACAAAATTCAATTCCATGCGAGAAATGAAAAATGATAATCTCATAAAAGCCTGGGGAGATAAGTTTTTAATGGATTTATTAAATATATGGGTTAATTGATATTGTCCAAAGTTTTTTATCTGACCAGCACACGAGGCTAGGAGTTTTGCCCTCGAATGAAACTCCACGAAAGATAACGAAGTGGCTGAATAGTCAAATCTCTCTTTCTGTTTATTTCCTCTATGCCAGACATTCCTTCGTGAAAAAATACCTACCCAGTGATAATTAGCACGATTATGAATTCCGGTGATTTTCATTCGTCCTAATGCTCGTCAGTGTTGTTTTTATTTATTATTTATTTTTAAGTCTTTATTCTCGTCGGATTTGTGGAATGAATTTAGAACAAAGAGTTAATGGGAAATGATAATTTCATGGAAGCTCAACTGATAAGTTTCTAATTAACATGCAATAGGTATGAGTTAATTAATATGATATATTTATAGATATAATCGTGTTAGAGACATGTGACGATGGTAGTGGTCGGTAGGGGTAAGGTTAGTACGTGTATATACATAAAGTATCCATATGAAATGATTGTGGGCGGGAATGTGTTGGAGAACGGGGTTACGAAGGAATTAAGGGGGTGGTCTTGGCAAAAGCAAAGTCTCGCTAGCTCTCTGCAAACATGGCAGCCGTCACGCGAGAATCCGGACGGCTACACGATATCGCACAGCAGCAGTAGCAACAGCACCAAAGGCTTTGTGGGTCGCGGCGCCACCACGAGAGAAAAAGAGACGAAAAAAAGGCAAGGAAAATAAAGGAAGAGAGAGAAGGAGGTATTTTAAGCTACCCGCGACGCCACATTATTCGCCTTAACTGCGCCATGGCTATCCGAGTAAAGTCCTTCTCGACATATGACATGAGAGTCAAGTGTATGCTATGTATAACCAAGAGGCTGAGGGTAGGAGAGGGGGGGAGGGAGGGAAAAAAAACTTTAACTCAAAGGCAAAGGTAAAAGCTCATGTAGAACACGAGCGAGGAAAAGTCACTGACCAGGGAGACAGAAGCAAGAAAGAGGGAGTAAGAAAAACGTTCCAATTTGAAGAAAACAAAAATTGAGTTTAAAAAATAAATAAATTGGAATGCATGAAATTGCGGCCAACATATCGAGTAATTTTTTTTTTTTTTTTTTATGTCGTAAACCTCTGGGACTGTCGAAATCGAAAGTATTTTTCGTTCACTAGGAAAAGGTTGCCCCTTAATTGATAAGCTATGAAATATGACGATAATTATATCCTTTGGAAATTCCAATTGATAACACAATTGCCGCATATGACCCCGGGGCACTTTTACCTTCCAATTCCATGGACAGTTACGGTTTTCGAAATCGAAAGTATTGACGGATCGAAAGGTACTTACGCGGTCCTCGCTCGATGACGAAATAATTATAATCATTAGAAAGCGATAGCGATCGGAACGCTATTTGCGCAACTATCCGATTCGATATATCGCCGCGAGAGAATGACTCGAACAATCGCCCAATAACTATCACTTACCGCAGCAGAATGCTCGCTCGCGCTAGCATTTCTCTCGCAGTCACTGAACAAACTTTAAAATTTCACATTCGATATTAAAGTTCCCGATGAACATTGATAAACCGCAAAATGCAGCAAAATTTACGCATTCATTTAAAAAATATTCATTGATCATTTGTTTGTTCAGTGACAAAAGTTTTTTTTCATTATTCCCACGAGCAGCCTCGCCGGTTTCCACGCGGGCTTATTCCGTCGCCACAACTTTCGTGTCCACTTCCCGTTCCTGGAAGAGCCCGGAAGTGTAGCCCGGAGCCGGTCTTCCCCGATGCACGATCGCATTTGCAAGAGGGCCAAGGCAAAGCACAAAAATCCTCGCCATTGCTGGAAACTTTACTTCGACACAGTTGCTGTTTATTGGGAGAGTCAGGAATTCGGGAAAAATTTGGCCTAGCTCAGCGATTGACACGCAAGTCGCGATCTATGCAGCCGGTCACCCAACCGCGAGTATTGAGCTTCCCCGAGGCTGATTAACTCTTATGATCGCAAGTCCACGAAAAAGTGATTGAAATGGAATTCGTGATTACTTGATATAATTCCCGAGAGCAGGAGGATGAAACCCTGAGGCTTTAGACAGTTCACAGGTATTCTTGAATATTTTCGAGCCTTCATAAGCATGGGGGATGCGTTTATGTGTATAGGGTGAAATATAGTCTAGGGATTATGGACGTGAGGGCTTATTGTCCGAGCTAGTCGAGTTGCAGGCGAGCTGCAAAGAGATCATAATCGGATCGGTCGATGTGATGCCCCTCGTGCGCGTTAAGTCTTGTCAGGTCTGCAGGCATCACTCACCCACACTTATTCCCTTTCTCTCGCTGCCTCATTCTCCCCATTTGCCTTATTTTCTTGCTGCACTCACGTTTTTCCTAATCTACCTTTACCCTCGCGGCCTCAAAGTCCTCAGGAACTATAGAAACGAATGTGCGACGATGCATTGTCGACGTTCCCATTGTCTTTGAACGTCATCCCTCGACAGACTCGTACTCCATGCCTCCCGATGTCCTGAAAAAATGGTAAGGAGGTTTTCGCGTCAAACACCTGACGCGAAGTATTGTCGTCGCACGGCGTAGTCTCGATCGAAAGTATTTTTTACTTCGCCTCCCACTTCTTCCCTTTTCGCACGATCGCCAAGGCGAATTGATCGCGCAATTCTTATTTCGCACATATTTGCCACAAACGAGCTTAGAAAGTTACACGCGTTCACTCCGACAAGCTGAAAAGACTAGAATAAAAAAAAATACATGTCCATCGTGCATAAGACATAGGCGAGAGGCAAAGTGTGAAAATCATAGTCACGAAAATGGAACGCGGCTCGTAGAGCTCAAGTGCTCGTTTAATGCTCGGTTTACCTTTTGTATAAATTTCACTCATGTCAACCGGTCGTCTATCGTGTTGGAGTAACTGCACTGTAGCGTTTTACCAAGTCCGAGTATTGTATTCACCACACTCACACGTGAACACAGCCCAGCCAGCTATACGTTCTCATATATACAGTGAATTTATATGTACAAGTTTTACTAAGGAGGAATATATATGCCGAATCGATAAAACGACGACTCATACGAATGGTATCGTAGGTCAACGCCCACACCTCGCGAGGAGGATAAGGGAAGAAAAATTTGGGATGTTACTGGTCAGCTGTATATAAAAAAATCGGAAGAGGAATCGCGCGAAAGCCAGTGATCCGAGATGCTCGAAAATATATGTGTAGGAAAAAGCAACTTATTTTACTTGTAGTGCTTTATTTTTTTTTTTCTTGGACTGCTGTCTGGTGTACGACGAGAATAGGATACTGTTGGGCAAATGCTATCGATTTTCGTGACCTCTGAGGAAACACATCATTTCGTTCCTATCTCTGTACACTTTTATTATTTCGTTTATACGTGTACCTCGACGTTTTTTCTACAGGAACATTCTTCAGCGTACATCAAAAAATTTAACAGTATATTTTTACACTCTTTTTCGGTATTTCGATGTAAAAATACGAGTCGTCCTTTCCGCAGGGATTCTCTGTGGCTAGAGATAATGTTTTGTTTTTCATGGTGACATATATTTTCGTTTGTTTTACCGGCTGATTCGCTCCCCGCGGTTTCGCCTTCATTTCAATCTTTTTATTTACTTTTATTATTTTTATTATTTACTAACTTGTTTACAAGAGACTGAGCAAATGGATTTTCTATCAGGGCGAACTTGCTGGAATGCAGCCTTTCCCCGATCACACTATAAAAATAGAATCGCGCGATATTGAGTGAGAGGAAAACGTGGGAGTTAATAATCAATGAATTTAACGAGTCTACATTGTAACGGAGTGACCGACAGATCGCTGTCATTCGTGTGTGGGAATATTCATGAGATTCTCAATTATGTATCAATATCTGCAGGGCTCGGACGATCGTAATTCCGCACCTACCGAAACGTTCTATAAACAATAATGACAATCAGTAACGCTCGCGTCAACGAATAAATCACGAGAGTCAGCACTGAGAAATTATTCGAAAAAACTTATTCAAGAAAAAAAATCGCATCGATTTATTAAAATTAAAAAAAAAAGAAAAGAAATTGTTTTCTATTTTTTTATTTCATCGAGTTATTCGAAAAATTGTTGAATTTTTATTTCCTGCGATAGCAACACTCGATTTTCTTTCGCAAAAAAAAACACTACTCACTGCTCTGCAATTTTTTTTCCAATCACAAGTGATTTTCAGTTCGAATTCATATCCACTCGACGTTTCGTACGAATGTGAATAAAACTCTACTCGTTGTTTACCAAAAATTCCAATTAATTTCTACCGACTATCGGAGAAGACGAGCACGAGTGGAAGCTGAAAAAATATTGGATCAAAAGTAATACGTCGCAGCAGCAGAAAAATGAGTCAAAATCGATCCATCAAATTAAAAATAAATTAAGGATGCACACAGCAGCGTACCGGATACGCGGAATACGGAGGCTCGGCATTATTAAATTATCGTTGAATAAATAACGCTGGAAACACTGATCCGAATGCTGCGACATATTTTCATCCTCATAAAATATTCCAACATCAACTTGCACGTTACTGTTTAATTTAATCGCATCCTATCGCATATTCAGTTATAAGTAATTTGCTTGAAAATACAAGGACCGATGGCCACGAAAGCCATCACATTAAATACTCATCGTTCACTTAAATATTTCATTTCCCTTTGGCCTGCGACTGTGATCCATGAACACAAGGATTTTATGATGATATCTGATTAGCAAATGGAACAGTAATCTCAACACGTTCGTTACCAAAGTATAAGCAAACTTAATGAACAAAGTGCACGCGAGAGCTCCGTGCATCTGCTTGCTACGTAATACTGTCAAAAAAGCGTCACGTTCATCAAGCAACTCGATTAATTAAACAGCAATTAAGCAGCTTGTCTGGTTCGTATCCAAAAAAATTTATTTTCAGTTTTTTTTTCTCAACAAAAACCGTAGCTTCGTGTGCAGCTTCTGCGTCGACCACGATGGGATCAACGTTTTCTTCGTCGACAAGACGAAAACGCATACAGAGACTAAAAAATATTAAATTTTTTTTTTGCCGATTTGTCACATTACTCCACAGACTAACGTGAAAAATTGTGGTCATCGCAAGAGCATTCATTTTCAGAGGGGCCCACCCCTGAATGAGTCCCTCAAATTAGCAAATTTTGTTTCAACAAAATGATGAATCCCTCGTGGAGCAATAATTTCTTGAAAAAACATGATTGTATCTCTAAAATACGAAACTAACGTTTGCATAGAAATGATTATCGCAAGGCATTTCAGAATTCTAACAATCTGGGAGCCCTTAATAGTGAAGCTTCTCAGTCGAAAAGTTTCCAATGAATCTGGGTCACAGCTCAAAGTTCATTGCAGAATACTTTAATCTTCGCAAGTGGTTAGATTTCGTAATTCAGGAATAAAATGGAAATAGTTGATGAAGTCGTTTGGAGTGCGGAAATTGGGATTTGAGAATTTGTCAAGAATCGCCTGTAGGTGCGTTGACAGGTTAGCAATTTGGGAGGGTAATTTAGAACTGATTTGTTGAAATTTTCGAAGAGATAAAAGAGGCGGAGGTGAGGCAAATCCACGCGCGCGCGGGGTGAAATGGAAAATTGACGAGGAGCAATTTGCACACGAGAATCGTTGGCGGAGAGATAGCACCGTCGATGAATTTTCATAGCCGCAAAAGCGTGCGAGTTTTACTGGTCGCGGGGACATTTTTTTCGATGCGTAACGTAAATACGTTTTCGAAACGCTATATCAATTAACACTCCATGACTCACCGGACAAAAAGTCGTTAATAGACTACAATCGCAGTTGTTCATGACGTCACAATAAAAATTGACAACCGGGAATACAACAAAAATGCGACGTTGTTTATCGGACGGAGACAAAAGCGACCATCTCACACTGCGGCATCAATTTTTGCACGCATCGTTTAGAATCGAACGTGAAGTGAATTCAACAATCTACCTGTTTTACCAATTGCTCTTCCAACTGTTGGCCACGCCGTTTTCATACGCTTTGTGCATCAAATAAAACGTCTCGTGCATCGTCGTGTTTTACATATTTCATGATCCTCTTGTTATACCTCGCGCTGCCAAAATCGCCTTTTGTCCGCGATACCATTTTATTACCATTCTTTTCATTCCCTTTTCTCTCGAACAAAAAAAAAGACAAAAAGCACTATCGTTGCTGGAAGACGAATATTTTTCCTGTACTCGTTCAAAAAAATAAGTAATTATCCGACGTGCATGAATTTTCCGACAAAAACTCAATTTTTATAAATTTATATTCCCATTATCCGACGAGAATGAAAGTTGTACATGAAAGTGTCCTCGACACGTGGATCGATCACAAGTTTTGGCCCAAGATCTACGAGCCACATCGACAACGAGTGATTCGAAAGTCACAAAATCAGCCGACGATTCATTCCAATTACAATTATCCATGTCCTAGCGACTGATTTATTCCTCAACGTGTTCCAAAAGTTTGTATCGCGTGTTTTGTAAATTTTGTAGCGATTTAAATGTTTGCAACTCGAGACTGCAGTGAGAATTGTGTGATGCGGAAAGAAAACGTGAAAATCATAATTTTGGAATAAGCTGCAAAACGATGTGACATTTGATTGAAAAGTCACAAATTTTCGAACATCAATCACGATTATTTGCGTATTTAAATTCCAATAATTCGGGATCATGGATCACGAATTTGAGCAGATCATTTTTATCCGCTTAAATCGATGGAAAAGAATGGTCGGAATTGCGGATTGACCAAATGCCGATGCGGATATGTTGGAAGAGAATAAAACGAGTCGGCCGCGGAGATACATATATTCGTGGTGACGAAATAATTTCGGTCCATAAAGATGGGAGAGCATAGTCGAGAGATGAGTAAAGGTTTTCGAAAAGACGTGACACATCCACGTTTATATGTATGATATAAAAAAAGATAAAAATGGCAATAAAAACCGCCGTAAACTCCTCAATTTCCGGGTGAGTCGACCTCGTGCGTGTGTGTGTGCGACATAATTCTGTTTAGAGCCATGTGTCAGGCCACATAGGGTTGAGCCAAACAGTGAGGCAGAAAGGTGTAAAATAGAATTTGGAATTAACAGCAGTGAATAGTACTGAAGAGGAAAGTAGTAATGGCTTACAATCCATACGTGTTCATGTGTAAATGTTGTATGTATATTTGTACATATCGATATATTTACTGGGTGCAAACGAAAGGGAGGAATCAGAGCATGCTGATGTGTAAATACATTCGGAAATGCGCCCTTTTGGTAGGAAAAACTTTTATTCCAGCTGGCAGAGGATGTTCGATTCCAAATGAATACTTCGTGAGCTATTGTTGAGTAATTCCTGGCGTTGTCGTCTTCCTGTTGGGAGGGTCGCGAGAGATCCTAACTCCTGGGATCTCCGCTGATAATTATTGATGCGATTACGTGTGGACGAGATTGACGAAGAATAGGAAGCGCAGACGAACGTTTCGGGTGAAATGGGATCGTGCTTTTGTTTATAAAATCTTGAGGCTCTCGTTGAGTTTTCAATTGATTGGATATGGCAGCGTTGTTCGGTCATTGAGCTCCGGAGCGTTGAGATATTTCGCAAGGAGCGAGAGTCCATCGAACTTGGCACTTGAGGCAAAAAGATTCGGTTTTTTTGTTTACTATCGGCAAACATCGGCAATGAGGATGTGAAAGGGATGAGGGTCACTGTTGCGATGTCGATTTGGCTTGGAATACTCCATGTGTATAGGCTTTATGGGACTGTGAGAACGTACAGTAACGTGTGGAACACTCGAAGGGTATATGGAACGGAGAACCCGTGAATATTCGAGCAAACGGTCAAAAGAGAGGGAGCCCGCGATACTCTGGTATCCGGAAGAGAAAGAGCGAGAGGGAGATGGTAGATTTGACTGAAAACGCGCGTGGGCGAGAGGGTGTACACCCAACCAACTGGAAAATCATCCGCGACGGGTGATTCGTCTACCCCTTGTACCGCCGTTTGTCCAGAGAACACAACACCCACACACTTTCCCGCGTGCCCTTTTCCCTTTCTCTTTCCTTCCTCTCACTATTTCCACTCGGATCTATATAGCTTACACGTATACAGATGACATCACCCTCCCGACGATCTACCTCTTCTGCTGCTACCGCTAGTATGCTACCATTAACGTCAGCGAACTCTCTCTCTCTCCCTCTCTCTCCTTCTCTCTTTTGCCTTCGAACTCCCATTCTGCTACACGTACCAACAGATTTGTTCACACGTGTACAAGGTGTCCTAGGAATAAGGATAATTAATGAACAGCTCGCGATCCGGGACGTGATTCCTTGTCGAAAAGTATTTGAAAGTTCGCTAATCGGAAGAATCCCTCATGAATAATTCATCATCAAGGGGGTGCGGGATGCCAGGCTCTAGGGATGTTTATACTTGCATGGAAATTGAAGCCTTCGTCGTCGAAGCATCGATACGGTCTTTGACCTTGAAAATAAATGAACTTTGACGCTGCCCAGGAATGATTAACGATACGACCGATTGAAAAAGTTGCCTTTTTCTTTTTGAAGCGGAATTTTTTTGCAACAATGCTGTACTCTGCACCGCATGCATTCTTACTCCTGGCTCACCCTGTACGTTTGTTTATATGTATATCCCAACCCAGTACGTACATTCCCTCTCGAGCTCTATCACTGCTCTCGCGCCGCGCTACCGTTGACCAAAAGCACCGACGAAACCCCGTTATAAAGCCCGTAGTATCCGACCCGTATCGAGACAACCGTACGACCCACGAGAAAAATTAAAGCGTCCGGCATGAACGAACAAAAAAATAAAAATAGAAAATAAAAATAGCACTGGCGTAGCAGCTCGTATTCGCTGGCCGCGTTTGACTGCAAAAACCTATCCAGTATTCGTTCTGCTGGATGTGCTGGATATTCTCTGGTGGTTCTCGTATATGTGTGAATTCATGGACGTATGTACGCGTTATATGGAAAAGCACATAGCTGTGCACAATTTGCGAGGACAGTCGCTATGTGCAATGGTACACATGTATCATTCATGCGCATGAGACAATTTACGTAAAATCGTTTAGACCTTCTGGGCTTTCAATTTCGTTGGCAATTTTTGTTTATTATATTATTCATCAAGTCCGCGAGGTTTTGACATTTTTTCAGTATCGAATTGGGACGAGGAGTCGTGCGTGACCAACTTTTCGATCGATCGAATCGACCATTAAATATCACTCGATTAATCATTCTATTTTTTCGTAATTTTATAAAGCGAGCAACATCAAATACCAGCGTGAGGAAACATTTCACGCTTTTCCAGCAACAATTAAACTTCCGCACGTGTGTTTTGCTGATGACCATTCGAGAATTTGAAAAAAAAATGCACACGCACTCGTTTGAGAGAAAAGTCAGTCGTACTCTCTAACGAACGATGCAAATCCACTACCGCCAATGGTCGCTTACTTACGCGTCCGTGTGCACACATAATCTGCATACAGAGTATCGTGTTACACGCAGCGACAGCAATATGCCAGTCTATTACAAACGCAGTAACCATGTTGAGGGTTATTTTTGAAAAAAATTGTGACTTCCGCGCGCATCGACCCTCTTCGCATTATTTTTATTATTATTTCCTTTTTTCTCTTTATTATTCGTTATCCGCGTATATCTATACGATGTTTATAAGGTACGGGACGTACAATTTCGTATACGGCTTCCTTTCCCTCTCGTAAATGTACTCACACGCGTTTTTTTTCCCTCTCGTCTCTCGTACGTGTGTATCGTGTCTGCTCTGCTTTGCGTTTTCCCTTTCGACGACTCTCTGCTCCTCTGTGTCTCCCGCGTCTGCCTTCTCCTCCTCCTCTTCCCTTTCTTTTACGCGTTTGCCATTAACTTTCTCCCTTCGCCACAAGAGATTAGAGGTATCATCCTACACGAGAGAGTCTGTGGTCTCTCCTCACCGCCTCCTCCTCATATTGCAAACGTAGGGAAACGCACGCAGAACGCCAACACACAAAAAGCAACCCTTTTGCCATCAGACAATACGCGAGACACGCGATCAAACCATCGATCGTATGCACTTGTACATTTTATAACCATGAAGGAGCTTGCAATCATTTTCCCCGAGCCAATATATTGCAGTCCTGCATTCAAATTTTCGCGAAAAACCGATGCAAGACTTTTCAGCAAATTTTGCCACCGTGGCTAAAAAAAAATCGAAGAATTTCACGGGCTCGTTCAAGTATGTGGAAAAAACGTTGCAAATTGCTCCCTCAAGATTTTGCACACGATGCTCAAAACTTTTTTTGAAAATTTGAAAATTCCGTCAAATTCGTATTTTTTTAGCAATTCCAACAAAATTTGCAGAGAATGAGGAACTTGTATAGATTAATATCTGTGCAAAACGAGCATTTTTTCTAGATTTGATTTTTCGATGTTTTGGGAAAGTTTTCAGCACACTGACGTTGCAAACTGGAAGAAATAAATTTTTACCGTCACATATGGCTTTCTCTACGAGGAAGCAAAAAATGATGAATGTGGCTTTTCCACCTTTCGGTATCGTGCTTTTGATTTTTCATAATTCCACGCGCAGTCTTAAAATGCCCATGATGTCGTGCGAAACCTATGAACGACGACGACGACGCTTGACGTGATTCGAAGCTTCGTGGCTTCCGCACCGAATCTACTACTTTGCGTTTATGCAGACGGTGCATTAAGGGGGTTGAAGAACGCTGCTGTCAGGCTTGCCACGAAATATGGAATCGTTCGTTACGATTCTTCGACTTTATGACCGGAAGGAATGACACGCGCCCGAGTCGATCGAGTTGACTTTGAAAAATTGGTGAATTGCGCGGTTTGAGGGCGGAAAAAAAATTGTATGAAATATTTCCTGCGGTCGATATCATCGAGGGTTTGGCTCGGCCGTTGGCAGTTCAACTGATTATCTTCTCGTGGCCCATTTGTCAATCGGAAACGTACCGAAACCAAAATGGCGCGCTCCTATAGTTTGCGATGAGCTTTCCCATTGCGTATACGTTTGTATATATATATATGTCCGCGCGTGTATATGAATGCGCATGATCCTTGGATCGGAACGTCAGTATGCATGCATCCAATTTCGCGAATCGGCGAAGCCGTCGTTGCGGTCATCTAGTCTCGGGCCACGAGACCACTGACACTACACACCGCATCGTGTTGTACTTCGAGGATCGACAGTTTCACGGCAATTCGATTCTCCGTTACCGTTCGCTGCGTCCTACGACAGAGCTCCCTCTCCCTCCCCCGCTTTTGCACATGTATGAACGCTCGGATACTTGCGCGAATTCGTACACGCCTACGGGGGTTTCCGTAGATTACAAAACATTCTTATTTGATTCACTGGGTGAAAATTTTTTTCGATTTTTTTCGATCGTTTGAGATTTTTAATTGAGGGAGAGGAAAAATTGTTGATTTTCAAAGTTTAGGGATGTAGGAAAAGACGTTGGAGCTTTTTGCAACTTTTTTTAGATTCGAATCATTGTTTATAATTGCATGAAGCGAGATTGATGAAAATCTCTGGGGGATATAGACTCGGAAGAGATCGTAGATCCGTTTGCTGTCCGAATGATCAGCATTGCAACGTCGATGGACCGAACGCAGTGTAATTCCTTTTTTCTTATTCTCGGATGCTCGTTCTTCCTACACAGTCGGGAATTTTTGAATCAAGAAAATTCCTACGGGAGGATATGTCGTAGGAAATTGAATTTCTTTCGGAGAGCATAAGCGAGAGCATCCGCGAGCTCTGCATCAAACGACGCCCTGGCGGCTGCTATTCGCCTCTTCTCTCTCACGCTCTCTTTCATTCTTTCTTCCTTCTCCTGTCTTTCTTCCTCACTCGTTCTCTCTTCAGCTGATGTTTCTGCTGCACTCTTCGGTCTCGGAAAGAGCCCAACCCGGTTCGCGTTAGGTGCTCTCGTATAAGAGCAGAAAGTCAGTCGCATTCTCTCGTCCTCGCCAACAGGTTCAACGAACCTCTCTCCTTCTACCTTCCCTCAGTCTGTCTCTCTCTCTTTCTCTCTCTCTCTCTCTCTCTCTCTCGCTCGCATCATACGCAGACGTACACTCGTTTGAAAATATATATACAAACACACGCATGAAATATATACTTTTCGCTATGTCTCCTCCTTCTCTTGGGCTTCCGTGTAATACACATTTGCGGTTACGGCTGCTCGCGCGTCTGTTCGCAGGACAGATGAGAGCGTGGTTATAAACGAACCTTTCATACGTAACCATGCGTGCAGTCTAGTTCTGGATGATAATTGTTCCGTGCTGGGCCCAAAACCGAGCAGAGAGCACTCGCCATCGTTGCCCACCTTGACGACCACTTTGTCCTGTTTTCCGGAAGTTACCCTCGCAGCAACCTTGTTCCGTCCACACGCTATACACTTCCCTTCTGCGCGCACGTATCACGAGCTCTTTTCAATTGTAACTCAAGATACGTAAATGTCTTCCCTGCCACAACGAAACGCAGTTTGGAAACGAAAAAAAAAAAACACAAAACATGGATAACCGTTCGAAGTGCCTCGGTTCCAATTCCAAAGAAAAACATTACGCTCTTTCCATCCGAATGGAAAATATTTCTCTTCCAAAATGATACAATGGCCAAGGATCGACGCAACAACAGTTTCCATCGAAATTTCTGTCCTCCTCCGTTTAATTTGGAAATTCATAGAGGGAAAAATCTCCTCCGCATATACATCGAAAGGCGACATGGATATATTTGACTTTTATGGTAAAAATCGAGGACTGGACATTTTTGAGCATCTTCCGGTGGGATTCGATGGAAGAATCTGGTACTTAGGATCGTCCTAGCGACTGAACGAGGCACACGCTCCCCAGACGCTTGTTAGTTCGTCGTAAAATCTTTTAGAATGATTTTTTTCTAGTCGAACGATCTCTGTTCACATTTGTATACGAATTTTCATGTAAATTGTGTACATTCGTAGCGTATGGCTTATAAGTAAACCGGTATATGCATAAGAGTCTAATCGTATTATCGACAAACCTACTTGACTATTCCAAACAAGGCCATACATCATACTTATATTACTGTATTTTGTGGAGCCACTAACCGAACGTTATATACGACTTAACGAGAAAGCTCAGTGTCATATAAAGAAAAAAGGGCCCAGAGTTCGGATCTAAGAACCGAGGGAACGTGAGAAACTCCATTGATTTCTTTCATTCATTTATTTGCTCCCAAGTAATAGATTATCACACCTAACTGTCCAGTCGGTGTGAACTTTATTCGGAGACACTTTTAGGGAGTTGTAAAGGGATCGGCATTCCCAAAGGTAAACGCCTCCCGGAGGCAGGATCGTCGTGTGGTCGATTTTCAAACTTGCGTCTACTTTTTTCTATTCTATTATTCTCTTTTCTAATTTTTCTGAAAACAATTTGACAATTTTCATGTTTAAAACAAAAATTAAAAACAAAATTTTAATTCATAATTTTTCAATTTTTTAATTGTTATTTAAATAATTTTTTAATAATTTATTATTGAACGATAAATAACAATAATTGAATAAATAATAAAAACAATTCTTTTAAAAATTGACAAAAAAAAACTCGAATTCTATCAAATTCTGTAACAATAATATTTCGATTTAAATTCTCTTCACTTAGTCAAGCTTAATAGTGAAAATTGGCAAAGTATAGGGAGGGGAATGGAGAAAAATGCGGAATGTGATTTTGGGAAAATGTTCACCTACGGTTTCAACTGTTGGGAACAAAATTCTACGATGAACAGAGGGAGAAGGCCTATGAGATGGGACAACAAGTCTCATTCCATTGTTTCTCGTGATGAATACGTTTCTATATTCACTCTGGCTTCCCAACATTGACAAAACACCACATTCGTTCTTTTTTCCAACAGTTTTTCAATCAAATTGAACGACGCTGTTACCGTCTACGTACTCACTGTGGATACGAACGAATATATAAGCATCGACAACGTGTGTGGGTACACGTGAATTTGTGTGTTGTGCATGCTCCATTGTATAAAACCTTTTTGCGGCTATCGATTCAGTCGTATCTCCAATATTTACCGTATTTGTTCCGCGATCCGCGAGATCGTATATAATTTCATGCAAACAATTACTCTTTCTTTATGCTCGAATCCGGTTCGGTGAGTCAAAACTTTTGTGTTTTTTGTTTTTTTCTTTTTATTCCATTCAGGGTTCCTTTTCTCTCTCTCGTTGTGCAAACATCGGGTGGCTTAATTCGATCGATGCGCGGTGTCATATTTGTCCGTCCTACCGCACTTTTGTCCTCATCATTCACAAATTCGCTGCTTTGTATCGAACGAATATGCGCTCGTTGATTAGTTTTTCGCCATCGAGCCTGGAAGAACGTGGATCGCCGATGACTCCGGGGTCTTTGTTCATCAGAGAGTTTGATTAATCAGAAAAATGGAAAATTCTTTTTTTATGTGAGGACCGAACCGTTGGGGATGGAAATTCGGAGTAAAATAATGAAATTTACAATCTTTCGTGTAATTGACCGAAAAATGTGGAAAACTGACGATGTTCGTTTTCGTGTAATTGCTGGCCGATCGAGGAATTTTTTCTTTTTATTTTTGGTCGACTCGTTCTCGCTTGTCGGTCGTTCGCAGTTCGTAGTTGACCAGGGGTCAAAATGACCCCAAGCGCAACGTTGAGCTAGTAATACCACAAGTTATTGGCACCCGAGACGGTTTGCATCTTCTCCAACGACGAGGTGCCTGAAGAAATTTTTTTTTTTACACATAATTTCCTTGCTGATTTTTTTTCGCCATTTTGGAAATTGGATAAAAATTATTTGGCACGATATTCTCATTCTGAAAGGTTCAAACTAATATCCTAAATTTTGCTGTATCGTTCGGAACGATACTGGCAACGCGGCAAGCGTTTAAATATGCCTGGGGTCATTCCGACCCCGTTGTGACCAGCGCGTTTTATTTCTAGAACGTGCGACCACGGAGGGTTAAATAATGAATCACTTTTTTGTCTTAATAGTGTTTTTCTTTCGGTCATAAGTGACGAATGAAAAAGAGGCAATAAAAACTAGTCTGGCATCGGGAATTACGAATGCTCATCACATTACGTCCTCGGACTCGCATCGAGAGATGTATGCCGTTGATATATATTTGCCCGTATGACTCGACCGCGAGGGAATTCCCAGCGCGTACAGCTCTTGGGAAACTACACGAACGACGCCGATCGATCAAGAGTGGCTTTTCATTTTTATCGTTATTATTATTATCATTTTTTTGTTGATTCCTTTTTCTCTTCCTCTCATTCGAACACTCATTTTCGTTTTCATTGCGATCATTTAACAGTCGCTCGTTACGCAATCGCTAACGGCGTATCGCGATGTTCATTCATTGTCTTTATTGTTCTTTCTTTCTTTTCACGTCTGTCTTATCACAATTGACGTTTTCGCAATATCCATATCCACAGCATTCGCGCATAACACTGAACGATATCTCTCTCAATGAGTTCCCATTGATCAAGAGAATCTCATTCTCTTTTTTATCCTTTGAAAAATCGATCCATCGTTTTGTTCGTTCGAGAGCGACTCTATTTAATTTTAATCGAGCAGAAATGAACTCTCGCTACTCAAACGTGTAGGACGAGTCGATTAAAAAGGATCACGAAAAAATCATAGAGAATTTTTCAAAAAATTACGTTTTTTCGTAAGGATCGAAGAGACGCGCCTGCTATCGCGACAAACCCAGCAAATTCTCGTCTTGGGAGCGAGAAACCTCAAAAGTTAACGAGTCACAATCGTCAGCCCTGCGACTGGTTGAGTATCGAAAGCCAGAAAATGCTGAAAAACGAGTAATTTTGTTGCACATAAAAAAATGGAATTGAAAGGTACTGAGGGACACAAAACTTGCATGAAACTTGGAGCACGAAACATACACGCTAATTGCGTGGACTGCTAAAATTTATGTCGAGCAAGTTGAAAACGTATAGCAGGCTGTTGTCGTTTTTTGTGGTATTCTGAAAGTTCTCGTGAATTTTAATCCGCAATGTTTGATCGAATGAAAGTTTGTCCTGTGCTTTTTTTCATAAACCGTGTGAGACGCGCGGTTTTTCGCGGTATTTACTTTTGTTTTATTTCGCGAATTATGTCTACGATGACAATTGACATACTCACGTTATTTTTATTCATGCACACGCTCGTGTACGTGTGTATAAAATAAATAGTACGTATATATATATTACCAGGCTTGGATATATTCATGACCTCGCTCGTCATATTAGTCACGCTATGGAGGGAACGAACTCTGTTGAATAAAAAGGTATAGTATCGTATGCGGCGTATCTCGGTGTACGTTAGAATAATATGGGGAGTAAAAGCGTCACTAATGTTGGTCTAGCAGTTAACGCTCATAGTTAGTGTCTCCTGTTTCGTAAAACGCGCGAAAATAATAGCCACACACTCGTATTATGGCTTTCGGAATAAAAACTCTTGCTTCTTCGTTCTATTTTGAAAATTGCTTCATATTCGCATGCACGTACACGGGGGCACGTTCACCTTGATATATATTTATCCCCTTAGCTCGTACATCATCATTACGGGGAGCACAAAGCCAATATAAAGCCCAATGATCCTCTCATCCCGAACAAACACGATGGGGAGGTAAAAATTTTTTTCAGATCACTGATTTCGTAGTTAATCGATTATCTACATCGAATAACGAGTGTGAAACGTCAAGTACCTTTTGTAAACATGTGTGTGTGTGTGCCTGTGAATATCTGCGTGCACTCTGTGGATATAGCAGAGACGTTGTTTGCTCCCGGGATTGTGCGGTTAACTTTTCAACTGATTTTTCATCCGTACGTGATATGCAAACACTCTCTATATATTTATTTATGGAGAGATGAAATGTACCCACGTGGACACACACATGACGCGCTGCTCCGAGCAAATGAAGCATATTATACGTTTTTATCCACCCGTCACGCAGCCACTCCAATTTTTCACATAGTTGTGACCTCCGCGCTTTTTCGAATCATTCGCTATTCGTTCAGACGTTTTTTAGGCCTGTTTTTTTCGCCAGACTGATGGAGAACGTTCCCGTTTGTTTAACGAATAATTCCTGTAATTTCTACAAACTTTTGATCTCCTAATTGTTCGATACGAATCATTTTCATCCTCCTGGATGAAAAGCTCGGTGTGAAAAAGGAATTTTTAACGTTCGAAGGCTTGAAAAAAAATATTACGACAAAAGTGTTGCTGCTGGTTGGATTTAATTCTGGGGAATAGAAATTTAAACGTAAGGCATCGATTAAAATGCTGGTCGTATCTGGTTCAACCTTGCGGCAGAAAAAAAAAGTCTATTATTTATTTGGGTCACTTATGCCATGCGATTCTTTCGGTGTCGTTAGAGCGTTATCATTAAAGAAAAATTAAAAATTCACTGAAGGCATAATTGTTGTGTGCTTGTGATATTGATCGTGGAGTGTATTTTTATTTGCTGACTCTCGTGGAACTTCGGGCACTCTGACAACGATTAAAAACCCAGCAAAGACAAATGTCCAATTGACTAATTATTCGGGTAAACTCTGTACGGGAGTTTCTGCTGCTTTAGAATTTTTACCCTTCTGCAAATTACTTTTTACGGCATTGAGCCCTTCGTAGAATTTTCCGATCCGATAAAAAGATTAACGTTCGCCAAAGACGAAATATTGTGAGTGTGTAAAGCTAAAGTTTTTTCGCCTTTTTTCTTGCTCTTTTCATTCCACTCCTCATGGAATCCCTTGCGTTCAAACATTTAAAACATGCAGCAAGAAAGTTCGTTACGTTCCAAAATCAAAGCACACTTTCATTCATTCATGGAAAGCAGGTTACTTGAAAAAATCCTTCGATGAAATTCAAAGAGCTGCAAAATGTTACTTACAAGAAAAAAAAATGTTTTGAAATTCGTATTTATCAATAATTTCAAGAACTTTTCTCGAAAATTCGTTCTCTATATAGGAAATTTATTTGCCTTGCAATTTCGGTTTCGGGTGATATCGATTCAGCACAGGGAGAGAGAGCGAGAGAGAGCGAGAGAGAGAAAAGGTGAAAGAGACAGGCAGACAGCGCACTAGAGAGAAAATCCAGGTTCAGGAAGGGTGGTTATTATATCCGCATAGCCCAGGAGCGAGAGAGAGAAAGAGAGGGAGAGAGAAAGGCGTGAGAAGGGCGCGGTATAGTGAAAGAAGTCTTGCTATGCCTGGGCGCGATATCAATTGTTATTCCACGCGAGAACGATCCAAGATGATAAGAAGGCCGCGATGTATTTTTCTCTCGTTTTGCGCGATCCCGAAGCGAGCGACAGCTGCTCCGATTTTATGCTTATTAAAAAAGTCGATGCCAAGCGAGCATGGCGACGAACAGCTGGTGTCGCGTCGCGTGACGAATTTTAGGAGAACAGAATAAGCGCGAAGGGATAATGAAGAGACGTATGACGACCTACATACACACTCACACACACACGCATATAAATAACAACCCCAGTATTACGTCTATCATGTGTATACTAATTTTTGCCATAACCCTTACATTTTGCATGTTACTCATACACAAGGTGTTGCGAATCAAGTCACCGAATCTGCGATCCAGAAACTCTGGAGCTCAATACCTTTTTTTTTAATATTTCAAAGAGTTTGTGAAATTTTCAACTTCGGATCTGGATAATTTTTTAAATTGTAAATAAATGTAAAACGAGTGGCACGAAAAATGTAAAACTAAGGCAAAAGGCTTTAGGAGCGAGGCTTGAAAAATGGTTGATGGTTTTTATTTATTCGTCCCACGAATTCTGCTTCCTCGAAATATTTTTCAACTCGTTCAGAGAGCACGAGATTCCGTAAATGGAAAATCTGAATTACGTCACACTGGAACGTGCCTCCGTAAAAATTCCAAGTTGCCACTTAAGGGGGGCGCCTGCTTTATAAGGCTTTAAAAAAGCGTTTTTTAAATAATTTTTTTGGGATAGGAAGAAAAAACCAGGTCTAGCGAAGTTTTCAGATCATTTTACTACATTTCCGAACGTCAAAATAAAAAATTATGAGAGGATTATGTTGAAAAGTAGTTGACGTTCAAGGCACATTTGTGCCACACCTCGCAATCGCAGTCTGAAATCTGCGGGCAAGATGGAGCTCCTGATTTTCATCTGAAAAAAGAAATCCAAAAAGTTTTTGAATTTTCATGTCTCAACCTTCTATATGAACTAAGAAGAACTCGAAAATTTGTGAAATTCGAAAAGTTTCACAGGTTTGAAAAAAAAACTTTTTTTGCAACAACAAAAAAATCATTCCAACTCGCTTAAAAAGTTGTTCAGAATTTTTTACTCGTGAATCTTTTTAGTTCATATAGAAGGTTGAGACATGAAAATTCAAAAACTTTTTGGATTTCTTTTTTCAGATGAAAATCAGGAGCTCCATCTTGCCCGCAGATTTCAGACTGCGATTGCGAGGTGTGGCACAAATGTGCCTTGAACGTCAACTACTTTTCAACATAATCCTCTCATAATTTTTTATTTTCACGTTCGGAAATGTAGTAAAATGATCTAAAAACTTCGCTAGACCTGGTTTTTTCTTCCTATCCCAAAAAAATTATTTAAAAAACGCTTTTTTAAAGCCTTATAAAGCAGGCGCCCCCCTTAAGAAAAAGCACAAAATAAAATGTTTGCCGGCAGATTTGGAGGTCGTGATTTTTTGTCGTTCAATATTCCGTGAGCAACTAAATATTTACCTGTCAAATGGAAAATTATTGTGCATCGCGTAAATCCGGTTTTCGTACAAACGAAAAATTCGGTCAGCGGAGTGTCGGAGCAAACAGGCTCAAGTGAATCCGTAATAATGTTTGAATTATGGGAGTCCGCGATCGATCACCGACACCAGTGCTTGGCGGCCCTCGCGTGTGACCGAACGGAAAAGAAAAAAGATCTTTCCTCTTCTCTACATTTTTTCCATTCAATTTCATCGAATCGAAAGTCACAGCGATTTTTCGGACGATAAGTGGCGCGAACTCCAGACCTACGAGACCCTTTGTCGGATTCTGCACCAAGGTTCTGTGTGGAATGGTCACGTGACCGGGAAATCGGAGTCTCGATGCACCGGGCGACGGTGCACTCGCCCATTGGAGCTCCGAGCATTCTATACACGCAGACGATGGAAACTCTTGGACGATTGGGAATCGTACACGCGCCCGAATCGAATCTAGGGTCGTTCCTGCGATTCAACATACTCGTGTATATACTTTTCATTTATGTCATTTTCTCTGCGTTTGTCAGCGGCATTTCCCTCTCGATTCTTCTGTCTGTGACTAATTTTTCCTTTGCGACCATACACTCCTCACCCTTCGAACTTCCCGTCATCGTTCGACAATTTTCAACGCTTTCGCGACCGAGTATCGAACTGGTACACCTTTTTTTAACCAAAATCGACGTTTTATTCCCTAAAATAGATCCTGAAATATTTCTCCTGAAGAACCTTAATAAAAATAAATCAAAAAATTACTTCTACATCGAGAAACACGCGCGATTATGGATTTTCAAACAATCACACTTGATCACGATTGCATAACGAGACGCACGAAATTAAGGACGTCGTCTGTAAAATTTTCCATCGATAAAATTCCTTATGTAGAAAGTGGGATATTAATTTATAAAAATCACAATTTTCAGTAGATCCTCATAAGAACGTGTGTTAAAAATTCCAATTTTCAACATTTAAATATTTCGATTTCGAATGGTGAAGCCTCTCAATAGTTTTTCACAAAAATCGGTCGTAAAATTTGCACGAAATTTTCTTTATTGCATAAAAAATGCAGATTACCTCGGAAAATTTTGGATTCAAAGAATGTTGTTCTTAAGACCATTTGTAACAACTTTTCCTAATGAACTTAGGCTCGCAAATCATTTTCTATGTAAGAAAAACTGGAAACAAATTTTTTTATTTAACCGTCGCTATATACAACGCCCTTTCGCGCAAAGAGCCGAACACAAGTTACGAGCGAAAGTGTCAAAGAAATATTGAATGCTGGCTGGAACGATGGAAAAGCAATTGCGACGATTTGGTAGAAAAATGAGAATTTTTGAGAAATCTGTAAATATTGTGGAGCGATAATTAATGAGTTTAACGATGTTCGTATAAATTTATACGATGGATAAATAAAATATTAGGGGGATGAGGTATTGAAAAATGTCAATTTGATCGAGCCGCCGCAGCAGGGACCGATAATTTCCCGGAGGAGATTATGACTGTATAGTATTTATTTGTTCGGAAACGCGTGGCACTCGAGGGACTTCATGATACAAGAAGTTTTAGAGTGCGTTCGAGGAAGGAGCAGCCGTGGGATTAAACTCAGCGTATATTCTTCATTTTTCGAGTGTATATAAGCTCCAAACTCTCACCGGGACTCCGAAGGTATCTCGATCCTATTTCCTGCCCTGCACTCTCTTTATTCTTCCGCTTTCCCTGCTGTCTTTCTGGCATCGATACGAAAAATTTCTCGAGAGCTTTGCTCAGTGCTTATCAATAAACCAGAGCCTCTTATTACGTCGAAGGGAATACGAGAAATGATATTAAATATACACTGAGCCACTGATCAATTCAGTAAACCGAACGACAATCAATTCAATCAATTCCAAAATATTCAATCGACACTCGAACTAATTTCGTAGCTTGATGACTCGATGAAATATTAAATGAATTACAACTCATTGGGAAATGATTGGCTGCCAGTGACTCGATCGACAACTCTAATTTCTCGATCTTACGACGATTCTCCTTCACGACGAATATGAATTTTATTTTAAAAAAAATAACGAACAAAGCTTACGATCTCGTATATACAGAAATAATCTAGATATCAGTTAAGTTTTTCATGCAAGCCTGCCATCCTCATCCTTCACTCGTGCTACATTCTGCTGCCACATGAATATCCTATCCTACTGAATAATATCGCGAGCCACGTGTGTATACGAAGAGTCTCACAGTGTGGCATATCTGTACAGGTGGGATAGTCGTATAGTTATGAAGGTTCGAGGCAGCAGAGCTCATGTACGCTCTTGGATGAAAAACGAACAATTTCGAGGTACCTTCCGGAATTTTCACTCTTCCCATCGCTTTGGACCATATCTCTCTGGTGTGTGAGCCAACACCAACCACGACGAAAGCTACACGTTGTTGAATACACCGGAAAGTTAAGAACTCCGCATGCCCCGACTACTCGCCAAGCTTATATCCAACTTTTTGAACTCTCTCTCATTCCCTGTGCGTCTACGAGTGTGTGGATATGTAACGTGTGTGTGTATGTGTGTAAATATAAACGCAGAAACGTCGGAGTCACACGCCGGAAACTTGGTACGATGCTGATGAGAAAAATCTCTTATTATTCCGTTTGCTTCAATCGAGACGCGAAATTAAACATATGGGACTTTGGAAGCAAGCTCTGTGACCGAATTCCGAAAGAAAGAAAATCTCGATTCACCGTGGAAGAGTCGGAGAGCACGTTCTTCTTGCAATCAGCTTCCCAAATCCGTGAATCTTGTTGTTTGACTTAAAAAACACTGCGGGGATGATGAATGGTTTTTGCTGGTTTGATGAATTCTCGATTTTTGTGCAAAATTTCTTGAGCGATTGGAAAATTGTTCTTATCAGTGGGAATTAATCTACGTTGCTGTGGATTAATCGAGTTTTCGTCGTGGCACGAAATTGATTTATTATTTCGATGCGAAGCCCTTCCACTTATAAAGGCCGATGATTAATCTGTCGGAATCTGAAAGAACTGGAAAAAATCTCGAACTCCAATCGCTCGTCGTTCCTTGGTACTTTTTTTTCTATTTTTGTTTTTTGTCAACATTTTCATCCCAGACGCTACGCTTTTTTTCAAATGTTTCGAGAACTCAAAAAAAATTGTTTTGTCTCTAAAATAATGAGGAGAATGAAAATATTGAGTTTTCTATTTCGAGGGTGATATTGAATTAATGATACATATTATTATTTTCATTATCCATTCGTCAAAAAGATAAGTTGCCCCGAGAGTCCTATCGGGATCGAATCTAGCATGGCAATTATTTCATCCCATTCCACGCAGAGGCTTTCATGCTGGCGTGTAGACAGACGAAGAAAAAAATTCAGTAAGGAAAGTGGAATGAAATGGATTTAAAAAAAAACTGACATTGTGTGATCGAGACTCTCGCACACACATAGATATTGTGATGGACATAATAACACTGATAGTAATAGTAACAATCGCTATTATTACGTAACTCCAACAGCGTAAACCTCGTATCGTGCACAGCACGAAAGAAATTGCTGCGTCACAGGGAATTCTCGGATCCCGATGAAATCTAAAGTATCTACAGATATATCGCTCCACATTCAATTATCCAGGTGCCTTCGTCCCGACACCTAAGGCGAGTGTACAAAAAGCTGTCCAATCGCAAGGTCAGTATTTAATGAATTTCAAAAAAAAATCGACAACATCGTTCTATTTACAAAAAATACAAATTCCCAATTTGCTCCAATTTTTTTCACGTGTCTTTAGAAAATTCCGTTCACTCCCCAATGTCCAGGGAATTTTCTGATCTTTAAAATAAAGAAAAACGTGCTCCGGTGAGTAAAGCGAGAAAAAAAAACTTATTTCCAGAGTGAAAAATGAAATCGATTAAAAAATCTTACAACCAACACCACAAAGCTGTGCACGCATCGAAAAAGTGTAATTTCGATGAGATGATTAGAAAGCTTGAAAAATCGCCATCCCGACAGTTTTATGTGAAACGATCCGCATTGGCCTAAAACGTTGAAAAGGTGCTTGTCCTTATCGGATTAGTTAAACGCTCCTTGGAGCAAAGCAAAGAGAGGAGGGGAAAGAGCGAAGCACTTCTGCGGCCCCGAAACAACCAAAGGGGCCACAATCTCGTCACGAGCACATGCCACACATATACAGATTATGTATATACATAAATATATATACAGTAAGTACATATATGCGAAGTTATACATATTAAATGTACATAAGGAATGATGTACTTGGTATAGCGATATATATCTTTTTGAAACGACGTGGTGAATTAGTGGTCAGAGTTTCACGAAGACAAAATTCAACTGCGTGCGCGCGCGGAGAGACATACGCGGCGGAGAGATGCGAGAAAGATGGAACGAGAGAAAACTCGCGCGAGTCACTACGTGGTGGATATACGTGAGAAGAGATTTTTATCTGGACGCAACGCGGGCTGATGTTAACTAGCTTTTATTTATGTAATTCATGGAGTTACAGAGGTGGTCCACCTGTCATCCCTTATACCGGTTTAACGCGAGGAGATATATCTGTGGCATATATAGTTGAGAGGAAAGACGAACAAGGCCTATGGTAGGCGCGCAGGCAATGTCAACGTCGTGACATTTTTTTCCACCATTTTTGTTCCTTTTTGTCCGGAGCATTCCAGGCCGAATGAAAAGGAGCTACGATAGCCTCGGAATTTCTAATTTTTTTCTCCGTTCTCAAGGCTGATGGAGGCTGACAGGAAAAATTATTTTATACCGATTTTTTGACGTTTACTGCTCGGCTCGCGGAGCAGCGGAAAAAGTTGCCGCGCAATTGGATCTATTTCGCTTTTGAATTATATTCTGGAAATAGTCGGGACTTTCTGGAGATTCGTTACTCGTTTTTTGTTTCTATTCGCTGCTTAAAGACTCCTTGGATCGATAGAAATCGAATCCGGTCGGTTTTACTTATTCCGAACGTCGTTCACATCCGCTCGATTTTTTTTCTCGCCTTTCCATAACGCGATTAAAAAAATCATAATAAAGACAGACTTGGCGGAACACGCGATGGAATCTTTCTACTCTCCACCAATCACGCACTCTTATCACGTGAAATCGAACGTTTTTTTTTCTTTCTTTTAATTCTTTCTCCATTTTTCTTGAATTTATTTTTTCTTTGGCTTTCTCTCGCATTTGATTCTCGCTCTCTCTCTCTCTCTCTCTCTTTCACTTCACGAGTGTTAATTCACCTCGTCCCGACGGACTACGGAAAAATCTACGTCGAGAAAGTAATTGAGTCGCGACTTGAATTACCATTCAACGTAGTTTCTCAATCAGATCTTCATGTATAGATATGCTCGTATGTACAGCGTAATGACGCCATTACCTAGAGTTTCTTCGATCTTTCTCACTTTTGATTATTCATTCCAAGAGTGAAAAAAATTAACAGTATGGAAGGAAATGGCTCTCGAATGAACTCGTAGCAATTTATGACGTAGCTAAATTTAATATTTCTTCGATTTTTTTTAGATTTTGTGAATTACTAATTAACTGCATGGATCTCGCACGTTGCAGGGGCGTGCAAGGCTGGCGAAATTTCGTGTCTTTCTCGCTGTGATTCGAGCCTTCGTGATATTGGAACAGTAATTGCTGAATTTGGGGTTCTGGGCATCGTTCTGTATCGTCATTGCTTTTCGATTAGTTATACGATAATAATTATCGTCGTTGTTGTTCTTGTTGCTGTTGTTGTTGTTATGATTATCGAAGTAGCAAAGTACACACGGTTCACTCTCTCCATTTTATTTCCGCATCGTGCAAACGTTACACGTTCGATTCACCTGTGATTGAAAAATGTTATTACAGATGCTCTCTTTTCCAGGGGGTCCCAGCAATGACCTCTATCGATTATTACTGCTGTGCACGAAGTGATTCCGAGCCCGCAGCATTGGGGCTCGATGAAAAATAATGGAATTTCGAAAGAAAAGACGAGGTTAAGGATGTTGAGTCCCTATGAAATTTGTTAATGTTGATTGTTCAATTAAATAGCGTCTCAATTGTTGTCAAATTTGTACACGTCCTTCTGAACACTTCACGGAAAAACGTACCAAATTTTCAGAATTTTCTCTTGCGATTTGGAACTCAACATCCTCAAAGGAAACTCTGAAAGTTTATGGGAACGAAAATAGTATTTTTGGCTTTTGTTTACGCGCGAAACTCGTCACCATGTGCTCCCTGACTCCCCATAAGGCTTCTCTCGTCGCCTAATCATTGCATTTATTTCCTCTGCCACCCCCGCAACGACCAATACGTCAAATTGCCTCTCGTTGCTGTTTTGCTACGCAAGTGTGCTCGTACTCTTCAGCCAATACAGCAGAGAACTGTGACAGTATATAAACTTCGCACTGTATATACGTTTTCGGTGTTTTTATATATAGAACAAACGCAGAGCGGCGCGCCATGTGTTTTTACACGGTGCTCCCTCAAAGGCCCTCCGCAATCGTCACCGGCAAAAATATTTTCTCACCGACCATTGTATTTCGAGGTCTGCCACATGGACTACCCACAGGACGAGTCTCGGGAGCTGGCAACCATTTTAACGTCACGTGTTTTTGGCACGATGAAAATATTCGTGCTCTCGAAAATACGAAACGTCGAAAATCATTATCGACCCCAGTGAGTCGAGATTGTGCTACGAAATATTTCCATGAACCACGTCTTTGTTAATTCGCTTCTATGAGCTACGAGGATCGAACAAAAAAATTCTCAAAAATCATCCAATTTTTCATTTTTTCATAGTCGATATAAAATAATAGAAAAAAAATAATTAAAAAATCATTTTTCTTCCCAAAATCTCGAACGTACCACGGAACATCGTTGAATTTTAAACTTTTTTTTCGCCCCGCGTTGCGAATGATATACAAAATTTATACGAAACAAATTTCAAAGAGGAATCCGTGGCAATATTCCAAAGAACTTGCGGAGAGTTTGCCGGCACCATCTGTTCGAGAAAAAAGTTGTTCGTGTACGTGGACCGAACTTATTGATATTAGATAAAAAGAAAATAAGTATTTATGCCGAGTGAACGAGGTAGAAAAGCTTTTTTAATATGATTTTTCCGACAGAGATTTTTGTTACGAATGTGAATGACTGTTTTTTCTGCTTCCACAAGAATTCTTAAGGGCTTGGACCGTTGTGACTTATTTTCTGTTGTGAAATGATGTTTGGAGCCTCCACAGTATCGAAAAAAAATGTTGGAAATTAATGTATCATCATTTTTCTGTAGCAGCTACTTTACAACCTCGAACCCATCACCGCAGGGGTCTCAAAATTGTTATTTTTGACACACGTATATCCGAGGGTATGAGCGAACTTGGGTGCGATCTGAAACCGCATAGATAACACGATTCTATGGCGGACTTATATGAGCGCAAAAATAATATTGATGCGTGTGTGTAACGTGAGAAATGTCGAGAGTCTGCAGCCGAGAGGGACGACGAAACGTCTCTCTTCCATACGGAATATAATAACCCAACAGAGCCCTCTTCGTATTATGTTTGTTTTTTTATAAAAAGTGATCCAAGTAATATCCAGGCTATGGGGAATGAAAACATGAAAGTATTATCGTCAAATATTCCGAGGGTTGTTGCTAATGGAAGAAAAGTCTCAAATTCCCAAGCCCAGAGGATCGCGACTCGACAAAATTTCGTATAGCACTCGCGTGCGTCGATTAACGATCCAAATCGGGAAAATTTGCCAATGCACACGATTCCAAAAAAATATCCCAAGAAAACCTGCAAAATTAACGTTTTTCTCGACGCGCATTTCTCCCGCTTACCATAATACAATAAAATATTACAGTGAATTAAAAAAAAAAAAAATCGAAGTTTTCTCCTCCAGGAGCATTATTACTTGACGAGGAGTTACCGGATTACGTAAAATCAGTGGAAATGCCGGTTACGTATGAGGCAAAGTACTTTAATAATGAAGGTGCACATCGCATCGTTCATCGGCACCGCGACTACGATCGATGCACCCTCCTCGACCCTCCAGCCGTTTCACCCTCTCTGCCTCCCGCCCCTCCTCTTTATATTCACCAATACGCTCTCTACACATGCAAACATACATCTTTCTCGTACTAATGCGCTCTCTGCCTCCGATTCCATGTGCTCCACGATTTACATCCAGGAATATGTGTAAAAATACATGGACTTTTCATCCATGGGCGCACTCACTCCTCGCACGTTGCGAGAGTATTGCCACAGTCTCTCACGAAGAATGACCTATCAAGTGTCTGCCATGAATCTCTTAGCTCATACGGAAGAGTTGTTCTTGCTTAGTTATTCATCTTGAAAATTTCAGGCAGAGATATTACGCATATAAATGGTGTGTGTGTATAGGTACGTCTGTAGCTATATGTCAGTCGAAATCTTGGGGATGAATAACGGTACATATGTATGAGAGATTTCATTCGGAACGCAACGATTTTTGACGGAGGGAATTTTTATCAGAGAGGAACGTCCGGGTGAAGAAAAGAAGAAATGAGGGTAAAGCGCTCTCCGAAATCGGATTTACATACTTTTTTTTCCTCTCATTGTAAATCCGTCGTTTTCTGGTGGAGGAAGTGAACTTGCTCCGGGCAGCATATATACTTCTCTCTGATGATTGCGACAGCTTGGTTGAGGTTCACGACTCGTGGCGAATGTCGAAATAATAATTTTTAGAGGCTTGACGAGTCGCGGACGAATTGCAACCAGAAATTTTAATCGCTTTGTAAATCTAGAGGGCTCAGGCTGATTTAAAGGGACGAAGAAAATTTCAGAAAATTTCAATCGATTGCATGACTTGGCAGAGGAAAAAAGAATTCAAAAATACCATTTTTTTTCGCTGAAACGAAGCAACTGGAGTTTATTCGATTTTCTCTTCGTAGGAACGATTTTGTCGGATTCGAAAAAGCATGGAGTCTGTGCTATGATATTCCGTACTGACCCAGCGATTTATTTCCGCTCGAAATATCGAGACACCTTTGTTTTGGAATGAAAGGAACGAGAGGGATTTTGAAGGAGTGAATAAATAAGAAAAGTAACGAGTGAGTTTCGAATTGAAACGATAACGTATGTCGTAAATTTATTCACAAGATTTAAATTATCGAAGTATATTAGCAAATATACAGTGGGTGGGTATACGTGTATGGATACGCGTGATAATGCGCAATGAATGTTTCGTTTTTTATATGTATTTATTTTGTTGCATTTGCTTGATCAAGAGTGACCGAGTCACCTGAAGAATTCGTCGTCGAAAGTTGGATTCATGTCGTTGATTCCATCGGAATTTTCTTCTATTTTAATTGTTCTTTCTCGTTTGTATTTTTTAAACGTTTTTATTTAGTTATTTTTAAAACTGTCTGTTCTGTTATTTCACGGCGATTATATCTTACACGAGGCGGAATTATAGTTACATATTTACATATCATACACGATACAACCTTCGGGCGTTTTTTCGCCACTTCATTCTTTTTTTTCTTTTGTTTTTTCGTCAGTCATATAAAATTACAAAAAATTGCCTACCTAAATTGAGTCTCTCAGCACTGCATTTCTGAACGTTGCACTTTATTCTCTCTCTCTCTCTCTCTCTCGCTCTCTGTTTGTCGCTCTTAATGAACAATAATTATATTTCAATTTATACACAGCTTCGTACATACATATACATAAATAATGTCTATGTATGTAGATCGAAAGAAAAATATTTACAGCCACGATACAGTGGGGAAAATCGCTTTTTTTTTAATGCAATTTTTCGTTCGTCCTAGAAGCCCCGATCGCAATATTTTCGTAAGCACAAACTTAAGTAAATCGTATTAAGCTATTAGTCACTGGCGAGGTAGTAGGCCATCGATAATAATTTACAATTTTTTTTTTCGGGGCACATTGGCCACTTCTCGGTCATTCAAGAGGTCAGAATCGAAGTCGCGTGAATTTACAACCGAGTGGAATGGACAACAAAAAATCGACGTTTCTGAGGCCGTTTTACGAAAAGCGAGGCCAGAATCGTGTTTTTCGAAATGTCGAAGAAACAAGCGACATTTTTAGACGTCAAACGAAAGTGCTTGTTCGTATGCTAAAGGAAAAAAAAAACCTGTAGACCGAGAGAAAAGTATCGACTGCAGTCTCAAAATGCGTAAAATACAAATTAACACGATGTGACAAAACGGCGAAATATAATTGGCGGAATAATCGCGACGAGCCTCACCCGACTCGTTCTTTAGCACCCTTATTCCAATTTTCCATATTTTTTGTTTTTCATTTTTTTTACGCTGCCATCGCGCCATTCCCCAACGTTAATTAAACAATCGGCGCAGCTTGCATTTTTTCCTCTTCCTGCTCTTCATTCTCGGCCTCATTTTCGACCTCACGAAGCAATGATACAATATATTTTCTCCCATTTGACTAGACTCGGCGTATCGTTAATCGCGAGACAAAAAACAAAAAACGAGAACCTTTGACTGGTCGCGTTGCAAGACATGGAGGAGATGAGAAATTTGGCGATAAATGAGGAGCCAAAAATGAGGAAGGAGGAGAAAAAAGTGCGTACAATTGGCGGGAGCAAATTTTTTCTCCGGTAAAAGCAAAAAATCTTTGAGCATTTCTTTGAATGTTTTTTTCTTCCTCCCCTAAAAACATTGTCGCACATTTGATACCGATGATCGAGAACGATTTCTTCGCTGATAAGACGAAGACCGAAAAAAAAGCCCGCGATTGGATTGAAAAAAAAAAAACAAAGAAGACGAACATTTTTCTTCGATCGTATACGCTCGTAACGACGCCCTTACACAACTATTTATAATAGACACCATTTTGTAACGTCCTTTTAAATTTGAGTTAACGTTTCGGAATAATTGAGTTCTCGGGAAAATCTCCAAGTTGGCGTGTCACATGGTAAATGGGATTTTGCGCAATTAATATTGGATACACGTTTGTTTTTTTTTTTGCTGGCGATGCACATGACAAGTTCCGAAGAAGTAAAATTTCGGATAAAACACACACACACACACAGACACACACACGTACGTGAACACGAGCAGATCCTGGTATATGTTTTTTTTTTTTAGTTTTGTTGCCGAAATTTCATCCAAGCTTGATGTCGCTCCGAGATCCGGCAGGGCACGACAAGAAGAAAAAGAAAAACGTAGCATCCCCCAGGCCTTTCCCTTAATCACAGTATGGCTCGCGTAAAAGATCGGGCGGAATGTGAAAAATCCTCGTTTCGTTGTTGCCAGAAGCAAAGGAAGATGAACGGAGAACCGAAGAAGCAGCAGGTGTGAGAAGTCGCGGTACAGAGACGGAGAGCAATCTCTTAGACGAGATAAGCCTGTCCAGGTTGGGACGGTTGTTGCTGCCTCCAGGCGATCCTCTCGAGGGTCGAGTAGTCCGAATCAATGGAAGAGTAAATGTGCTCGGAGAGGGGTCTTCTACTCTCGTTGACAGCATCCATTGGACCCTCCTGATAGCCACGGTTCATGGTTAATCTTGGACTTGGGCTGGCAGCAGTTGAGCTTACCGGTGTATCCCTTCCGGGTACATCGTTGTTTCTATTTACGTTGCTTTGTCCAATGGTCGCGGTGCTTGTATAAGCCGGTGGCGCTTGTAACAATTCAGGCGAGTCTTTGAACAGCGAGTGATTGTGATGATGATTATTATGATGATGATGATGACCCTGTATGTGTCCGTGAACGCGCAGCGTCGATGTTCCCTTTTCCGGTCTTCCTTCTAGGGTGTACGTATTGACATTGCGTCGATAAAGGGAGGAGGATTTTCTTCTGAGAGCATCCCCGGTCGGCATTGCGAATCGAAGCCTCTCCCAGAAACGTTTTTCTCCCCACCTGATGGTCGTTGCGGTTCTGAGGTACGGCCTCAATTCGGGATCAGCCTCCGCTTCTGGTCCGACCGTTCCTGCTTGGACTACGACTAATTGCCCGGTTCGACTTCTCATTGCTTCGTGAACAGCCGCTCGAAATTCGAATCTCGACCATTCCGTTTGCAAAAAATTACGTGTAAGTACGATGACCACTCTTTTGGAGGCTTCCGCGGCTTCTAGAACAACCGGGGCAGCTGCTCGAAGACACGGGAGGTCCCTGTGATGGAGACAAAGTCTTAGGCCACTCGGACCATGCTCGAGCTCGACGATTAACGAATGCAAAACAAAGTCCTCGTCTTTAGGGCTGTAACACACGTAACCGTCGTAAAGACGTTCCTTGTCGTCATTTGGCGAGGATTTCGCCCAGAATCTGACCCCATAACGCGTGTACGCCCACGTTCTTACGGGCTCCCGAAATATGAAGGCCAATACGGCGATAACGAGCAAAAGAAGCACAGCCGAGAGGGTCGCTGCGACCATCGGCAAATAATCCGATATCATAATGCTCTCGATAACTCCACCTTGAGCATAATAATCGGAACACGCGGTCTCATTTACATTCAAACGACGACGATAAGCCGGACGGGCCTCGTTATTGTAACACCAAACGTCAGACGCGTCAATCACTTTGTGGGCATTGTCCGAAACCCAGGTAGACAATTCCTGGAGGAATTTACAACGACACGACCAGGGATTGTCACCCAAGGAAAGTTCGATCAAACGGGTATTCAGAGTTACCTGCCAGACGGGGAAAGTCACCAAACGGTTGCCACTTAATTTCAATATTTCCAATGCCCGCAGCGAGAAAAGGGTCAAATTTCCGATGTAACTGATTAGATTGTTCTGCAGATACAATTCCCGGAGATGATAAAGATGCTCGAACTCGAAACCCTTGAGTTCGGCGATTTTGTTGTCCTCGAGATGCAATACCTGGAGGTTGTTCAGACCGTTGAAGGTACGATTTTGTATCGACTCGATACCACTCGCGTTAACGTAAAGTACTCGCATATTTTTTCTGCCAATAAACACGTGATTCTGGAGCTCTCGGAAGTCATTACCGTCGAGATAAACTTCAGTAGCGTCCATTGGTATTCTACGCGGTATATCCTGGGAGCCGAGGCCCGAACAATCCACAACGTTGGTATTCCACGTTTGATCGTGATAACACTTGCAATCCGATGGGCAGGTCATTTCGCAATCGCAAGCATCGAAATCGCAGCAATGACAAAGCGCGAAACAGTGCGCCTCGTAACGACACAAAAATTGTTCGGGACGCGCGACTGCGGCGGACACGATTGCGGTACCACGAGGACCAGAGACACGGCACATCGCGTTATCGAGGTCCATCACACGGGGATATTGCCGGAGCGCGCTCATGTTGTTTATTACCGGCAACCAATCGATCGAACAATTGCAATTGAAGGGATTACCGCCGATGTAAAATTCCGGCAAAAATTTGCCTTCGGGCACCGGCGTCAGACGCAGCGAGTTTAATTCCATCGTTTCGATCATATTCGCGTACATATCGACGCGAGTCAAATTTGTTTTACGAGTGAACGTGTTCGCCCTGACGGTGCTTATGTAATTGTTATTTATAAACAATAACTCAACGCTGTCGGGTACGGAGAGAGGCGACAATTCGGTGATGCGATTGTGACTGGCGTCGAGAGTTCTAACCCGAAGATCTTTTATCTCATAGTAATTGCCAAGGCTCTCGATGAAGTTACCATGTATGTCAAGCCACTTGAGGTTGCTGGGAATGAAGGCGTAATCGAACCACTCGATATGGTTCTCCGATAGATTCAGCAACAGAAGACTCGCGATACTGGTGAATATGCCGTTTATGTCGGACAGAAAATTGCCATCCAATCTGATAGCCTCGAGCCGAGTATTCCCTTCGAAAGCGTCCCTCTCAACGTGCAGTACTTTGTTCCGGGCAAGATTGAGAATTTGGAGATTAGGCAAGTCCCACAGCATGCCCTTTGACAAATTTCCAATCTCATTGCCAATTAAGCGGAGTCCGGTGAGCTGATTTAAATTCCGGAAGGATCCATTGTGAAACTCGGTGATTTTGTTCTCGCCGAGATCGAGGGTTTTGAGGAAGGCGAGATCGCGCAGGGCCTCAGGCACACTGGTAAGTTCATTGCCACTAAGATCGAGCTCTTTCAGATCGGAACAATTTTTGAAGGCCTGCTGATCGATCGACACAATGGCGTTGCCCGACAAGGTAAGCCGATTCAATACGTAGAGCCCGTTGAACAGCTGAGCGCTTACGCTGTGCAAACGATTATCCGATAGCTCAAGCGTATGGAGATTGTAGAGGGGCATGAAAGAATTACTTTCGATGTGACTTATGCTGTTGTTCCGTAGATCAAGAATCTGAAGAAAGAAGAGGTCTTTAAACATCTTGGCGTCAATGCGAGTGAGTGTATTGTAGGACAGATCAAGAACGATGAGTCTGATGAGGCCGAGGAATGTGGTTTCGTCGACGTTGTCACTGTCCAACCGATTGCCGCCAAGATTGAGGATCAATAATTGTTCCAAACGAGTGAAGGTGCCTCTCGGTAGATTCTTGAGGTCATTGCGGTGGAGATGTATTTCGCGTAGATCACGAGTGCTGGCAAAAATTGCTTCGGGCAGTGATTCCAGGCTGTTGTAGCTGACATTGACGACACGTAGACTGGTTAAACCGGTAAGCGCGTCACTGGCGATCGAGCTAATGGCATTGTGTTGGAGGTACAATTCCTGAAGTTGGCGAAGACCCGAGAGCGGACTGTCCTCGGGCAGGGATTTGATCTCGTTGCGTGAAAGATCGAGGGCTCGGATATCGGCATGACAATCGGCACGATTAACGCGGGAATCTATAAGGCCAACTTCTTCAATGGTGGCGAAACGGTTGTCCGTGAGATTGAGGATCTGAAGATTGTTCAGTCCACATAAGAGATTCTTTGGTAGGCTCTTCAAATTGCTGCTGACGATTTCGAGGGTTTGAAGCTCGCGCAGACCGGCAAGAGCTTCGGTATCGAGCTCGAGGACTCGGCTAGCACTCCAATCTGTATTACCGGTGCGTAGAGTGAGCCTCTTGAGTTCGCCAAGTGGCTGAAAAGCGGCTTCCTGTATCCGGAGGATTTTGCATCCGTCGATGCTCAATTCGTGAAGACCGCTTAGACGATTCCAGCTCTCGCCCGATATAATGCTCTCGAAGTGATGAACGCTGCTGCATCCAAGTGCGAGCTTGTAAGCGCCATCGAGGGATGGAAAGAGAGCGGCAAGAGCTGACGAATCGAGTGTCCTGAGGGAACAAGCAGCCGAACGCGTGTCGTTACCGTCGGACGACCAATGACAAGACGCAGCGCATAGTTTTACGCTGATTACAGACCAACAGATAAGCGAGCAGAGGAGCACATTCGACAACGTTATTTTCACCTTTGGCGCCCATGTCACAGCCATTTTTTAAATCCTTTGTTTTATCGTAATCCAGGTGAAAAATGGCGATAACACGTCGACGCGAGAAACGCGGGACACTCGATCACGTACATGTGTAAAGTATCACAGAAGCGATCTTTCGGTCATATTTCAACAGCTTCGCGGTCTCACGACACCTTCTTTATATTATATTCTTGCTTCGTACAATGTTTTTCGTTTTTTTTTAATTCACAAACACCCACGATTATTTCTTCACTGTTTTTATCTTCGCGCTTTTCCGGCAGTATAATTTTTCCGTCACGACTAAACTCTTTTTCGCGCCTTTATTCCAAAATGGCGAATCACTTTCACGAATATTGCGTTCGCGCTCAAAATATACCGTTACTCCCCACTCACGGTACTCTGTTTATCAACAGTGAAGAAAAGCTTTTCTTTTGTTCGTCCAACTGCCTCGAGAACATGGCATCCAGCCGTTTAGACGCTCGCGACCCGTTTGACTCTCGTGGCTCTGTTTATACATATACCTATACACAAATATAAATACATATATACATATAGCTATCGATATGTATACCTTGATAGATATATTTGTATATACATGTATATGGAATAACGTGGGAAATATGAAAGGCGCGAAAAACTCGAAGATACTCGTTCCACGAACGTTCGAGTCGCACTGATCGTTTCTCGGCCAAGTACGAGACGGGTGGTGACGGTAGAATTTCACGAGTCAACGGAGTGGGGGCAACCCCGTCGGGCACGAGTTAAGGCGAAGTGGGGGGGAGCCGAGGGAGAGATGGTAACAGGAATCCCCGAGTAGTTTCCAACGTTGCCGCACCGAGAGCCTCGAGACTGCGCCACCGTACGGCGCATACAGCCTCGACATTGGATCTAGCCCCGATGCAATCGAGTGGGGGCAATGCGAGGTGGACCAGCGATGGTGGGAGAAGAAGGGAGCTAGGGTGAGCCTAGATGACGAAACGCCATGGGCTTCTATTCATCCTGAGAGAGCCTCGGCTCAAAGCGGGCCACAGGCACAAAAGTACCCCTGGCCGGGGCAAGGGGCCTGAAGGCGGTCACGAAAAGTCTTCCCCAGGTACCAACAAGCATCCCAGGATGAAGGAAAAAAAACGGAGAAAAAATCGGATGAGATTTTTTCATAGAGAAAAGAAGAGAAAAAAAAGATCGGTCACTTGGCCCTCGGAGGAAACAGGCTCACACCCTACAGCGACAGCATCTAAATCTCTCTAAAATACATTCATATATATGTGGAGCCCTAAAGGATGAATGTAACTTTCGAAAAGGACGGCCCAGTTACCAGAATTTTTTCAATCGAACAGCCCCACAGCATCTCTACCTGAAAAAAATATTTTGACTGCTAATTGCCCGGAGAATTAATGTATCGAATCACCATTTACTATCTCAAGCCACTACCTCAATAACAACACAACGTTTTATATCCTGATAAACTAAATTTTTTGACATCCTCACAGCTAAATCATGTTGGGCTTCTATTAACGATGGAAATTTCGTACAACATTTTTCAACGACCATTATTATCATCGCGATAAATTCGTGCAACGACTATGCAGCAAAGTTACTGCAATTAATTTTCAATGCCAAACGCACACGGCCTACTCCCACGTCATTCCATTTTCGTATCGATTAATCGGCACTATTTTACACAAGCAAACTTTGCCTTTATTTACGCTTCGACTTTTGAACCATTTTTATTTATATCTTTGTCCTTTCTCAAGAATCTGCATTTTTTATTACATTCATAATTAATCGCGTTGATTATTAATGATTCATCATTTATTCATTAGTATAAGTTGCAAACTGTCAGTGATCATGGAACCAGATAATGAAAATAGTTTTCGTTCGACGGACGAAGATGAACTTTTACGTTGAAATCGCTTCCATTGCTCCGATTTTTAATAAGCCCCAATAATTAGCATCGTGCACGTAACGATTCGATTTTTCAAGTTCGTACAGACTCGGTCAGTACCGTTCGAGGGTAAGAACGAAATAGTGGTCGATAAGGTCACGTTCTGTCGACAGGAGGAAAAACGTTCCTGGTTGGTCACAGTCGGTCACGACGAGACGTGGATGGGAAAAAATGGTAACTCGTTCGATTCGCAATGCTCAATGAACGTCAGTGTACTCGAAGCGATAATAACGATGATAATTATACGAATTTTACGAGGTTCGTTACAATGAGAAGAAAAAAAAAGATGAAAGAAGAAATTCTCTGTTTGATTTACTGCAGCGACCCAGTTTCCAGTGACGGGCTCGTAAAGATCGTCAGAGTATATAATAAAGTAGGTAGCAAAAAAAAATAGTTCAACGAGAGGAAGAGTGGAAACAGAACAAGAAAAAAAAAGACACTTTACCTCTGCACAATAATTTTCGAGTGCAGTATCGTACGTTTCCCCCAATACTTTTATACTCGGACCAGAATTATTCATATTCGTAATTTTTAGCCTCATGAAAGACGAAAGTAAAGAGAAATATAACTTTTAATTTCCCTGCTGAATGGGAAACACACATTTTTCTCAGCTGATCCAGTGCTAAAAAAAATCTCTCTATTCCTCAGGCAGTTTTTTGTCTCACGGCGGAAAATTTGACAGCTGTCAAATAATTATGATGACCTCGTTCACATAACGAATCCGAATATATAAATACAAGTTTTATTAAGGAAACACAGCTTCGAATGTGAAATAAAACTTTCGCTATTTTTAATTCAACTTCACTTCCTGTCATGCCGGTATAAACCCCTGAATCAGAATGACTGACGCGAAGGAAAACGATAAAAAAGACGAGGATCCACGTCTGGAATTTATTCTACAGTATTTGATTTGCTCGAGCAAATTGAAAACGGAAAAATGGGCAAAAATGATGGGCACCGAGGAGTTCAAAGTAATTTTTCATCATTTTACTTATTCAATTGAACAGCCGAATTAATTGCTAATTCATAAAGTTAATTGCAGCTCCGATTTTACTTTTTTTTTTCCACGTAATTACACGATGGACTTTTATGTAAATAATTCAATGAATTTACCAATGTTCAGAATAACGCAAATTCCTTATGATCGTCTAAATAGAGCACTGAGCATATTTTTTTAATGAAATATTTAATCCAGGATACGATAATGAAATTCTTCGATACTCCGAGCGAAAATATGTTGACGATGCAAATATCGCCTGCTGGTGTTCTTGTTCCTTCTCTGAACCTACAAACCGGAGGAAAGGTCAAAATTTCGTACTTTATGAGAAAGACACCGGTCGCGATAACGGAAAGTAATTACAGAGAGGTTATGATCCCAGGAGATATGTCTCCGAAACCATTAGAAGATCTTGCTGTTTTGTTCGAAGAGGTATTGCTCGAAAACGATCATTTTTCATAAGAAAAAAAATGCATTTGTGTGAGTGGAACAAATTTTGATCCACGTCCTTTTTCCCAGGCGTACGTCCCGATTCTTTTGAATCTTAAAAATCAAGTTGGTTGGCCATCGGTTGTCACCAGTGATGTCAAAAAACATGTTCACGATTTTGGAAACTCCTTGCGGCAGGTAAAAAATGAGACTTCGGATCGTAAATCCGAATGTCAAAAAATTGGGTGGAGTTCTATGAAAAAAAAAAGTATACAAATTCCGAAAATGCAAAACGTTTTTTTTTTGCTTAATGATTTTTTTTCAATTAAATCGTTAAATTTTTCGGACATTCGTGTAGATCCGTGGAAAAATGAGCGGACAAACATTTTTACCAATGCCGATCGGTATCGAACAAATTTTCGACGTCGACTCAACGCCCGAGCAATTGGCGAGCAATCAATCAGACATTAGATTGAAGAGCAGCATCGAGGAGATTGTAATTAAGTGGTCGGCGGAGATAAACGACGTGCTAAACGAAGATAGTTGCCTCACGGATAATAATTATCCTACGCCTAATCTCGGTGATTATTCAAAGTGGCTTATGGGACATTTGGGATCTATGGGTTTCGGAATATCAATAATTATAATCTGGATTTATACGCGAATTATTTTAATTGCTCAGAACTCGATTTTTGGCGTCGCAGACTCCGGAACCTCGAGTCTATTTACGACCAGATGCGAGATCCCCGCGTCAAAAGGATGGTCTCGGTTCTCGAAACAACGGAAAGTCCATATTTGCCTTCTTTCAGGACGCTCTTCAAAAATCTCGTAGCAGGTTCCCCAAAAAAATGAAAAAACTTTCAAAAAATCGATCGTCACCACTTTTCAGAATCGTGAAGATAAATTTTCTCTTTTTTAACATTGAATTAATTTTTTTTCGTAGGCGTCATTGAGGCTCGCGATATTTGTCTTTACCTGAAACCGCTACAATCGTATTTCGAAGAAATCGAGTCTGCGGACTTTGACGATATCGAACCAATACTGAAAAAACTAATGCATTGCATTTGTCTCGCGTGGGCAAACTCGCGATATTTTTGCACCACCACACGAATAATACGACTCCTCAGTGAAATAGCGAATCTCATAATTGACCAAGTAAAAAATTTGACGCTTTGAATCTGAAGAAGAAATGAAAACGAAAAATATTTCAATGTTTTTTTTTTAAATTATTTTTTCTCGTATCAAGGCCACGAAATATCTCGATGTGGGTTCGTTGTTCGAAGGAGACATCGACGACAACATCATACGAATGGATCAAACGTTAAGCATCGCCGAAAACTTTCGCGAGACGTTCGAAAGCTTTCGCCAAAAAGTTGGCAACTATTTCAAAGCACCGGCCGAACCGATTCTGTGGACATTTCATCAGAAATTGATATTCTCACGCTTGATGAAATTTGAAGAACGCTTGAAAGCGATCCAAGTAACCAAATCGTGTTTTTCATTCGATTAAAAAATCAATGGATTGATTATTTTTTTGGAAACTCATCCCGAGTGCATCGCTTTGTATTTTTTCGATTTATTTCGCTTCAGCAATTGTTCGAAATCGCCGAAGACTATTTCAAGCTCGAGAAGGTTGAGATTTCCGGTTTACAGGGCAAAAAGTTGTCTCAAATGGTGAACGACATTTACGACGAATTCGTTAAGGCCTACAACGAGTTCAGCTCCGTGCAGTACGATATTCTATTGCCCGAAGATGAAGAATTCACCAAAGATCTCGACAAATTTCTAACGAAAGTCTGTCGAAAATTATTAAAAATTGCAATTCCTCGTATGAACCAATTTGAAAAAAAAAACTTCAATAACGTTGATCTAGGTGGAAGAATTCGACCGGAGATTGGCGACGATTTTTACCAACGCATTTGCCGAATGTTACAACATCGATGAAATTTTCAGACTCACGTTGATCATGGGCACGATTTCTCTCAGGCCAACGATCCTCGAACTGCTTTACGATATTTACGATTCATTCATGTCCATGCTGCACGAATACTTTGACGATGTAAAAGTAAATAGTACGCGATACTCTGATATCATTTGTTGCTACAATTTCGAGGGTAAAAAATATCGATCTCCTTGGAGCTCGGAACGCTGCAGAGCAATTGCAATGGGATTTTTTTTTTTTTTCACGATGTTGATCGAAAAACTACTTTTGTTGACTTTATTGTTGGAAAATATTGCAGATAATATTTGACAAGAGAATGGAAAGTAAGAAAAATGAAGGCACCATGAGCATCGATATTTACTTCCCTCCGGTCGCTGGTGCACTTTGTTTTTTAAAGAAACTCAAAGTTCGCATAGACTATCCAATGGAGTCGCTCAAACTGATCGAGCATCCGATTCTGCAGACGGAAAGTGCGGACGAAATCGACGCGAAGTACGAACAACTGCAGGTAATTTTTTTTTTTTTATTCAAATTTTGTGGAGCCCTTGGCCGGGTCGAAATTTTGTTTCGAGTATTAAAAAATATTTCGAAGGATCTATTGGAACAATCGGAGCAAGAAATATTCACGGATTGGGCAGGAAAAGTGGGAGAGATTTGCTCGACGAATCTGGCGAAAACGCTTCTCGTGGTTCACGAGGATCGCACTCTGGCTTTAAATTTTGATCCGGAGCTATCGACTCTGTTACGAGAAACTCGTTACATGATGATAATGAAGAGAACGGATTTGCCGCAAGAAGCGGAAGATCTTTTCGCGAGAACCCAATTTTTTTTCGAGAGCGTGTACAACCTCAATCTCATAATAAATTGGTGAGCAATCGTGGGTTATTTTTCAAGGGATATTCGTGACGATCGAACAGCTTGAATTTGTCGTTCAATTTGTTTGTTCATTGGTGGGCTCAGGTACAATAGAATTCGAGAGCAAAGTTCACCCGTCGAAATGGAATTAGTGAAAGAGGAAATAGAAACTATCGATCAAATGATTGATGAGGGACAAGAAAATTACAACTGGGATTCACCAGGTACAGGAACGATGGCTCGAAACTTTTGAGGATGAATTCATGAAATAACAAAAAATAAAAATAAACCCTAGAACGGTGACTGGTTTTTTTACAAATTCCGATAACCTGGGATCATAAATGAGCCCAATTTTGGAAAATTCATATCTAGGGTAAAATTTAACGAAAAGGGTTCAACTTGGGCTGATTCTTTACGTTTTTTAATGCAGGATCAGGTGAGCCTGGAGCAATTGTGCTTGGAGTAAAAAAATCAGTAAAAAAAATGCGCTAAAACGATAAAAATCGGGAGAACGAAGGGAAAAAATGCGCGGGATTTAAAGTCGCTTGAGGGTCGCTTTTGACCCCAGGTTACCGTTGTAGGGTTGAACGGGGATTCTAATTAGAGAAAAAATCAAATTAATTGAGTGAGAAAACGTCAGACGATAATATCGACGAATATATTTTCTATAATTAGTAATTAATATGTTTATAACTATATTGACTATTAATTATATTATTAGGATTTATCTGCTAATTAGCAATTAGTGTATCTATTGCCTTTGGCAGTCTTGATAATGATTTATATATTTTGGGAGATTGTTGGTTTGATAAAAGACGACGTGAAAATAATCGGCAGAGGTAGCGGAATACATAGAGACCCTTTTGGATCTCGTGAAGAAATTACATCTGCGAATATTCAGAGCTCAAGAGAATGTCGATAAAATGTTAAAAACGATGTACGAGTGGGCGATGATTCCCGTTCTCGAACGTAAAGATTTGCGGGATGAGAATTTATTGGCTATTGGGGAACGGGAAGAGAGATTCACCAAGAGATACGACGAGATCAAACGAGCTGCCGATGAGATTGCGCGAGTTCTCGATGAGAATTATAAACTCTTTTTCGATCTACTGCCGCAATCTGAATATGCGAAAGACGAATTTGAATTGGAAGGTAAAAAAAGAAAAAAATATTTTCGTACGAACGTTATCTAAACTATTTTCGTACGCGATTCTCTCTCGTTAAAAAATAAACATAATGGCTTTTTATTTGGACGTCAGACGAGAAGAAACCGGAAGAAAATTTGGGGGAGGGAGAAACAGAAGGCGAAAACCCAGAGGATCGAGAAGCCAAGTACGTCGTTGAATAAATAAATATTCCGCTGGAAATACACGCTGCGAAATATTTATAATCTCTTGAGTATATTTGGCTTTTGTTTTAATTAAATTAACGTACAAGACCCGCCGAGATCGAGCCGGTGGAAGAACCTGACGCTGGATTCGTGGAGGGCGAACCTCCGGATGAGGCGAAAATTCAGGATCCTCAGCCGGAGGTAGAAAAAACACCTTCCGAGATCTTGAGGGCCGAGGAAGAAGCTGCCGGTGAAACTGAGCTTGATGCTCAAAGACAAATCAAGTGGGCGCCTTATCTAGCTTACATAGACGACCTTATTTCCCAGGGATTGATACAGGCTGCTACTTCCAGGTTTTATATTTTTATGACCTCATGTATCGAATTTTTGTCTTGAATACTTTATCGTAGCAAACTTGGAAATGGGAAGAGAAAATAGACGTTTGAATTTGGGTCTCTATTTATTGCGATCCATTCGCTTCGACGGACGAACACCTACTGCTCGATATGGGCGATAATTATTATTCTCTCTGATCAAGAATTATCGTTTCTTCGAGCACACACACATCCGACCACACACATTATTCGTGGGCCCACCAATCACTCATTACAGAGGTTCTATATACACAGTACACACACATTCAGATTATCACTGACATTGAATCCCTCAAACTCCAAATCATCATTCACGACTGTTCAGAGTGCAAAAATACATTAAATCAATTTAATCGATTAATTTATTGACCACGAATTCTTGCTGATCATTTTTTCGTGTTGCATTACCACGGCGACGTTTTTTTTTTCACTAATAGTTGGTAGTCACTGCTCCAGCGAATTCAGGAGATTCATTAATAATTTTTTTTTTTTCTTCAATATTGCGGAAGAAATAGAGTGTGATTGAAAGCTTATCAGATTTTTCATTACGAATCATTCCTTTTACTAGTATCTGTTACATTCTGGACGAAACCGATCCCGAGGGAAAAGCTTTGCCGCTTTTTGAGATTCAACTCCACCTGGAAACGTCAGATTTAGTTTTTCATCCGTCATTAATGCTGGAAGATGAGAATGGGTTCTACATGTTTTACGAGGGCTTAATGTTCGACATTATGAAAATGGGCACTTTGATTCCTCGTATCGATCCGGAAAAAGTTACCGAGCGTGAGAATTACGGAGTAAGTCACTTTTTCCTCGTTTTTTTTTTTTACTCGCTTTGGGATTTTTCATATTTTTTATTCCCTGCCTCGCTCTTAGGTTGATTTAGCCGAAGAGGAGAGAATTGTTTTCATGCTCGAAGAAACCTGCAACAGAGTCTTCGTCGCACTCGCCCAAGCCCAGGACTATGGACTGGTAAACTTTTATAATGATTTCACCGAAAACAAAATTTTGTTAAAAAATATCGATATTTTGTTCGGCAGGCTCGACCAAACGATTTTTTTAATAATCCCAAAAATGTCATTGCAGCAAGAAATATTTTACAAAGTTTCTTTGAAGGCAAATTTCTGTCGTTCTACTCGTTAATTTTGCTGACAATTCCATTAGGAACAAAATATATTTCCAAAATAACGATAATTTTGAAATTATCCACAAATATCGACGATTTTAAAAAAAAATTTATTTCCAGTGTTGCGAGTCAGTAAATTATACACAGTAATCGATTAATTGGGGGCTTCATTTCGTTAGACTTTCGAGCCTCATTCTTGGCTCTGGCTCAACGACAGGCAAGAATATCTCGAGACGTTTTTGCGCTATTCTCGAAGTTTAACCGAAGAGGAAAAAGAAATCGTCGCTCAGGCGCCTGAAAATTTGTCGGAATTCATTCGTGAGAAACATCCCGATCTGGATGACTTCAGAAAACAAATTGATTACTTTTTGGATCTGTACGAAAAATGTGATCAGATCGAAAATGAGAAAATCTTCAGTCGGTGGCTGCGAATCGACACGAAACCCTTCAAACAGACCCTCCTCAACACCATTTGCAAGTGGGGCAATTTGTTCAAAAACCATCTCGTCGATCGTGTCACTAACAGGTGCAGAATAATTTTATTTTTCGAAGATTTGCGAGATGAAAGTGTGTGGAATCTTTTGATGAGCCACGAGCCTAAATTTTTTGAAAATTTCCATTGCCAATGCTGGTTCTTTCAGCTTGAAGCAACTCGCTGAGTTTTTTGACGCAGCAACCAATCGATTCACGCAACCGGTACTGGAGGATGATTACGATGGTTTGTTGCAAACGATTTATTACCTCAAGGAAGTTCGTGACAGACAGTACGAAATCGACGACATGTTCGGTCCCATTAAGGTAGTATTTTTCAAGAAAATTGAAAAATAAAAAAAAAACATTCAAAAGTTCAATAAATCGAGGGCACAAATTCCTCAGGACATTATGGACCTGCTGAAAAACTACGAAGTCGATTTTGGTGAAGAGACTTTCAACCAGCTCGTAGAATTGCCAGACCGATGGAACGCCGTGAAAAAATTGGCTGCACAAACTAAACAACTCGTGTCACCGTTGCTCGCACGACAAATTGATATTTTGAAGAAACGTTTCAATTACTTCGATTTCAGACAAAAGAATTTCCTTGCCAAGTTTCACAGCAACGACGTCTTCAAGTTTGTAATTCACGTGACAGAACAAATGCCATTCATTATTTTCATTGATTCTGATTCCAAAATGAACCGATCAACTCGACTCGATTCTTTTCCTTTCCTCTCGACAGTTACGGCTCGGAAAATATTTATGAAAAATTGGACGATGTCAACGAAGAAATCATAAACTTCGAGGACGAGCTTAAAGTTCTTACGGACACTGCCAACATTTACGAACAGAAGATTCAAGAGTTCAAGCAGATCAAACAAGCCAGGAAAGAGTTGAAAATGCTCAAGTCTCTTTGGGACTATGTCATTGTTGTTGAATCCAGTCTCGACGAATGGAAAACTACCCAATGGGTTAAAATCGATCCTGAAGTCTTGGACCAGGAGTGCAAGAAGCTTACGAAGGAACTGAGACGTTAGTTTTACAGAAACAACGAGAAATCTTTCCTTTATTTCATGGAAAAACTTTGTCTCACTTTTTCTGATATTTTGAGGGATCGTCACGGTGGTAACGTCTGGAAAAAAGTTTTTATCCCGTGATTTGTTTTCCGTTGCTTAACCCTTCAGCCAATTTTTCCGACAGTTTTTCGTTAAAAAAATGTAAAAACTCCGAACCAAAAGCTTCTACTGGAAAAGAAAACCAGCGTAAAGAACTTTCGTGATTCGTCTCAAAAAAATGAGACGAATCACTCGAAAAATCTTACTTTAGATTTAGACACGTTCAAAGTTTCGTGGGTCTCGGGCATCCGGTCGAATCTTTTTTGATAAGGAAGGATGTAAGGACCGAAATTATTCAAATGTCGATCCAAAAATTAAAGGGCAAATTCATAACAGTTTACTATGCTAGAGGAAAAAAAAAGGGAAGAGATTTTCTGAAAATTTAACTTCCTAACGATCTGTCAGTAATTAATTCATTACATTTTTGATTTCATCAAAAATTAACGATCTCAGGGAATGGAAAATTTACCTTTCGTGACAATCTGTGTAAAAATGGAACTGTCATTTTCAATTGAACGCTTTTCAGTTTTGGACAAAGAAATAAAAGCCTGGGCATTGTACTCGCACGTCGAGGCTCAAGTGAAAAATATGATGTCGTCGTTACGAGCTGTTTCCGAACTCCAAAATCCTGCTATTCGCGAGCGACACTGGCAGCAGCTCATGGCAGAAACACACGTAAGAAAATGATCGAGAATTCGAATGAGATCGATTGAGCGAGAGAATTTTTTTTAAATATTCACGACAACGAGACAAACTTTATTTTTATCATTTCTCGTGGTTATCAACTTCCATGTGATCAATGATTCGTTAAGGTCAAATTTACGATGGACGAGAAAACTACGTTGGAAGATTTGCTCAAACTGGAGCTGCACAAATACGAGGAAGAAGTTAAAAATACTGTCGATAAAGCTGTCAAAGAAATGGCCATGGAAAAAACTCTCAACGAACTCAAAAATACATGGGCTAGTGTCGAATTTGACAAAGACGTTCATGAGCGAACGGGGATGAAAGTTTTGAAGGTCGACGAAGAAACGATCGAAATATTGGAAGACAATCAGGTAAAGTTTCCAACGAAATTTCACAAAATCGTGTTATTTTTTAAAAAATTCAAAACAGTCGTCCCGAAAATTAAAAGTTCCGATGTCGATGTTTGAATTTTGGAAAAAATCGATGATTGAGTTTCATTCACAAAATGACGCTGTCAAAAAAACCGAATTACATGGAATTCCATGTTTTTAAGGTGCAACTACAAAATATGTTGAGTTCAAAATTCATCGGTTATTTTTTGGACGATGTGACGAGTTGGCAGCAGAAATTAAGCAACGCCGACGCCGTTATAAACGTCTGGTTCGATGTGCAAAGATCGTGGATGCATTTGGAGAGTATTTTCATTGGTTCGGAGGACATAAGGAAGCAATTGCCCGAAGATTCCAAGCGATTTGAGAAAATCGATCGAGATTTCAAGGTAAAAGAAAATTTCGTGCAAAAAATCATTTTTATTTTATTTAGTACGCGTAAGAAGCTCATAAGATTCGTGTGGATTTGGCGTGATGAAGGACATGCTGAGAGACATGCTGGCCACGCCGAACATCGTGAAAGCAACCAACAAGCCAAAACTCCTCGAGCGTTTGGAAGATTTGCAAAAAGAATTGAGTCTCTGCGAGAAAGCACTGACCAATTATTTGGAAACCAAGAGACTGGCTTATCCTCGTTTTTATTTCATTTCGCCCAATGACCTTCTCGATATTCTGAGCAATGGCAATAATCCCGAATTGGTGTGCAGACACTTGTCTAAGCTTTACGATTCTATTGCAAAACTCGAGTGGAAAATGGAGGGTGACAAACCTACCAAAGTTGCCAACGTCATGGTGGCTAAGGATGGCGAAAAAATGAGTTTGCATGGCACCTGCGATTGCAACGGAAAGGTATGGTTCGTTTAATCGATACAAAAGATGATAATTTCGTTGAATCATCGCTGCAAGCCCAATCGACTGTAAGGCAAAAGAGTTCGGTGTATTTTTTCGCACTTTTTCACAATGCTAATCGACTAAAAACTGAAAATGAACAGAGAAATGGAAAAAAAATGAATATCCAGTCCCTACAAAGGGCTCAAGTTATTTAAATTGCCCGTCCGTGGTCAGACGTTCTAGAAATAACGCGCTGGTGTCACGGGGTCGAAATGACTGATAAGAATATCGACGCAAATTTTTTTTATCCAATTTTCAAAATGGCGAAAAAAAATTTGCAAAGCAATGTGTGGAATTTTTTTTTTCGGGTACTCAAAGCATCGTTGCATAGAAAGCCTTCGTCCCCAGCGCCAATAACTTGTAATTCTAGCTCAAATTTGTGCTTCGGGTCATTTTGACCCCTGCTGACCACGGAGGGTTAATTAATTTGTCGATTTTGGATAAAAATGAGAATAAAATAAAACGTTGTGACGTAACAAGGTCGAAATTTGGTTGAACCGTGTTACCGACGCGATGCGTCGAGCTGTGCGACATCATTTCAATCAAGCAGTAATGTCCTACGACGAGAAACCTCGTGAATTGTGGATCCTTGATTACGAGGCTCAACCAGCACTCTGCGGCACTCAAATTTGGTGGACGACGGAAGTAAATATGTCGTTCGAAAGATTGGAAGAAGGTTTCGAGGGTGCACTCAAGGATTATCAGAAAAAGCAGATAAGCCAATTGAACGCTCTTATCACTGCACTTTGCGGTGAACTGAACGAAAACGATCGACAAAAAATCATGACGATATGCACCATCGACGTCCACGCGCGAGACGTTGTCGCTAAACTTATTACGATGAAGGCAGAAAGTTCTTCCAGTTTCCAATGGCAATCGCAACTCAGACACAGGTTTATAAAATTTTTGGAAAAAACAATTTTTTTATTGGATAAACAAATTTTTGTTTCTCTGGAATGAAAATGATTCCCTAGCGATTTAGAACTTTTCGAAATTTCCCCCAAAACTACGTTTTTTCACTGCTCAAAAAAATGGCCGGAATTTTTTTATATTTCTTTCTCTCGTTCCAAACGAAAATTGAGCTTCTTTCAACCAGGTGGGATGACAAATTGGGCGATTGCTTTGCCAATATTTGCGACGCTTGTTTCACCTACGCCTACGAGTATCTCGGGAATGTACCGCGCCTCGTGATCACTCCATTGACTGACAGATGTTACATAACTCTGACGCAATCGTTGCACTTAGTGATGGGTGGTGCACCGGCTGGACCAGCCGGTACCGGCAAAACCGAAACTACCAAAGACCTCGGCAGAGCTCTCGGACAGATGGTCTACGTTTTCAATTGTTCTGAACAAATGGACTATAAAGTACGTTAATAAATAACGCAAACTCGCAGCGACATTTTTAAAGAAAAGTCAAAATTCATAACTCCGAAAAAAATCGAAAATTAAAAAAAAAATTAAAAATTGAGTGAAATTTTCAAAAAGTAATGAAGAATTTTAAGAATCGCGATAAAGAGATTATTCATTCATTGTTGATGGTCCACCGGATGAGAGCAATTTTTTTTTTCATCTTGACAGTCTTGTGGAAACATTTACAAGGGCCTCGCGCAAACTGGCGCTTGGGGCTGCTTCGATGAATTTAATAGGATATCCGTTGAGGTACTATCCGTGGTGGCTGTTCAAGTCAAGATGGTACTCGACGGTATAAAAAATGGAAAAAAGAAATTCTTGTTCTTCGGTGAAGAGCTCGATCTAGTAAATACCGTTGGAATGTTCATTACGATGAATCCAGGCTACGCCGGAAGGACCGAATTGCCCGAGAATTTAAAAACATTATTCAGGTTCACGATTCATCTCTTAGAATTTTTATGGCCAATTATTAAGCTGATTTTTTTTTTTCTACGATTATTAAAAACTCCAGTTTGTCAACACGTCGGAAATCGATCTTTTCGGGGTGAGGGAATTCATCAAAATTGCGTGTATTTTTGGAAGCTCGTCTCGTAGATTTGACATTTAAAAATTTGTTTTACTTCGAGATTCTTTTTAATGAGAAAAAAAATGGATTTTTCGGTCTAATTATTGTTCAATTTAATTTTTTTATCATTGTACAATTATTTATCTTTTTACCAGACCCTGTGCTATGGTGGTTCCGGACTTTGAATTAATATGCGAAATAATGCTGGTCGCTGAAGGATTTCAAGAAGCTCGTTTGCTCGCACGAAAATTTATAACGTTGTACACTCTGTGCCGAGAACTCTTGTCTAAACAGGATCATTACGACTGGGGCTTGAGAGCTATAAAATCCGTTCTCGTAGTGGCTGGTAAATTAAAACGTGGCGATCGTTTGCGTCCCGAGGATCAGGTGTTAATGAGAGCTCTGCGTGACTTTAATACTCCCAAAATCGTTACTGACGACGTACCTGTGTTCATGGGACTCATAGGTACGACCCTTGCGAATTTACTATTTTTTCATTATTTAGACATCACAATAAAACAGTTACAATGCATATGTTCGCAGTCAACAAATTCTACACGTCTACAAAATTGTATTTCGATCTCAGCAGATCTGTTATTTTTATTTATTATCAAAAAAATTATTTTGCAAAAAAGTTTGTCGTCGCTCTAACTTCCGCAAATTTTAAGATTCATTACTAATTCTTTTTTCATAAATGGAATATCTCAATAGGAAGGTTCATAGTGAATTTGGGAAATTTCGGTTGAACGGTTTAATTTCTATGATCAGCTTCAATTTTTTGCAAAATTTCTAAAATATTGTGCATAAGCCTGTCGTTTCTCGAAATTTTTTATCGAAATTATTTTTAAATACGAACTTTACGACACTTTGTGAATTAATCAACAATTGTTTTATTATTTGGCAAAAAAAATCATCAATTTATCGATTTCGAAAGCACAAATCCGTAAAAAAAAAATCGAGCACTTTTTGGAGCTGAATTTTTTCTCACAGGAAACGTTTGTTTTCATTATACAAAGTCCTAAGGCTGCTGATAGTTTTTGTTGAATCTTGCATGCATTGTTCATTGTTCGTTTATCAAAGTAGGCAGAGGTCATGTGCCTAAAGCGAACGATGACGAAATAAAGGTTGAGGGTTACGAAACCAATTAATCTTAATCCGAGTGACGTAATCGTTTTCGTTGATGCCGCGGTTTCATTGAAATACAGGTGATTTGTTTCCTGCTCTGGATGTACCGCGAAAGCGTGACTTGGATTTCGAGAAAATGATTCGAGGCGCGGCCCTTGATTTGAAAATGCAGCCCGACGATGGTTTCGTATTGAAAGTCCGTTGGTTTTTTTTTCTTCATCAATGAAATGCAATAATGAGTTTCCGCTGGAGATTGTAATCTCGATCGAGGCGAACGAGACAATGAGAAATCGATGACAATTCGATTTTCGCCTTTTCAGATCGTCCAATTGGAGGAACTCTTCAATGTACGACACTCTGTTTTTATCGTTGGCTTAGCAGGCACAGGCAAAACTCAAGTTTGGAAAACTCTCAATCGAACTTATTTCAATCAAAAATTAAAACCTTATTACAACGATCTCAATCCTAAAGCCGTTACCAACGACGAACTCTTCGGTGTCATTAACCCTGCGACGAGAGAGTGGAAGGACGGGTACGATTTACAATATGACCTTGCAATATATTTTCCCAAGCCAAACTGATAATTTATCATTTAAATCTATTGATATATTTTGTTTTCTTTATTTCGACGTTTCCTTCAACCCTAGAACGGTAACCGTATTTTTTTCACCTATTCCAATAACCAAGAGTCGTGAATGAGCCCAATTTTGGAAAATTCATATCTAGGGTAAAATTTAACGAAAAGGGTTCAACTTGGGCTCATTCTTTTCGTTTTTTAATGCAGAATCACGTGAGCCTGGAGCAATTTTGCTTGGAGTAAAAAAATCAGTAAAAAATTCGCTAAAACGATAGAAATCGGGGGAACGAAGGGAGAAAGATCGTGGGATTTAAAGTCGCCTTGGGTCGTTTTTGACCCCAGGTTGCCGTTCTAGGGTTAAATTTCCATGATGCAAAGAATTCTCGATGGATCTGGTGTTCAAACTATTACGATGAATGCTAATGATTCAGTAATTAATTGAATTTTTAATCATTTTATTTTTCGTTAATGACTGTGATTCCAATTTACGAATTATGCAATTCCCGTCATGAGAATTTTGTCAAAATGTTAATGGGAGCACGAAATCATAGTATTTACTTACGATCTTTAATTAAAATCGGTTTTAATGAGGTTTTAATTGAACAGCTAGAATCGATGATCAATTTGACATTTCGCAGTCTATTCTCTGTACTGATGCGAGATCAAGCGAATTTAACGGGTGACGGACCAAAGTGGATAGTTTTCGACGGTGACATAGATCCCATGTGGATCGAGTCACTCAACACAGTCATGGACGATAACAAAGTATTGACACTCGCGAGCAACGAGAGAATTGCACTCACCAAACACATGCGGCTTCTTTTTGAGATTTCCAATTTGAGGTACCATCGTTTACCAGAGACAAGAGAAACCTTTTAATCGACATTTTTTTACACACATTCCTATCGTCTAATTGCTTGTTGCTTCCTGTCTTTGTGCTTGAAGAACTGCGACTCCAGCCACGGTCTCGAGAGCAGGAATTCTCTACATAAATCCACAAGATTTGGGATGGAATCCGTAAGGAAAATCAGAGTCGGTTACTTAAGGGCCTCGAGCCATGGGGTCAACTTTGTTCATTATTTTTGGCCTGAAAATATTTTCCTATCGAAATAATTCGAAATAATTGTTCGTCTACACAAAAAAAGGTCGAAGCCGAAATTTTTCAAATTGATTTTCTGGCAAATGAGCTGAACGACGCAAAACGAAACTGAAGGAATAATCGTAGGGTGGATATAGAAACGATCGGGGGTTAACGAGTCGTTTAAATTTTCGAATGATTCCAATGAGACAGTTATTCGATTATTCAATCCATGCAGACGAAGCTAATTAATATTACAACTTCATGAATAGATTCGTAACAAGCTGGATCGAAACTCGTGAAAATATAGAACGAGCTATTTTGGTGATACTCTTCGACAAATATATTCCGACGTTGCTCGAAGCGACTAAATCAAAATTCAAGAAAGTTACGCCCATCCCGGAAATCTGTCACCTCGAGACTTTGTGCAACTTGTTGGACTGTTTTTTGACGCCGGAAAATGTACCCCCGGAATGTCCGAAAGAATGGTAACACATTTCAAAATCAATCACAAGCTTTTTTCGTATTTTTCATCGCTTGGGGTCATTTTGACCCCTGGCGACCTCGGAGAGTTAATCAAGCGTATGCGACCGATGTATCGCCTTGACGTTCTTCTTATTACCATCCAAAACAGGTACGAAATATATTTCGCTTTCGCCTGCATTTGGGCATTCGGTTCAGCCATGTTCCAAGATCAATTGATCGATTGGCGAAACGAATTCAGCAAATGGTGGGTCAGCGAGTTCAAAGCAGTCAAGTTTCCATCGAGCGGGACAGTTTTCAATTATTTTATCGACACCGAAACGAAAAAGATGCTGCCATGGAGCGAGAAAGTCAACAAATTTGAGCTCGATCCGGATATCCCTCTTCAGGTTCATCCATTTCGTATTTTTCCTTAACGATTTTTTTGAAAAAACGAAAAATGTCAGAAAAGAGGATTTTCTGATGATGCTTGACTGATGAAAATGAAAAACGGAGTAAAATTCTTTGACGCAGTCGACTTTGGTTCCAACTGGAGAAACTTGTCGTCTACGTTTTTTCATGGATTTGTTGATGAAGCGCAGTGTACCGGTGATGTTGGTGGGTGGAGCTGGATCAGGGAAGAGCGTGATTGTCGCTGAGAAGCTAGCGTCTTTGCCGGACAATTATAACATCGCCAACGTCCCTTTCAATTATTACACGACCTCGGGTAAGAGGAAAACGACGAAAGAAACGATCGCGGTCATGGGCGAGCTCGAAAAAATGTTTTTTCTTTAGCAACGTATATAATGGTCCGTTAAAATAATTACGGTGCAGAAATGCTCCAGCGAATATTGGAAAAACATTTGGAGAAGAAAGCTGGCCGTAATTACGGTCCACCTGGCACAAAACAATTAGTTTACTTCGTCGACGACATGAATATGCCGGAAGTCGACGCCTATGGTACTGTTCAACCGCACACTCTCATACGCCAGCACATGGATTACAATCATTGGTTTGAAATTCGCAATTTATCATTAAAAATAAAATTTCATCAATTTTTCGAAAAAATAAAAACAAATAAAAATTAAACGACTAATTTTGAAGGTACGATCGATCAAAACTGACTTTGAAGGACATTCACAATACGCAATACGTGTCGTGCATGAATCCCACTGCCGGCAGCTTCACTATTGATCCTCGACTTCAACGACATTTCGCAGTATTCGCCGTCAGGTACCAAAATTATTCATTGAATTTCATTTCGAATTGATACCGAATAAAATTCATTTTTTCCCCTCGATCGTCTGACACACAGATCGCACACTTTTTAAGTGAAAACTATTCATGGAACTGTACTTCAGTCTGCTACAGTAAAAATTCATAAACACTAATCTTTTACACAATCGGGCCTGGAATATTAATTTATAATTTGACGCGTCGTATTTTTCGATTTTTTAAGACAATGAAAAAAGGTAGTCTCACGAAATTTGTATCTAAAGAAAATTTACCAATCGAAATGATGGAAAATTAACGTAATGCAACGATTTATTTGTACGTAATGTTCGTGCAACTAACAAATAACCGAGTTTCTTTCATTTACATGGAAAAATGTCTCGGGAACCATGTGCAACTGAAATTCTCGGTCCGAGGCTTTAAAAAATCTAAAATAATGTGGGATAATGAAATTGTAATATAATAACTAATGGTGTTGATAATTACAGTTTTCCGGGACACGACGCATTAGTGACAATATACTGCCAAATATTACAGTCTCATTTGTCGAATCCACTGAACAAAATAAACTTGTTGGTGCAAAAAATGGCAGAGCCTCTGATAAACGCTGCTCTATTTCTACATGAAAAGCTCGCAGCAACGTTTTTGCCCACGGCTATAAAATTTCATTACGTCTTCAATTTACGAGATTTGTCGAATATATTCCAAGTAACGAAAAGCATCATTTACGTGACTCGCTATATCAAGCAAATTATATTTTGAGCTCGCTTTTCGAATATTACGTATTAAATGTACATTTGTGATACAGGGATATTTATTCTCTAATGGGGATACAATACCTACGTCGAGTGCAGCTGTACGTTTGTACGTTCACGAGGCGACTCGAGTTTATTGCGACAAATTGGTGAGCGTCGATGACAAACGAGAATTTGAATCACTCATGCTCGATGCTCTGAAAAAAAATATCTCGGTAACGATAAATCCCAACAATTCCTCTACACGTGGCGAAGCAAATTCGATAATTATTCCTCGATTATTAAAAAAACAAGCAAGAAAAGAATTTCTTCATTTATCGATGAAAAAACGTTTTGCTCGTAGAATATTTTCGAGAATGACATTTTTACAGTCGATCTTTAATAATAATCGAAGAATTATCGAAAAAGAGAATTTTTTTGGCAAAAATAAAAGTTTTTCATATTTTTAGGAATTGGAGGAAACAGCCGTTTTCGCAAAACCCATTATTTATTGTCATTTTGCGGAAGGAACGGGGGAGCCAAAGTACATGCCGATCAAAGATTGGAAACAACTGACGAAATTGCTCTCCGATGCTCTCGCCAATTACAACGAACTGGTAGCAGGAATATTATTGAAAAATCCTTAGAGAGTAACGCCAAATTTGAGGCACAAAGTTTGAATAACATTCCGTGAATAGACGCGAAAAACGTTCTGAAAAATTTCATTTTTGCGCAAAGACAAACAATAATTTGTCGGTAAATATTGCAATTCAGAAATGGAAAATTCTGCACTTATCCTCCACGGAATGTAATTTGAAAAATATACTTACTGTTTGGCGGAAATAGAATGAAAAAGTGAAGGGAGCGAAAAAGACTCGGCGATAAAAAATTTGTTACTCTTAATCCGTAGCGACCACATGGGTGCGAATTTGCACCCACGCGGGAAGAGCTTTTGGTTGCGTGGCTCAACGGCTTTCCTCATAATCATTCCGGATTATTTTTTTCCTTAAAATATGACTCGTTATCTTCAATTCCATGCTTATTAAATGTCAATATCTTAATTAGTATTGAAATGGCGATAAACCAAAAAAAAAACGAATTTTCAAAATTTCTTTCGTCAATTTCACCATTTTTTCTGAAAAATCTTGGATTTTTCGTTTTTTAAAAAATACCTGGCGAGTTTCCAATCCGTACGAATGTCTATGAGGCAGAACGTTTCGAAAAAGTGCAAAATTGCAAAATTGCCCTTAACACGATCGATTTTAATGACGGATTGTAATTAATTTTTTTCCCCAAGGTTTCTGCCATGAACCTGGTGATGTTCGAGGACGCGATGTATCACGTTTGTCGCATCAATCGTATCCTTGAAACTCCTAGAGGCAATGCCTTGTTAGTCGGTGTCGGAGGGAGTGGCAAACAATCGCTATCGAGATTAGCGTCATTTATCTCCGGCCTCGAGGTATGGAATCTCATACTTTGTCATTTTTATAAAAACACGATTATTAGTTGGAATAATATTTTTGAGGAATATTGTTTCGAATTATCGCCTTGTCGTATTTTTAAAATTCTGTAGATATCGTTTTGCCCTTTTGCCTGCTTAAACGATTTTGTGCCACTGTATCGTGCAGGTGTTTCAAGTGCAACTACGAAAAGGATATTCCATAAATGATCTGCGAACGGATTTGAGTGGCTTGTACTTGAAGGCTGGAATAAAAAGTATGGGAATAACGTTTTTGATGACAGACTCACAAGTGGCTCAGGAGAGATTTCTCGTCGTCGTAAATGACATGCTCGCTTCCGGTGAAATCGCCGAATTGTTCGCTGACGATGAAGTCGACAATATCGTTAATTCAATGAGAAACGAAGTAACGTTTTCACCGAAAATTCTCAAGTTTACTAAGCGCACAGTTTCAATTAAACTTTGAAGGAAATTCCATTTCATTGATTGGAAAAAACGTGGCGAAATTAAATTGAGACTCAATCACTCAACGTATTCTCCATTCATGTTCGACAATTTTTCATCCCTTGAAATCGCATCCAATAGAAAAAGATTTTTCAATCTATCCAACAGGTGAAACAGAGCGGTATGTTGGACACAAAAGAGAATTGTTGGAAATTCTTTATCGATCGCGTGCAAAGATATCTTAAGTGTGTTCTATGCTTCTCACCGGTTGGAGCGACACTCAGAAAAAGAGCTCGACAATTTCCAGCTTTGGTGAATTGTACGTCGATAAATTGGTTCCAGGATTGGCCCCAGGATGCTCTGGAATCTGTCTCTACTAGATTTCTCGAGGTAAAACTTTCGTTAAATCTATTTTACCCATTCTGTCGCGAGTGGAGAAATTACGTCAGCGATTTATTCAAGCCACGAATTTTTCAAAAATTCTATAAAAAAGTATCCAAGGCATTTCCTTCGGAAAGAAAAATACGAAATTCAATACCGACTTTCCTATTATGTTGATCTATTTATGAAAAGAAAAAAAAAATCAGTAATAAATCTTTGAATTTGCGGAAGTTCCGGTGACCGACATTTTTTTTGAAAATTTCACAAAAATTCCGAAAACTGATCGACAAGCCATTGTTGAGGATTGGCTAAATAATTAATGTTGCTTAGTCACTAAAAAAAAATATTGATACTCTCACAGGAGCTCGAAGAATTGCCGAAGAAATATCGTCCCTCGGTATCGCTGTTTATGTCGTTCGTACACACAAGTGTGAACGAAACGTCAAAAGTTTATCTCCAGAATGAGAAGCGTTACAATTACACAACGCCGAAATCATTTCTCGAGCAGATTGCTCTCTACTCGAAACTTTTAGCGGAAAAAACGTACGACCTCAAATCAATGATAATAAGACTAGAGACCGGACTAACGAAGCTGGCATCTTGCGCAGGACAGGTTTGCTTCTCGATTCATTAATCACGACATTTCCCTTCGAAGCTGTGACGTATTTAGCGCGACAATCAGATGCCAAATTGATTTGTAATAATTGACCAAATGAAACGAAAGGATTTTTCTAACGCGGTGTTCCAATCCTGTCATGGTATTCTTATGGAAGACATGCGATCTGTAGGTCGACGACCTCCAAGCGGTATTGGCAGTTCAGGAAGTCGAGTTGAAGAAAAAGAATGAGGTTGCCGACAAAATCTTGGCCGAAGTGAGAGCTGAGAATACTAAAGCCGAAGTGGAGAAGGCGACAGGTAAGTGGGAAAATTCTTATTACAGAAACTCCAATCTCGGCAACTAAAACGCTATCGTGCAGAAACGACTTATTGTCTAAACTTTACGAGTACCGAGAGTAAGATGTAACAGCAGTATTGTATGCAAACTTGATCTTCGCATGGAAATATATATTCATAAGTTGTTTCTATTGTTTTTAATCATATTTAAAGCATCCGAGGAGGAAACTAAAGTTGCCGAGATAAAGGAACGAGTGACGGAAAGACAGAAACGTTGCGACGAAGATTTGGCAAAAGCAGAGCCAGCAGTGCGTCAAGCTGAAGCTGCTTTAGACACCTTGAATAAGGTTTCAACCTTTTGCTCGATATGTACATCCATAAAGGACCTTCCGTGCCAAATTCAAACTTTTTTTTCCTATTCCGTTAACCTGGAGTCACAAATGACCCCAATTTAGAAAAATTCATATCTCTGGTAAAATTTAACAAAAAAGGATCATCTTGGGCTCATTTTTTTCGTTTTTCAATGCAGGCTCACGTGAGCCTGGGGCAATTTTGCTCGAGGTCAAAAAATTAGTCAAAAAATGCGGGAAAACGATGAAATACGGGAAAACGAAGAGAGAAAGAGTTGCCATTAAAAAAAACACACACACGCACCGAAAAATTCTCAGAAATTTCGTTTTTTCTTTTTATACACTCTCAACTGCACCAGAGACTCAATAATCAAGTGTGGAGTTTGCAAAAAAAAACTTGATTCGCAATTTCGAAACCGTTTTCCGAAATAATCAGTTTTTTTTTCAAAATTCCCGAAATTTCGGGAACGATTTTGTAAATTCGTTTTTCAACGGGTTCCCGACGAAACATTTGTTTTCGTTCGGCGACCGTGACAAAGAATACTCCATGGATTTGTAGATAAATTGAAGAACTTTGGTTACAACTCGGAAGCAAGTTTTGGAGCGTGATTGCAACAAACACCTGCTCACTCGACGATAATACTCTCTTTCTCTCTCCGTCTCTCCCTCCCTTTTCTGCTGTTTTATTTTTCTCGAGACGTTTACTTTGTCTCTATTTTTGCTTGCGTTAATTGAAAATTTATTTGACGTGGAATGTAGAACAATCTTACGGAACTGAAGTCATTCGGTACTCCGCCGGACGCAGTCGCAAAGGTAGCCGAAGCTGTGCTAGTTCTATTTTCACCCAAAGGCAAAGTACCTAAAGATCGAAGCTGGAAAGCGTGCAAAGTCATGATGGGCGGTGCCGATGCATTTTTATCGTCTTTGCGCAATTACGATAAGGAAAATATTCATCCCGACGTCGTAAAGGCTATACAGCCTTATATAAACGATAAAGGTCAGTCGGAGGGTTTTCGTGCATAATATTCCATTACGAAGTAGAGAAAAAGGGAGAAAAAAATGAAATAGAAAAACATCAAAGGACCGTTAACACGATTTTTTTAAAGCATTCGCAAATAAACGCTATAGCGCCATTTCCGTAATGACCTTTTTTTTCTACAACGTCTTATCCGTTGGTAATAACGCTGACGTTAATTTATGACGGTGCGTTTCCTTCGAAAATGTGTTGAGAGAACTTTTCCTCCGGTAAACTTATTCCAAGTTACGAAATCTCCTTAATTTCCTATGTTAACCGAACAAACACCATAGAGAAATTCACGACAGCAAATTGCCATGACTTTTTTTACCAGCTACGACGTTATTTCCTTTAATATGAAAAAGTAATTATTCTCAGATCGAGCCTACACCTCGAGCAACTATTTTCCCGAACGCAAACCTCGTCGATAACGATCTCAATCTTCTCTTTAGCATAAAGTCTTGCTGGCATGCGATAAAAAAGTTTAGCTACAGCGATTCTCTTCGTTTTTTAACGACGAAGAGAATGGTGTATGATAAAGTCCCATTCGGAGAATATTTGATAACGAAAACGCTATTAAATGACTAACTGTTTTGAAAAATTGCTAAAGTTCGTTTCGGAGGAATAAAATTGTTTCTTTAAATAATACAAGAGTCCTCGTTTGTCATGGTAAACCGTATAAATACTTGGCCCTTTTCGAGAATCTCACGTTCATCGGAATTCCGTTTTGCCTCTGCTGCTCGACAGAATTCGAGCCTGACTTCATTTATTCCAAGTCGCAAGCTGCCGCAGGTCTCTGCAGCTGGGTCAAGAACATCATGGTTTTTCACTACATCAACGAGAACGTGAAACCACTCAGGGCTGCGCTGGCACAAGCCAACGCCGAGCTCAAAGCAGCCCTGGATAAATTGGCCTCTCTTCAAGCTCGTTTGACTGTAAGATTACCATCCTACCAAACTTCACCTTCAATTTGAATCAGCCACGACCCACCACGACCACCCCCTCCCCTCGAATAAATATTCTTACGATATTATTTACCCAGGAACTTGCAAAAGTCCTCGATGTTCTTGGAGATAAGATGAATGTCGCCCTTACGGAAAAACAAAAATGCCAAGACGAGGCAGATTCAACAGCCACGACCATCGATCTCGCCAACAGATTGGTCAACGGTCTTGCCTCTGAAAAAATCCGATGGGCAGAAACTGTTCAAGTGTAAGTCCATAAAAACCCCAAAAATCAAACAAATTTCGAATCCATTAATCCAAAGGCTGAGAGTTTCTCGAAAAACCAATTATTTTGGCTCAATATCCTGATTCTCAACCCTCATAAGGGTCAAGTATACTTGCCAGACCTCTTTAGAATTACGTACTTGCCACCATGAGGTAGATTTGGACCCAAGTGACAAAAATTGTTAAAAAAAATGAACTACTGAATATTTCGACTTGAAAATTATTGTAGAACATGTTGAAAGCTTTCCTTAAAAGATTTTTCACTCTATATAGCCAAAAAACAAACTAAAGTACACTAAAAAAAATGCTGAAACCAAAAAAAGTGGAAAAATGACTATTTCCCTTAATTGGCCTGGGGTAGATATTTTTGAACTTGGAGATTTCCTAATATGAATGAATTTCTGACCGACCTAGTTTTTGGCAATTCGATCTTCGATTTATTGAGAGAAGTGTCCTACAGATTTTCCAGTATTTTTAGAGGGAAAACGTGCTCCAATTTTATGGCCTGAAATCCATACCACAAAACAAAATTTCGAGGGTGGCTAAAACGTCCGTGCACTGGCATAAAAGTTACTTCGATTTTACTGATTGGAAAATTTATATTAAAAGTCCTTTTTATTTTTGGCTTTCGGTTTCTATGGAATTTCTTTTTGCAGCGAATATTCAGAATGAAACTACAAGTGATCCCACGATTCATAGTCGAATTTCGAAACCAACGTTTCTATAGAAAAATAAATTTAGCTGAACAACCGAAAAACTTTTCTTTTTTTTGGCCTACAGCCTCAGCCAATCCGGCGATACGATTCCCGGTGACGTACTTCTCGTCACAGCTTTCATATCGTACGTGGGCTGTTTCACGAGGAAGTATCGGTTAGACTTAATGAACTTGCACTGGATACCTTTTTTAAATAACCTGAGCACGCCGATTCCTCGAACGCCGGATTTGGATCCGTTGTCGCTGTTGACTGACGATGCACAAATAGCACAATGGAACAACGACGGTATACGGATTTACTCGTCACAATAAAATTTTCATAGTTGATGTTCGTTTGGTATTTAAAAAAATATTAAAAATTCGTGAAATTCGGATTTTAAAATAATTACGACAAGTTTTCTATAAAGTAAAGAGGATGCGCAGACTTTTACACAATATCTTAGAGAATTTGCAAAAATTAAAGCGGTTAGACGATTTTTCAAAAAACTCGATTTTCAGAAAAATCCGAAAAACTATAAAATTTCAACCGTTCAACCGATATTTTTCAAATTCAATATCAACCTTCCTACTATGATACTCTATTGATAAAAAAAAAATTAGTAATGAATCTCAAAATTTACGGAAGCTGCAGCGATGACAGACTTTTTTTGAAAATCTCAAAATGGAGTAAAATTCGTATTTTTATAGCAATTCCGACATAGTTCTCAGAGAATGTGGAGCTTGTATAGATTAATGTCTGTGCAAAACGGGAGCCCTGTAGCTCGAACCGTTCTCGAGTTATAAGAGTTTCAATTTTACAGTGTCAGAACACACACATTCGGAAAATTTGTGTAGACATGATTTTTCGATGTTTTGGGAAATTTTGAGCACATCGACATTAAAAATTGGGAAAGAAAATTTCACCGTCACGAAGCTTCCTGTATGAGGGAGCAAAATGGAAAAAACTGGGTACAGAGAAAAAGTAAATGAATAATTTTGGAAACAGGTTTACCAACCGATCGAATGTCTTCGGAAAATGCAACGATTCTGACGAACTCATCTCGGTGGCCTTTAATGATCGACCCTCAACTCCAGGGTATTAAGTGGATAAAAGTTAAATACGGAATGGAATTAAAAGTGATGAGACTGACGCAGCGCAATTATCTCGATCGCATCGAATTCGCCGTCTCTAATGGACACGTCGTTTTATTGGAAAATATTATGGAAAGTGTGGATGCTGTGCTCGATCCCATTTTGGGAAGAGTTCTCGTCAAGAAGGGACGGTAAATGATGAATTTGATGTTTAACACATTTAAGCAAGTTTTTCTAATTCCGATTTTTCAGGTTTACTCGGGAACGTTAATTATTTATATGAAGAAAGAACTTTGCTTGCCTCTCTGCGTAATTTTCGTGCTTCCGAATGATCGATAATAATGAATAACTGAAAGAAATCAGTGTTCCGAACTTTCCATAAAAATCCAACTGCACGTTTTATTCGGGGAGAAAAAAATTTGATTTGCATTTTTCTCGAAATGTCAAAAATATCTGAAAAAAAATTCATTTCCTTCTCAACAATCCTCCTCGGACTTACGCGACTGATAAATAGCCCCAAGTGCGATTTCGAGAAATAAAAAACTATACGAATATATCGACGTCCCATAAATTTTCCATGCGACCTCGTGATTTTTCAATTTTATGTTTTTTTTTGTCGAATGCACACGCTTCTCATTAACGCGCGGTATTCCTTCAATCGCCTTGATAAAATTGCACAATCTTATAATTCGGGCAGCGCAATTAAGCTCGGCGACAAGGAGATCGACTTCAATCCACGCTTTCGTTTGATACTGCAAACCAAATTGGCGAATCCTCATTATAAGCCGGAGATGCAAGCGCAAACAACTCTTATTAATTTCACGGTAACGAAAGACGGCTTGGAAGAACAATTATTGGGCGACGTCGTCAAAGCCGAACGTCCGGATTTAGAATCGACCAAAGCCGAGCTCACTAAGCAACAGAATACCTTTAAAATCACTCTCAAGACCCTCGAGGACGATCTCCTGCACAGGTATCGATCTCACCACTCAAATTCTCACCGCTAATAATTCGTTATTAAGGGCACACTCAAACCTAAACAATTCAAAGGAGATTATAACTTTCCTTCTCCGTATTTCGGTGGCTTTGCCCTTGAGGAATGTTCATTTCGAAATAATGAAAATTAATTTAACGAAAACATCAAAACGAAGCATTGAAAGTTTCGAAAGAAATCAGCTGCTAATTTTCCTTGAAAAGATTATCATCCGCTGGACCAAATGTACTGAGTGACGTGGCCTTGGTGCTCAATCTTGAAACGACTAAGAAAACTGCAGCCGAGATAGAGATTAAAGTCGTTGAGGCTAAAGTGACTGCGGTGAAAATTGACGAGGCACGAGAATGGTATCGCCCCGCAGCGTCCAGAGCGAGTCTCTTGTATTTTATTCTCAATGATTTGAACAAGATCAACATGCTTTATCAGTTTTCACTGAAAGCGTTCAGCGCGGTCTTCCAAAATGCTATCAAATTCGCCGAGCCATCGGAAAGCATTACCAAACGAGTCGCGAATCTTATCGACAGCATTACGTACCTCGTTTTCGTTTATACGAGTCGAGGCCTCTTCGAGAGTGACAAACTCATATTTTTGTGTCAAATGGCCATTCAGGTAAATCGATTTTTCGTGAACTCGTCGAATTGTTTGATTTTTATTGGGACAATCGTTGATGGAAATTTTTACGTGCAGATTCTGACACACATGAACGAAATATCGACTACCGATTTGGACTTTCTTCTGAGATATCCGTACACCCCGAACGTCGTGAGTCCGGTAGATTTTCTCAATAACACTGGATGGGGTGGCATTAAATATTTGAGCAGTACCGACGAATTTCGAAACTTGGACAAAGACATCGAGGGCGCGGCTAAACGATGGAAAAAATTCGTTGAATCCGAGACTCCGGAGAAAGAGAAATTCCCACAGGAATGGAAAAACAAATCACCTTTGCAGAGGCTCTGCATGATGCGGTGTCTTAGGCTCGATCGAATGACTTACGCGATTCGGTAATCGACTCATCATTTTTTCCTCGGAAAATGACTCTAATCTCCTTGGTGGCGTAAAATCTTCCTCGGGGGCGATGGAACGTTTTATCGTACACCATTCTCTTCGTTTTTTAATAACGAAGAGATTGCGGTACGATAAAGTTATATTCCGTGAAAATTAAACGATGAAAACCCTGGAAAACGAGAGTCTTGAAAAAATCTTGAAGAACCTTTTACTGATGGAAATTGAGCTCGTTGTCGAATCTGCTGAGAGCTCCAGCACAAAGCTCAAAAATTGCGAATTTCGACTCGGTCTCTTTACGCATTTTTTTTCTTAAGGACCTTCGTCGAAGATAAATTGGGTCAGAAATTCACCGAATCGAGATCTCCGCCTTTCGAAAAATCCTACGAGGAAACGAGCTCCGTTACTCCCGTTTTTTTTATCCTATCTCCGGGCGTCGATCCTTTGAAGGTATACGAAAAATTTGAGAGCTTTCAATACGGGTCTCCTTGACAGAGCCCAAAGATTTTATCTTTCCCTTTTTCTCCTCTTATCCTTCGTCCTTCGTCCTAATCTTTTATCGTCCTTTTTCGACTATTTATCTTTCAAATTTTATCTCAGCCACTGGGAGAGTAATCATTTTTATTAAAAGCTAAGAAAATTATCGAAATTAAGGGCCAAAACCGAGTTTTCGAAATTTCGTAAATTGTCTCGAAGTATTTGTAAAAATCTTTTCATTTTTTTCTCATAAAAAGTTCAATAATTTGAACGAGTTTCGAAATGATGGAAACTTGACTTCTAAATATGATTTCGAGGCCCTCGATCGTAATTTTGAAGAAAAACTTCCATTCAGTGTCTTTTTGGAATTTTCATTTTTTTTTTCGAATTATTTTAAATCGTTGAATGAAATGAGAGTTTTGTTTTTCTGATCGTCATGCAGGATGTAGAAAAATTGGGTAAACGATTAGGCTTCACTTTCAATGCCCGGAATTTGCACAACGTTTCGCTCGGCCAAGGGCAAGAACCCGTGGCGGAAGAATCAATGGAGCTCGCAGCGTCGAACGGTCACTGGGTCATACTTCAGAACGTTCATTTAGTGAAAAATTGGTTGCCGAGTATGGAGAAAAAGATGGAACAACTATCGGAAAACCCACATGCTGATTATCGTTTGTACATAAGCGCGGAAGCGAGTGCCGATCCTCACGAGTCGATCATACCTCAGGCGAGTATGAATTTTTATATGGAAAAAATCTTTGTCCCTCGGTCTTGATGGAAGAGCGATGCACCGCCACAAATATTCGATATATTGGATTTTGATACTCTGATGAACAAGAAAATGAATTCTTCGCACAGGGCATACTGGAATCTGCTATAAAAATAACCAACGAACCACCGACCGGCATGCACGCAAATATTCACAAAGCTTTGGACAACTTTAATCAGGAAATTCTCGACTCGTGCAGCAAAGAGTCGGAATTCAAAGGAATTCTATTCGCTCTGTGTTACTATCACGCTGTCGTTGCTGAGAGACGTAAATTCGGGGCTCAAGGATGGAACAGAGTTAATATTACAATTTCCTACTCAATCCACGCGACCGTTGCTTTTTACTGTCTAATCCATCGTCAAAGAGTTTATTCCTGTTCTTTCTTTGTCATAGTTCCTTTTTGCTTCAGAGAAAATGAAACGAAATGTTTTTGTTAAAATTGTAAAAAGTAAAACGCAGCGCGCTGGCTTACCGATCATCCAGCGACCGTCCGTCCTTCGTTTTCGCTCCTGTTAACTTCTTTGCAGTCGAAATTGATAAACGACAGTTGATCGAGTCCTGGACAAAGTTTCAACCTGGTTTCGTGTCCTTGAAACATTTTCCTTTCAGTCTTATCCTTTCAACGTTGGCGATCTGACGATAAGCGTGTCCGTCCTCTTGAATTATCTCGAAAACAACACCAAAGTACCATGGGAAGATCTTCGCTATTTGTTCGGGGAGATAATGTACGGTGGTCACATAACCGACGACTGGGATCGTCGCTTGTGCCGGACGTATTTACTGGAATATCTTCAGGCTGAACTTATCGATGGAGATCATCATTTAGCACCGGGTTTTCTGGCACCTCCCAACATCGATTATCAATCTTATCACAAATACGTCGACGACTATTTGCCTTCCGAGAGTCCCGTTCTTTATGGATTACATCCAAATGCTGAAATCGGTAAAACAAAATAAAATAAATAAAATAAATAAAATAAATAAAATAAATAAAATAAATAAAATAAATAAATAATCAAAAATATTGAAAAATGAATAAAATAAATAAATCAGTAAATACGAAGAATGAAAATTTAAAAAACTAATAAATAATAAAATTGATAAATTAATTAAACGAAGACGATCGATGCTGCGTCGATTGATGAACTTTGTATTTTAAATTGAGCGATTGATTGCACTTTTTTGTCCTATCATTTTCCGAAGGTTTCTTAACTACGACGGCAGAAAATTTGTTCAAAGTTTTACTGGAAATGCAACCCAGAGACGCCGGTGAAACTTCCGGGGCTGGGCTCTCGAGAGAAGAAAAGGTCAAAGGGCTTATCGAAGATCTTCTCGATAAATTGCCGGAGGAATTCAACGTTGCGGAACTCATGGGCAGAGTGAGACTTTAATTGAACTTTCGTCAAGATTATTATTAGAATATTGTGCAACTAACGATGTTTCCTTTTCGTTTCAAGGTCGACGATCTAACGCCTTTTGTTATAGTCGCTTTTCAAGAGTGCGAAAGAATGAACATCCTCTGTGCAGAATTGAAACGGTCGCTTCGCGAATTGGAACTCGGAATGAAAGTGCGAAAAAAAAAAATTGAAAATCTCTAAAAAAAATTGGTTTTTCACTTTTCGGTCGCGAGCGAAATGAATGAATAACGAAAAAATCACAAAATTTCAATTACAGGGCGAGTTAACAATCAACGCCGACATGGAGGAGTTGCAAAATTATTTATTCATGGATTCGGTCCCGCCGACATGGACGAAACGAGCCTACCCATCGAATCTCGGATTGACCAGCTGGTTCGTTGACATGCTCACTCGTATCGGCGAGCTGTCAAATTGGACGACAGATTTCAACGTGAGTTCGCACGGACTAACCTTTCCAAAAAATTCATTGAAAAAAAAAACAAATAACCAAAAAAATCTACGAAATGATTCGGAGAGTAAAAAAAACGCGTTCCCATTTTTCTGTTTTGTGCAGCTTCCATCGTCCGTATGGCTCGCTGGATTTTTCAATCCTCAATCATTCCTCACAGCGATAATGCAACAAACCGCTCGACGCAACGAATGGCCGTTGGACAAAATGTGCCTGCACTGCGATGTTACAAAAAAACAAAAAGAAGATTTCAAGTAAGCTCCAAATCACAGCCGTCAATAATATGCGAAATATTAACACTTCGTCCGGAAACTCTTTTTCCGCACCTTTCGTCTGTAAACCCTGTTATTACATTGCAAAAATTCTAAAACAATACAAGCTACTGTTCGAGATCTTCAGCTTGGAATTTCAATTATAAAATTGTAGGAAAATGATTTTTTTTCATCAATTTTCAATTAAATAAATGGACCGATCCCTCGTATTTGCCCGAACTTGAATGACCCAGGTTTACAGACGAAGTGTTTACTTCATACGACCTGCTCGGCTCACGACCAGTGAGCCCATGGGAAACACTACTACTACTAATTACATACGAAAAATTCTTGCAAAAGGTTAAAAAAAAAAAAAAAACAAAAAAATAACTAAACAGTTGTTGGAAGAAAAAAACTGAACTGCTCGGAAAACATAAAAAGTCGAAGTCCTAAAGAAAAAAATGAAATGCTTATTGGAAAATATTCGTAACGAAATGAAAAATCGTTTGTCCAATTTTTCAAAGAATGAGAACAAAATTTCTTCTGCATTTATTAGTAGATTTTCGTATATTTATACAGAAAAAGCGAGATTTGTCTCTCGACGACATTTTTGTATGCACCATACGGCAATGTATTGCTTAATTATCTCATATTCGCTAAAAACAGTATTTCCAAAGAAATAAGAGACGAAACGCATGAAAAATAAATATTATATTTCTAAGTAATGAACCTATGATTATAATAATTTAACAAATCGTATGTTCATTGGTAATTATCAAAATTTCCATTATTTAACTGTCGCTCGTCGAACTAAATAAAAGGCAGGAATGTCCAAGCCACTTTGGCCTTTTTAACAGATGATTCAATGCATTTTCGTGTGTTTTACTTTTTAAACAAAATCGTGATCAGTTCTCACGTGTTTGCCGATATTTGCTTTTGCTACAACAAAATTCCTGGTAATTATTGGCACGTACGAAGTTCCAGAGTCTGAACATTGCTGCAAAAGCCTTCGTCGATCTGTTCTGTAACACAATAATTAAAAAAAAACCATTAAAGCCACGAGATTTGCGATTTAGTGAATTTCCAAATATTTAACAATAATAAAAAAATAATTATTAATAATAATTGTTATAATAACAATATTTTAAAAAAATCAATTATCAAAAAGTTTTTAATTGTCGGAAAGGACAATAAAAATATAATCAATAATAATTATTACATTTTCCTTATTATTTTTTACACGAAAAATTAATTCATTCACTTTTTGTCATTAAAACATTTTTATTATTGAATTTTTTTTATGGGAACTTTTCGGAATTGCTCGAAATTGAGAAAATTAGAAAAATGCGTTTTACTGCCACTTTCAGCGCTCCACCGCGAGAAGGTGCGTACGTGAACAGTTTGTACATGGAAGGAGCTCGATGGGACTCAACATTGGGTGCTATTACCGATGCCCGCTTGAAAGACCTTTTTCCACAAATGCCGGTTATTTATATCAAAGCGATAACCCAAGACAAGCAAGATTTAAAAAACATGTACGAGTGTCCGGTCTATAAGACCAGATCCCGAGGTCCGACTTACGTCTGGACGTTCAATCTGAAGAGCAAAGACAAACCGACCAAATGGACTCTTGCGGGAGTTGCTATAATGTTACAGATTTGATATTTCGCTCAATGAATATCGTTTTTCTTTCCTGAATAACAAAATTCATGAAAAAAGATTCTTTTTTCTGCCAATATTTACTGCGAATTATTTTACAGTCTTCTCGATTCACTGAATTTTTCGAAAAGTCATTTTTTTGGGGCAAAAACTATGGAAATGAAAAAAAAAGGAATTTGACGAACGTCGTCGCCTCAATGCGATGCGAACTAAACGAAAAGTGATTTTTCGGGGATCGTGGAAATAGAATTCTGCACGATAATTTCGCCGAGAGCGTTGGAATCTCTTTGAGAATAAAATGAAAAGAGGAAAATGGCTGGAAATAGTTACGCACATTATTTTCAGAAATCTAAGCTAACGTCCTGTTGCTTGAGTTTTGCGGCTCTCCTCGAATCCTCCAAGCCCCGGAGGAACTCTTGAAAAAGATGCAACGATTTGTTGAGACTGGTTTTCTTGTAATCTTTGATTTTCTTCGTCGCGAGGGAATGCTCTTCTTGAACCGCTTTGTCCTTAGCGTCGAATGTGTTTATCTCGTCTATGAGGACACTGATCGTTGGCACTGTCACCGGATCAAATTTCTCAATCGTTTTCGGATTCAACGGAATACAAACTTTTCCGGTTTTCGGATGAACGCAGAATGGCGATTTTAACAAATGGTTCATTCCTTTGCTCACGTGAATGTCCAAACGAGGATATGTGTATTGCAGCATTATTTCTTCTAGTAAGTGACGATACGATCGCCACTTTTTCAATCCCTGGAATCACACAAGAGGAAACAGGTTTTCATTCACGGTTTAAATTTTATGATTTTTCGAAAGCTTTCTCTGTGAGGAAGCCAGAATTAAAAATACAGCAGAATGAATAAACGTAGGAAAGCAAAAGCATCGACTTACGGAATGAATTTGACTGTCGTAATATTTCGTAAAAGCGTCCCACCGATCGACGCCCTTGCTGTACTTTTGGAAGAGATTTTTCACCTCGGATTTGACTTCGTCGTCCGGAAGTAGATCGAGAAATTTGGCTATTTCTTTATCAGTTCCAAGAATGTCTTGTTCCTCCACACACATCGGAACGAAACGTGGTTTTATCAATTCAATTGCTCGCCTATAAAGATCGCAAACACGAAAAACAAACGAACGTGGTCAAAGGACGCGAATCGTAAACATAAAAGCCAAGTTTTCGCGTCTGTGAATTCTCAGAAAATTCCCCTACAAGTTAAGCTTCTCGTTGTCTAGGACGAAAAAACTAAACAACCAATTTGTCGTTACCTAATGGAATGATGGACTTTGTCTCCAAAGAGATTAATTTTCTTGGCCATGAAATCGCCGCCGGAAAGAATTTGTAAATATTCCGCGACTGCCGCTCGTGCAGCCACTTCTAAGCTCCTGGCTCGATCGTCGCAAACCCAACCGTGAATGCCTCTGCGACCGGAGAATACCCAAAGAATATGGTTGTATCCAAAATCCTCTGAAAACAAAAAACCATGAAAATCACGAACTGATTCCTCGTCGAAACTTCCGAGCATTCTGTTCAGTTTTTTGAAAAGTACCTCGCAGAGCGGCATCCAATATTTTGCAAGCTATCACCATGAATTTCCAACATTTGCAGCAAATGTCCGACCCGGAGCAACAAGTTCTGACCTCGTCGTAATCCGTCATGTCTATGTCGAACACGAGCTCCCGTTCCACCGGTTGAAACTTTATGGCCTTTTTCTCCTCCTTGGGGCTGATTGACGTTTCGTTCGAAAATGGAAAAAGAAACAAATTGTAATTGACTCTTCGAGTGTCCCTAAAGGTCCATATGGGGTCAATCTGACCCGAGACATTTTCGAAATTATATTCCCGCTAATCTGCATTTTTTATGTTTTTTTGTTGTGAAAAATGCATTCCTTCACGAAAATGAAAATAAAATGATGAGAAATACGGAGATGAGAGGAATTTTGAAAATTTTACCTGATATTGTAAATGGCTCCGATATCGATTTTGAAGGGAACGAGTCTTTTGATTTCCGCTTCCATTTGTTTGAGATCTCGGAAGGATTGGAAGCGGAGATAAATATCTTCGTGAAGAGTGAAGGAAAATTCTCTCCGCGCAAAAGTTTCCGCTATAACGACGAGAAATGAAAAAAGAAACGATGAAAATTTTGGAGAGATCGTGGTGAGAGTGAATTTATATGAATTATTGGATAAAAGTCACTGACATTTGCCATAACTGAGCCAACGATAATAATCTTGAAATGGAAACAAGCGAGCGTAATAAACCGGCAAGAGATCTCCCAAGTTGTCCATTGTTGTGCTTTTTGGCGCCCTTTTTTTCTTTATTATCGCGGAATGGAAAAAGCTTTGAAAAAAATTATGACATCGATTCGAACTTGCTGTCACCGATGGAATTTCGTTTTGCAACACTTGTTCACTTTTTTTCTTCAATTCGCGAGGTCAAAAGACACATACACACGCACGAGAAACGTAAAATTTTGAAAAATGTTTATTCCACCAACGAACCCCGACAATCGAACAAAATAATCCGGGCAGTGAGCCAAAATAAAGGAAAGATAGTGGAGAATGAATCGTGACGTGAAATACTCCGCCTGCGAGTGTTTAGTTTTTGCTGTCGCCGCGAGATGGCGGTAGGGATCAAGGGATCGACCCAATTGATAATTTGGCTGTTTCACAATTCCAGGAAAGCAAAATGGAAGCAAAAAGACATTTCATGCTTGCTTGTGATTTTCTGGCTTGAAAAAAATGAGATTTTGACTTTCTATATTCTTTCAAAATCTGCGATCCCACGTGAGAGATTTATGAATTTCGATTTTTCGCATACTGTCCCGCGTGCTCAGAGACCAATCACTGTTCGCTGTATCCAACGAAATTCGTCCAATCCATGAGCATTGAAAATAGATCGAACGACCAATAAGAAAGTCGAATGTCAACAAGTAATTAGTGCATACTGCATATCAGCAAATATATACACTCCAAGTACCGAGTACTGTTATAACAGTATCGTAGATTTCGTAGGTTCATTACGATCGATAATCAGGATTGTTGAGCTTTGTATATCAAAGGAAACGCCTGTCTGGGATCCAAGGCCTCACAATGGCTTGTCTTTTGAAAAATTCTGTGTACTCGAACAGCACCAAGGTACGTAATTCGCATACACACATATCTGTTGAAGTAAAAAGGGAAGTAAACAAATATACACATATATATTCATGTCAGTGGTGACGGAAGGATCGATCGATCGATCGGGAAAAATTCCGGCAAATCGAAAGCCCAATAATTCACCGATAATTGCTAAAAAAATAAATCGAAAAACCAACGTTCCATTTTCGAATGAAAATATTCTGTTTATAAAACTTTGTAATAACTCAATGTTAGAGAATAAATTTGTGTTCCCACCACGTAAACCTTGTCCGAAACTCGTCAATTCATTCTTCAACGCCATTGGTTGAACGAGCAAACTAGAACGGAATTTTCAAGAGTTTGACAAATTTGAACTGAAAAAAAATGCCAGCTGAAAATTCGTTTATGCCAAATGATTACGAGGATTTTCGATGAAATTTAATCGAAAAATATCGAAATTGTCAAAAGTTTGATAAATTTGAACTGAAAAAAAAATGCCAGCTGAAAATTTGTTTATGCCTAATGATTACGAGGATTTTTGATCGAATTTAATCGAAAAATATCGAAATTTTGTTATGATCGAAATATTAGTTAACGAAATATTTCGTTAAAATAAAAAAAAAGTTGCCAGATCTTCCGTTTGCTTTTCGTCGAATATTGTTTTTTGTGTATTTTTCATTTTTTTTTTTTTTTTTCAAGATCAATGGGAGATTATGCGGATCAAGGATTTGTGTCACCCAAAGACGTGCCAGGTGTTTTTTCCCCAATGCTTTGTCGAGCATTTTTGATCCTCTACTGCCCAAGATCGACACGATTTTCTCAATCAATTCACAAGTCAACAATTGTAAAATTCTCTCCAGAAAAGAGAGAAATTTGAAAAAATGTAAATGCTAACTTTTCGTTCGGAATTCTAGGGCGAGTTCAGCAGTTTCTCAAGATTCGGAGGAGTACCAATACATACAAAAGAGTCGTTTGCCAACGATGCACTTCCAAGCCTCGTTGCCACGACTGCCGATTCCGAAACTCGAAGATTCGTGCAAAAAGTATCTGCGAGCTCAACAGCCGATTCTATCGGACGAGGAATGGAAAGAAACGTCGAGGCGAGTCCAAGAGTTTCTCTCGAGCGATGGGCCACAGTTGCAGAAAAAATTACTCGATCACGACGCGAAAAACAAGCACACGAGCTACATTAGCGAACCTTGGTTCCACATGTACCTGAAGGATCGAAAGCCCTTGCCGATCAATTACAATCCCATTTTGGTTTACGAGCAAGAATCCGACCCTCGGTACAACGACCAGCTCGTAAAAGCGACGAATCTCGTTGTCTCCTCAGCGAGATTCATGAAATCCCTGAGACACAATATTCTCGAGCCTGAACTTTACCACATGAATCCTAAGAAATCTGACACCGAATTTTTCCGCAACTTCACGAGAATCTTGCCCTCCAGTCTCTCGTGGTACGGGGCATACCTTTTGAAGGTAATTTTAGTGACGCGATATAATATCCACATGCATGTGACATTACTTCCTAAAAATATCACTAAATTTCATCAGTTCAAAAAATATCACAATAAAAATGATCAAAATATCACAAACCAGAATTTTATCTCGTTTAATAATATTAATAATATTAATAAATATGAATATTAACAATATTGATAAATATTAATATTAATAATATTAATAAATATGAATATTATTAATGTTGATAAATATTAATAATAATAATAACAATAATAATAATAAATATTATTTAATAATGTAAATTTTTATCCCGAATGGTCCCACCCACATAGATTTGAAAAAAATATCATAAGCCGGAAGAATTTTATATTATTTTATTTATTTGTTTAATTCTTTTTTTTTGGTGTATTTTTTTTGTGATATTTTCGTGTTAGATATTTGTGGCTGTGATATGGTGTCGTGAGCCGTAATTTTTACTGCTTTTCACTGGATTTCATGGCGCGGAATTGGCTAATGAATTGAAATGGCGAAAATAACTTTTCTGGAGATTCTAACTTTTGATTTTTTTCGCTCCAGGTTTTCCCTCTGGACATGTCGCAGTATCCAAACCTTTTCGGAACTGCACGAATCCCGGAAATAGGAAAAGACAAGCTGAAGAACAATCCTAAGCCTCGTCACATCGCAGTGATGCGAAAAGGACATTTTTACTCGCTCGACATTTTGAATAGCAACGAAGATATTCGACCAGCGAAAGAAATCGCAGCGGGCTTGAAAGCGATTTTGTCGGATGAAAGATCGGCCAACGTTTGTCCGATTGGTTCCTTAACGACGCTGGACCGTGACGAGTGGGCGAGAAGTCGCAGCGAATTATCGAAACTTGGAAACGATAAAGTTTTCGATCGAATCGACTCTGCAGCCTTCGTTCTCATCCTCGATGACGAAGCAATGAACGACGATTATATCCGAATCTTGCGAACGTATTTGCACGCCGATGGCACCAATCGATGGTTCGACAAATCTTTCTCGTTGATCGTCACCAAAGACGGCGTTGCCGGCATCAACTTCGAACACTCTTGGGGAGACGGTGTCGCTATTTTGCGGTATTTCCAGGTAAATTTTTGTCTCCTGTAAAAACGACAGCGTTCTTAGTTTCTTAGTTGTCACTGAAAAGTTTGTTTTTTCCTGTTTTCAATGTCAATATGCTTTTAATTTCATAAAATATCGAAAAATCATAATTAGCCAAATGTCCGAATGTGTGAAACTCGAGAACGGTTCGAGCTACAGGGCTCCCGTTTTGCACAGATGTTAATCTATCCAGGCTCTCCATTCTCTAACAATTTTGTCGGAATTGCTATAAAAATACGAATTTTACGGCATTTAGAAAATTTCAAAAAAAATCTGTCACCGCTGCAGCTTCCGCAAATTTTGAGATTCATCACTAATTTTTTTTTTATAAATAGAGTATCATAATAGGAAGGTTGGCATTGAATTTGGAAAATATTGGTTGAACGGTTTAAATTTAATGATTTTTCGAATTTTATAAAAATCTGAATTTTTCGAAAAATCGTCTATCCGCTTTAATTTTTCCAAATTTTCTGAGATATTGTGTACAAGTCAATACTTTCTCTTTACTTTATAGGAAAGTCGTCAAAATTCTTTTGACAAATGCAAATTTGACGAAATTTTGAAAATTTCAAAAAAGTCCGTCACCGCTCTATTTGAATTTGAAGAGATTTTCCATTTTTCAAATTCCAGGATATAAAAAAAGACATGGAGAAAAAAGCGAGACTGCATCCAGACGAAGCAGCGAATCTTGCATCAGATTCGTCGCCGATAACGAGGCTCGATTTCGCTGTCGATTTCAGGCAGAAAAAAAGTGTCGAAGAAGCAGTTGATCGGTATAAAAAATGGACGGATAGTTTATGCGTGGATTACCTTTTGCACGATGGTTTCGGAAAAAAGGAATGTAAAGAAATCGGAGTCAGTCCAGACGCGGTAATGCAGGTTGCCTTCCAATTAGCACTTTACAAATTAGAGGCTCGTTCAGTTGCAACTTACGAGTCTTGCAGCACATCGGCGTTCAAGCACGGACGTACTGAGACGATAAGGTCGTGCACTAATGAGACTAAAGCACTCTGCTCCGCTATCGTCGATCAGGGAAAGTCCGGAGTCTCTGTAAATCATTTGAAAACGTTAATGCTCGCTTGCAGCCAAGCCCATGGGAATCTTACCAAGGAAGCTGCTATGGGTAATTATCTGGAAACATAATTAGCCACTGAAAATATTGAGCGTAGAGAAAAAAAAACTAAAATCACGAGACTCGAAATATCGAAAAATTGATTAAAATTCTTGGCAGCGACGAGTACATTTTCGAAAAACGATTAAGGCGTCGAGGAGCTTCCACGTATTCGCCAAACATCGCGTTTCGTCTGCTGTAGTCAAAAACCTTTTCTTTTTTTTATAATTTATTGCTGGGCCTTGACGAAAAATACAATCAGTGTCAGAATTTTTTAAATTTTCTTCCCAATCATTTTTCAATCTCGCAAAATTGAGTTTTTCCAAAGAAATGAAATAAAATCGATGGACTAAGCTCCTGGGGAATAAAATTCGAACAGAAGGCTTTCGCAACTTGTTAAAATTCGTAATGACGTTTCAGGTCAGGGTTTCGATAGGCATTTGTTCGCACTGAAGGAGACATGGGAAAAATCTAATAGCTCAGGGAGTTTGCCATCGATATTCAAGGATCCGGCTTACGCAAAATTGAATCACAACATCTTGTCGACGTCGACGCTTTCGAGTCCGCAAGTGAGAGCCGGCGGCTTCGGCCCGGTCGTCCAAGATGGTTATGGAATCGGGTACGACGCGCGAAAACATTCAACCAAAATCACGTCGAACGGACTCACCTAAACTTCTAATGTTCGCTGACTTTGACACTTTCTTTTTTTTAGTTACATGATCCAGGACCATCGATTGGGCTCGGTCGTCACGAGCTACAAGCCACACCGCGACGCCCAAGAGTACGTGAAAAGTTTAAGCCTCGCGGTCAACGATCTGCACGAAATTCTCAAGAGCAAATGATGTCGGTTTTCTCGCACCGAAATGAATTTTTGTACATTTGAGTGATTCAAAAAGTTTTATTCCTCGAAGAAATCAACGAGGAATTTCCAAGGTGCTCGATCCATTTTCGCACGTCGCGAAAATCGTATTTTTATAAATTCCGAAATAAAGGACCGAAAATTTTCTAATTATTGCGGGAAAATGATTTTTTTTTTAAATCTGTCTTTGTTTTTTTCTGGTTTCGCTTCTTCATAGAGGTCGGTAAACGTTTTTGTTCCAAAACATCGAAAAATCATATTGAGAAAAAATGTAAAAATACGAATTTTCCGGAATTTAGAAAATTTCAAAAAAAGTCACCGCTCCAACTTCGGCAAATTTCAAGATTTACTACTATTTTTTTTTTTAATAAATAGAATATTCTAATAGGAAGGTTGGTAATGAATTTGGGAAATATCGGTTGCACGGTTCAAATTTGATGGTTTTTCGAATTTGACGAAAATCAGATTTTTTCGAAAAATCGTCTAATTTTTATTGTTCTGTTGTCTTTGTTTTTTTGCGTTTTAATACTCTTATGTAATCGACGATGCGACAAAAAATGGATGAAATAAAGCAACGATCGAACTTAGGAATGGAGAAAACAAAGATAATTGCGTTGTGCGGAGTGACGTACTTAATAAAATATAATTATCGGTGATTTATTGAACGTTGTGAACTCGAAGGGAAACGTGGTCTCCTCTGACAGGCTGTTATTTATCTTTTTTTTCTATTTATGTACACATTTTTCTTATTTTCCTTATATGTACTTAATATATATAATATATATATTTATATATAAATAACGTAACTGACGTTTCGTTAATCGTGACATATATTAATTCGTTAAATGAAATTTGGGCGCGTAAATTTAGTGGCGATGAGGAACGCGCGGAATATTTGTTGTTCCTATTGTTGGATTCTACGTTTTCAAATACTCGGAGCGCGGTGGTTTTCTTTTTTTATTCTTTTTTCTAACATAGAAAACCGCTCCAACGAATTAATGGATCGCGTTTTTTAACCGGTCGAGTTTACGTCATTTTTTCTCGTTTTTTCAATATTTTTTACACGACGCGAGGACCCAACGCGATCAAAAGGATTTTATAGTTAACGCTGTTACGAGAACTCGCTTAAGAGCTGTTGTTGCCCATTTTGGCCTTGGAAGTCTGAAACATAATATTTTTAGCGTCAGATTTTGTTTTTTTTTCGTTTTTTTTTTGTTTTTCGGGATAATTTTGAAGAAAAACGATTTTTAGGGGTGAATAGTTTTTTTTTTTTACCATATAAATGCCGACGATGAGACCGAAGAGTCCGATGGCCGAGCCGAAAATCTCGACGATCAGAATTTTAACGAAAAGTGCTGAATTCGCAGCGTCCGACAGTGCCGCACCCGAACCAACTATTCCGACCGCAATGCCGCAGAATAAATTCACCATACCGACTGCCAGGCCCGCTCCGAACATCAAATAACCCGCCAGCCAATTCTGGTTCCTTATGATCGGCGATTCCATCGCCTTCTCCCAAGTAAACTCTTCCAACAATCCCGAAAGCACGATCGCGGTTATCAGACCGTAAATCGCTACAGCCTCGCAGAAGATAATTGAGATGAGATTTTTCGTCTTGATCCTTGGAGCTTTGACACCTGCGCCCACGATCGAGACGCCCGTTGTGTGAATTCCTCTGTAAATTTGCGTTTTACACATTTTAATCCTCCCGACAATTTTCATTTTCCTGGAAATCGTTCCTCACAGTTTTTTTTTTCATTTATTCCCAATTTTCTTGTGAACCATGAACTTTTCGTTATCCCGTTCCTTTCGCCAATATTTTTATTTTTGCAAATGTTCGATTTTTTTAAAAAATCGTATTAATCGCCAAAAAAGTTTTCAGCTGTTGAGACTTTTCGAGAAATGAATTCCTCTGTAAATTTACATTTTACACATTTTAATCTTCTCGAAAATTATTATTCTCCTGGAAATCGTTTCTCAGTTTTTTCAATTAATTTGTTCGTAATATTCTCGTGAATTACGAACTTCTGGTAGTTCCATTTCCATCACTAATATTCGTTTTTTTTTTGCAAACATTTTATTTAAAAAAAAAAACCCGTAATAATCAAAAAAAAAGTTTCCAGGTAATCAGAATTTTACAAAAAAGTCACAATTACGAAAATTCACTCCTCAGTCATCTCGCTCGAGACTCCGTGCCGGCCGGAGCACCATGGACTCGGGAAATGGCTTTAAAAATCATACTTACAGCGCAGCTCCGGTAACGGACAGAGCGACCGCGAGTCCAATGCCCAGAGTGGCCCACATGTAGGGCGAAGTATGTTCCAAGAACCTTGAAGATCAAAAATTCGATTACTTTGTGACTCGTGAACAATTATTCATTTATCTATATGAAAAAAAAGCCGTCGGAGCCCGTTGCAGAGGCGCGACAATTACTGGTCCACCGGCGGGACAAGAAAACGTGAAAATTGATGAGACGCGGCGTAAAAGTTACAAAAGAGAACGAGAGACGAGAAAAATGGAAATAAAAACAAAAAAAAAGACGGCAAAAGTCGCTGGATTCTGATCGCAGCTTCGAATTGTTTGCTTACCATCCTAAGCTGATTCTTTCACCCTTTCCGGTAAAGACGTGGTACAGGACTGAAATGCAGATGAAAAAACGAATTAATGGAAATTTGTATGGCCAAAGAAAATATCTTGGAAAAATGGGGCAAAAAAGTTTGGTGTTGCTCCCTCGAATTAGAGAATATTAAGAGGACATGTGAAAAATGAGCAGAAGCATGGAAGGAACGTTATTTTCTCGGAGATCGAACGAAATTTTGCAAATTTGGGAGAAATGTAAAAAAAAGATCGATCGTTATCGTAATTTTACGAGAATCTGCTGAGGCTTTCAAAACAGGTGGATAGCCTGAAGGAAACTTCGAGTCTGTGGAGCAGGTTCGTATTTTTTACATCGCGATTTGAATAAAATGTGGAGATAAAATGTGGAAATGAGAAAAAATCGAGTGGAAAATGGGAAAAATAATGGATTTGGATGAAAATTGTAAGAAATATATTAACCTAGAACGGTGATTGTTGCGGTTGCAGTACCGACGAAAGTAGTTCCCAAAATGTATCTCATGTTGCGATTTATTTATGGTGCAGAGTGTCCTGAGAGAAAAGGGAACTTGGAGGACAAGCTCGATCTCCTGAAAAGGGTTTATCTCAGTAGACACGAACACACGCACACAAAACGCCCATTTGGCCAAAGCCGCGATGATGGGACAGATCGTTGATTATCGATTAACCGAAATTTCACTCTTACCGTATTCCTCAAAGTCGCCAACGCAACACGACACTCGACTTTGAATAATCTTTATTTAATGAATTCCGAAAAAGCTCTAATGAACACACACTCTTCGTGTTACTTTGACGTGATTTTGGAAGAAGAAAAAGGGGATCGTTCACACCCGTAATGTTGTCATGTGACGAGCACAGGACGCAGACCAGCAGACACTCGGGATCAGGTGAAAAATATCATTCTTTGCTCTTCCGCCATTGGCTACGAACGCGCGAGCCTCATTGGGTCTGTCAGTTATCACGAAAGCGCGCGAATATATGAAATTTTATAAAAAATATTGCAAAAAATGTAATATTTCAGTCTTCGTAAAAATTTTCATGTATTCCGAGCCCCGTAAGAAATATTTATACTCTATTTTTTATTATTCGACGCGCAGGGGTGCTCATTGCTAACCCTGCCTTGCGCGATCGCCATGATTAATTCTCTCAGATTCGTAATTCCCATATTTCCGTTTCAATCGCAAGTTAAGCAGCTGCTTGGACAGAAAAAAAAATTCACAGAAGGTTTTTAAAACTCCTAGAGAAGCGGTGTCGAGTGTGTGACGCAAAAACGAATGAACGTGCGCAGAGCAAAAGCGCCGCGCCGCAGTGACATTCACCGTTGTGACGTCATCAACGGAAGGAATTTTTGAATTAATCTCATTGCATAGTTTATTTCAATGCTGACTCGCAACGAGCCCCGAAACATTTGCAGCCCAGATCGCTTTCTTGTTACATAATTTAGGCAAAAATATTTACGTGAAATGTGTGTTCGGAAATTTACAATGAATAACGTAAAAAAGGAAGAAAAACTGCTGTACATTTTTGACTGCTTGGCGTTCATTCATGCTGGACACGAACACATTACGGGGTCTAGTTGTCACGATTGTAACGATCGATTACAGCAGACAAACGTAATACGTCGGAGGTCCGGAACATACTCCTCGCCGAATAAAGTTCATTGTGTAATAAAAACACGTGCACACTGCAACCCCTTAACGCGATCTCTCAATCGTTCCATCGCGACGAGAATCCAGTCGAAATTTTCCTCAACACGCGAGTTTTTGGGGAAAACACACGCTGCTATTTGTTTTCCAATCGCCCGAGAATGCGGAGCGTATTATTTTTCCGCGAAACGTCGCGCACTTCCGAGAAAAATCCGATGCTTTCTCCCCCCACCCCCCTTCCACTCAACAGGCAGCACGAGAGCCCCAACAATTCGTTTTCGGTTCGATTGGAATTTTCATCGTTTGCGCCAGAGTTTGGAAATATGTAAAAACGTTTTTGCGTCAATTCCGTTTTTTTTTCATTACTGTGCGCGAATAAAAATGGAATATTTCGTGGAAGTTGATCAAGCCGATTAAAAGCCATATGCAACTCACGTGAGGCTGGTCGCGCGGCAATAGTTACGAAATATCGGGCAGACGAAAAATAAAAGGCAGAAAATATCGAAATCGCGTTTCGTTTGTTTGTAGCATCTATTGGTATGCAAGAAGGCAATGCCAAATTTGTTTGCCTCCAAATGTGGCGGGGACTGTAATGACTTATATATAAGAGCCCATGGGACTTGTGAGTGCGTTCAGTCGTTTTATTACATTGCGAGCACAAAGGCTCCGCGGACGTTGTAATTACAACGCAACATCAGTAAAATGTTGAAGGTAGAAATCGACATGAATTTAAAATTCTCTTTCATAGTTAAAAACCCGATTTCGACAAAGCTTGTTTTCCGAACTGATGGTTTTTTCACCCCGAGTCGCGAGATACCAATTTTTCATCGTTCGTTTGCATCGTCAAAGGGAAATGGGACTTGAACAAAACTGTCGGCGTTTTATCGGTTTTTTTTATTAACCTTTATCAAAATTCTAACGAGTTCCAATTTTCTGCAAAATTCGATAATGAACACGCGGGAAACATTATCGAATGTTTTATTTTTGTTTGATAAATCGTTTCGAAAATAGAAAATGGACTCTCGAATTTTTCGTGTCGTTCGCGTTCGCTCGGGATCTCATTTTTCCCGTCTACTCCTTGTCATTCTGTGGGAACGTGTTTTCAAGTTGGATTTTTTTCGAAATTCGAGGAAATTTCGTTCAATTTTAATTTTTTTTCATTTTTGTTACTTTTCTTTTGTTTCTTCTATTTTTAGCCACTGATTTTAGGCGCTTTACTGGTTCTCGTGAAGGCCGAGTACGAATCTTATCATCCCCGGGGATGGCGGCCGGCAGGACGACCTTTCGAACCAGCTGGCAATGATCGTCCGAATACTTATGGCAGCCCAGCTTTGTCACAGTCTTATGGAAAACCGATAGGAAATCCAGCCCGCGAACCCTTCTCAACGACGACCATAGAAACTCCGAGAAATACGCCAAGTGTCGTTGAAGCGCCAACTCCGACTAGTACCACGCCGCGAAGCAGAGAACCAACCACGAGTCGCGATCTCGACGAGCAAGACTACGACGCGAATCCCGCGCTCGCGATCGCAAATTCGTTCGCTTTCAATCGTCCCGTCTACGTTTACAACACGTTTCCCTTCCATTCCGGTCTTACGTTCGTTAAATAAATTCATTTAGAAACAACAGAAAACGCTGAACAGCTGGAAAATGGCAATAAAATTGTTTTTTTTTTCAATATTTCGCCTCGTCTGCATTTTTTAACCTAAAAATTCTTATTCTTCGCATTTATTGTGTAAACTTTTTCCCCACAACACGAAAAACGTATCGAATGAAAAAGATCGTGATACTTTTTCGTCAATTTCTTTTCGTGCATAAAAGTTCTGACCTCTGATATTTTTACTGTGTCCTCGATGAGAAAAATCGTGATAAAATATTGTTTTCGTTTATTTCGCGTTCCAAATGATTTTTTCTGAAAAACAGGAGCACACATGAGAAAGTCGGAAAAAGTGGAAGTCGGGCATTCAGACAGGATATGAAACTTTATTACTTTGTAAAATCACAAGGAATCCGATGTCGTAACTTGGTTACGATCGACATTAGAAATGCTTTTTTTTCCATTCTCATGAGAATCATTGTACATTTTGGAAAAATCGATGTCGAAGGAAAAACTCAATGTGTCAATTATGAAGACGTCGTCCAATGATGAAGATCGTTCTGGTGAGTAAGCTTCGTATCAAACTTTGACAGAGCATCGATAAATTCTTGAATAAAAATCTGCGCTTCGCCATACGATCGTGTTTTTTTTCATATATAATTTATTTATAAATATTCATATGTGGGTCTCGAAGATTGTTGAAAAAATGGCGTCTGTCGAATCAAGTAGGGGGCTGGGCCATTTCCAGTGTTTGTGACGTGTTGTTACCGATGTTTTGATATCTGACAGGATAAGCCAACAAACTGCCTCTGTCCGATGTGTATAATTCCTGCGAAAGATACAAAATTTATAGTCGCGACATGGACCAAACTGACGATTTTATTTTCTCGTGAAAATCGATCGTTCGATCAAAAGGACTAAAAAAATGGAATTAATTAATAAAACAAATGCGCGTTTTTAAAATTATTTCCACGTCTTCGTTGAGAGCAAAAAATGAATATCTTGAAAATTTGATTTCGTTCGGTTTACCTTGGTTTTGTGACTGTATCGTACCATCGTCGTTTTTCGATACGGATTCGCGAATGACAAGTTAACGTCGAGACTCGTGCTTTTGTATAAATCCAGAGCCAGGCTGCGGAAAATTGAAGAAAAAATTGAGTGATTATGAAAAAAGTTATGAGGATTGAAATTTTGTCGAAAAAACGTGAAAAATTGTTAGCCCTCCGTGTTCACACGTTGTAGAAATAACCCGCTGGTCACACGGGGTCGGGATGACCCCAGTCGTGTTTAAACGTGTGCCACGTTGTCAGTATCGTTCCGAACGACACATAAAAATTCAGGATATTAGTTCGAACCTTTCCGAATAAGAATATCGGAGGAAAATTTTTTATCCATTTTTCAAAATGGCGAAAAAAAATCAGCAAAGAAACAATGTGTAAAAAAACATTTTTTCCAGCTCAAAGTTGCGCTTGGGGTCATTTTGACCCCTGGTGATGACGGAGGGTTGATAAAATTGAGTAAACAAACTTTTTGTCTCTGTTTTTTTTTGCTTTTTGTCTTGATTATGAGTTTGGCGAGTACCGTATTTTCATTTCGGTGTCAGTGACGTTGTGAACCGCGTACAAAACTCCACAGGCAATAAACATTTCGCCAAATTTGTGATTGTCGATGCTTATGTTCCAGGCTCGTTGGGCTTGCAACGAAACAGCATCGATTTTCATCACGACGGTGTAATTCGATGGTAATCCATAAATTACCCAAAGACCTAAGGAAAAAAAAGATTTTTTTTTTTTTTTGAGTTTTTTTAGTTCGAATAAACAGAAATTTTTGAAACGAGTTTAAACGAGAATAAAAATCTCACCGTTTTCATCGACGTCAAAGTCTACGTAGCTGTAGTTGTGATCGGTTGAGTAAAGATAATTTTTCGTGTTAATTGTCAGGCCGGGTAAACGCAGTTCGTCGTAATGGTCGTGGAGATCAAAGCGTACGACGGTTGAACGGTTTTCGGGATTGTAAAAGAAAGATCCGTTGTAAACGACGTGTGCGTTGCCCTGATGGAACAAAAAAAACAAACGAAAAAAAGGTCATCGCTGTATTTCGTTCCATCGAATTTCGCCGGCAATTTGAATCGTTAATTACAACGACAAAAAAACGTAGCATCCAAAATAGTGAAGAACAATTTTTTAAAAATGAAAAAAAAAATAGAAGAAACGGTGACGTCATGATAAATATATTGACCTTGAACGGGAATGGCAAGAGAATGTTGCGAGGATAACCAGTTTTGAAATCGTCACGATTTTTGTACTCGAAAATGTACGAAGTGTTGCTTTGTCGCGTGACCCAGAGCTTTTCCGTCGACACTTCGGGCCTCGGCAGAGAATCGTACATCCAACAACCATGAGCATCTTCCATCGAACCTTTGAATACTGGCTTGCCTACAGCTTCCAATACACCCTCTATGAAATTTCAAAACATTTTTCCTCTTTCATTCAATTTCTACTCCAACAATTAATTAAAAATTGATTATGAAATTTCGATTCTTCGATTTGTCCATTTTTTCCTCGATTAGTCGATTTTTAATCAGTCAAGCTATTCAATAATCCTGTTCACGTGAATCGGTTCAGAGTTAATTGAAAAGTCAACCAAAATCGTACAGACATTTGTTTTCTCATATGGAAAAAAATGGCAAATTCTTCAAGTCATCAAGAATGTTGTAATTTTTCTCATAGTTTTCAAATCTCGTTATTTATAATAATCATTCAATATTAATAAGAAAAGAGAATTAGATTAAAATTGAAAAGTCAACCAAAATCGTGCAGACATTTGTTTTCCCATATGGAAAAAAATGGCAAATTCTTCAAGTCATCAAGAATGTTGCAATTTTTCTCATAGTTTTCAAATCTCATTATTTATAATAATCATTCAATATTAATAAGTAAAGAGAATTAGATTAAAATTGAAAAGTCAACCAAAATCGTACAGACATTTGTTTTCTCATATGGAAAAAAAATGGCAAATTTATTAAGTCATCAAGAATGTTGAAATTTTTCTCATAGTTTTTAGATTTTGTTGATTATAAAAATTATGCAATATTAAAAAGAAAAGAGAATTAGGTTTGGATTAAAAAGTGAACTAGAACCGTACAGACATTTGTTTTCTCATATGGAAAAAAATTGCAAATTTATTGAGTCATCAAGAATGTTGTAATTTTTCTCATAGCTTTTAGATTATCGTTAATTACAAAAATTATTCAATATTAATGAGAATGGGATTTTTTTTAAATCTACTAGTTCTGGATGATGATGATGTTGATTATAATGGTGCGTTAATTTGAATTAGAGGGTGGGGGATAAAAAATAGAAGAGACCTGCTAGACGAGGGGGTAAGCCAGTGTAATTGATGTTTGCAACGAGAGGTTTGACGTCAAATCGTCCACCGTAATCGGAGAAACCGCACTTTATATGAGGACAATCATCGCAATTCTGTTGTCGTGGACAAAGCTCGTCGTAATCCACTTTGGGTGGAGCCCGAGCCCCGTAAATCGCCCCTTGTTGAGATCCATAATTCGCTGCGTTCGTTTTCTTTTTGACGTCTGAGGCCAAGTGGTAGAAAAAAAATCAATAAATGAAAAAAGCCAATTTTTATATCAATGAAAGTTAAACAATTGTTTGGAATTTTTACCTTCGAGGTATAAAGTTCCTTTTGCCATGTCAATAATATTCTTCACGTTGCAGTGATACATGCCAAATTCCGAGGGACTTATCCTCGTTATGTTTAATCGCATTTTTAACTGGAACAGCAATAACGTGTAGTTATTTCATTTTCCATTCATATTTTCATTGAAAACCGTTTTATTGGCAGATTGGCGATTTTTATTTGAAATTTGTGTGTTCTCGTTGTTGTTTTTTTTTTTTTTTGCTTCCCCCGAGTACGACGAATGTGCACGAAAGAGGATTGCTTTGAATTGCATTGGAAAATAGTGGTTCACCTTGTAAATGTCCCTCTTGTCGTATATATCCATACGATATTCCGACGAGGATTGGATGAGTCGACCGTCGCCGCGTTCCCACCACGTCACGGGTTCGGGAAATGCCTCGACCTCGCACTCGAGTACAGCGCTTCCATGATTTTGTCCTCGAATTTTTTGCTGACGAATTCGTATGAAAGGAGCGACTGCAACCATTTTTCCCTTTTTCTAGTTTTTTCTTTTCTTTTTGCCCACAACCCGTAGATTTTGCTTCCCACAAATTCCCGTTGATATTTTTCTCTTGTTATGTTTCTGCCCTACGATTTTTATGTCTACGCGTTTTGTGCCCCGCGCCACGGATTGTTGTTTATAAAAAAAAAAACACATTCCGCGCGACGTTGCTATTGAATCTGCCCAATTATCTGTTTAATATTTCGACACGAAAATTCGCTACGAAATGTCACAAAAAGTTCCGAAAACGGAATTATTCAATAAAAAGCGAAGGAATCGATAAAAAAAACGCAAAATCCCTTCCGTGTACACACTGGGTCAATTTGACCCGTACCGGTTTTTTTTCGTGGAATCGATATTTCTTTAAAAAACACAGCACCCTCGAGATGATGAACGATGAATTAAGTCCCGGGTCAATTTGACCCAGTGTGTTCACGCAGCGGGCACGTGTAGCGAGCCACCCCCGGACACTTTCTTCTAATGAATAGATAATTAACCAAAATCTAAAAAAACTCAAAATCCCCTCCGTATACACACTGGGTCAATTTGACCCGGACCCGTTTTTTCGCGAAATCTATTCCCCCTTAAAAAACACAGCACTCCCGAGGTGATGACATATGAATTAAGTTTCGGGTCAATTTGACCCAGTGTGTCATGCAGCGGGCACACGTAGCGAGCCACCGGACGCTCCCTTTTAATGAATCGATATACCCGACCGAAACATCGATAAGTTTGGATTTGAAGCACCCGAGACACACGATACAAGTTTGAAGCGTAAAATATGGAGTGGAAGGATAATAGGCGAAGGAAATCCTTTCAACAAAGTTCAGAAGTCCTCGGGTGCAGAGACGTACTCAGACTTATGAATTTACGAGGATTTCTCTCGCGAATGCTCTCGTTGGTGTGCTGCGTCTTATATTTAGAGATTTTCATAAGGACACTCGAATAACTACTTGGCAAATAATATCCTGTATGTATATAAATAAAAGGGAAGAACTATAGGGAAGAGGAGGTGAGAGGGAACGGGATATACAATGCCTCCTCGCGTATATATGATAATATCACTCGCGGTGTTGGATCTCGTCTGGACATATATCTCTTGATATTGTTTGTGCATCCATATGAAACATGCACAATTGCAGTACGAGATACGGACTATTTTCCCCGAGTATGTATACAAGGTGTCCGTTCAGTTAGCCAAAAATCATTTTTATCATTTTGCATCGATTTCCTCAAGCTAATCCGACGAGAATAAAAATATGGAAAACTCGTGCTGCTATAAAGTCTCGCGCGTTCAGTCCAGTCAATTTCCCCATCCTGTTGACAATTTTCAACGAGGAGCAGCGATCAAACGATCCTTTAATCCTTTGCCCAGAACTCCCGATAAAATCGCGATAACCAATTATTTTTCTGCCCGTCAATTGCTCCCGTGTACAAAATACGTTTTGCTAATTTAAAGTTTAACTTATTGGCTGCCAAAGCTTCGAAACTTTTGCTGGCTCTTTCCCGATAAAAACGAATGAATCACAAATCCTCGCCCTTAAAAAAAAATGACATTCTCCTGGATCGATCACACGAGACGTTTTCGGAAATGATTATTGTGAAAAATGCGAGGACTGTGGAGTGTTTCCGGTTGAGTTGGTTTAAGGGATGATCCTATTAGGCAGCGAGCAAGAGATTTGGTTGTTAAACTAGATGTCGAACGAAACACAAGCTCCGTGAGTTCTTCAAGCATGAAATACGAACTTGGGAGGTTCTGTTTTTAGTTGTTGTAGTAAATTTTTTTGTTTTTATTTGTCTTTTGTATTAGTTCGAGTCGAATACTCACAGTGTACCTCGAGGTTGGTCTTGTAACTAGCTCGTGGCGGTACCCCGTTGTCGGCGATACAGTTATACTCGCCCATGTGTTCACGATTAACCACCGTGATGTTGAGCGTGTGGCCAATTACGGAGGACGCTGGTACAACCAGATTAGCAATTATATACACAGAACGTATATTTCTCTACGAATGCAGCATGTATAACAGCCTGTTGCAATATGAATTATCGGATCAATGTTTACCATTGCACGGCAACTGGAACGCTCCTTTACCTCTTATTTATTTTCTATTCATCCCCAACCATATTTTCGTTGATTCTTTTTGTTTTTATTCAGCAATTATTCATTTTTAAAATCAACGAAAATCATTCATTGAATAAAAAAATGTTGTCTGAAAATTTCTCGGGAAATTGCTTAATATTTTTGGTGGAGTTTCTTATGAAATTGTTTGTGTTTTGTTTGTTTAAATGAATTTCTTGATTGGCTCAATTGCTTCGTTGCTCTTTGGCCCAAATGGCTGAAGATTCTTTATCGCAGCTGTTGAGGTTACAAAGTGTGTAAGGCTTTTGAACAATTAGTGCTATTTCAGGAGGTCGAGAATGTGGGGAACCAAAGCATTCGTTTGCTTGTTAGGCCGAACCGTTAATGGGCATGTGACACGGACTTGAGGCATGTCGAGCGACAAATTTACACTGATTAAGTCTCGTTCACCGCAAGAGGAATTCGTCAGATGATACACTGACGCGCGGTATCCATTTGCAACGTCGGAGTTGACGGAATTAGTGAATAATGGGCAGCCTAACGAAATTCCAGGTTCTCTGCAATGTTTCCCGAATGTGTGTGTGAGCCCCTGGTTCATTCGATTCACCGTACAAAATCCAATGGACCGTTGTGCAAAAAGCTCGATAAAAATTCGATTAAACATACGAAATTTCATTCAGGGGAAAAAATAGCAGCTGCGAGTTATTTTCTCGGGGTATAGTCTCTATTGTTAATTCTCCGAACAAATATGTTTCGTGCGATACGGTTTTATGCAAATACAGTCACTTTCAATGAAGAATTTAAACGTTGAATTACGTCGTTATCGTCCCCAGGAACGTGTATAACTCGCTCAAAATAATTCGTTACGTTGCTGCATCATTCGATTATGTACTGCAACCTGAACGACACGATTTTGTTCCCTCAATAATCGACATTTTTGTACTCTTTTTATGTTTTATTTAAAAAATTTATTATGCATTTTATCTTTGGGGAATATTCATTGGCTGGAGTCTCGAAAAAAATTGGCGTTTTTTCTTTCGTTGCAACAAACGTTCGTACGAATTGAGTAAAGATTTTATTTGAATAATTGCAAAAAATCGTTATCGCTGCTGCGATTTTTTCCTGGGAGGCCAGAGAAAAACTCTTTTTCGTTGGAAATAATTTTGTGCATTTGTTAATAAAAGCTGCGGTTTCTTAAATTGCAATTTTTTTCGTAAATTTTGATTTTTTGACGTTTTTATTGAAAACGGATTTGGAGGATTTGAAAAAAATGTTGTGGCTGAAAATGCAATGGGGTCGTCGAGCGATTGTTATGGGGGCTCGATGGGCTGGAAATGGAGAAAGAGAGATTTTTATTATCGTATAAAATACCGTGCCAAGTTCCTATGGGAATTGCGAAACCAGAAGTTTTCGACCAGGAGACTGTGGGTTGGGGATTTCCACTGGCGACGCATCGCAAACGAACGTTAGCGCCTTCCGCGACGGTGACATGACCCACCGGATTACCGTCACCTGCAGAAAATGTAAATTTATTGCTTATTCGGTCGCGATTTCGCGGAACTAAATTTCCCATCAATTTGACGGATAGTTTTTTTTTTCCTTCTTTTTATTACAACGTCAAATGCACACCTAGAATCGAAGGTGGAATAAGTAATTCGCTAGCCTTCGTGTCGTTGCTTCTAAACTTGTACGCCACAATTCCTGGTATTCCGGGTTTCCCATCCCGTCCAGGATTCCCCGGGTGTCCGGGACGTCCCATGGATCCTTCAACACCAAACATGTCGCATAAATTTTCACAGCAGCCTTTGGGAAAATCGAGTCTTCATAATTGCAATCAAAATCTTTGTTTTTTTAAATTATTTTCCTAGAAATTCGAAACTTTATTTCAATTTTACGAAATTTACCTCCAGACCCGAGTATATTTCGAAATTTTTGCGATTATCGATCAATCGATTAATTTATTTATTACTGAGAACAAAAAAAGTTAAATTAACGACGTGAATGGAAATTCTTTCAAATATTTTCCCGAGGAACTTTCGTTACTAACATGCCATCCAGGTTTTCGCCTCATTTTGTCCTGTATCTGTATGTGACGAAAGAAGGAGACGTGATATAATCAAGGATTTTGGTTCACGTGAGAAACTCTATGGGGAGTTGGGGCGATGGCTGAAGAAGAAAGTCTCGAGACAGTTTCTGGGCGAGGTTCCAGAAGAGGAGTTTCAATGGGACAGTTGAAAAGTCCATTATCCCGAAGAGTTTGGGTTTAATAAGCTAGAGAATCTTGATTAGTTCCTGGCGGTCTTTGAGCTGCCGACAAGATCTTGCAAATTAGTCGTTCGCGGCTTTACACGCACCAGGCAAATTTGTAGAAAATTGAAGGAGTCAATTGGGCCCTGAAGATTGACAAGAATTTATGGGAGTTTTAGGCTAATCGGCTGCTTGTAAAAAACGCATTTTTATCGCAGTGGGTCACAGAGACCCGGACGAAAAAAAGAGCTAGGTGACGAATTCATGCTCGAAAGTAATTAATTGAAACTTACCTTGGGGTCCCGGAGGCCCGCTCGGACCTGCAGATCCCTTTTGTCCTCGTTTTCCTTAAACAATCAAAAGCATCGACACAACTTTCCATAAATATCCTGTATTTTTTATTTATTTTCTATTTTTATAGTTTCTCTCGTTCATCGTGTTGCTCCCTCGTCGAGGAAGCTTTGTAACGGTGAAATTTTTTTTTCCAATGTCAAAATATTTAAAAACATCGATGCAATTCGTCGCTTTCCGCACTTGATACGAAAAATACTATTTTTTCGTGATCCTGAAACTTTTATCGAATATTTCGAAAGCTCCGGACTTGCCTGGGAAAAAGAACCATGAAAATTCCTGAAGCGAGGAGAAACGGCTCGCAGTGCAATTTTCCATCGTCATTTTTGTTAATAAATCGCGTCGAAAAAGTTCAATGACAAATAAAATCAAAGGACATCGTATAGTGAAATTCGAAGCGATAAAAATTGGCGAATTATTGCATGTGAATAGTCGCAAAGATTTTTCAGACTTTCGCGGGGTTTTCTAAGAGGATTTTTCCAGCGAGGGATGCAGAAATCGTGTTTTATCAGTCAGAACAAAATCTGGGGAAAACGGTGTGAAAATGAGCGTGAAGCCCGGAGGGCGTGTACGACACACATCGCGCGGCATGTCTCTCACGGCAGCAATCGTTAAAATTACATATTTCGCGTCACCGAGATTCACAGCTTGGAGATAGACCGAGGTGGTGGGGATTTAGCCCCAGGGAGATTCTCCATGTACTTGAATATTCGATGCCACTTGATGGCTTCGGTAATGTAGAATATAACCCGCTTTTCACACGTTATGAAATTCAAATATTCTTCGACGAAATCTGGATGAACTCGTCTCCACATACATTCAACTTAATGTAAATGGATTATGTGTTACGTAATCTTTATTTTCCAAGAGGCCTAAATGCCCTGGAGCTTGGATAATGGATCACACGTACCGGCATTCCCCATAAATCCCATAAACTCACCCCATCGACTATTTTAGGCCTTCGAAACACTCGGAATCGATGAATTGCGTGGAAAATAAAATTCTCATTTTCTCTCCACTTCGTTTTTTAAATTTCTTCATAAAAAAAAATTATAAAAAAACGTTTTTCCATGAAAACGTCGCAAGTGTTTCGATCTCATAAAAATTTATCGATTCATCCAGTAAACTTACGATACTACAAACTTATTTATCAGTTTCATTTTAATTATTATTTAAATTGTTAAAATTATTAAGTTTTTCAAATATGAGCTCATGATTCTCTCTCCACTCCATTTTTTAAATTTATTTTCCGAAAAAAACACACGTTTTCCCATGAAAACGTCAGAACTATTTCGATCCCATAAAAATTTATCGATTTCTCGACTAAACTTACGATACGATAAACTTATTTTCAAGTTTATTGAATTAATTGATTAAAATATGAAAATTGTTGAGTTTTTTAAATATAAGCTTGTCGTATCGTAAGTTTAGTAGAGAAATCGATAAATTTTTCAGGGATCGAAATATTTCTGACGTTTTCATGGGAAAATGTTTCTGTTTTTTGGAAAATAAATTGAAAAAAAATGAAGTGGAGAGAAAAATGTGAATTTTCGAGAGATGCGGAAAGGAATTTGTTGAGTGAATTGGAATTGAATGAAAAAAGGGAAAGTATACCGTCGGTGCCGTTTCTGCCGGGTATTCCTGGCGTGCCGTCCACGCCAGGTTTGCCATCCAAGCCCGGAAGACCGTCGAGTCCACTGCGTCCCGGGACACCGTCCAGTCCTGGTTCACCGGGAATGCCGTCTCTTCCGTCGAGTCCCGATTTTCCGGGATCTCCCTTCGGGCCTCTTTCGCCTCGATAACCCGGCAAACCGGGCGGACCTTCCGGTCCAACTGGTCCAGCAACGCCTGGCAATCCACGGTCGCCTCTGATGCCTTGAGGTCCCGGCACACCCGGCAATCCCGGGGGACAAAATTCCGTTGATTTTCGACACAACGCGTCCATCGCGTCGAACTGCAATAACGTTTACGTTTTTTCTTTTCTTTTTCTTAAGAAACGAACGCGCGATTGTTTTTTCTTCGAGATCCTCGAGATTTTAGTCGCTGCGATGTTGCGACTCGACTTTTACATTAAAAATGCAAATAGTTTGAAAAAAAAAACAATCTCATTATTCTTTCGCTTGTCAAGCTCACTCCTCGAGCATAAAATACACAATATTGAGTTTGTATTCCACGTCAGAAAAATAACTTGTCTCTATAAACGAAATGTAGGTAAACGTGTTTTTTTATTGAAAAGAATCGGGAAACTGACCGGAACACGAGTGTCAGCTGTCAACCAGACCCAGCTGTTATCCCCGTTGGGGCCAGCAGGAGCCAGAGTATCGCCCGAAGACGTATCGTCCGGCGACGCCGCCAACTTCTTCGTATCTTTCAGCAACTCTTTCATGTCACCGATCTTTAACAACAAAAGAAACGCTCTGGGTCGTAAATATATTAAAATGCACATTTTTTTTACATCATTTTCACTGTGTGAATAAATTTTGAGTTAATTTTTCATGCACTTGATTGATTTTTCCAACGGAGTACGTCAATGCTTGGGTAGAAACTTTTTTCTGCATTTGTTCGGGTCTATTTGACCCTGACGGAATTTTATGCAATAACAAGAGTTCGAAATTTAATTTTTCGAACAAAAAGTTTCTTTAGCGTAATAAATGAAAAATGGAACGTGAAAATTTAATTAGAGAAAATCTACGCTGCTACGGAACGGGGGTAATAAAAAGTAAAGAGAAGACGCGGAAGCGGCAGTTTGGTGGGAAAAATTTGATGGAATAATTCAAGGAGCAAGACAAAAGAAATATGGAAATGTTTTTTTTTCTTTGTTCATTTTTATTCTTATTACGATTGCGGGGAATTTGGACGATTTGGGATATCCGCGCTAATCCTCTGTGTTCGTGATAAATCTTGAGTAAGGAAGGAAGGTCACGAGGAAACTCTGTGAACTCTGTGGAAGGCTTGCCTTTTGTCCATTCGAGCGTAAGCTCCTATCACGACCCTCCCATTCACGGATAGGAGTTTAAATCTGATTTACGGCGCTTCGGCACGCACACATATTCACGCGAAAGCCTCGGAGAAACAGAGATGAAAAAAAAAAGCAAGAGAGAGAGAGGGACGCACATCCGATTACGAAACCGCCGCGGGTGGCTTACTGGGAGAGTAAAAAAACGCAAGTAAAAAAGCTCCTTTCTCTGTTGGCAAGTTGGCACAGGGGTCAACGAATACACAAGAGCCAATACACTTGATACGAGGACGACGACGCCGCGACGAAGCTCTTGGAAGTAGAAAAATAAATAAAAATTGAAATATATAAATAAAAATGAAAAATCAAATAGCGACTCTATCGACTCGGATACATTCAGGCCTGCTTCTCACTCCCGCATTTTTCTCCTCTTTCCCCAGCATCTCTCTCGCAGCTGATGTATCACCACGAAGAAACTGTACTGCACATATTACTTTACTGAATCCTCGTCTCCCCTCGTGATCTCTAGCCCCTATCGAGTACGAGAGAGTATAAACCCGAGCACTCGAGGACACACGCCATGGGCAGAGAGACCTCTCTGGTACTTGCCCTCTTCATTTCCGGGCGTCAGCAATGTGACGAGCACTTGGCGATATAATCTCTCTCCACATGCTCGTATATCTATACCTCCCACGGATATATATGTCTGCGAAATCGTATATCGCAATATTATAAGATTACCGAGAATATTCCAGTCGAGATTTACCGTGCGCATCAACCTTCGATCGAAATTCTCACACTTTGTTTTCTCGCGCCATCCCGAACGAGATTATCGATCGTTCAACAAGAAAATACTCAATGAAAAAGTTATTACGCGACTGATCGAGAGCTGGGGGTTGAAATTTTTTCTTCTTGCACTGAAAAAAAAAACAATATTTTCCAATTAATTGGAAAATAATTGATTCTCAACGAACAGCGAAATGTAGACGGTTTGTTTGACACTTTTAAAATCCATTTTTTTTCTCTTTTTGGACGTACCGTTGACACACTGGGTCAATTTGTACGCGAGTGTCGTTTATCAACTTTTTCTTCCATTTTCACCGAGTCTAGAACAAGATTTGACGATTCCTGAATACGGAAACGCCGAAAAACGGGTCCGGGTCAAATTGACCCATGTGTGTCTACGAGGGTTTTTTGTTTTGTTTTAATTGAGCTCAAAAAGTCGTGGTTTTTGCAGTTTTCAATGTGCAAGCCGTTTTTTTCCGGACGGTTTGTCGGTGAGAAAAAAATGCTGCGATCCGAGAGGTCGTTTTGAAACATTTGAAGCGCGCGGCAAAGTTTGGAAACGCGATGGGAAAATGCAGGCAGATGAAACAAACCGGCTACCATGACCGACAGATTTTTCTTTTTTTTTGTTCTTTAACTTTTGGCCGTGCGACAAAGCGCCGGAAAACGCGGCAGACTCGTGTTCAAATGCGGAAAACGAGATCGTGTTGTAAACAAAAGTAAAAGTAGTAAAGTTACGAAAAAGGCCAGCTACGAATAAAATACTAGAGACTAATTAACTAAAAGCAGAAAAAGAAGAGAAAAAAGTACGAATGCGGAGTCGCGCGCGGAAGCCGCGGATGGCAAGAAAGAACCGGAAGTCTTTAGATGTGCGCGAGGCTGGCGAATATTCGAGTGAAGCATACTTCCCCAACTTTTGACATTTTGTTCGCCAACTTTTAACATTTTTTCTCATCGAGTCCCAGTTTTTGGCGAGAACCTGTTGAAGGAAGCTGCTTTGAGAATTTTCCGTCTCACTTACTTCTCAGCACTTGGAATTACGCATTCAACATTGTTGCATATTCATTAAATCCCAATCTAGATGAAAGACGCCCTTAAAAAAGACAGACACTTTGCCGAAGGTTGAAAAAAGGTTACCAGAGACTTTTTCTTGGCAAAAATCTTGCTAAATAATTCCATCAGAGTCAACATTCGTTAAATTCGATTTTCCATAAAAAAAACGAAACTCCTTCGTGGTAATGAAACGCGATAATCAGCAGGTTCAAGTTTTGATGGTGTAATTAAGCTCTCGGTAGCGGAATATCAACGCGGTGAATGGAATGTAAAAAAAATATAAGCTCGCTCCGCACATCCACGCTTCGTGGATAGTACTCGTCGGCTTGATAAAAAACCTTGGGCGAAGAGTGAAAACTTTTGAAACTGGTACGTCAGCCCTTCGGAGCAACTTTCTTTCGCCAACTTTGTGTTTTGCAATGAAAGTTCCTCCGGACTTTGAGTAGTACGCCGCATAAATACGATACAGATATATGTCGCGATTAAGGGACACATTTAATATTCTCGAGCAACGTTACGTCGCGGTGGAGTTTGCTGATCAGTTGAATATGAAAATTTCTTTCTGGCCGAATTAAAAAATCACGATTTTTGCATTGTACTTCGTAGACCGAGATCCCGGTCGCCAAAATCCCGGAATCCCCAAAAATAATGAATCAAAATTCATCAAATTGCGTTATAATTTTCACACAAAGTTTTAATCAACGACAAAACTCTCTGTCGGAATGAGAGACGAGCCAATATTTTTTTTTCATGACATGATTGAAATTTCAACTGAAAAACTTTTTTTTTCGTTTTATGGCATTTTCGTCATTCATTTTCGACCGAATACAACGTTATCATAGACCGTTCTCTTCGTTATGAAAAAACGAAGAGAACGATGCACGGGAAAAGCTTATTATCACATGGCGAGGATATTTTATGCTGAAGGGAAGATTAGGGTCGTTTTCGACCCTTTTTCTGGTTTATACGTTCGAAAGAATGGATCGTAGGAGTCTGCTCCGGTCGAAGAGGAATGTAATATCGCGAAGGTTGGGAATAGAATGAAAAATTTCTAAATTTCACTACAATTCAGTTTTAAAAAAATACAAAAATTATAATGAGCAAAAATGTTAATGAGGATGCGAAAAAAATAGCGAAATGAAATCGAAGGAAATGTGAGAATTTTCGTGCGAGTGAAAAGGATTTCAGTGGAGCGACGAAATAGCGGCGGGAATAAGTTGAACGGATGGTTATAAAAAAAAAAAAAGAAGAAAAAAGAAACATACAACAAGCGTAATTCGGAATATGCGAATAATTACCCTGAACATGTCCGGGACCGAGTTGTCCTCAGCAGCGGGGACTCCGCTGCTACGCTTTCGTCGTGTCATCGTAATGTCGAAACTGTTTGAATCGTTGCGCATCTCCGCTTCGAAAGCTCGAATATGAAACTCCAATTTTGTCACGTACGCGTACAGATATACGAAGGTAACGAACTGTGCTACGAACTGCGACAACACGAGATAGATCAAGAGTTTTGTTTGCAGCTGAGTGCCAGGGGTGGTGGACTTGGCCGAGGGGCTCGTTGTGCCGCTCATAACCGCGCTGTTTTCGTTCTCGAGCCTGTCATGTACGAACGTATATCACCCAATCTGCATACGTTTCCTTTTTTTTCATTTGTTTCTTTCTCTGCTACCCATGCGATTTATTTTCCCTCTAAAATCAAAGTTTAATTACAGGAGGGTCAGTGATTGAGCGAGTGCGCGGATGAAACACAAAGTTTTTATCTTTTCCTTCTCTCTCCGGGGATTATTAATTCGTTTGCGTAGATACGATGATTGCTCAATCGTTTCATCCAATAAACTTTCAATAACGCAATAATAAATTACTGGCGACAGTTGCGAACTTATGGAATGGGAGGGAGATGTGTTGAACGATTATTCGATGGGGTTTGTGTGGAGGGCGAAAGATTCCGTAGCGATCTCGCGAGGATCCGGAGGATCTGGCCAGCACCGAAAATTGACTTTTCGAATTTTAATGACGTTCCTCTAGTCCGCGGATTGACGTTTACTGATTAATTAATATCTCACGAACGCTGTGTATCGAACGAACAAAAAACACACGGTGAAAATTCGATTATTTTACAAAATTACGTAAACAACGCATTGTCCACGATTTGTTTGCAATTTTTGGGACACTGCGTGTGTATCTGTATAATGTCACACTCTGGTATGTTCGAATGAGCTCGCTTACAATCGCTGGACAAAATCTCATTTTGCTCGAATTTCATCAACTCGGCAAAGTTATTAATACCATTTGTAATATTATCATTATTATTATTATTATTCTGTTCAGAGCGTTAAAACTGTGATTACGCACATCATTGAAAACGCGTGCAATTTTACGCGAGGAATTTGCATATTGCCCATTGATACCGAGCCACTTTACATGTTGCAGAAAATTGATAGATATAAATGCGCGAAAACAAATTGCATGTGGAATTTATTGGATGTTATTGAATACTCGGTACGTCGTTTCTATCTAAAAGCGAATCCTGCGCCCTTTATCACTTCGTTCTCCCGATTTTCATCGTTTTATCGCATTTTTGAATAATTTTTTGACTCCGAGCTACATTTTCCTGAGCTCACGTGATTCTGCATAAAAAAACGAAGAGAACGAGCCCAAGTTGAACGCTTTTCGTTAATTTTTACCGGAGATATGAATTTTTGAAAATTGAGGTCATTTGTGACCCTAGGTTACCGAAAGAAGTGAAACGAAAAATAAGGTCACCGTTGTAGGCTTAGTTTTTAGACGTTGATCGAGATAAAGCGTTAAAATTAATGAAATTTCTTGGCCAAACAAAATAGATCGATGGGTGAATTGCGAAAGGACTTTGATGAGTTTTCCGTAGCGAAATTTATGAGGGAATGAGCTTTTCTTGGACAAGCTGGTGAAAAACAATCGACGGCAAGAGCGGAGCACCGACGTGCTCGAAAAATCAATGAAATCCGACATTTGAGATTTAACGGGCGCTCGTTATTAACGGGCAAACTAAATTTGGTGGCGCGGGAAGGAAGTTTTAACACAAGCTTCTCACGATCGATTCCGCCTGAAGTCACACGCGGTCAAAGCGCGTTTGTTAACAATAGGAAAAAAATTGCTTTGCATTTTTCATTCCGCTGGGAAAAATCGAATGAAAGTATAAAACCCGATGGTCGGATGATCGCACAATATACAGAACAAAATTTCGCGTGCAAACGTCCGGAGCTACGAAAATGACGAAATCGAATTCTAAATTTAAATGCGATCAAAAAAAAAAAAACTTTGATGCAGTTTTTAATACTTTGAAGATCACCCCCCCCCCTCCCTTCCCCCTTACCCCCTTAACTTTGCCTTTACCGTAGTCCATTTTTTTCCTCTCTTTGTTCCAACAATTTACTCCTGTCTCGGCTCTATTTCATTTACAGTGCCCCCTCGCCAAAGGAGAAAAAGCTCAACGAGATATGCTCATTCTCTCTCACTCTCTCTCTCTCTCTCTCCCCCCATTTGAGCAACTTGTACAAAAGAGAATCGTCAAACTGTCAACCGTAAGATTACTCCACGACGAACGAGCGTATTATTTTCATTCGGTCGCACGTAAGCTAACTGCAATTTTGTCGTAGATGAATGACATCGTTCTTGATGCTATATTTTATCTGAATTTTTATTCCAGCCCATTTCATTATTTAATCATGAAATAAAAAACATGAAATACGAATAAAATGCTCTCGAGCCTTTCAGGATATTCGTGATGGAAAGATGTCGCTTATTTAACGAATTGGTGGCACAAATAATTAGGATGGTAATTAATTAATCATCGCTCGCGAACTTGGCATCGTAATTAATTAATTGGAATATTTAAACCTTCATTATTATAAATAGGGAATTGAAAAAATGTTTTCCAAAGATATTTTCAAATTCGTTTCCATCGCAGTATCGATAAGTTTTCGGGTCCAATTCTCTTTTGGTTTTTATTGATTTCGACAGTTGAGTTTTTTCTTATTTATTTTTAACGTTTCTCGAGAGATCGATTTTTTTTCGGGGATCCGGAATAATTCGGTACCAACGCGTGCCCGTTGATTTACTGTCAGAACGTTTTGGATATTGACGCACCAGATAAACGTTTACGTTATGAATTCAAAAGCTAAATTGCAACTATTTTGTGGAGTTTGCATTTGAAATGAAAAATGGTGGATGAAAAAAATCATTGGTACATGGAAAATCCATTAGTTTTTTTTACAAGAATCTGGATCTCTCGCTCCTTTCTCTCTCTCTCTCTCGGTTTCATTTATCGGAGCACGTTTCACAGCATCAATCGTCAAATGGATTGACGTTGATGTCTCGAGCCCTCTCGAGAAGAGAGCTCTGCCGCGTTGAATCGGCAAAAAACTTTTAAATCCATTGTTGAATAAAGTACACGTGACGGCTGATCCAAACGGAACGTAGAGAGAAGAGCGTCATATACTTTCAAGTTCCGCAGCTTAAAAAAAAAAAAAAAGTTTTTAATTCTCTGATTGACAATACTTCGCTATAAATAGTGGATTCAATTTGTATCAACTCTCTGAAATATTAGGAGAGAAACCGAACGGAGTGAAGCCACGGATGAAAATTTAATCATTCGATTAAATGGAAGTGATCAAAGTTTTTTTTCCTCCTCAAATTTACGAGCTTTAAAAAAATCCATTGAATTTTTATAAATCCTCATTAAATCAGATCGTTATTTACAATTCTCCTTAATTCTTCATAACGCAACCACTCGGCAGAGGACAGAGCAGAGAACACGAGATGATAATATCCGTCAGTGGTAATCGCATATCCAATCGAATAACCGAAATGAACGCGAATCTGCAAGATAATTACAGCAACTTCATACATAGCCTCACACTCGGGCACACACACTCGAGAATCATCGTTTAAGCGATCGCGTGTAATAACGTTTTAGTCCCGTGAAACATTCGCTCGATTCGTTTAATTCGAGCTGAACATTTATTAGTTTAAGTAATTAATGAATATCCTCTTCGGAATTAGTCCAAGGTATATGCACCTCGAACTCGAGTATGTAAAAAAGAAAGAAAAAGTTTGCCCAATCCTCTCATAACTGCTATTAATTATCAACTGAGGTGAAATAATAAAAAAACAACTTTTACAAACTTTGCCTCGCTGTCTACTGAGTCATTCAAAATTCTATCTTTCTTTACGAAGATCCCATTTCGTCGACTTCGACGAACAATGTAAAAAAAAATATATATAATAGAAAAAATTATTTGGTCGAAAATAAATGTGGAGAAAATTGTATAATAAAATTTTATATCAAAATAAATCAAGTTATCAAAATAAAATATAATCAGCTCCCATGAAATAAAGAAAACTTTTTCAAACTTTGCCTCGCTGTCTACTGAGTCATTAAAAGTTCTATCTTCCTTTACGAAGATCCCATTTCGTCAATCTCTCGATTCACCTCGACCAACAATGTTAAAAAATCAATACATAATGAGTAAAAAATTATTTGGTCGAAAAAAAAATGTATAATGAAAATAAATTGATTATCAGCTCAGATGAAATTAAAAAAAGTTCTTCAAACTTTGCTTCGCTGCCTACAGAGTCATTAAGAATTCCATCATCCGTCCCGAGGATCCCATTCTTTTATCCTCGATTTATCTGGACCGATAATTCGGGAAAAAAAGCGGAAAAAATTTGAAAAAAAATTATAATCGAAATAAATGGTATTGTGATTGAAAGAACGCCTCGAAATGGTTTCAGTATCGATCGTATCGAACTACAAAGTCATCAACTGTGTTTAACTCGATGTAACGAAAAGCTCGTTCGGGGTTTCGATACATCGTTAATTATTATGCCAACTATAAGGTCGTAGATCTTTGACGTGTACATTCTCGGCGAGAGGAGTTACGGGAAAAAGACAAATGAAAAGGAATTGTTGTGCGAGAAGCCGCAGTAAGCCTCGCAAGTTTTGGGAGCAGTAATGGAAGAATTCAAACGAAGAGAACGCGCGGAGAAAACAAACTGAAACTACGTTTAACTCTTATAACTGGATCTCGTACTTATATGTATTTGAAGAAATAATGGAAAGGTGAAGAAACGCTAGCGAACCGTAATAATAATTCGCATGGAAGTTACAAATTTGATAGACGCTACTCAAATAATGCTCGACGAGTGTTTCATCGTTGCAGTTTGAATAATAATTGGACGTGGAGTAAAAACCATATCAAAGTTTGAGAATTAATATGCGCGAGAAACCGACCAAATTCGTAACGAGCTTTTCTCATTTATTTTTCGGATCGACCAAACAAATGTCTATGCAATTAATATTCCCACAACAAGTTATTTTAACTATAAAATGCAAAGCAACGTAAAAATCGATCGTCGATTATCACGAAGGCGTTTAACGAAAAAATAAATCAGAAAAAAAATGGAGAAGTCGGTTTTTTCATTAAAAAATGAAAATAAAAAAGATGAAAAAAATTTTAGTGTCAGGGAAGGCACGGGCGTTTCGAGGGCAGAGAATAAAAAGAACTCTGGCCCGCATACTCGATTCCCACCGCATGCTCGTATTTATACAAAGGAAAAAAAAATTGAGATGAAATGCGAGATGAGAAATTTCTCCGCCGCGTGACAATAAAAATTCTCGTGAACCGCGTTTTTGAGTGCGTCGCATATACTAGACGTAAGTGGTTGCTAGTTAACCCCCAGTGTACCAGGATCGATGGATTAAGAGGTTTACGTCATCACTTTAAACGCCCCAAAGTATATGAAATAAAAATAAAACAAAACAAAACGAAAATAAAAAAAAAAACGAAGCTGGTGAGGCTTCAATACTTTTTATTAATATACGCGAGCACGTATGAATTATTCTTTACATAAAATCACCGTCGTATTCCTTGTAGGAATGTGAATGAAGAAAACTCCCCGATTTTGATTCAAACGTTAAATAGAAAAATGAGAATAATGCTCGAGGGTTCTGAAATAAATTTCTCTTGATCGAGTGCGTTCTATGGTGCAAGGAACACAAATGCATATTTACACAAAAAAAATTAAATTCCGGTTGGCAAATTCAAATTAAAAAAGTTGATGAATCAAATTCAACAATTTTTCGAAAAATCCCCATGAAACTGCGTTTGTTTAAATTTTTCAAAAGTTAAGAAACGAAAATCACTTCAAAAAATCGATAAAGAGGAAAATTAAGTCCTCGACCTTTCGAACTATACGTTTTCTCTTACGTGCTTATTGGAAATGGAAGATTCATTATTCTTTCGTTCCTTTTAGCAAAAACCACTGTGGGAAAAGTTGTGAAATTTTTAAATGAAATTCTTTAGCGTGAAAAAATTAATTTTCGTATGAAAAAATACGAAAACGACTTTTCATTAGAACGAGGCAATCGTGGGATTGACAAAATTCATTGATAAATATCTCAGGAACCATGAGTATCAGAAACCTCGATATCGCTTGTTAAAATTGTTTAAAAATCCTAAATGAACAAAAACCATAACCAGGCCGACGTGAGTCCTCCCGAAGCTCATAGAGTCGAAGTTTCTGCATAAACTTTTGAATTATACGGCTTGATATTCCGCAACGAAGAATTATCGAAAAAGTGGCCCTGAGAAATGAGTCTGAAGCGGAGCACGAGAGATTTCGGCGGTAAAAACCGACGGGAATTTGAAAATCGTTGGTTCAGGGTGCACGAGAATTTCACTCTTTGCTTGATGAACGAGCGTGGTAAAGGTGACGAAATATAATTTACAATAATGTCATGAGTTTCCACTACAAAAGACTGAAGAGCAGAAAAAATCGCGGGTCGATCTCGCACGGGCAGTGTCCTTAAGGTAATTGAATCGTCCTTGCATCCAAGAATTATAAAACAAAATTGCGTTTGTGGTGATGGCAGCGGAGAAAAATGAAAGGACGATAAGGAGGCGTAATGGGAAATGAAAAAAGTGTCACGAGGAAATTCCCTTAATTTCACGCACGTTAATTTTCGCAGAAAACGCTTCACCGACCGGCTATTTTAAGGGGTCGACGGTTTGCTTTTTTTTTTGTATTAAACTCACAGACACGTACATGCTCGTGTATGAAAAGCAGAGACAAACTCGTTGCACTGAGATCTCAGGATGCACGAAGGAAAAATAAAGCCCGAGCCCTTTGTTAATAAACGAGACTCGCCTCGTTGCCGCCTCACGAGCAAGTGCACCGTACGGCGTCCGCGAGCGGACTGATAGTCACGAAACAACGCTTAGTCTAAGTCGCCGCGTTGCCACTTCCGTACCGCTACTCATAAATGTATACACGCACAAATGCATGTGCACGGCTCATCCAAAGCGAGTTTTCACCACCGAAAACTCGCGATCGTTTTGAAAAATAAGTCCCAGAGCAGAGCGAGTGATTTTTCTTTTACAAAAAGCTTGGAAATTTATAAATTTAACTTCCCGCACATTCTTGAGGCTCGCTCAATTTATTTTCCACCGATTCATTTCCCCGGATCCAATTATTTGAAACTTTTATCCAGTTCCTTGAGGAATTTTGTTGTTGTGACTTTTTTTTTAATGCAATAATTGTGCAAAATTATAATTTGTTCATTTTACCGCATTTTCGACTATTTTTTTTTACTTCAAGCAACATTGCCCCAGGCGACGTGATCCTGCATTAAAAAACGAACAAAATGAGCCCCAGTTGAACGCTTTTCGTTAAATTTTACCGAAGATACGAATTTTTCAAATTTCACCAGAATAGGTAAAAAAAAAATTAAGGTTACCGTCAGGGTTAAGGGATTGAACTTGCTGTAATTATACTAGGCAGAATAACAAGTGTCTGCAAAACGCTCTCGTCATCGGGGGCGATTTTTAATAAAATTCGTCATCGACGAACTTTACACATTGGTTTTTATTTTTTTTCTAATGAGACTTCATTAACAACTTTGTGAGATTTTGATAGAAGCGGAAAAAAGTATTGACAGGATGAAAAATAAAAAATATTATTTTTCGTGCGACGTTCTCGACAGATTGACGTGATTTTTTTGGTAAATTGTAAATAATCTTAGAAACAATTATGTTTTTAGAGCTGGCTGTTTCTCCAATTTAGCTGCTTAATTTTCCGGTCAAGCCTTAACACGATCAGACTTTAATTGGATCGATGCAACAACGTAGGACATGCGATACGTTTCGTGAAACAGCCGGAGCCCTTCGTGCGTGAATTTGATTTCGCGAAAGCTCGAGCAAGGGCAGGGGCTCTGCTCGATCGTGTGACGTGTCGAGCTTGTAACAATTTTGCGGCGAATGAGCGTCGACGTGCTAATAATTTTCCCCACGAATCATCGTGACTATTTGCCTTGGAGACTTTTCAACGTTTAGAAACTTGAAACTGACGAATTTTCCGATTTTTTCGTACGTTGCAATTTTAAGAAAAGTGAACACTTTACCATTTGTTTATTTTGTCGAAATTGTCGTTGCTGTTTCGAGGATTACCGTTGGATAGTCACAGTCGTGTACAGGCAAGAGACATCCCATTTCTCGTGAGAGAAATGGGATGCGATAATACTTAAAGGTAAATAATCGGGCAAGTGGAGGGGCGAGGCGATCGTTGATGCAGCAACACCACCGAGTAAACATCGTGCGCTATAGATAAGAGCAAAATGGAGCTCTCCGGAGCATAGGGATGTAAGGAAAGGTAACATCACGTTTAAGTGTAACGCCGCACACCCTGGAAATCAACGATTATGGAAGCGACTTTTGAAATTGGTCTCTGCGAATGTATTTCGCTCAAATGACGGAAATAAATGTGGACTATGTCCGTGAGGCAATGAGGAAAGCCTCGAAGACAGGAATCAACTTTACGAGTCGTAAAAATTTTCATTTTTTTTCTTTTTTATGTAAAACTAAAGTGTGCAAATTTTTGAAAAAATTATTTCAATAAATTGACGTTGCCCTGTGAATCGGAGGGTTTTGGATAAAAATACAATTCTTAATAATAAAAATGTGGGAAATTCGAGAATGCCTTCGAATTTTGAATTTTTTTAATCACCGAATAACGATTGCGTTTATATTTTTTTTTTTCAAAACATTCATAAACGTCACAGAGGATGCGAGTTGAAAAAAAAAATTGCTTTCACGGCAAAGAACATTCATTGATAATAATTAGCGTCGTATTTTCGAAATTCTGGGAAATTTACAGCTTCCAGTCGCTGGAATGACTCAAAAAATGTGCGGACTTGTCGGAGTTAACTCGAATTACTCGCGGTACAGGTTTCTGATAAGGATCATTCGAGAATTCGGGGAGCGAGCAAAGTTTCACCAAAATATTGAACTTAGGAACTAGAAGTGTTGAAAGGCACTTACCTGTACGATGTTCATCCTTGTTCAACTGCTATTACACTTCGCCTATTTTCACTACCGCGATATATTCTCCAGAGCAAAGCGAATCTTCGACATAGAAGCGCGGCAGCAGCGATCTTATGCCCCAAGGGCCGAAATATCTCGCGTAAACCTACCGCACTTTTTTGCACCAGCGCGCTTCGTCTTCTTCAGCGAGATGGAGTATTTTTTTATGACGAGACCTTTTTTCTGGGACGATTTTTTTACGCGCCAGTCGCGTCTCGTAAAAACTTGGAAGAATCGTTAGCAGCTGGCGTGGTTCGTTATGGACTTTTTTGCCCTAAATCCTCGAGACTCCCTCATGCGGCGCTCGTCTTCTAGATCGATTTATAATTTTGCTATGGAATTTTGTCTCAGGCACAAATTGTTGAATTTTTCTCAAAAATCACTGAAAAAAATTGATCGATCGCGTTTCATCGGTTCTTTGCAACGTTCTGGCAGAAAGACGAACGCCGAGGTGTCGAATTTCAAGCGAAAATGGAAAATTGCGTAGAAAAAAGTTGCCAGACACGAAGAGGGATTCAAAGGGTGAAAATGCAAATTCTACGAGCCAGAAATGAAAGGACTGGCTATCTATATGTGGCAATGTGCAAAGGAAGGCGAAATAAAAATTCCGTGAAGATTGCGAGTGTAGCGAAGACCCAGGGTGTCGTGAATCCTTACAAAGGTCCTTAAAATTACAGCTTCGTGGGCGCATGGACGAGAACTCAAAAGACGTTGATTAAGTCGAAAAAGTGGCGGGTTCAAAGTATTCACGACCTCGTATGCACTCAAAGGAAGGAAGAAATACGATTTTTACAGTTTTAACAATAAAAAAAACAATAAGCCACGGAAAACGAGGCACCGCAACCCTTAGAACAACCTGAAAAAAAAACTAGAAACTAAAGAAAAAGTACAGACTCAAACACAATGTTTTACGGAATTTGCAAAAATAAAAGCGTCCAGACGATTTTTCTAAAAACTCAGATTTTCGTAAAATTCGAAAAACCGCAAAATTTAAACCGTTTAATCGACATTTCCCACATTCAATACCAACCTTCCTATTATGATAATCTATTTATAAAAAAGAAACTAGTAAAAAATCTCAAAATTTGCGGAAGCTAGAACGGTGACAGAATTTTTTTGAAAATTTCAAAATTTCGTATTTTTCTAGCAATTTTCTCGAGTTATAAACGTCTGAATATTACATTCTCAGGTTTTCCGGTTGGATTTCCCGAAAAATAAAATTTTCAAAAAAAAAAAATACTAACCTCCTGATGAAAAGATTATGTAAAAACTGTCGAACCCAAATTACTGCCATAAAAACTCGATATTCTGGGAATGGAAGTCATTGATGAACGGTTGAAAAAAATAAATTCGAAACAACCATAAAAAAATCCAAAAGTTTTATAATTTTGATAACTTCACAAAAATGTCTGTAAATATTTCTCGTTAAAATTGATCTTATCGCTGATTTTTCTATGCCGTATCCCGTGATATCTTAAAAATGACGATTGATTCATTCTCATGTACGGTAATATCCTTCTCGCCATTCCTGGCAGACATTGGAAGCCGAAGCTCCGGGTTATTGGAAAATTGTTCATTGTTTTTTCTCGCGAAGGTACAATTTTCATTATTAAGCTCATAATGACGTGTGAAACTACAATGAAAATCGCAGGCATAGAACTCATGGAGAATAATCCTCATTCAGAAAATACAGGAACGTGTTTCGGTGGGAAGAATCTATAGAATTTACTCGGTACACATATGCGCTTAGAGAGAGAGAGAGGGAGAGAGAATACAGTGGCGATCCTAGCGTACAAAAGCTGCCGGATATACTCAACTGGTACAACAGCTTGCCAACACCTTTGGTATAATGTACAAAGGATGTGTTTCGTGTACGAGTACATACATGTATACTGTACACCGTGAAGCATAGAGACGTGCATTCAATGTACATACGTATGTACAACCAAACTGATACATGAATATATGGGGCATTTAAGGAGGTGCGATTATCACGACGACTTGGACGTTTAGACTGTAGCGTTTGGATTGGGACGTTAGGATTTGAACGGTTGGACTGGGACGATTCGGCGTGGGCCTTTGGACTTTGGCGTGTGGACTGGGACGTTTGGATTGGGACGTTTGGACTTGGATGTTCGGACTGGGACGTTCGAATTTCGACGTTTATCCATTACTTAGGGACGATGCACTGAGAATCGAATTCTCGTCAAGTCAACGAAGCGTGGGGAGTGTAATAAAATTTCTTGATGCGAAAATATCATTTTTGGAGTCAACGTTGTGTTTTTCAGGGAGAAAATCAATTTAAGTGAATGGGGCGATCTGTTCTTTCGTGGAATGAACGGAACGTATGAGTGACCGCAGGTTTTTCGATATTTCAGCAGAGAAGATGTTACGAATGATCGGTGGTACCTCCTTAAGCCGAGTCGACAAGGATTCATTGTTCTTTGGATTATTTCAATCTACAAAAGTTTCGATCAACGAGATAAATTTACCTTCGATTCGATTTTGTTGTGAAATAATGAGAAATTTTTGTTAATTTTCTAAAAGATTTTGTCTGCCCGAGAAAAAAATGAATCGGTGCACAGAATTTTTGAATCTTCACATTGATCAAGGCTCTTAATTAGTGCGACAGGCTTATTTAGTACGGAAAGCCTCGTACGTATAGAAAAAGCTACAATGGCCTATGTCTGTGCTTTCACGAAGAAAGCTTCGGGTTGTCGCGTCGTGGCACATGAATGCGACCTTTTTTACCGACTCTTTTAGTTCGGGAACAAGTTTTTGCTCGGTGAAATTCGTTGGAATCCAGGTCGGAAAGCGATGAAATGACAGGAAGAATTTAAAAACTCGGAGACACGTAAAATGAGGCTTTTAAAAATGAGGGGATTGGAAAAACAAAATAAATAAAATTGTGTACGCGGTGATCGGATTGTTTTCGTTGCCATCAATCAAGCGAACAACAAATTGTTTACCCGCGGAAATTGGTCGCTATATCCAATCCACCAAATCGTTATATCAATCAACGTTTTTTTTTCCTTTTACGTCGCTCGCTAATCGCTTCGTGTACCAGATCCAATTTAATTATGAAACTTGGTTAATCCAAGGAGAACGTTATGTAACATCGCTAAATTATTATGCCAACGAAGACGACAAATTCGAGGCATTAGTTATGTGCCAAACGAGTTGTTTGGACCGAGTGATTTGATATTGGTGCCGCGTATTACGCACGCGACATACGGTGTGTCCAAAAGTCGAAACTTATCGCAAAATTCCATCAACTTCTCAGAGGCCAAAAAAAATTCACTATTCAAAGAAAATCTACGGAGAAATTTGACAGAAACGTAAAAATCTACGAGCTTTTTATTTCCGCGTTAAATTCCGGAGTTCGGGTCCTAAACGAACATTTTTTTTTACTGCAACGAGATTCAACACGTAAATAATAAAAAAAACGTCTATTTCCGGCATATGAATAAATTTTTGAAGACACAAAACCAAAGCTGAATAGGCGAGGCGAAAAAACGTGGCGATATTTTTTTCGTTTTACTCAAAATCGCAATGAAAATAAATTGTCGAATATTTATTTATCGCGTTTAATCGATTCGCAGCGCTTCGAGAAGTTATCACATTTAAATTCATGACACACTGTATATTTAAATTCAGAGGATTCGTGCTAATAGGTGTGTATACGTGTTTGTACACATGGATATAATGCATACATAAATAGCATGTTAAGGGGTGCACAGAGAGAGAGAGGGAGAAAGAGAGAGTGGGGTGGAAAAGCATGAATTGAGGACTCGTGTTGACCGATCCGTAATTTTCATTAAATTCGATTTCCTCGTGCACAATTGAAATTTAGCGATGGTGAATCCGTGCATGTCGAGAGGTGATACTGCCTGTTCTGGACTGAAGTGGAATCACGAGTAAAGTGAGAAGACGGAGGGCGATAGAGGGGAGGCGGAAAAAAGGGAATGAGAGAAGCCAAAACACGAAACACGATCTACATCGTTTCGATTACGAATTCGTAATGTCGCTCGGAACTACGTTAGTATCGTGTAACATTTCGCATCCATATATGAGATATTCCAGCGAAAACCGATTTCCCAATGTTCTTAACCGTTTCCTTCTCGCATTGCCAAATATTTAGAACCATAAAGAAAAATGATTTGGCAGGAAAAAAACGAAATCGTAGACTGCGAGTAATCGAAACGAATATTCGTGTAAATTTTATGGCTTTAACCCTTCGCTGACACTCTGGGTCATATTGACCCGGGTCAGCTTCCCGGCCCATGACCTTTGTTGCCCAAACGGAGCCGAGTTCCTTTTAGGAGTATTTTTTTTACGGACAGTATGAAAAAATAATTTTCCAAATAAAAAAAAAAGTCAAAATTTAAAAAATGAAAATTTCCCCATCGAAGGTTAAAATTTTTCACGTTTTCATCACACTCGCCACCTCGAGAAATTTCTAAAATGCCCTCCGGATATTTTTCCAGTTGTAAAGAGCAACGCAATTGCTAATAGCACGCGGGTCAAGTATTTATACGTTCCGGGTCAAATTGACCCAGTTTGTAAAAAAAAAAATTCGACATCAGATAACGGTAGAAAATGAACATTCGTTGACGTGGAATGCCTCGTACTTCAAACTATACGTAGCGGAAGTTTATTCCGTACATTCACAAACATGAACACGTATACACGAGACTTGATGATGGAATAAACAATACATGAATATTATATATGCATGTATAGCACAGTTCATTTCATCTCTATTCAAGGATCTGCAAGGATATTCTGGGACAAACGTTTAAGCCGTCCCCCATACTCTCTCGAGCTTATGTACCCGACATCACAATGGCTACTTTCCCTCAAGAGATATTCACAATGACGATATATTACTGCTGTCTCTTGGCTCGTAAACCAAATCACTAACAAACGAGCTTTCTTTCTATTTTATCTTTGCTAAAAATGTCCAATCCCAGCTCCACCTTAAAACAGCTCAAATTTTTGTTGGAATGTTTCTTGTCACTTGGCAATGGGTGTACCATGCAATAATATGGTGGTGCATGATATTTAACACCATAGAAATTAATTACAACCCCATGAATTGTAAAATTAATGACAAAAGCAACAAATTTTTTTGCTACTGTTTGGGTAACACTCGACAATGGAGTATTATGCAATAATATGGTAACGCATGATATTAAATGCCATGAAAATTAATAGGAACACCATAAATTGGAAAATTGTGAAAAAAATTTTTTGGTTACGTCGTTTCTTATTTTTTTTCTTATTGTATTTAATATCGATAAGTGATTTTATTTCTCCGCATAATTCTCTGCAAAACTTTTAATTCTTCTGAGGACGTCTGAGAACGAGTTGGCCATTTGAGTTCGATTGAGTCGGCATAGGCCTCGGGAGTCTCCCGATAAGCGTTGATTAATGTTAATCGATGAAAATGATTGAAATTCATGTCTCAATTGGGTAATTATAATTTGTATTATTATTGATACATTGAGTGAGAAATTCTGGTGGTTGCTGCCTCAAGGGGGAAATATATGAAGCCCGCGAGTAGTCGCGCGATCGTAATTCGCCATCCGACAAAGTTAAATTCACCACGTGTCGAATTGAAATCCAAGCAGAATTAAACGCCGCAAACACATCAAACGAGAAGCGAATCGCCGAGGAGAAAGTTTGACATTAAAATCGTCACAATGATCGAAGGAGCGTATCAAAAAATCGCGAAACATCAGAAAATTCGAAATTAACATGTCGACGGTACTGAAAAAATCGCAGCGATCATTCAATGTGACGTACGAACGAAAAAAATCAGTGACGTACAACACACGTAAGGTTATGACTTTTTTGAAGAGTGTAGAAACGAGGGTACCGCTCGCAATGTCGACGTAGCTTCTTTTTCAAGTCACGTCGTGCTGGCCTACACTTGTTCGCGACGTAAATTTCAGCGAGGAATAAGTGAATTGGATTACGTGCAGAATCTACCCATCGCAGAGCTTAATACTTAATATGCGACTAGGTACAAACTGTCAAAAAGAATATACACGTATACTTTGTAGGGCAATACATATGTAAATGATATATAAACGAAGAGACATATATAGGTGAAGGACTGCGAGACGATGGTAACTCGTTAGGAAATCGATAGAAGACAATAGTTCCGAGTCTCGGAGGGGAAGCCAGGATCGTTGACTTGGCCTTATCGTGGCTGAATTCCCTCGTAACTCTCGTAATATATCAAAGAGATGCGAATGCTGATTCGAATATTATGTGAAATATCCATGGATCCATCGAACCCAACGCGATATCAACAATGATGTATTGGGAAAATTTTAAAAAAGTTTATTTTTATGGACTAATGGCCTTTGCGTCCTTTTCCGGCGATCGTCAGTCAAGAAAATTTATTGAAAATTTCAAAATGTCGTAAAATTTGTATTTTTCTAGCAATTCCGACAAAATTCTCTCTCGACAGTCACAAAGATTCCTACGAGGAAGCAAAAATGCGTTATTTCTGAATTTTCGCACTTTTCGAATTGGAGCATTTGGACGAAAAAAAAACCCACGAAAGCAGATGGAAAAAGTTTCGATTTAACGAGGTCGCGCTGGTCCGTTTTCGGGCTGGGAATTCGTCGGCTTATTAGACGGAAAAAGTACCTCGTGGTTGTAAGACACTTGGCGAACTCACATCGTTATCGGTCATTTTCTGGATGTAAATGCTGCGGCACTACTCGGAGGATTACTTCATGGTTTACACGGTCAATGAACATTTTAATCGTCCTACTTCAAGGGCTGTATTCAAAGTCCTCGTTACAGCTTCTCTTTTCACGAAATCTGCTGCTACTCTTGGCTGTTCACACGTGACAGTTTCCTTCCTTTCAGAATTCAAAGCCAAGGAAAGTTAAATTGCACGTTTTGAGTTTAATCAAACTTTAACTTATTCGGACGAAACAAAATTCGCAGATACGCACGAAATGCAAAAAAGTTGAGGGAAAATTTGACGATGTGCGCGTTTCGATTTAATTTAAATTTACTTATTTCTGGTTCAACGTCAAATTTTACTCCATATTTCTACGACGGGGTCTCAGTGACCCAAGTGAAAAAAAATATCAAAAAATCGATTTTTTATATATTTTTTTTAAATATCGTTGATCGACAGAAATTCGTTGTTTCCATATAATTTTTTACAGGGACAATGGAAAAGATCGAGAGAGAAGGAAGTGAATAGTTGCAGTTTTTGTTGATCGTCGTTCGAGTGAAAAGAAGGTCGTGTAGCTGTTTTGTAATTCGTCCAAAATGACTGACGAGCTGAACATTTCCTTCAACATTTGCAGCAGCAGAGCCGATTAAATCTTAAATACTCGGACCAACAACTTTGACAATTACGATGATAGATAAGCGAGGCAAATGTGCGGAGACAGTGTGTGCTGGAATCTGTGAGAGATGAGTACACGAAGGTTAGTGCATTGCAATGGACAGACGGTGGGTGAGAGAGATCGCGGAACGTGACGATTTTCGTTCCATCATGCTCAACAAACTCGACGAGCTGCTTCTTCATATGTATGATGTTTGTCAGCCCCGTGGACGGTTTCCATGTTCTCGTCGCTTTCAACGAGGCAAAAAAACGAACGAAAGAAAGATGTGGAGAGAGAGCGAGAGAGGAGCAGCAGAAAGCATCGAAAAAAGCGAGGGCGAAGAAAAGGAGGAAGAGGAGCCCTTGTCCCTTTTCAGTATACATACGTGTACACACAAAGTACACACAGAGAGAGAGAGCGAGAGGGAGAGAGGGTGAGAGCAAAAAGAAGGTTTAGTCGTGTCGTGGGTCGTCGTTTCAACGTGGGAGCGCCTCAGCTATGGTAACTAACGTGATAGGATTCACACAGCTTCCGGTTTTCGCACCGAAAGTGCATAAGAAAAGAGGGAAAAAAAACGCTCGTGTGAAGGGTGCGAAAAAGGGACAGGAAAGGGGGGCCGATAAAGAGAAGGAGAGAAACATTCGGCGAGAGAAAGCGGAGAGTGCGAGGGAGTTTTAAAGAGGAAGAGAGAAAACGTGATAAAGAGAGGAAAATACAGACACGGCGAGAATAGCGAGTAGAGAGAAATGGCTCGAGGATCGAGGAGGACAGAGAATATGTATTCAACCCTATTCAAGTTGATACTCCAATGATGTATATTTATACACATAGGTACACATATACCTACGAAAGAGACGCTGTATATCTAAAAAGTTTCTCTCTCATGTGTCGACTCACTTACCCCCTCGAAACTCTCTCCACATCGCGATCTCGTCTCTTTTCCTTTTTCCCGCTCCCTACTCTCTCTCTCTTGCTCTTTATGTACTCCGGCAAATCTCCCCTGTCACATTCAGGCCTCGTACTTCATGCCTTATCAAAGCACCTCGCACTATACTCCAAGACTTATTTTTCTCCTCGTACGACGATATCCACACTCGCGACGACGCGAGGACCTTCCCTCACTCTTTTTATTCGTATATTAACATTTTTTTCTAAGGATTCTCCCTTTCTTGATTTTTTAAGGAAAAACGACAGGATCGAAGGATTTTCGATGGATTTGAGAATCTTGAGCGATCTCAGTGTCGATCATCATTTTAGGTTGAAATTTTTTTTTTTTTCTCGTAATTGCGGTTGATTTTTTTTAGTGACGAATCCTTGGTTCAATTATTGGAAAACTGTGGATCGAGAAATTGTCGTTTTTGCCCATTTTCCCATCCCAGCATTGGTCTCGAATATTCATTTTATTTCCGTACGTTCTTTTTTCTGTCTCGATTCGCGACATTGGGACATTTTCGGGCTATCGAGCTTTTGATGGTTAATAATTGAAGCTGCTTGTGTTTTTTTTTCTGTTTCCGAACGGGCTCCCTGCAACAGCTCTCGATTCATTAAATTCCGTCTGGTAGATTTTTATTTTGTTTGGCTCTTATCGGAAACGAATGCGATTCACGTTGGGGACTAAAAATAATGGGATTTCTTTTGTGTGATCCTCCACGGTCACCAGGGGTCAAAATGACCCCAAACGCAACTTTTAGCTGGAATTATGACAAGAATTGGCGCTGAGACCGTCGGCCTCCTCTCCAACGGTGCTCCGGGTGCCCGAAATTATTTTTTCACCCATCGCTTCATTGCTGATTTTTTTTTGCCATTTTGAAAATTTGATAAAAAATTTTTCCATCGATATTCTTACTCGGAAAGGTTCAAACTAATGTCCTGAATTTTTATGTGTCGTTCGGAACGAAACTGGCAGCGCGGCGAGCGTATGAACACGGCTGGGGTCAGAATGACCCCGCGTGTCCAGTGCGTTATTTCTAGAACGTGTAACCACGGAGGGTTTTTGAGCTCGAATCTTTTCTCGATCCCTCAGAACGACAATAAGCTGCGGACCAGATTCTGCTGTTGTTCGCATTTTCGAACTGTCAACTTTTACGATGAGAAAAATGCTGGACCGCTAAAGACGGACGCGAAAGTTGAGCAACGCACATGCACCGAGAACGCTTCAGCCACAGACCGGACATTTCTGCTCGGGATCCGCTGCAGCTCACTCACCTTGAATTTTCGATCGGTTTGATGTGCAGAAAAAGATTGGAAAGTGTATAACGTCATTCGCAGAAACATGAAAAACGATTGGTCCAAGCAAAATTCTCCTCGATGTTATTTCACGGTTACTTGATATCGTTAAAAAATATTGGTTGCATTTCCTTGCTTCAATGCACATTTAACTCATCGAGCTGTGCTCGTTTCACTCGTGAGCTGCTCCCTCCACCCGTTCGCCACCATCCTACCGGATCTTTTATAATTTTCCGATGCTAGCGGAAAAACGTCTCTCCCCGATGTTTCGGATACGTGAGCATTTATATAGACGATCTTATGCCGCGGGTGTCCAGAAAATCGCTTTATAATTGACCGAGGAAATCAACGCTACGATGACGATGCAATTTTCTCAAAAATCCAATTTTTCTTATTTTTCCAGATTCTTCGAAAAACTTAGTGCCTTTATTTTTATTTTTTATTTTTTTTTTATTGCAAGAAAAAGAAAGATTGCAATTTCTTTTTTTTGACAATAATTTCACATGGAAAAATGTTGAATTTATCATTCTGTTTGTTTAGCAAGTGAAAACCTTGTCAGCTCCCAATTTTTTGTTTTTTTTTTCAACATTTGTTGCTGCGAAACGAAACGTTGTGCCGGAAAAATCGATAAAGAGTTTTATTTTTGAAATCTCGAGTTCTAACTGTTGTGAAAATCTTGTGGATGAATTTTTTTGACACCCCGTGAACGGGGGCTATAGACATGTCCATGTACACACATTGGCAATAGGAAAAAGTCCGTTTATACGGAGAGCCATTCGGCATCGATTTCGCATTTCAATTTCCATGACCCACACACCGCGACTCGGTCTCCATCGCGCACAGATACTTTTCCCGCATTGGAAAAAACGTGGCGAGCTTGTTTTCTATTGTTTCTTTTTTTTCGGCTTTTCTTTTACAGTTTTTTTTAGTCCAGACGTCAAACTCGGTGAGGGACATGATTTTCATCGAGATAACGTGCCACGGAGGATCGCCGACCGAGTCACTGCTCGATTTAAACACATTTTTCCATCATCTGTCCGTGAGCACGGAACATCCTGGTTACGCGAGACAGCTCGTTTTTTCTTCATTCTTTTTTCTTTCGCATCTCCGGAATAATCAATTTTTAGTGGAGAAAATGAAAATTACAGTTGTAATGAAAATCGACAGTCGACCGATCACATTTTCTAGTTTTCGCAAGCGATTGACAAGCACACTGCTCGACCAAGACTGAGAAATGTGAGTCGAAAAAATTTGTTCGTGTAAATTAGAGAAAAAAAAAATGGATCGATTTTCGTTTCGATTTTCATGGAATAATCGGCGATCGAAAAAATGAGGAAATAAAAAAATCTCTTTGAGAGAAGTTTCGGAAAATTTCGACAATCATTTTTGTCTCGGTTTTTCTTTTAATATTTTCAATGATTGAATGGAAGTTTTTGGAAAACGTGGAGGATCTTTGTTTTTCGGTTTCGGATGTCGATCGAATAATTGGGAACGTTGAAGTTTGTCAGAAATCCCACACCGCTACTGTTCGTGGTAACGTTTGGGCATCCCATGATAATAGTTGCATGCATCGTAATTGGGAATGTTTACAGAACAACGATACAGGCTCCCAATTATCTTCATATGTGAAGATACATATTTCGCATCTGCATCATGATTGAAGTAAAGATCACACGATACTGTGAAACGGATCCCTTGGGTAACGTCGTTACCATGATGGAAACGACGCTGCTATGTGTACCAGGAATTTCTGGTCAATAGAACAGTTGGCTCTCAAACTCAAACTCTCAGATCCAATCAACGAATTACTTCCTTATCGTCGTTATGGTGACGAATTCTAATCCCAAACCAACTCATCGCTCATTTTTTGACCTTCTAATTTCCATTAGAATCTTTGGCAAGGGCCCTCGATTAAAAAATATTTCTAAACCCGAGTTTGTGGAAATGGCTCAGTATTTTGGCTTCTAATGGGACATTTTTTCACAGGGGTCAAATTGACCCCGATAGGAAAACATTTATAAACCCAAGATTGTGGAAACTCATGGTGTGGCGTTAGGGGTTGTAATGGGAAGCTTTTTTATCCAGGGGTCAAATTGACCCGGATTGAAAAATATTTTAAACCCAGGCTTGTGGGTACTCAAATCGAAGGTTTTCACGAGCAGAATCCATTGCTGAGGTACATCTTCCGTGAATTCTAGAATCGCATTGGCAGTGGCACGAAAATAATATTTTTCTGTAGCACACGAAGTTTGTTTTACGAAATCTTAAATTTCTTGGCCCATTCCAAGAAATTACGGTTGTTTATCTACTAGTCCATTGATTCCTATGACTCGACATTCACCCAAATGGAAAAGCTTGGATATAAGAATTCGTACATACGTTTTTAGCAGCTTAAACGTATAGAACGCGGATTTACGTATGGAAAGATTTACTGTTTACCCTGGACTACAGTTCGCTCTGAAAATAGAGCTCGAACTTCGAGAACCGAGAATTTACCGTTAACAGTATTTTCGTGACAACAAAAACGAACGAGTTTGCAAGATTAACGATAATTGCATTTGTCCCTCAGAAAAATTCATGGGAAAACCTCGCAAACCGATTTCCACGACGTGGCTCAAGATTTTCATATTCCTCTGCCGGAGAAGAATGTTTATTTGTAAAAATTCCCGTAAAGAATAATGAAAAAATGACAAAGAAGATTCTTAACTTTGTTTTGAAAACACTGCATCACTCCGGACCCGATTTTGCAAAAACTTGGGAAACGGCGAAGCTGAGACTCTTTTAAAAAAAGCAGACGACACGGAGAACAGAGTTTTGATCACTAAGACGTTGAGAACGGGATTTTGAATTGAACGAGGAGCCGATAATCGGTTGAACGAATTATTATTGACAGGCGAAAAGGTAATTAAAATAATGATTCAATATTTACACGTCTGCGTAAGATTACATCAAATGAATCGTGAATTTTGCCATCTGGAATCCGAAACAACCGAACGATCGATTTACTAAAGGGAAACGTTGACTTCCACATTCCTTTGGGTTCGAATGCTAAAGACTCGTTGATGAGAGAGACGCCCATCAATGATCACTCCTCGACGGGTCCTCGATAGTTCTTGATGTTGACGGATATGTATGCTGGCACGGCCAGTATGCCAATCGCAAAGACGAATCCGTGAATCATTTTTTCCTGAAAAATGAAAAATTCTTAATTCCTTGGAATCCAATATTTAGCATTTCGCGACGAGGAGACAAAACATCAACGAAAATCGATTTTTAGAAAACACCGTCATTTTTATCGCGTAAAAACTCGATTTTTTTTCTTTTTATGGAATTTTTTTGTGAAATGTTTTCCAAATTAAAATTTAACATGGTCGTTATGGGAAAATAAAAAAAAATGTTTATTAGAAAAGTTCTGCATCGCGGACGAAGAACGTTTTATGGGAAACAGAAATTTCGGGTCATTTTAATGTTTGAAAACTTTGTGTAAGAAAGTTTTTCAGTATGAGGAGAAAATTTATTTCGAAAATGATAATCATCAGAGATTTTGTGACTGATTTGAAAAATGGAGGAATTTTCTTGAAGAATTTGTGGTTGACGCCATTTTTTTTCCGTGTATTACACAACGGGATTGCTGTGTCGCGTGGATATTTATAGAATTTTTTTTTCGTACTCTCGGGCGCCATGAAGTTGCCACATTTGCTGATGCTCGAAGAGCGAGCAGCGAGGATAGCAAAAAGTCAACGAACCGCGATGCCATTGTTTCTTTTTATTTTAATTCACGAGCTGCGAAGCTATGCAACGAAAAATGACAAATGTTACGAGCATGAAACAAATCTACGTGCTAGTGAAGTATGTGCAGAGATTATTCGAAGAATGAAAATAATTCGAGTGCAGCGTCTCTCTCACAATGGCAACAAAAACAGCAGAAACTAAAAGGTTGCGGAAACATCGTGTTCCAAGTGTCACATTTCGCTTCGTAAAACCCGGACGCTTTTTACACGGTTCACGTGTTACGTGTTATGACAAAAACTTTGAAACTTTTCTTCATTTTATCGAGAAAAAAAATCTTTCGGAATGTGGAGATCATTTTTCTGCGAACCCGTTTTTCATTTTTCTCGCGAAGTATTTCGAATTTTTCGGTTTCATTGACGAGAAGCTTTGTGCTCGTTGGGTTCGTGTTGCCAAAGAATTTTTTCCGAACTCCTCTTGTGCATTTATTTGTCGGATTTTTAAAGGATTCGATGTTTTGCCTCGAGAAATTTGTTACAAAAAATTCTGCAATTCTTAGTCTCAATAGTTCCGATAATTATTCCGAATTTTCAATTATTAAAAGTTTTCTATTTTAGTAGATCGCGAAAACTCGAAAGAAAACATTCGACTCGCGCCGCAGCACGTGCTAGGCGCTAGGCTTGAGGGCAGGAGTATCCTCTACCCCAAAATCCTACGATAGCTCAATCCCCACCGTCGACCCGCTCGAGAAACACGAGTTTTCTCTACGCATCGCAGAATCCGGCTTTACGATCGTGTAGAAAAGCGTAGGATAGAAAATATTGATCAACATTTCGCAATAATCATTTTAATCATAAAAACGACGGCAGGTGACTTTAGATTCCGCGCAAGCCCTTCGTTCCCCCGTTTTTTATCGTTTTACCGCATTTTTAACTATTTTTTTCACTTTGAGCAAAATTGCGTCGAGCTCGCGTAATCGTGGATTAAAAAACAAAAAGAATGAGCCCAATTCGAACCCTTTTCGTCATTTAGACCCCAGTGTATTGGAATAAGTAAAAAAAAAGGTTGACCCCATGATCGAAAAATATGAACACTGGGTATTCAACATGTGTAGCACGCGTTACGCAGTTTCCCCCTCCCCTTGCTCCCCGGAGCCAAAACAGGCGACCGCACACAAACAGAAACTTGATAATTTTAGGTTTTTCAAAATCTATCCTCGTAAATTTATAGACATTACGAATGATGACAGAAGCTCAAAAACTTGTCGATTCACACGGACAAGTTCGAAAGAATCGTTGAAAAAATTGTTCGAGTTCGAGAAAAATCAATAAACACGAAATTTGACGGAGGCAGCTGAAGGTCGAACGAAAAAAACCTCGACTAGCGAGAATTATGTTAACAGTCGACGAGTAGACTTGGAAGCGTCACGATCATGAGATTCCTTCGTTCCCAACGCCCTGTTTTCACTCGAACCGTGTTTTTGTGCAAAAGTTTTGACTCGCATTACAATATAATGCGCGAACGAATGTTTACATAAATGATACTGATCGTGTCGTACCACGTGACCCGAACGGGCCACGAGAATGTATACCTGCTCAAAGTTTTGGGCCGTAATCCCTCGCGCCGAGTCTCTTCGTCGACGTAATAAATACATTCACGTGTAGACATCGAGTAAAAACTTACCGTTAAGGAGATTCGCACACGAGGTGGGGTCGCCCTTCCGAGTTTTCCTCTCGTGACGACATGTGCCGATTTCGGGATATTCGTCAAAAGTTTACCGGCGCGAATCATTTCGATGGAAAAAGCGAAAAATCGTGTATATTTCGAGGACGGCCTGTCGAAGACTGAAAAGACGTGTTCGGGCTCGAAGCAGGCAGATGGCGATCGAAGTACAAAGTGCTCAGGGATATTTCGTTAAGCACAGTGTTGTTCTTCTCTTTCCGACAGTTTGACAAACTTAAAACTTCGACAGGCGTTCAATGCGCGCGGCTCAGTGGCTCAACAACTCGCGATTTTTCCAAATTATTTGTGAAAATGTGATTCCGCTGTAGAGCAGTCACTAGAATTTTTTCTTTTACATCAAAAGTTTCTCTTATCGTTGTTTTCGATAAAAATTCAGCGATAAGACGGTCGGGGCAGAACTCGAGAAAGTTTCGCCTCGATGGATCGCTAGAGAGCGTGTGCGTGCGAACGTCGCTACAGGAACAAGGGAATTTTTTTTTTCGAAGAACACGACGAAAAAATCAGCAAATCAGTAGCCACGTATACTGCTCGTATAGATGCGCCAACCTTTTTGTCGGACGATGAAATTCGTCGAGATCTCCAGTGTGAATAAAAGTCTCGATCACAAGTTCATTAACCATTTTTTTTCTGCTTTCAGAAAAATCATTCGATCTACAATGCAAATTCAAAAAATTTCGTGTAAGTGGAAAAGTTACTATCTTTTTTTTTCTTCCATCGAATTATTTTTTTCGTTCGTGCTTCGAAAGAGATCCTTGCCGGTCTCGTAGGATCAAAATGGCGGCCGAGCGGTTGCGTAGTAGCATAAAATTCGAACGAAACTCCGATCAGCGAATGTAAACAAACGAAAAGTTAGTGCATCGCGAAAATTTTTCAATTTCTATCCATCGATCGATATTGCAGTGTCAAATTATTATGAAAATCGACTATTCAGTGAATATCGAAAATCGTCGCGATTTATCATCGATTTTCCATCACATATTATTCAGTTTCGCGTGTTTTTCGTATCCTCGTCGTTCCTGAGATGTTTTCAAGGTCAAATGAAGGACGATCTTCCAAATTACGATAAAATTTCCATCGCTCGAATCTTAATAAAAAAATTATTAATTCACACCCTGAATTATAGCATTTTGTGAAAAAGTTCAAAAAATGCGAGTCTTTATTCGCCTCCATAATTTCAATAACTTATTTATTAGAGGCCGAAATTAAGTGACGAAGCCAAATTCACTAGACAGGTCCCTTGCCAAGGATTCAGAAAATAAATTAATTGCATTTTTCCCTCAGAGAAATTCATGAGAAAATTCCGCAAACCGATTTCCACGACGTGTCTCAAGATTTTTATATTCTTCTGCCGGAGAGGAATGGTTATTCGTATAAATTCTCGTAAAGAATAATGAAAAAATGACAAAGAAGATTCTTAACTTTGTTTTGAAAACGCTGCATCACTCCGGACCCGATTTTGCAAAAATTGAGAACACGGCGAAGCTGAGACTCTTTACAAAAAAGCAGACGACACAGAGAACAGTTTTTTGTTCACTGAGACGTTGAGAATGGGATTTCGAATTAAACGAGGAGCCGATAGTCGGTTGAACGAATTATTATTGACAAGCGAAAAGGCAATTAAAATAATGATTTCATTTTTATACGATTGAGTAAGATTACATCAACATTATCGTGAATTACCATTTGGAATCGGTAACAGCCGAACGATCGATTTACTATTGACAAACTTCCACACTTTGGACGCGGAAGCCACTTTGGTTTTTCTATCGATGCTCATTACTCGGGTGGTGCTCTGTAGTTCTTGATGTTGAGCGAGATGTATGTAGGGATGGCCAGCAGACCAAAGAATATTGAGAAACCGTGCACCACTTTTTCCTGGAAAACACAATGATCCAATTTCAGAAACGTTACAAAAACAAGTTCCCCCTTTCCAGAGAATTCAATGAACAGCAAAACAAATTTCCACTCCTCCCCCAACAAAAGAAATTCATTTCTCGATAAATTACATTGCCCAAGCAAGCGACGTCTATCGAGCCAGCTAATTTGTCAGTCGGAGCGATCAATTCTCTGTGAGATTTGGACTATCGAATTTCTTTCTCGGGTGCCGAGAAATAATTAAAATTTTATTTCGAACGAAATTTTGCCCAAAAATCATGAAATTTTAGCCAAAATCTTCGAATTTTCGAAAAAAAAAAAATCGTACGAAGTTTTCATTGAAATTAACTCGATGGGTTAATTTTTTGATGAATTAAACTCCATCGTCTTTTTTCCGTGAATAAAAAATATATTTGAAAAATATATTTTCCGTATTACGCAATAATGCAGCGATCGATTCAGAAAAAAGAGTAATTTTAATTTTGCTTACAGCGAACGGAATTCGGACCCTGGGTGGTGTGCCGATGGTGGTTCTGTTGGGAACAAGAAAACGTCCCGTGGTTCGGCTGATAGCGATGGTTTTCTGAGCGACCAACATGTTGTCGCGTTACCGGACGATTTTGTCACTTGGCTAACAAGCGAAAAGGGCTCGATCGCGGTGAACGAGAGCAAATGGTTTCGTAAGAAATGCGAAAATCACGCTGCAGAGGACTAAAACGTTCGGAGATGGTTCTGCGCACTCTCGAGTCAATTCGCGGTTTAAAAAATCGTCAATCCCCAATTTAGCGACTTTTCTGTATGAAAGAATGTCCGAAAATGTTTTTATCGATTACCGAAGAATTAACAGCTTCGAATTGCGCTCGAGAGTCGATTTTTGCACTTGGCAGATCCGATTATTCGAACGTTATTTTGATCGGCGTATTTGATCGTCGATACGGCACTTTTCATGCAAAATCGAACCACCGAAAAATTGCGTTCCATGTTTTCGCGAATTTCTTCACGTTTTTTCGTCCCCGACGTAATGACCTTGAGAAATAACGAAAAGAGCTCCTTAAAATTCAAATACGTGCCATAATTTTCAAGAAGATCAACAATTTTGAACATTTGGCTAAAAAATTTTAATTGCTTGTGGAAAAGCAATTTTTTTCAGATAACACGGATAACCCCATACGTTTTTATAGGCTGAGAAAATTGCAGCTGACTGCAGCGCTGCACGCGATAAAAACGAACCCGCTGAATTTAAACCACGAAATGAAAAATTGCAATTTTTTCGAGTTTTTTAAACAATTTTTAGGCTGCAGACAGTTTTTCATTTTCCCACGTGGATATAAAGTAAAGAACAACGATTTCGTCAGTACAATTCCAGGTGCGAGACTCGTAATAAAGTAAAATAATTATTCGCAAATATTCAACTGTCATTACGTCGAAATGTTTGAATAAAGTTTATTTTTTCCAGAAATACAACAATCTCGATTTATTTATTTATTCTGTCAACGAAAATAAAATCGCATTATCGTGGTTTTTGTGTTTCAACTCCAGTTGCAACGTGAGCGTTGGCCTTTTCTGAAAGACACACTCGTAGCTCAAATGAGAACGATCAAAAAATAGGGCAGGACAGATTTTCGAAAATCAGAGATTCGGAGCTTGAATTGAAAAAAAAAAACATCGATTTTACAGTCCCTGGGAGCTGTACGACTGTCCGTCCAATTTGTGCTTTTGTCGAGCGACAAGAAACATCGCGCGAACGAGTCCGACGAGCTGAACGACAATTTTCGTGCCATGAAGACAAAAAAAAAAGCTCCAACGAAGATTTCCCAGTTTTTCGGCAACGAACACTTCGCCCGAGACATTATTTGTGCAGAAAATCGATTTTTCAAGTTAATTACAAAAAATAATCCGCCAATCTGTAATATTCATCCCCAACCTCCCCTTCCCAGAAATTCTCAACATGGGGAAACTGAGATTTTGGGTTGGCAATCCTGAGCAGAGGCTTCATTGTCACTAGCCTTTCACTAGAAATTGCACAAAGGGCTGTATATGTGTGTATACGGCGCTGACCGAGCCACACGCCATGTCCATTGTATATAGTAATAAGGCGAGGGATCAGTCGCTGTCTCGTGAGTGCGAGAGAGACAGCTGAAATTTTCGAAATTGAAAATTTTCGAAACGGCATCACGAATTGAAAAAAGCTCCCGTCAGCGTATTTTTGCCACTGTCCTGCCTACATTGACCGAGCATTTTTCTGATTAGTCGAACGACACCGAAGAATTTTAATTTCGAAAATTCGAGGTGCGGTCCAGTGACTGATCCATTCTCGCAAGGGGTTCGGGTGTACATTTTGCTATATTTCCCAGTAGGTTAACCTTCTCCTTGAAACTTAATACCCTCGGCAAACCGCAAGATAAAGTTTAATATGCGAGGATTGATTTTGAAGAAAATACGAAGAGGTTGACCTCTGGCTACCAAACAATAAAAACGTAAAAATCGACGCACTCCGATGCGATAAGATTCAGCAATTCATTTCGCAATTTTCGAAAATCTCCAATCACCAACCGCTCACGCGCAGACTCCATAGCCTTCCTGAATGTATATATACATACAAGCGTGTATATACAGATAAATGTATATGGAGTTACCGAATACATAGACGTGTATGTGTGCGTTACATACACGGGAGCTGGCTGTACTGGAACTACACACGAAATAAGTGACAATGTTTCGAAGAAATCGTCGCGTACCCGACGACGCGATCTTTCCGAATTAACATGTTACTAACTCGTGGATATATTTACAGTGAATCAATTAAGTGTTGAAAACATGGACAATAAACAATAGTGGCGAAATAAAACGTTGAATTTTCTTTTTATTTTCTATGCTTCGTGTGTGTTCCTCTCTCACTCGCTCTTCTCTCGTGTGCTCGCGATGTATTCGAATGTAAACATGGCCGACAGCGTGTTGTTGAACCAGTGTTTGTGTTTGCCCTCTACGGATTTCTTCAATCTCAAGTCATAATAATTCACGATCAAAAATATGCTCACAAAGGACCCAGGTAATGGAAATATTCGGTGGTTGATTCTTGCGGTCATAACGCTCGAGGTATCGATGCATATTTTCGAGGGAATTTTTGTACCTGTCTCGATCGGTTATGCACAAATATATGTATATATATATACACACAAACGAATGGATGTTCGTGCATGTATCTATAGAGAATTCGAGTGTTTCGGAGCGAATGCAAATTCCATTTATTAATGAGATTGTCGTATGTTTTTTATTTCCGGAACAATCGTTCATGGAGAAATTCTTTTCAATACTTTCTCTCGGTGTTTTATTATCGCAGTTCAACGACAAAATATCCCGCGATCGCGCAAGTTGTTGTGGGGAAGAAAAAAAAGATGAAATACGAGAAAACAGCTGGATTAGCGTTTCAGCTGACCCGCATACGACTCGAATTTTCAGAATCTCGTTTCGATCTTTCACACTATCCGCTTTTTTTCCATCATCTGATGATTATCGAAATATTTCTTATGCTTTTCCTTTCACCGTGAAATCATTTTCCTCTACATTTTTTTTCTTGTTCACGGTAAACACGAACTTTCTAACTGCATCGAAATGTCGAGTTTTTCCTTTCAATGAGTTTTCTTTCGAAATAATAAATTCAAACGATTTTCTGGCGCGATGCTAATTACCAAAATATTTTGCAACAATGACCTACTTAGCGATCTCGTTGCCATGCTTGAGTTTTTGGAAACTCGATCCATGATTTTGCAGGGTATGGACAAATTTTGAATTCTGCATTTCCGAGAGAAATTTGCATCCAAAATTCTTTACAGAAAATTGTTTTTTACGAAATTTGAAAAAAACGGACTACCGATTGGAAAATTGAGCAAACGCAACGTCAAAATCGATGTTTTGAGCGGAACGAAATGTTAACGAGTGATGCGCTCTTTCAGGCTGGTGTCTGGGCGAGCGATGAACGTATTCCGGATCCTGATACCGTGCGCGTTGCAGCCGAACGAAGAAAACGACGACGGTGTCGTCAATTGGCACAGCGGCGGAGGTTGTTGGTCACTGGCGAGAGGACCGGACAATGATTCTCATATGACCCATAGAATGGGAGCTTCCGCTTCTACTAACTTTCCTGCCAGCGGCGGCGATCCTGTCCAGGCAGCGAGACTTTCCTCTTCCGGGAATACCGATCAGTTCGGTATCGTCGTTCGGTACGTTATTTTTCTTGCTAGCTCAACTTTTTATAAACGTTTTTCTACAGAAAGACGATGCGATGAAATATTTTTGTGAGAAATTTGTTTACGGCGAGTAAAAAATGTTTCATTGTCATCGGGAGATCAAAATTTCCTACAAAAGTTGAGGAGGAATTACAAAAGCAACGAAAACGACGATCAATTTTCAAAGGAATGGGATTTTCATTTCTTTGCCAAGAAAAAAACTTGAAATCCTTAGCTTCACCAATTTATTTTGACTCTTGAGCTTTTCATACATTTTTAGGGGAGATTTTCATTTTTCATAATTCATTAACGTTGCACATGTAAGCGATAATGACTTTAACGTTTTTTAGGTAAGATTCAATGGCCAGGGATCCCCCACGATCGCTCAAGTTGCTTGGTTCACTGTAAAATTTAAGAGACAGGGAATTTTTATGTATAAACATTCCTAGGGTCGCAGGGGAGAAAAAATTATATCCGGGGAATTGTTTAACTGAAAGTTTCATGGAGAGATTTGTCACATTTCGGATTCTTTACCTCGATTAAAATTAAAATCTATTTTTTTCAATTTATTTTTATTTTTCTCAATTAAAAAAATTATTTTTCCCAATAATTTCAATTTATTTCATCAAATAAGTTAATGTCCCACTAAAATATCAATTAAAAGAAAAATGGAATATTAATTTAATTTGGGTGAGTGAGAAACTTGCCTGAAAGAAAGGACCAACATGTTGCACGGATAAGCAGCCTCCTTGAGAACTGGCACAGCAGGCAAGGAACGACCATCGCAAACGTAAAGTGGCTCTTGTTGATAAACCTGAAGGAAAACAGACAAAAAATGAAATGGTTGATTTCTCGGTGGAGTTTTCGCTGCACGAAGTACCGACCGATTTGATGGCGTCGGCAGCAGCTCGAATGTTCGAATGTGTCGGTTCTTCTTTCCACGGGTCGATGCCGAAATCCATTTGGAGTTGATATTCGTTGACTTTTCTTAATCGATTCCACATTTGTCTGACGTGACTCTCCACATAAGCGCGAACATCGAGAGCCTTTTGGTTTTTGACTAAATTCACAGAAAACTTGACCGTCGCCCTGTGGCAAGAGAAATGATTTTTTCGTCGTGAAAATCGATCGATTAAAAAAAAAAACTGAAAAGTTGGGAGACGATTTCACCTGCAGGGAATGATCGCGAGATTGCGAGGATCCGAGTGATCAGTTTTCGTCTCGAAACTGTGGATACTGACGCTGGGGAGTCTGGAATTATGAATAACGATTCGAGATTCGATTCCCTTGTGTTTGAGTTTCCTCACGCCGATTTTTCGCTTCAAATCCTCGATGTTTACGTTCATATTGTTGATCACTTCCTCTTCCTGCATCGACGGACCCACCACGTCCTTAACTATCTGAAGAAAAAGATTTTTTCACGTGAAATCTTTTTTTTTTTTTCAAAAATCTGCAATTTTTTGGTTTCTTTTTGTAGGATTTTTGTTGCGCAGCTCTTTTTGGAAAAAATTCTTTTACGTTCGGAACAGCGAGCTTGTCGTGCTTGTCCATGAGGCTGGACACAATGTGGACAGCGTCCATGAGCGGCTGATCGAAAGCTCCGCCATATTTCTCACCGTCGATGTCACTCTCGGCGCAACTAATGTCCAAAGAAAAATGACAAACTCCTCGATATCCGTATCGCAAACACGGGGTCTCGACTATTTTCTTGTCGATCGCCAAACACACGTAATCGACGTCGATAAAAAATTCTTTTTTTCTTGACAAAACGTCCGCGAGCGTCGGGCTGTTTCTTGCTGCCAGTCCTTCTATTATGAATTTCACGTTTACGGGCACTTCGTTCTTCGTCGAGGAATAAACTCTCAAGGCCATCAACCAACACAGTAACGAGTCGATGCCGCCGGATCCACTCGCTTTGCTCGTGTCGTCCTCGCCATGGACCATCGAAGAATCTAAACTCAATTTTCAACGCCGACGAAAAATTGATTTTCATCTTAGAATCAAAGTTTCCGCTGGACGAAATTTTCAAAAGTGTGATCAAACTATTTCCCTGAAAACTGCAAGAGATCTTTCACAATTGCTTCGAAATATTTTTTCGACTTTTACTCACCCACGTGGCCATAAACGCAAATAGTTCGGAAACCTTCATCGACGATCAACTCCCCGAAAAGAACAGGTGGATATTCCGTACCCTCAGCCGTTTTGTTATTTTTGCCTTCGACCAACTCCGTTTCTACCTCGAGATTCTTCAGTTTTGATTCCAAAAGCCGCAGCTGCAACAATCAGGTTTTCGTCATGAAGTTCTGATCGTCAGAACTCGGAAATGGGAGATTCTGTTGATGATATTTTGGCTGTACAGCTTTTGTGATCGTGGGAAAGTTTTTTTCGTCCTCGGACTGACAGGGAATGGCTCCGAACTCTCGAAGAATCTCCGACAATGTGGATTGACTTCGCTCGACATTTGCGTACAGCTCGCGGATCTTCGCGCTCGGAAGTTCTTTCAGTTCCGCCGACTCATCCATTCCTCGAAATGACAAAAATAACGATAAAGATCGCACGAGGATTTTCCCTTATTCGCTGAAGTCAGAACTTTGTGTTTTCCGTTAAATCGTCGTGTTTTTTTTTTCGTTCGTTTCAATGACGTTTCATTTTTGCTTTTTATTTTTCAGAGAACGAAAAAAAAGAGTGACGGGTTTCGCGACGCTGCGAAAGAAATTCATACGAAGACGTCGCTCCTCGAAAGCCTGCGATCATGGCCGCGTCATCCGGGAACTCGTGTCGACCTGGAGCCCTCTCGAGGCTGGAGCCTTGCTCGAAGAATACGAAGCTCTCGCTGCCCTCAAGGACCTTCATGTTCAAGCCGAACTTGCTAGACCCCCTGCCACTACCTTCAAACAGGATCTCTCCACTCTTTACGACTACAAATATTGCACCGACGTTGATCTCGTTTACAGAGGAGCTTGCTTCCCCGTTCACAGGGCTCTGCTCTCTGCACGATGCCCTTACTTCAGAGAATTGTTGGCCGGATGTCCAGGTCTGAATTTTTATATTCTCTCACATTTTTTCTCCTTCGAGCTTGATTCAAATTCCTCAGTTACGCTCGTGTCAACGAGATAACCAATAAAAAGAAGATGAACATTTTTTTCGGACATTCTGATGTTTCGGGAAAAGAAAAGTTGAATTTTTTTCCTCAGAAATTCGAAAATTTGTCAAATCCTCTCGAGCCACACTAAATACTTTTTTGATACTTCGTCGTTGAGCATATAAGTTTGGTTCAAAGGATTTTCAATCATTTTTCAAAGTCAGAATAATTTTTTTATCAAATTCTTTGACTTCTCCGAAATGCGAATACACGGTTTTTGTTTTTCTACGATTCGATCGTTTTCACAGAGTTATAGCCCGTCAAAAATCGAAAATTTAGTGTTTCTTTAATTTTTTGCCGACCATAAATTGAGGAAAATCTCAAATGCCGAAGAAAATAAATTTTGTGTATGGAAGCCTATTTTTCCGAAGCTCATGAATTTATTAATTTTCTAGGCTATGGAGCTCGCATTTGTTTGGACCTGAGAACGCCGAGTTTGGAGGTTCAAATGTTTTCCGCGCTGTTGCGTTATTTGTACACCGGAGATATTTGTCCGCACGATACGTCGCTGGATACGAATTTATTACGGCGACTGGGCGAGGAGTTGGGAACGCCGAATCTCCTTGAGCACGATTTGCGTTATTTATTGGACACGGGGGACTACGCCGACGCGGCGTTGGTCTTCACCTCGGACAGCGACTATCAGAGGCCAGACAGTGGAAGTTCCGAGTATGGTTTTCGGCCTAAACTCGAACTGCCTTGTCACAAAGCGATATTGTCTGCACGCTCGCCCTTTTTTCGGAATTTGATACAACGTCGGACGAGGTCCGGGGAGGATCACACCGAAAGGGCGCTCCACATACCCACGAGAATCGTCCTCGACGAATGCGTCATACCCAAAAGATATGCCAGAGTATTATTGCACGCCGTGTACCTTGACACTGTTGATTTGTCATTGATACTCCGAGGCAGTGGATGCGGCAACAGCGCTGGAAGCCTCGGCGAGGTAAATTCCTCACGTTTTTTCGCCACATTAAAAAAATGTCGCGAAATTCGTATTTTTTAGAATAATTTCGAGAATTTTTCTAGAAAGTTGAAAGAGAGTACAGACTTATACACAACATGTTACAAAATTTGGAAAAATTCAAGCGGATAGACGATTTTTCGAAAAACTTAGATTTTTGTAAATTTCGAAAAATCATAAAATTTAAACCGTTCAACCGATATTTCCCAAATTCAATACCAACCTTCCTATTGTGATACTCGATTTATAAAAAAAAGATTTGTAATAAATCTCAAAATTTGCGAAAGTTAGAGCAGTGACAGAATTTTTTTGAAAATTTCAAAATTCCGTAAAATTCGTATTCTTGTAGCTATTCCAACAAAATTCTCAGAGAATGAAGAGCTTTTATAGATTAACATCTCTGCAAAACGGGAGCCTTGTAACTCAAACCATTCTCGAGTTATGACATTTTTTCTAGAAATGATTTTTCGATGTTTTGGGACATTTTAAGTTCCTTGCCATTAAAAACTAGAAAAAAAAATTTAATCGTCACGTAGCTTCCTCTACGAGGAAGTAAAAACAAAAAAATGGAAACGGTTTTTAGGAAAAATCAAATTTTTGCAAACTAACTCTGTGTTTTTTCTCGTATTTGTCGTTCCACAGGTTCAAGCTTTAACGCACACAGGACGAATGCGACCGAGTCCCCTGGAGGAAGCAATGGAGCTCTACCAAATCGGCAGATTTTTGGAGCTTGACATCCTCTCCCAGGGATGTGAAGACCTCATACTCGAGTGGCTCACGCAGGACTCCCTTGCGACGGTTTTGAGGTAAAATTACAAAAAAAAAATCAACAACAATCACCAGATTGTGCTAATGGAAAGAATAATTTGGGCAATCGATTTCTTCGGATCGTTTGTTACATTTTCAATGGCAAGTTTGAGTGTTTGATTGAGTGTGAATTGAAAACCTCGCAGATGGGCCAGTCAGCCACACGGTTCGGCGTGGGTGCACAGACAAGCGTTGCATTTTCTTCGGGAAGAGTTCCAAACGGTGGTAACGTCCCCGATACTGCACCAACTGGATCATACGCACATGACCAACGTCCTTCAGAGCCACTTCCTTCAAGCAAGTGAACTCGAAGTTTTGCAAGCTGTTTTGAAATGGGGCGAACAGGAACTCGTGCGAAGGATGGAGGATCGTGAACCCAATTTGTTGAGCCACACTGTACACTCGGTCACTCGAAAAGGCGTGAAAAAAAGAGACCTCAGTGACATCGAGTTGCGCGAAATACTCAGCGAACTTTTGCCTCTTGTACGAATGGATCATGTTCTTCCAGCCAGCAGCGAAATTTTGGCACAAGTACGTCATTTCTGTTTGTTCATTCTTACCTTTTGCCTTTCCAGCCAAAGAAATCCGCCAATCAGTTCATTTTGTTCCATTTCATCAAGCCGGATGAGCGGTTGATGGAAATTTTTTCAAATATTCCATTTTTCTTCGATATTTCAATAAAATTTTTGGCTTCAGCAAAATTATAGAAAAAGCGCCTGATACTAATCACTCGGGAACTTCTAAAAATTGGGATTAAGATTCTTTTGCCTTAACGTCTTGCTTTCCAGCCAAAGAAATCCGCCAATCAGTCGATTTTGTTCCATTTCATCAAGCCCGATGAGCGGTTGATGGAAATTTTTTCAAATATTCCATTTTTCTTCGATTTTTCAACAACATTTTTGGCTTCAGCAAAATTGTAAAAAAAGCTCCGGACACTAATCGCTCAGGACCTTCTAAAAATTGGGATTAAGATTCTTTTGCTCTAACGTCTTGCTTTCCAGCCAAAGAAATCTGACAATCAGTCCATTTTGTTCCATTTCATCAAGCGAGATGAGCGGTTGATGGAAATTTTTTCAAATATTCCATTTTTCTTCGATTTTTCAACAACATTTTTGGCTTCAGCAAAATTGTAAAAAAAGCTCCGGACAATAATCGCTCAGGACCTTCTAAAAATTGGGATTAAGATTCTTTTGCTTTAACGTCTTGCTTTCCAACCAAAGAAATCGGCCAATCAGTCCATTTTGTTCCATTGAGTCAAGCGAGTTGAGCAGCTGATGGAAAATGATCCAAATATTCAATTTTTTGAATTATCAAATGATAAAAAAAGCGCCTGACACTGGACGCTCTTGAAGTTTGCTTTAACGTTCGCGATTAGCACAAAAGAAAAATCGTCGAGCGAATGGAGAATTAGAACGAAAATCGTTTTTCTTTTTCAGACTTGATTTTATTTTGAGTGTGTTTTCTTTTCAGGCAATCAGGCGGGGTCTCGTTTCGACTCCACCGAGTCACATGATCGGTGACGAGCGAGAGAATCTGCGAATAAACGCTTGGATACGAGGAGGCAAGAGGAACGGGCTATTCGTGAGGCCTCGATTATTCATGCCTTATTACGAAGAGATAAAGGCACGTGATTTCGTTCTCACTCGATCGCAGCAAGCCCCATAGAACCGAAAATCTCTTCTTCCCTTTATTTAATTCGTAATTAACTGTTTTTTACATTGCAGGCTCTAGTCGAAGAACAAATGGTTCAAGAAACCGAATTACTGAGATTACGGAGAGCTCGCTACATTCCTGACATTCCCGACACTCTCTACATGGTCGACGAAAAACCGAGATCGTTGGGGGCAGTCGGCGTCGACGTTCTCTCTGCAGCATTGCCGGGTAAGCTCGCAATTTTCACTATTTCTTGATCATTTACAATCGTTCATTCAGCACGAGGAAAAAAATTTAAAAAACACTGTAAAATCGACCAAAACGAGCTCAGCTGCTCGACAAATTATTGACAATTGGAACAATTAACTTTCCAGTTAACTTTATGATTCCGTCTGATTCTTGCGTGAGGAAGAAAAACGACACTTCGCACATTACCTTGGGCCTTTAATTATTGTCAATCAATGAACAACAATCAGTAGAAATATTTATAATTATTGAGCACTTTGGCGCAAGACTTTTTATCTGCGCTCCATATGCGATCGTTTACTTGACTCTAACGAATAATTATTGACTATTAACCTTGGCGCTCGAATGGCAACTTTGTGTTATTTTATTTGACTGTTTCCGCTTGTTTGTTGAATTTTTCTCATGTCCAGTGCCCGACTCGGCGACAATGTCGGCAATGCTTAAGCGAGAACAGAAATTACGACAATCCCCGAGTTGCCAAAGAGCCGTGAGCTTGCCTCTCTCATCGAGGCACGAGATTAATCGACAAGTCCGATTACGCGTCGTCAGAGAATTCAACCTACCGGATGCAGTTGCCGATCTCCTCGAGGTAAGTATCTTTTCCTTTCTTCATATTCAGCCGATTTATTTTCGATCGTAAAACACTGGATTTCGAAAAACTCGACCGAACGGAATTGCCGCCACAAATCTCACGCAATTCCAACATCGATTTTCATCACTTTTTTTCGCATTGCCTTTCAAAATTCAACACGTCGGACTTAATTCACTCACGCCTTACAAGCCACGTGTCAATACACGAAATGCATTATTCTCGCTCTCCATTTGCTTATGATTATCGCTCAAGGTCGTTGTCACATCGATACATCGGAAAAGATATCGATTTTGAAAGCTGAACCTTCCTGTTGGAAAGAATATCTGAACAGAGTCTATTTTACCGATGTCCCAAAGTTACCCAATTCTGTGCCCAAGTCCACTGGGTCTCACAGACCCCAGAGGTTCGACGATAAAGAAAAATAATCACTGCGACACGATGCCACTTTTTTGTCTGCGAAATTCGATCATTTCGCAGGCAAAAACATTTCACATCGTTCTTCCGATCGCAGAGGAAAAAAGTTAAAATTTTTGTCATTATTTTGCGGTTGGGCAGAAATTTCTTTTTGTTTCGGTCGGACAAACGGTCTGGACTATTTCGACTTTCAAAATTCACAGCTCGTTCCCTCACACTCGTGGGCGAATCCATAGATCCGTAGCCTCGAGCCTGCTTTAATTTAGCTTCTTAATTTTTCAAGGAGCTCATGATTATTATACTTGACCTTGGTAATTGACTCATTCGCGAAACGAAATGTAATATGATAGCGTGACATAACGACACACAAATGTGTAATATCGTTGAGAAACGCTGCACAACGAGCAAAAGTTTCTATACTTGCGTTTGTGTAAAGAATAACAAGACAATTTCGAATTTTTCTTAATATCAGGTTTATGCTTATTATTGTACAACTTATCACATAGTATTGCAATTTTCTTGGATGAATTTTGGAATTTGCAGTCGAAAGAGAATCGACCTTTCCACCTTAATTTGCAGTTATTTTTTGTACATTTTCGTCCTGCGATTCTTTTCATTGCATTTTTCCAATCGTTCGTTGTCTTACAAAAATATCGACGAATGATTTTTTTTTTCGCTCAGCGTTTCTTACAATTAGTCTGATTCGGTAAGAAGAATATTTTCAGGTAAATAGAAATTTACATGGCAGGGAAAAGCATTGATTTTTCATTCTTGGATTTCGAAAATGTTTCAATCGTCGGAATTTTTTCTATGGTTTTTTGCTGGTGGAAAAAAATGGACTATTCCTGTTGATCGGAATGGAGGGAATGTTGTGGGTTGCTGCGGGAAAAGAAGAAAGTTTCATTGCGATTGAACGGTTTTCCACGTTTAACTTGCTTTTGTATTCGACAGATCGATTTGTGGTGGGAGTTGTTGACTATTTCTTGAGCCATCCACGCTTGTCGTAGAATTGAACGGTGTGGAGCATTTTCTGCTGATAAATTTCGCCGCTGCCAATCGCCAGGAAGTTTTCTTTGCTCTTGATGTCCTCCATCTTGGGCACGACGTCGGGCTTTGATTTGATAACCTGATTCATCATGAGACACTGTGGCAATTTGGAGGTTGCACATTCGTCGAGACGCGCGAGGAATTCACTTTTGGGATAATCGGTAGCGTCGACCTTGAGGGACTCGAGAGTGTCGACGAACGCCTCGAAATAACGATCCACCAGGTGATCGAATTCTTTCTCGATAACCGCAGTCTCGGGGCTCGAGATGAGGAAAAAAATGAGATCGTTGACGCCGTAGTCGTAGATGTAAAGTTGAAAGTCAACGATTTTCATGTCAACGACGTTCTTGTTTTTCTCGTCGTACTTGAACATCATATTGTTGATCCAAAAGTCATGGTGCACGAGAGTCGCCCATTTGTCTTTGGGCTCGTTCGCCATGGAACGTTCGACGCTCTCCAAATATTGCATCGTCTTGTCGATGCTCGTTAAATACTTTTCACATCCTGGCAAAGTCTGCAAATCGTCAAGAGCTTTTTTTATCATGTCCATGACACAATTTTGGGCAGTTTCGTTGGCTGGTTGAGCCAGCGAGGGCAAAATCACGTTTTCAAAGACTTGCGGTTTTCTTGTTCGCATCGCGATCGCAAGACCGTGCAATTTTCCAAGTTTACGAACCGCCAGATCCGCCTGACTCGCGTTCAACCCGACCAAACGATCGACCGTTTTGTAACCCGCGTAATTCAAATTTTCCAATACTATCGCCGCTTGCTCGTCGAATTCCTCTCCTTCCCCCAAACCCATTCGTCCGCCGTAGTAACTCGCACCCAACCACGTTTTTTCTGCTTCAGTGATTCCATTCTCACGTTGCAATGCGAGGAACGCTGGTGTCAGGTCTCGATAGAATTGCAATTCCTTCAAAAACGTCAACGGCGTGTTGAACAACTCTTGCAGCCATGTCGACGGCGGTGATAGCTTTACCACTAGATTATGAACTTCCGTTCTCCCTCCTAACGCCACTGTCGCGTTCACCGCGATTATCAAACTCCCGTAATTCTCACCCGGATCTGTCAAATTTTTCCAATCCACTTTCACGATTTTCAAATCGTCACCCAACTTTTGCCGCAGCAACGACGATAGATTTTTCACTGGCAATGACTTCTCCGGCATCTCTGCAACAATAATTCCTCGATTAGGCTTTTTAGATTTTCTCTTATCGCAGGATTTTCCTAAAAGTTATCACGACCGTTTCTCGAATTTTTTCTTCCTCTCCTCGTTAAACATCCTGTCGGACCGGACGTTCATTTTCATAACTTCGGGCAAAAAATGTTAATTACCTCAAATTTCCTTTATCGTAGAAAATCGCAAATGCTTATGACTTTTCAGTCTCACCGATGAGAACCGAATGTCGTGTTTTACGAATTTCAACACCTCGACCTTTGAATTTTGATGATTTGACAAATTTCTTTATTCGTTGTTAAAGTCCATGTCGCAAATCGTTCAATCGCGATCGACGACATGGATTTTTATCTGCAAAACGTGGATTGATAATTCGGCTAATATTTTTCACGGATTTGGGGCTTCAAGATGATGGATCAGTCGCTATCTCGCAACGTGAGTGCGAGAGAGATAGTCGCAATTTTTTAAATTGAATTTATTTTCGACACGGTTTCACCAGTGACGAAAAAGTCCTTGTCAGCGGATTTTCGCCATCGTCCAGCGTACGCTGACAGAGCCTTGTTTTGTGCTCAGTCAAACGATATCGAAAAATTTGAATTTCGAAAATTCGATGTTACTGATCCATCCTCTTAATTGGCGCGAATTTAAAAATAAATGACCGTAACCCCGAACGGGATATCACGAAATCCTACAAGTGTTATTTCCGTGCTGAGTGTATAGTTCGGCTAAATCTTGGTGAGCTTAATTATAGACGAGAAAGTTGAGTCGAGTGTGTTTGAAAAGGGGGAGAGGCAAAATGCACAAATCTCGCGTGCGGAATCGTTTCCACGCGGTGGAGCACAATGCTCGTGATGCATTAATCAAAGGAGACGAGCGATTGTCCATCGGACTGAAAAAATTGAAATCGTAAAGCTGGCGGATTGCACAATGAGTGTTTTGATAACGATATTTTTTTGCGTGTGTCACTAAAGTTTGGCCTTGGTGTAAATATTGTGTACGTTTCCTCGTTCAGTCGCCTCGGATTATCGTTTTAGAGCGCTCGGCTTACGTAATTCCGTGCGTGTATCGATGGATCGTAATTTTCTCGAGCAAACCACACACGCGGGTAACTCGATAATTTTTCGTTGTCCTTAAATCTCCAAATTCGATCAGTACCGACGAAAACCCTGAGCGATCGATTCGTTTCCGGGGAATTAAAAAAAAACTCCACTTTCCTGGTGCTACTCAAAGTTTCAAAACAAATTGCCAATTTCCGATCAATTGCGATTCTCAACTAGCCTCCGACGCATAATCGACCAAATGGTCATCGCGCCTTGAATCCTCGTTGTACCAAAGGTCAGCAGCAATAATTCTCTATCTAGGACACTTGCTCGTAATATGGCAGATAACTTAAACCACAATTAGTAAAAATTCATCCGACATGACTCTGCGTCACCGAACACTCTTCGTAATCGCTGCTTCATGGCCTACTTTAGATAATCCTCAACTATTTTTCAAATATTTTTTATAGATTCCCATAATAGCGGAAAGTTGATGATGACGAGGCAGAAAAAGGGATTTCTATTAATCAATCGGATGAACGATTCGTGTAATTTTCAGTTTTGTCCAAATTTTTTTAAACAATCTTAGGAAGCGACGAAACTTTTGTTTTCTCTATGAATCCGCGTGTTTATTTCGATCGTTTAAAAATTCAAAATATTTGCATTCGAGAAAAAAACTGTTTGCCTGTTCCCGGAGAATTTAATTTTGTTTTGGGACAAGTTTTTTTTACGTTATTCTTCAGATAACCCGAGACTTACTCTTTTTTCTTTCGCGGTCCAGTCGTTTACAAAGATAATATTTCCATGTATTTAGCAAAATCCGTTTTTGTCACGCTCGGAAACGTACACGACACTTGATAACTTTGAAACGTCCGACCGAGCGCGATCCGCAGCGTTTTTATTTCGGAATTTTAGTATCGAGCCTTCCCAACGGAGCGGTGACAACTGAACATCGTTCCATTCTGACCCTTTATTTTTCCCCCCTTGCGCTCGTTCGGATGTGCAAGTGCCCCTTCTTCTCCTCAATTTTTTTTTATCTCTCCGACTTTTAAAGAGCGTCTCAATGGAGTTCCGCGTTGAGACACGAGCGCACTGACAAACGAAACTTACTACGAAGTTATCGATGAGTTAAGCGACGCATTAGAGCTCATATTGCAATCGCTAATTACTATTCCTGACCCGGACGAAATAACGATCGAATTACGAGATTTCGATTTTTCGCCACGTCGAGCTCGCTCGCCGGAGGAAAAATAATATTTTTTCCTCCTCGGAATCTGCATCGACTGCATGCTCGTGTTTCAATTTTTCGATAAACAGTATACGTGCGACGAATTATTTGAACTTTGTCGATCGGACGATTGCATCATTTTTCAAATCTTTCACGCTGCCCTTGAGTAATCTCCGCGTATTTTTCTTATCATTTAAAGACACGTGCAAATATTCCGTTTACATAAATTACATTTCGACGACAGCACGCGTTGTGTGTTTTCCTTTTGCCTACGCGTTTCCAACGCACTGCAACTTGACGCAAAAAACATTGGAATGGGGAATAAAAAGAAGCAAAAAAAATCATGCGCACTTTTCGTCCAGTTTCAATTCGCTATGGACGTGACAATGATTTGTCGAGACTATGGACACGCGTGAATAATAACGAAATGATTGAGATCGTCGAGGAAGTAGAATTCCTTTGAATTATTCAACGCATGTTAATTTCGTTGCCAATAATAAATCATGTTTTTTTTCGCTTTCGTAGAATCACTGTATCGAGACTCTGAGAGTTTTTACAAAGTTTTAATAATTAGCGAGACTTTTGACCCCACCAAATCGACGAGACACTGGCCGTTACTTTCGTTTACGAACAACGAGTCAAACGCTTTTTTTTACTGCCTTCTCGAACATATTCCAGTTCGCCATTAAATCTTACCTTCCATCCTTTTGGCTCACTTGAAATAACCACGAATCGTCCACTCAATTTTCTTGTCCAGTCTAATCGACAACTTTCGCATCTGCAAGCGATTTACTGTTAAGGCAGGTCTAAGAAATAACCGGCCTCATTAAACGTTACGGTATCACGGAAGAATGACGTTGAACGAGTGAGCAAATCTGAGTAGCGGTCAGAGCTCTTATCACCTTCGATATCTAGTTCACAATATGCATCGCTTTTGCTTTTTTTTTTTATTATTCCTCATGATGCATCGGAATTTTAAAACTGGAGGTCATCCGTGTTATCGCTCGAATGCCACGCACAGTCTGCTTATCGATACAAAAAAGTCATTTGTCTGCGATTCCCATAATGACGACCGAATAAACAAAAAAAAAACGAAAATTTTCGTTGCGTTCGCCAAATAAAAATTACTCCAGAAATTATGTCGGCTAATCCCACAATCTCTTGCATCGGAATCTTATCAAAAAATAAGTAAAGGCGCGTCAGAAAAAAAATTATGAATACTTCAACATCGCTGAATCATCGTTCGCTGAAAGTTCCTGTTAAGTTTTATCTTCAGAGTTCTACATACTTGAAAACTCATAAAGATTATCCTAGTTTGGTCCGTTATCTCATCAAAATATTTACGCAGAGCTGGCAACATTGATCGACTGTTATTTCTCAAATATGGAGCAATCGATCGATCAAATAATGAATCGATTGAAAAATTGGCGAAACGGTTTCGATTCCATTGTTCGCATTCAGCCAGATTCATTTATTGACGATATTATCTTTTTCGATTTTTATCGAGCAGCTTTTTTTCTCCTGTTGGCGCTTTTTTTTTTTAAATCTCGAAAATGACATTTAAAAATGTGCATAGTTGGTGAAATTTTTCGTTTATTTATCGATTTGAAAATCGTTCGAAAATTGAACAAAAAGTTTGTTTACTTTTTAAACGTTTTATTTTTCGATTATTTTTGCTGCATATTTATAAAAAAATTGATGGCATGCTCTTTGTTTTATTTTTGCAGAACGCAGCATGTTACAATTTAGGAGAGCAAGACGAAAACGTGACAGGTATGGAGGCCGTCAGTACAGGAAGCATAAGTATCAACAACGGCGCTCCAGCTCCTCCGATGTGTTACGGACGCAACATGACATTTCCACGACAAAATGCATCTTATGGGCTGCGACACGAGCTACCAGCGGTGGTTACAGAAGGAGAGAATTATAGACTTCCCGGCGAGGTAATCTACCATTATAGGGCGTTACTCGCAGTTTTTTTTCGTCGTACATTTTCCTTGACATTGTCGTATCAATTAATTCATCAAGACTAATGGATACTTCGTGATTATTATTATTTTTTCTGAGCTCGATTTTTTCTTGAGTTGCGGTCGATAAACCGCAGACGCGTGCTCGAGTAGTAAACACAATATTGACAACGCCATTCAATGGCATCTGAAGGTTTCGAATACGAATTTTTTCGAAAAATTGCACAAAGCGAATTGAAATTCAATAAATCCTGTGACCTTGAATTTGGATACAATTTTTGACACAGAATATGAAATTTTATGAAAATAAGTTCAAATTTCGAAAATTCTGAGGACTGAGGAGAAAATTTATTTCATTTTCGTGCAAAATTTACGCGTGCTGGAAAATGATTCGTAAAAATAATGTCGACGATTCGAGGCGAATGAGAATGCTAAATTTCACGGATTCGAAACACAGTCGCGTAACGACGCAAAAAAAATATGCCAGTTATATGGAATTATCCACTAGTCATCGGAAAATAATAACTTCCCCAACAATTCGAAACCTGGATACCATTTGTTATTGGCGAATGACAACTAATTGGAAAAACAATGATTTTGCTCTTAAAATTATTACTCCTCGACGTGAATGAACATTGCTTGCGTCATTTTGCATCGGATGATTTCCAATTTGCATACTAATTGTCCAATTTGTTGCTAGGAGATGAATTTTCCTTCGGATTTTCTTGGTAAAAAGAAATTCTTTTTCAAAATCAATTTTTCCGACTTCCGGCGATGTTTGGAAATTTTTCAAATTTTCTTTCTCCTCGGCTTTTCTAATTTTTCTCATTGTTTCCCAACAATTCACGGTAATTCCGTTCCATAAAGTTGAAAACATTTTCTGCTTCAATTAAAAAGTAAATTCTGTGCAAAATTTTGTTGGAAAGTCTTCCGCGACGTCCAGTGCATTAGGAAATTTATTTTTGTGACTTTTTTTTTTTTTAGCATCAACCAGAAAACAACGTTTGCGGCGACGGACATTTGTCCGGCATAATGCCGGACGTCGCAATGGCAACGGCTTCGTTCGGTGCTCTCCAATTGGTTGAGCAGCAAGAACTCGAGTTGGATTTGGGCGACGGCACGTCGCATTTATTACAACACGGNTTTCTCGTCGGCTTTTCTAATTTTTCTCATCGTTTCCCAACAATTCACGGTGATTCCGTTCCATAAAGTTGAAAACATTTTCTGCTTCAATTAAAAAGTAAATTCTGTGCAAAATTTCGTTGGAAATTCTTCCGCGACGTCCAGTGCATTAGGAAATTTATTTTTGTGACTTTTTTTTTTTAGCATCAACCAGAAAACAACGTTTGCGGCGACGGACATTTGTCCGGCATAATGCCGGACGTCGCAATGGCAACGGCTTCGTTCGGTGCTCTCCAATTGGTTGAGCAGCAAGAACTCGAGTTGGATTTGGGCGACGGCACGTCGCATTTATTACAACACGGTCCGGTCTCGATCGGGACGATTGGGCCTCATCATCCGTTATTACCGCATCAGCGTCAGAGACACTTCCCTGGACCTCCTCCTCCGCCCTACATGTATCATCGTTCGAGCTCCGGTTTGCCAAGATTCATTTGAGACGAGCTAACACGGGCACGATCAAACGTGAGAGAATAGCTCACACGTGATTGGTCGTGGCGCCGAATAAGTTAGTTGTCTCGTACCGCGATATAACAGGTTGAGAGATTTTTTTTTCCAATTTCTACCGAGTCAAGGGAGCTTGCATGTCGGAAGAACTCCAAAAAACCAATTTCGAAAAAAAACTTTTTTGTGGGTAAACGTAAACTTTGAGAATCGTTCATAATTTTTTTCGAACCAAGTTCAACGCGGCTGTGACACGACGCAGTGGAAAGAAAATGCAGGAAATTACTCGCGAATCTTTTGGAGTTTAAGTTTTTTGCTTCCTCATAGAGGAAGCTATGTGACGGCGAAATTTTTTTTCTTTCCAGTTTTCAATGTTAATGTGCTTAAAATGTCCCAAAACGTCGAAAAATCATATCTACCAAAAATGTCCGGATGTGTGTGTGTATGGTCTGGCACTGCAAAATTCAAACGTTTGTCACTCGAGAACGGTTAGAGCTACATGGCTCCCGTTTTGCGCAGATGNCTCCCGTTTTGCACAGATGTTAATCTAGACCAGCCCCTCGTTCACGGACAATTTTGTCAGAACAGCTACAACAAGATGAACAGGAGCTGGAAGGTTGGTCGTATCTTCCACCTCCCAACTCGACCGTGTGAGCTTTTTGGTCTTGTTGAGCTAAAAATTGTCCAAACAGCGTCCGAGAATGGTGCAAGACCTCTCTGTATAACTGACGTTCGTCAGGATCCAATCTTATTTTTATTGTTTCCACGCTTTTTTCAGGAAGCGCCTGAAGCTCCCGCTTACTCCGGCGGAGCATTATGTTTTTCATGACTCCGGCTAATTGCTCGGAGCCATAAGAGTTTTTTTCATGGAGCCACCGCTTCCATACTCGTATGTCGTCCTGTAAAAATTTGAGGAGGGAAAAAAGGTCCATCTGTCTGTTTTGGACTGGCGTCCCAGTGATGACCCATCTTTTCCCTGCACTCAATCGACACACCGCTTTGCATGTTTGGCTATTGTGATTTCTGACGACATGCGCTTCGTCGAGGATGACTCGCTTCCAATGAATCTGAAACATCAAAAATGTTTTGTCATTTTCGTGGTGAAATTTTCCCAAAAAAGCCAAAAATGAATTGTTGACTTACCTTGAACAGAGTGTCCGAAGGTTTAAAGGCGCGAGCCAGAATTTGATATGTCGTGATAACAACATCACTTCGCGCCAAAATGGTCGGATTGGTTTCTCGACTATGCCCATGGTATAAATCAACTGTCAGACTGCCTCGCTTGCATTTCGTTTCGATTTCATTTTTCCATTGGGTCAACACTGAAGCTGGGGCAACGACCAGCGTCCCTCACAAATTTCCTGTAACAGTCAACAGAAAATTGAGGATAACAAAATTTATTTTCGAAAAATGGAATGAATAATTGAATAAATTGAATCATGACACTCAAATGAATTTCGAAAGAAAATTGAGACAACTCACGCTCGGTGCGAGCGCTCGAGAGCGATCTCTCTTTATCGTCGCTGCCGTCGTCGCTAACGTCCCTTCCTTGATTCCCCGCGAGTATGAGGGAAATCATTTCAAGCGTTTTGCTCAAGCCCATGACATCCGCTGCAAGAATCGACGGTTTTATTAACTTTTTATTCAATAAATTCGAATTTTGCAGCATTTCTAAATTGAGAAAAGTTTTTCTCTTCTTGATGCCCAGAATTCCCAATTTACAATTAGAAATTATTTACAATTTACTTTTTTTTTGTGTTTATTTTCAACTTGACATTGAAAACTGGAAAAAAAAAATTTTTTACCGTCACATAGCTCCCTCTATGAGGAAGCAAAAAGACAAATATCGAGGATCGTTGCGTAAATTGAAAAATAAAAACTTGAATGAAGCGAAAATACGTAGTCATCAACGAGAAATTTGAGAGCAAAAAAGGGAACAAAAGAGAGTGCTCGGGGTGGCGCGATTGTGGAGTCGAGGCCGAAAAGGCGAGAGGAACGAAAAAACAAAACTTTCAACTTATTCTTCTGAATCGAATGAAATTTTGGGTTTTCCTGGGTGTAGGCTCCCTCGAGGGGACAGCGAGGCTACGTCGAAGTGATATTCAGAAATTTTTTTCATTATTGAAACAATCGATCGTGAAATTTCAGGGCTGTCCCCATTAATTATAAAACCTGTTTTCCCTTATCAACACCATGAGAACGTTCTTAGTATTTCTTGTATACGAATCAACATTTTCCTCGAGCCACTTCTTTGCTGCGATCGACGTTTTTTCCTCTTTTTTGACTCTCTTCCAAGCAAATTACTTGCTCTCGATCTCGATTAACTTTCCTGCGTTGAAAAAACATGCGTTTTTATTTTGCAAGCTCAGAATTTAGCCGAGGAAGGTCGATCGGATGGGCAAGGAAATGGAAATGGAAAGAAAATCCATTGAAAATTTAGCCGAAGTTGTTAAAACTCCTTAATAATAAAAATGCTCTCATCAATTTTCTTCAACGTACAAATATCCGAGGCCTGGAAAGATTCCACCTTCCTCCAGTCGTTGCAAAATACGAAATTCAATTATTTATTCGATTTTATTTGATAGAAGGAAAAAAATGGAAGGTTAATCATTCGTTTCCATGTGATGCAGGATTTCAGCAGTGAAGGAGCTTACTGTTAGAAAAGAAAAAAAGCTCGAGGCGTAATTCATATTGGACCAATGTAACTATTGTCAGTTTAAATGTAGCGAAACGTAGGATCGTATTAATTGTAATTTACGCACATTTAAGGTATCCTAGGATCGATTTAAAAGCATACCTTAAAAATCTGAAAGTCGCGTCCTCGAATGTACGAATTTTTTCCAAATTTTCACATTTTCCTGCTGCACTTGATTTCAGCAAGAAGAATTTGCTTTGGTGAGAAAAGCGTCGTATTGACAAAATTTATATTTGTACTCGTACGAATCACATCCAGTTGCAAGGTGATTGAGAATATTTCGGAAAGAAAGAAAAAAAACAAGCACAATTATATTTTCAGACGATAGATTTCTGCTTCGTGCGAATTTGCTTTTTTCATATTGTTTGATAAGAAAAACGTGCGAGCAGGCTCGGCTTTCAGAATCCAGTGTATATCAAGCTTGGAGAATTATTATCCGAATAGCAAATTAGTAGCTCTCTCTTTAAAGACGGAAAAATATGAGAAGAAAAACGATGAAACGTAGACTAAAGTATGTACCTGTTTGCGGCGATATTCTAGAGTCATCCATTTTCTTTAGGAACGTTCGTTTATTCCTTGTTTTTTTTTTTCATTGCTGTTACAAACCGTTTTACATTTAATAACGTGTGTTCAAGGCGGTGTAGGTTTTGTGTTTGCTGTAAAGATTAAGCTTCGGAAGAAACGCTTCCGAGCTTCGCTTGAAATCGAGCCACCGCTCAACGAATATTTCCAATTATCGAATTACGTGCAATTCCTTATTACATAATAGCCGGAACAATCGGCGTTGAATAAACTCTTCCAGCAAGCTTGCATAATTATAATTCATGCATCAATTTACAAATCCTTGTTGAAACGAATCGTGAAAGTCGAAAAATGACAAATGTTGCTAAAATCGTGTAAATCGAATGCACGATTAGTCACACGTACACAAAAGTGCGTGCAGCTTTATTTGATAATAGAATTGTTGAGTAGATGTTTTTTTCTTCGTTGCTTCGAACGGATTATTTGGAAAAATTGTAAATTTCCACTGCGAATTTTTTGAAAAACCCACAAAAAAAAATAAAACTCGTTATTTTTTCGTCCTGCGATAATTAGTGACTTGTGGCATTTTCGAAATTGATCAATCAGTGGGAACAATTGCAAAATGCTTCGAAAGTCCGACAACTTTTCGTGATAGAACTTCTCGAGATTCAATGACAAAGCTTTTCCTTCTTTATCCTCGCGATTTTGCTCCTTTTTTATTGACTACTATTTACACTGCCATTATTGTAGTAAAAATAATCTGCGACATTAATCTATAAAACGAGCCACGAATGATCGACCGAGGTTATCGAACGAAAAATTCGAAAATAAATACGAAAAACGATAAATACGATCTTGTAAATAGTTTAGACTTACGATTACGAGGACCTGTTGCCAATATTCAAATTGTACATAGAAAGTTAATGAGTCAACGGACTATTGGCCCGGAATGATTTTTTTTNAAAACTAAATAAGCATCGTACATATAAATATATAAATATTATCTTACAATTAATCGAGCGGAGAATACCAACTCCCATAGACTCTTTCGCGATGTTGTCAAGTTCTCGTTCAAGGCGGTTCTCCAGTTCAGAGCTTAGGAAAACAGTGATTTTTGGAAACTGCAAAATATTTCATTTTTCTAAAATTTTGCTCACATTTTACTACACGATTCGATAATCGCAACAAAAACAACGACAAAAATTCTTGTTGCAGTCAATATTGTTGAAATACTCTGAAAAATAAATTTTCGTTCTGGTCGATCGGTCGATTAGATTTTTGTTGCTGTGAATCGACGAATTCAACGTGGCGAGACGCCTTCTTTACATTTTCATCGAAATTTTTGTACGTGATTTCGAAAAAGGTGAATAAAATGTGTGCAAGGGTTCAGAAAAATGCAACTTTTTGTTGGCTTGAAAAAACATTTCCTATAATCAATGTTTTTAAACCTTCGAACTAGATTACTGCCTCAATCTCAACACTAATTCGTTATTTTATCATATCGTCGAAAACCGGTAATTTGTAGCGTTATGAACTTTTGTATAACGACTAAGTAATCGACCGAGCCGTTGGACGAAATTCGAACGATCTTCCTTCACGAAACTGCCATTCTAATCTGTGAATATATTTGTGATTTTTTTTCTGGCTTCGTAAAACATTTGTGTGGAGAAAAATAACTCAACGACTTGTAAACTAACGGTCTGATTACGTGATTCTTGTTACTTCATTCCGTTTCCCACTGGAACGCGACGTAACTTCGAGGTCAATATTTTCCGCGAATTCAGGAGTTTCTCGAGTCTCAATTCTTACTTTTTGTTCTTTTTTCTTCGTTTTCGAGTGGCTAAGTGAAAATGTTCGTCAAAATCCTTACGAATTTTGTGATATCCGTTTGTTTCTCGTTTTTGATTTTTTTTACCATTTGGGTCTTTGATCAAGTAGAAAATTTTCATATGACGAATGAAACAATCGATTAAACTGCGAAGTAAGAAAAAAAAGGAGATTTCTGTCGTGGGGAAGCGAATGGACCATCAAGAATTGTGATGTGTATAAATTTTTCCTTTTTCCGCTATTTTTCCTTTTGGTTCCTTTCGCGAACGCAGGATATGGAACGAGAGTTTTGTTTCGGTTGATCAATAAACTGTTATAGTGTCTGTCATTATGGCTTGTAATTATCGTTCGACAAGATTGATGTGTGATCCAATGTAATTTAATCATTTATTAGGATTATTGCGAAAATGGATTTCCCTGCTCGAGGAGCTCGGAAGCAACGAAAACTTATAATCATGACATTGTGTGATCGTCCCTGAAAAGGGTAACGAATGATAGTCTGCACGAAGTTCATTGTGCGTTAGAGTGTAGGAAGATGAGTCCACGATTTACAGACGATGAAAAAATGGTGACAAACTGTCGGGAGGTTTTTCAGCGTGTTCCGTACATTAGTTCTCAGAGAAATTGATCGTTCCATGAGAATTCCCCTGCAAATTTTTTTCGATTTATTCCTTGTGTCTCAAAACCCATGAATTTTCAGAGATTCTCTGTTTTTTTTTGTGTATTCTTCAAAAACCTCAAAATTGGATAAAAAGTTGAAAAAAAAATTGCAAAATTATTGAACGAACAGAAAAAATCATAAAAGGAAGCCGAGATCCTCCAGTTTCCAAAGCACCATAAAAACTTGAAATTATTTCACTTTTTGTCGGAAGCATCGAAGTTGCTTCCATCAAAACAGGAATTTAGGTCAGAGTGCTTGTCAAAAGGTCATGAAAAAGTAAATATTTTCGAAAGAATATTTCGAGTCCGAATGCTCAAAGAATTTCCAAAACTGTCAGGCACGAATCGGTGAATTTTTCGATGCATTTTCGTAAAGATGCAACGAAACCAGAAATTCTGCTGATCGACGTATATAATTTTGATCCATACGAGAGAAATCCTCTCCGCGATCATTCCGACAAAGTTGTAGGTTCGAGAAAACGGATTAACATTGTGGATCATTATAGACTGTGGAATGAGATCGATATGCGATGGAGAAACAAGTGTGTATGTACATGTATATACATTATATATATATATGCATAAAATATTGACATATATATATATATATAGATATAAATATAATGGTAATTGCGGTTATGCATTCTAATGTTTTAACTTATTCATATAATACACTTATTATTAGATATATATGGAATATCGTATATTTAATAATTAACAATAATAATAATAATGAAGTACAGAAAATCGAGTTAACGATACGAAGTATGTCCGTTTGATTATTTAAATTATTAGTATCCTATTATTTGTACGTAAATATTCTAGACTGAATAAAAACAAAGTGAATTCGATGTTTGTGTGGGATTTATCATCGATTACCAGAACCAGACCCACTTTTGCTTCCTCATATCGAGGAAGCTTTGTGGGAAGTGTCCCAAAACATCGAAAAATCATAGTACAAAAAATTTCCGGATGTGTGCGTGTGTATGTCCTGGAACTGTAAAATTAAATATAATGCGACGATGTAATGCAAAATGCAGCACTCGTCCGTGAATTCGATCGAGGAATCTGCAGCCTCGGCCGAGAAGTCAATTTGGCAGCTTCCCAATTTGACCGCTGCACGAAAACAGCGCTGAGAGATGCTCGAATTCCGTCAGCTAAAATCTTTCTGCTAGGAATTCGTGTTAGAATCCTTTTGACATCGATAAAAAGCACAGAACTTCTGTGTTCTTATACCCTTTTTGAACTTGTGCACTGCGATTTTTTGTTTGTTTTTTGTGACGTAAAAAAATCTACTTGTGAGTTTGAACATCGACCAGCTGTGCATGTTTTTGTATCATTTTTCAAGAGTCACAACTCACGTTTTTTCGTACCAAACAAGTGTCCTTTTTCGATTTTCTTGACATTGTCGAGCTCACGGGTTTTTGTCGGAACATTTTTCAATTAAAAGTTTTCACAAACTTCTTACGTGTTTATTCTTATCTCGTGCTTATCTCTTGCTGCACTCGTGTGATGCATATCGCCATTTATCTCTGTCTGTAATCAATACAGTAAAAAATACAACTTCGTGCTCTCGCGATCTATGCAGTGATAGTGTCATATTCTGTTTGATAAATATATACAAGTTTTGTTTGAGTTGTTTGTCATATTGATATGCAAAAGTATTATTAGTGCCGGTTCCGCGTGGTTTTTACATCGCGTCATTTTATTACCATTCATTAACACTCGTGAATTCTATAATTGAGTGTCTTTCTGTGTTCGAATGTTTATTCGTACTGTGGAATTTTTTACATTGTTGTGTGGAAATCTTTGTAAGCACGAAATTACGGAATTCTCGAGTTAACACCTTTATTTACACACCCTGTATAGGTGACGTAACTCTCCCCCGTGCACCCCTATTTCTCATCGAAACTAAGTAGCACGAATTTTTCCATTAGTCGTGAGACACTTGCATGTTCCATTTTTCTGTTTGGAAAACGCTTTCTTTCCAAGAATCATCGGGAGCAAACGCGATTCTTTTTCGCGTCATAACGATAATGTGCGTTTTTCTGATATTACGAAGGACTTTTCAAGTTTCGTAGAACGAGCGTTAATAATTGTTTTTCGATTTTTTACATGTTTTCCCAAAATTTCGTGCCATTGGCGATTTTTTAACATGTTTTAAAATCGTTTCGTGTTTTTACCAAATTTTTTCGGACTTTTGAAAAACGTAGAGTTTATGTAATCGAAAAAATTGGGAAATCGATGCTTTTTCGATATTTTGAATTTTCATATGCCACAACGTTTGCATTTAATTTTTAAATTTTCGCAATATATCGCGAAATTGAAATTTTTGGTCGGGTTGATTTTCCAATGATTTTTTTTAGACATTCACCATGCGTCTCGTTCGTTGCTTTTGAGAGACAGCGTCTGACAGCGTGAAGAAACATGATTTTGACAATTTTCTACATGATGGCGACATGGATACAGGCGTGGCGATTAGCCACGCTGAAAGCTCGGCTTGCCACGTCTATCGGCGGACCGGAAGTTGCAAGACCAACCGTCATGTTTCTAGCAAAGTCTATGAGCGATTTTAGAAAAGGTACAAAATGTTTGCAGCCGCAATTTGCAGGCTTGCAAAATCTCGAAATCATATCTGTATAGAGAAATTTTGGTTTCAGAAAACAGCGAGACAAAAACTGTTGGCAACAGCGAAAACAAAAACGTGCTGAGCTCTCACTTGTGCAAAAATCAAAGCGTCGCTAGACTCGGAGATCTCATCTGGTGTCACGGCGACAAGAAGCTGTGTACTATTTACCCACAGGTACAAAAATAATTTGGGAAAATGAAAATCCGTTCCCTTTTCTTTGAATTTTGCATTGAGGAGTTCCATCAATTTCCTCCAGAAGTTCCATCACCTCCAAAATTCAGTTTCATCGAAATTTCATACTGTTTTTCAATGAAATGAAAAATATGATTTAAAGACCAGAGGAAAAATGTATTTTCTCTTTAAATTGCAAACCTTCGCGAAAAACTCAACGATTTTTTATTCTTGTCGTAAACATTTTGCTACAACGTTAATAAATAAATGTTGAAATATTTTCAGCAAAAAATAGACGTCAACGATTGGCTCGTCTTTCCCACAGGAAAAACCCAGTTTCCTCTACACGTACAAAACCATGGAAAAGCGTTGCTGAACGACAGCACAAAAATGCACGCGTTGATCGAGGCCGATGTCGAGAATTATTACCCTTCGGCATTTGCAAAAGCAACGAGGGTATTTCCATTCACATTACATCTTCTCAAACATTTTCCAAATAACTTGATAATCCTCGATCATTTTACTATCAGAAAGAAATTAACGAGCTCGACTTTTTTGCAGCTCGAAGATTACGGGAAAATCGTAACGTGGACGGTGGACGAAAGTTTCGCAGTGATTTTGGAAACTGACTTGGATCACATGACAAAACTATCGATCGCTCTCATGCATGGAAAATGTTTTATAAACAATGGATTTATCCTCAACCGTGTCGAGTGTAAGTTGAAAAATATTCCAGAATTCTTATTCCCCGTTTTTCCAAAAATTCCATTTCATTATTTTGTTATAAATATTATTACGAAATAATTGTGCAACAATTAATTATTCATGGATATTTGAACACTTGATATTTTTTGGTATTGTAGCAATTGGAGTTACGGGAAAACCGTGTGTGTACAACTGTGACGAGTTGCTTACTCTCCACCAAGAAAAAAGTGAGTTTTTCAAATATTCAAATCTTTAGCTTGCAGAGTCTGTAAAAATCCAGCTACACGTTTTATACGAAGAAGTTTGATATTCCGAGGAAAATAAAAGTTCCAGGTCGTTTGGTTTTCGTGAGGGAAGCAACTGCGTGTTTTTTTTTTTTCTCGAACTATCAACGACGTCCGAAACGTGCATATCGTGTGTTAAAAACGATTGAGAAATTTAGTGTAATTGACAGTCGGAAAGTGACAGCCAAAGGATCGAGAAAATAATCGTTTTGTTTTTCTCCAGAACTCATTGGAAAAGCTCAGTGGGACGCACACGTGAAAATACTGAAAGTTTTCAGCAGCACTGCGAGGCACGTAGCTCAACAAGGAGTTTCATTAGAAATTGAGGAAGTGCCTGGCGTGCTGGTTATCCCAGGAAATCAACCAGTAAATTTGCACGTCCCGACTATATTGGAAATTCAAATACCGCGGGATACTTCAGGTAATTTTGTCGAATCGAATTAACTGGAAGAAAAAAAAATCGGAAAAAAATGAAAATCGCTTTTTTTTTGTAAGAAAATTTGAATAATTCGGAATAGGCTTCGTGATTGTTTACGAAAAGTGAACTATGATCATTTTGCGAAAATATAAAGCAGCTTGGGGGCTTGGGGGCTTGGAGAAAAAAGAAAAATTATCCGCAAAAATAAACAAGAGAAATGGAAAGATCGCTGGTTGGATTTTCAGACGACGCTATCGCGCCATTGGATGACCTCGTTGTTCCGTCAACCCCACCACCAACCCCAGCTACCGTACTTCCCGATAAGACTGAGTTCATAGAGCCCGGCACCGTGGATCCACTTCTGTCGCCAGTTCCTACCGCAAACTACTTGGAAACCTCGCGAACGGAGAATCGCCCCGATAATTCAAAAACCATGCCTCCCGAACATTCGAAAGACGCTTCAAAAAACTCTAAAAGTTCGACCGGATCTTCGGGAACGGCTACGGAAGCCACTTCGACTGGCAGTGTCGTTCAAACACCGCAACGAAATTTTTCCACGAGTACCTCACAGTGAGTAAAGAAAAGACGAAAACAATTCAGTCTCTTTCCAATATACAAAGCAGTCCTGTAAACGGTTTCTCTCAACACTCGATCAAAATGACACGGAAAATCGTTAGAAAGCGTTGGAATGCTCATAATTACGTGTCGATCGAATAGAAAGTCTTAAAAACGATTTTCGCAAATAAAGTCACCAACGCCACACGTTTTTCTCACATTTTCATTATTTTTTCAGTTTTTCACCAGCGAAAAAGCCAACAGCCAAGTTCTGTAACTCCGTGAAGCCTCCGAACGTCTTGATTTATGCGGACAGCACCATAGCCTCCGAAAACATCAAAAATGTGCTCGGTCTCACGCTCAACAAAGACAAGTAAGATTTCATATTCCTTTTATTCCGTTGCTACGAGTCAGTCGTACGTTACTACGTTATATTGTGTATGAATCGTTCATTCATTGATGTGGATAAACGATTGTACGCGGACGAGCACGTATCTCGAAAAATCGTTATCGTTGCCGATGTATCGCTGAGAATTGGCACATTTGATAACACGCGTATAAACGTTCTTGGCACCAAAACGAACAGTTTTCTCCTATGAAGAAAAATTTTCTGACGTTTAGCATTTGAAATATTTACTTTTCAATTTTTTATTTTTTCCATAAACGCATATTTTTTCCATAAAAGAAACGTCACTTTAATTTACACGCATTTAGAAGAGAAACCGCGAAAAATTGGAAATAAATCTCGAATTATGAAGGTCAGAATATTTTTATTCATGGGAGCAAACTGTTAATTTTGATGCGAAGAACGTTTGTACAAAATTATGAAAAACTCTTAAATAGAATCGTTTCGCGATAGAAATAGCTTAGATTCGATTGACTGTGATGTCGAAATGTAAATATTGTATTCCAGGAAACGTGGCTCTACTTTACAACAACGTAGTATCGATTTTATCCTCATTCTGTTCTGTTTATCACTGATACAATGGCAGATTATTCATAACATTTTGCACACTTTCCTTGAGTCACCGGACGCGAAATCAGAGACTTTTCCTCATTAGTACGAATTGCGACTTATTTTTTAATCATTAGATAACGAAACTTTTATTCGCAGACGAAGTATTCGTGGAAATACGCCTCGGTATTGCGTCAACAACGCAACTACGGTCTCTCATTCTTTTCTATTCCATTTTGTTTGCCATTGATGCGGGAATGAATTATTCAACGGAATTTCCGACTCGACTCGTTGGACTAGAAATAATGAATTTTAAAGTATTGAGTGTGAAATAACGTTTTGACTGCGCAGCAGAAGATTGAGAATTGTTTGTTAATTCTTGTGCTACGGGAACAGAGCTCAGATGCATCGAAATGAATTTCGCTTTGCAATTTTTCGACAGATACATCGTTTACACTCTCACGTCGGATGAGGCCAAAAAGGATGTCTGGATGGACCAAACGGTGCTCGTAATCGTGTGCGGCAACGTAGGCGCTGAAATCTCCAGCCAGCTCGTCGAATACATGGTCCGAGGAGGACAACTCTTGGCCTTGTGTTCCGACACACTTCACACTCTTTTGCCCTCGTTCAAAACTGCCGAAGTTCGAGAACACGAACTCGTACGTTTTTCGTATGGGAAATGGCAACACGTGCAGATGATGCATCACATTTTCTGCTATCAAGCTTCGCCCGTTAAGACTCAGTTTTCTCAGGACCACGACGAATCGAGGTTCGTGTTCTTTGAAACAATTGTTCGTTTATTTTTCCCTGGAAAAAAAAAATCCGAATGGGCAATCGATAATTTTCTCGTAAAAAAAAACAAACTATTTTTTTTATATGCACAGAATATCGTTGAGTGTTTTGGTTTTTCCTCACAGAACAAAAACCCCGCACACGCCAGTATCGGCGAATGTGCTCGACAGTGCCGGCAAGTTGCACACTTTTCATGTAAAAGTCCTTGGGACCGAAGAGACTTGGCACACGCCGAGTATTCTTCTCGCGAATCTTCCCGAGAGTGGCGGTAGAGCCGTTTTCTCACAAATTCATTTGGAAGCCGATCCGTCTCAGTACGAATTGGAGGAGATGAAATTCAATGCTCTCAAGCAGAGCAACACGGCGAGATTGGAGATTTTCAGCGATCTCCTTACGACGCACTTCGGTCTAGACGCTCGTACGGGACCGCGCGATGACATTAAATACACTCCTGGCTTCTTCCTCGGCAGACACGAGGTACTTTTTTCTCGTTCATTATGTCGATTTATTAGGATTTGAATGAAAAATACGAAACGATGAGGATAATCAATATTTTTTCTATTTCTTGAAATCGACGTTTTTTTATGTCGAATTTTCTGATAAGTGCATGCAGTTCTTCTGAACTTTAGCTCATCCCAGAAATAAACTCTAGAACGGTAACCTTTTTACCTATTTTGATAATCTGGGGTCTGAATGACCCCAATTTTGAACAATTAATATCTTGGGTAAAATTTAACGAAAAGGGTTTGACTTGGACTCATTCTCTTCGTTTTTGAATCCAGGATCACGTGAGCCTCGGGCAATTTAGTTTAAAGTGAAAATTTTTTTTCAAAAATGAGGTAAAACGATAAAAAACGGGAAAAACGAAGGAAGAAAGTTCGCAGGATTCGCCTGGAGTCGTTTTCAAGCCCAGGTTACCGTTCCAGGGTCAAGTTTTTCATTCTCTCCAAAAAAATGTCATCGATCACATCGATAAACATACGTTTTTTTGAGTTAATCGTCTCGGCTGTGATTAGCGTGTTAAAAATGCGTAACTGTATGATTTAGCTGAAGCTAGAAATGCTGGATCGACTGAGAGACAAGACGAGTACCGATGACATTTACAAAACGGATAAAATGAGTTTACAATTTAGCGGCAGAGCGACGAAACCGATTGCGGCTTCTGCTTCGTTATTGCCAATAATGATTCATCAGTGTCCGGACAATTTTTCCACTGTAGAATATTTCGAGGTAAGAGATATTGTGGGGAAAGGAAAATAATGATGAAAGATCAAAATTGAGCAACGAGGGTGGAAAAGAAAATTTTTCAATTGTCGAATCGTGTTCGTAGAATTTGAAATCTAAAGAATTTGGGCGGCTCGTTATATACGCGGACATTTTGACTTCATCGATGAACGTCGTCGCGGGTCGTAAGTTGCATCACGGTTTAGTCGTTATTCCTAGACAACAGACTCAAGGACAAGGTGAGAACAAGGACCCCATTATTTTCAGCGAGTTCATACACTCGCTCCTTTGGTTCTTTTTATTTTTCCACTTTTTCGCGTTTCTTAACGTCGAGCATTTTTACTTCTAGGTCGAAGTAAAAATATATGGCTTAGCCCAATCGGTTGCGCTATGTTCACGATGCAATTGCACGTTCCATTGAAAAGCGAGCTCGGCAGCCGACTCTCGATTCTACAACATCTCGTTGCTGTTGCTACTGTCTCAGCAATCAAGTCCATTCCCGGCTACGAGGTTCAAATTTCCAATGAATTTACTCGACAAAAAAAAAGAAACTATTCAAAAATAAATTGCACATTTTTTTCAGTCGAAAATTTGAGTTGATTGGAATGCAAATTCAGTTTCTAGAGCATTATTTCAAGAAAACGTGATAAAAAAGAATTAAAAAAAATAAAAAAGTAAAAATATAAAAAGGTTTTTGAAAAAATCGCTCGATCAATAATTATTTCCCGAAATAATCGCATTTCGGAACTTCCATAAAATGTTTCAATTTTTAATGATATTTTGCGATTGGTAACGCGAATGGATGTGGAATTTATTATCGAATAGCAAAAGAATTGTATGGTTGGAGTAAAGTTGTCGACGAGATGCGGTCGATCGCAGCGGCCTATAGTTTTTTTTCATTTTCCTTCGTTACAGAACATCGATCTAAAACTCAAATGGCCTAACGACTTTTACGCTGGAAGTGAGACAAAAATAGGCGGGCTTATAGTATCAACGCTAATGGAATCTTCCCTAGCTATCTGCAACATTGGTATTCATTTCACCTTTTTTTTCCACAAATTCCATTTCTCACGATTCATTTTCCAAATATTTATCTGACAATATTATTTTTGTAATTAAATAAATTGCTCACATTAACGTTGTTGGCTCGTTTCTATTTCAGGTTTGGGTATAAATCTCTCGAACGGTAATCCAACGTATTGCATAAACGACGTGATTGCCAAGTACAATGAACAAACAGGTTCAAAATTAGCGAAAATTCCGTATGAAAAATTTCTTGCCCTCGTGTTTACCGAACTAGAGAATTTGTATCTCATTTACCAAAGCGGAAACGTCGCACACTTTTTCGAGCTTTATTACAACTATTGGGCCCACACGTGAGTCTCGTTGCAAAAGATTTTTTCCACTATCTCGTGTTCTCTGAGTTTTCATTAATTATTTCGTCTTTTTGTCTTCAGCGACCAAGAAATAACGGTCATTACGCCAAATGGAAAGTCGCAGGAAGTTAAAATCCTGGGAATCGACGAATACGGATTCCTGGAAGTGCAGGAAAAAAACGGCACGTCCTTCACCGTTCATCCCGATGGAAATACCTTCGATATCCTCAAAGGATTGATAGCTCCGGTCAACAGGTCGTAAAAGTTCATCCTGTTCGATCATCAGTCATCACAATGCGATTTTGGTTGCAACGAGAAATTATTCGTACATTCCATTGAAAGAGAGATCTGACTAAGTGTTAAGCATGATGGCTTCGTTTTCGTTAGAAATAATAATTAGTGTTCCATCTTCTACACGAAAATCTGAAATTTTCCATGACAAAATATCGATTGTTCGATGATTGAGGCAGACTTGGCGATCGTGATACCGAGTCGTTGTTCTCATCAACTTTTCATGCTCGATAGTTTTCAATCGTTGCGAATTTCGTTACTTTTTGTTATAAATACTTGTTGTTATCTATTTACTGATAGAAATTCCGTAACACGCGATCCCGATAGGAGTTTTTGAGTGAGTCTGCGCATGCGTCGAAATATCGCTCGTCAGCTATCGACGACGACGTCGTTAGCAAGAAAATCCCCTCCTGACGACGACTCATTTTTCATTGTCAATTTTGCTTTATAATTACTGGCGATGAAAAATGTCGCCAAGGGCTTTCATCGTGCAGATGGTCTGACTTGTTAATACGTTCACGATAACAACGTAAATAACGATATATATTTATAGTAATTCTTGCATATATATATATCAAAAGTCAATTATTCCAAAGAATTCATTGCAGCCCGCCAAAGTTGGAGTGTTCCATAAAAATATAAGTATTATTTTGCGGTCAGCTGAACTTTAAAGTCTCCGTTTTTGCAAGAAGGGGAATTGTTAATTAATTCGTTACGTGCAGCCCTGGAGCTTTCGATGATTATTGTTTAAAATTCGTTTGTTCTGACTCTTGGGTGAGTTTGACCCAAGACGTACTTACAGGGGCTGTGCCCTCGAAAAGTTAATAAATGTTGAGGAAATTCGAATTTGTCATCCGTCATTCTCTTTGTTGTCGATAAATCAATGAGGCGTTAATCAAATTGTATTATCTCGTGGGAGTGGCGTTTTGGGCTGAGGCAACGATTCGGGTAATTAATTCGGCTTCGCCTCCGTAATTATTGATTGTGGGGGCCGGGGTTCATACACATGTCTCAAGTTTTGATATGTGTGGGTGTGTATAGCTATGTGGATTGTTTTTTTCTTTAATCATTGTTACGATAATGAATTATAATAATCTCGGTGATGATGATAATAAAAACGAGGGAAAAATTGTGTTTATCATGACGTATGAATAGAGTAAATAAAAAAACTGTTACTTTTGTTTTATAATGAACGTTCGTCTTGCGATTTTTGTCCGATGATTCGATTCCAAAGTTAAAATGATAATCTGCTATGAGCGATTCTAGAGAAGGTACTAAATCTTTGCAGCCCCAATTGGTACACTCGCAAAAAGCTCGAAATCAAATCTGTATCAAGAAATTTTGGGTACAGACCACAGCGAGACAAGTACTGTTGGCAACAGCGAAAACAAAAACGTGCTGAGCTCTCACTTGTGCAAAAATCAAAGCGTCGCTAGACTCGGAGATCTCATCCGGTGTCACGGCGACAAGAAGCTTTGTACTATTTACCCACAGGTACAAAAATATTTTTGGAAAAATAAAATCCGTTCCTTTTTCTTTGAATTTTGCATTGAGAAGTTCCATCAATTTCCTCCAGACGTTCCATCAACTCCAAAATTCAGTTTCATCGTAATTTCATTCTGTTTTTCAATGGAATGAAAAATATGTTTTAAAGACCAGAGGAAAAATGTATTTGCTCCTCAAATTGCAATACTTCGTGAAAAATTCAACGATTTTTTATTCTTCTCATAAACATTTTGCCAAAAACGTTAATCAATCATGTCATATGAATAAAGTAAATAAAAAAAAAACTGCCAATACCTTTGTTTTATAATGAAAGTTCGTATAGCGATTTTTGTCCGATGATTCCATTCCAAAGTTAAAATAAAAATCAAAGTTTTTTGAAAAGATCAAAGTTTCGAAAACACGTTACAATTGATGGATGAGATTTTCAATTATTCGCGATCTATTTCTGAGACGGTTTCTTGAGGTTCAACAGTGCTGAGTGACACGCGTGTTTAGTGCGTCGATTCACCAGAGAAATGATCGACTCGAAAGTAACACCTGCTGCGAAATGCTTCTCAATAATTCACTAGCTTGCAAGATGGAATTTTCCGTACCAGTCGTCAGGTCACATTGCATAAAGTTTGCCGATATATGGATCGAAAATTTCTCGTCACACGCAAATCGAATATATCAAACAGCCCCGCGACCATAGAGAAAATACTGCATCGGTACGTATGCAGCGTCAGTCATAATGTTTTGGCGTGACAGCGAACGATTCAAGAATCCACATATTGACGCCACGTTGACGCAGTCCTGGATTTTAGACAATTTCTCTTCCCGTCGTAATTTTATTAAAAATCCATTACTCGTGACGTACGCGACGAACAAAAAACTTTTCACCAGCGTTTGCAGTCAACCGATTATTTTTATTCATTATTTGCATTTCTCGTTCTCAAACAAAAACGAATTATCGAACGTAATAAAGAAAACAAACTCCATGGAAAGAATTCGAAGTGGATTTTTTATTTGTGCGTCGAAAAAAAAAACATTTACGTCGCTTAGCACACTTTGTCTCGGTTTTGTGTCTTTTCCTCCGACGACAAAAATTTCTCGTCCGTAGAAGCTAGAATTGGAATTTACATGTTTCTTGTGGGTCTTGACTAGCGAGAATTTTTTTCAACTGTCTGAGAGAAAGTTGGAAGTTATCGATAACAATAGCAGGTGTACGAGACAGGTTCATGCTCCGTCGAAAGCTAGAAATAGTATTCGTGATTTCTGACGGGCGTTTGCGTCCTATATAGACGATTTTATAAGTATGCTCGGTTTTTCATCCGAATTGAGCACGATAGCTCTGCGGCTTGTTTGGGTCTCCGCGATTTGGCATTTCTTCCTTCGTTGCGGCGAAACGTCGGTCGGAATTCTCGTGTTCTTCGACGATACCGGACGCATTTTTATCGTAGGAACATGGCCGTTAATTTCTGGAAATGCGTGAGTTGGTTTTGTCAAAAATAATCACGTCTAACTCGTGACGGTCGATGAAAAATCGAAAAATTATTCGTCGGCTCAAAATTAATGTCTCTATCGAATTTTCGTTTTACTTTTCATTTTTTTTCTCCATCGAAAGCTGGAAAAAAGAAGCGATGGACGATTGAAATTGCAACGTTCCACGCAAAATTCACGGCCCAATGTCTTATCAGCAATTTGTAAGGTAATTAATATAATATCGTATTTTTTTTCTCTCCAGTGCAAAGCAAATATTGAGAATTCAACGAAAAAACTATAATATTTGAAATAAAGTAATTCTACAATTAGCTTTTTGGACTAATTGCCGAGGAGCATGAGGATCTGCGTTGGGAAATAATAAGCAGCGATAGAGTGAATTTTTATACTTGATACAATTTGAAAAATGAAAAAAAAAAATGTTCGGGCATATGGGAAATTCAAGCTTTCGCGGTATTTACTTGGCGTAATAATTCTTGATCGATCGACCGCTTGTTTGGTCCCTAAGTAACGGGATAGTTTGCACATCAGTCTTGAGATTTGTTGTTTCCATCAGAATTTTGATTTGATCGAGACGAACGTCTCCAATTAACGAAATAATTAATCGTCGTTGTTTATTCTTTGGGAACTGCAAAAAAAAAAAAAAAATCATTTCTTCAACGATATGCCAGTAAACTTTGATATATGCGATCGAGTCAGTGACGATCTTGACAAGGTCGAGACAAACTAATTGAGAAAATATGTAGTGCATCTTTCAATCGATTTAGAAGGTATTGAACAGCATTTTTCTCCCCATAGGCCCCGAGATTCCAAAACACTTACAAGCTCGATTCGGACAAGCCTCTGAAAATCGATCCGGTCGACAAAATAGTTAAATCAGTCATGCTGAATCGACTGGAGGATGCATCTTATGACGTCAAAGAGTGTCCGAAACTGTGCAGTCAGGTAGCTTCAGAAATTCGGAAAAGAATAATGAAGCTCGACTTCAAAAGGTGCGACAACAAACTCATTAATTTAGTGCAATTAAAAAAATTATTTTTCTGCGAAAAAAAAATTGAATTCGAAGCTTTGATCGCTGAGGAAGGTTAATTATCAGGGAATTGAATAAGCAATCGAAAAATATGCATGTGGAAATTCGTGATCGAGTCATTTTCGTGCGAACGGATAATTCGTGATTGTAAATTATTTTTCAGATACAAAATCGTCGTTGCAGTCACGATAATCGAAAAGGCGAGTCAATCTCTGGAAACAACAATGGGATTTGTATGGGACGTCGACAGGGATAATTACTCGACATACACTTTTGAGACACAAACCTTTTTCGCATATTGCATTGTAATTGGCACTTATTACGAGTAAATATTTATTTACACTACCTCTGCGTTTTATTGATTTTTAGGATTACAATATATCAACGAGGCTACAAGAAAAATTTGCTTCTTAAAAATTGGGAAAATAGTCAAAGTTGCTCAAGAGAGGCAGTGGCTCAGTGGTAGCGAGCCCGGCTCCCACACAGCGGGCCCCGGGTTCGATTCCCGCCGCCGACACCAATGGATTTTTCTAAGTGTCCCAAGCTGTACTCTCTGTGGTTCGGAACCCACGTAAAATAGTAGGTCCATCGAGTTAAGTAGTGTGGAACAAAAAGAAAAATTGGGAGATAATAACAAAAATTGTGAGATAATGAGAATTGTGGAAAAAACTCGAACATGTAAAAACCCGAGAAGGGTATGCATGGGAAAAACTCCATTACTACTACTACTAGTCAAAGTTGCTCGTGTCGCGAGGCCTTAACACCAATCAAGCGTTTTGTGAATTAAAAATGTAAGAACCAATATTCACAAAAATTCCACAGGCTTCAGCTCCGTTCAACACGTTGCTATTGCCCAACCGGCATTGGCCCACTTTTCTCTAAACAATCAGCCTCACCCGCGCGTACTATCAATTACAGCTCCCAGCAAATCCTTTCATTTTTTGTGAATAGTGTTCACACCTTTTTTCGGACCAGCAAACTTTCACACTTGTGCAATTTTTTCCGATCTTTAGAAAAATCAGTTCTGAGGAAAAAATGACGATCGTGATTTATTCCGAGGCTAGTGAACCGCAGGAACAATTCTTATCAGTTTCGTTACAAGTTGCTGACAGGTAATAATTGACAATTGCGTGCTGTCGACATTTTTCGTAATTCAGTCGATTATAGTTAATTATCGACTCATTGAAATTTACATCGATTATCATTGCATTTCATGTTCAGCAACGATAATTATTCCGATCGTGATTGACTTGATAAACCGAGAGTTTATGGAACCAATGACCCCTGGGTTTGTCCGATAGTGGATCACAGTCGCGGAGAACAGGCGGAGAGCCGAGGCTTCGGTAGAAACGAGCTGTGTGTAGGAGGGAAGTATTGAAAAACATAAAAATCCCGAGTCGCCGTGATGCCATGTGAATGTGCATTTTCAGAGCAATGGTGAATGCTGGCAATGAGCAATACTTGGCAATACTTCGTGCACGTGATAGTTTTATGATGCAAGAGAGCCGCACGAAGTAGCACAGAATGTTGTCAACTTCCTTATTCCAATATACAGATCGTCCCTGCTCGAAAAACCGAGACACATGCGAGCTTGAAAATCTGAAAGTGGTTGCAAAAAAGTCTCGGGACTTGGTCCAGCGATTGCTCATTTCTGCACGGGCACTTTTTTACCGGAGCAGCAAAAATATACGCGACTCTAAGTCGAGACGAGGAAAAACAGGTGAAAGGTAAGTAGCTCATTATTACACTAAAGGATTTTTACTTTGTGAACGTCATAAGACGAGACGCGTATTACATGACAATGATATGGCGGACGAAGCCGATTATCGCTTTTTTTAATAATCAAATAAACCGCGGAATCAAAATTAAATGAAAAAAATGGTTATTCAATCATTTTTCAGATTTAAATAAATAAAATTTTGTTCAGAAAACGTCGATATTTTGTTGAAAACTAATATTTTTGGATAATTTCAAAATTTACGTAATTTCGACGGAATATTTGGTTTTTTAACAAGAATTCGCTTTCCAGAGAAACTTTCGAGAATATTTTATGCTGCAGTGACGACACTTTTGGGATTTAAAAAAAAAGAGGTTCGGTTGAACGTATTCAATAAAATATCGATATTTTCTGGCTGTTGAAAATTGATGTAACGCAATTTTGGAAGCTGCAAATGATAACATTTGAGTTTTTTGGATTTGGTATGTTTGTGCGGGGACGTTTAAGGAACTATTACATGTCCCAGCGACCTCAAAGAACGTTCTAATCGGGAGGTAATGTTACTGTAGAGAAGGCAGCAAGTCAAGACTCGAGAGGCTCAGTCTCGTCGAGTAATAGAAATTATTTCTTAGTTATCCGTGAGTCGTCCGACAGTTTGTTAGGATTTTCGCTTCGCTCAAGAGTCACGTCGTTCGCGTTTTGTTCGTACAGGATATATACATCATCGCGATGATGTCATTGTAATTATCGTGACCGTAACATATTCATGTGTTTATATAGGTACATACATGGACATACCTGTACATACATTTTTTGTGCTCTCACTCCCATACTAAAATCCAACTGCTATTCCCCTCTTTTCTTTTTTTCCCCCGAGTTTTACGGAAATATAAATTTTTCACCGACATACTCCCGTGTTGAGTTTCTCTTTAGTCGCTCGTGCGTAATTCGAAACTAATCGTTTTCTGGGAGTGACAGTGGACGCCTCGTCATCAAAAACCAACTTTCAAAAAGTTCGAACTTGTGCTTTTTCGTGATTATTCATTTTCAAGCTTTTTTTCATCGTCAAATCTGCAATGGTTCTCGATTTTTTTCACAGATCCTTTCAATGTGTAGATTTTTTTCTTTGGGTTTTGAGTCAGAAGTCTTTTCATATCGATTTTTCTCATTGCAAAGTGTTTCGCGTCTCCGGACAATTTTCGTTTTCTTTTGCCAGTGGAAACGACGGTCGAATGGTTTTTTTCAAAATTTAACACAACGCCACGCGGCGTTGTGTTAAATTTTGAATTTCGATAAACGCTTTTTTGGTTTTTCCGATTGGAAAATTGTGGTATAGGAAATTGGTGATTTTTAGCGAAATTTGGTCATTTATCGTGCGTGAAGTGTTTTTCTTTATTGCGTCAAGTGTTGGAAAATAAAAAAACTGAAGATGTGCAGAAAAGTTGATGATTTTTAACGAAAGTTGGTAATTCATCGTGAATCGTTTATTTTGTTATGTTTTTCATAGTCCAGTCAAAGAAAATGGAGAAAAAAATCGATTTCACGACGAATGACCTATATAATTGCGTGCTTTTAACACCAAAGCTTCGATTCTAGTAACGGTAAAGCTCGACAGGTTCGATCAAAGTGAGATCCCGCTGACGTGACCACTGAATTATTCTTCAACCGGTATCACAGATACTGGTTTTTCAGGGTCAACTAGCACGAACCTTGAAGAACTTCGTAGAGTAATAGATTTCTAGACATTTTTGAAAAGCTCCTGAATTTTTCAAGTTTTAACGATTCAACTTGTTCGTTTGGTGCTTTTCCAATTGGGAAATTTTGATGGCGAAATTTGTGTGAATAATCGTGAATGAAAGATTGTGTCGATGTGTGCAATTCAATTTTTAATTTATTGTGATAATAATGAGGTGAAATGTGTTGAAAAATTTCAGATACAAGAATAATCGTATTAGACCGAACTGACAACATTTGAAAACGATCGGAATCAGTCTCACGTCTCTCGAAGCTCTTAACTGTGGCCGCGCCTGTTTACGACCGTAAATTATGCAGGTCATTGGACTTTTTTTGACTCTTCTTGTGTACAAGGCAGCTGCTCGACAGGTTGACATTTGTTACGCCGAGGATGACGATCCGTACTTGTTTCTCGCTAGTAAAACGTCGTATCACTTCGTACACGGTGGTAAAACACGTTTCCAAACAGTACCAGGTGCGTGGAGTGACATAATATCGTTGAGTCGTCTGGTGAGATCATGGACGAGACTCGCAGACACCACATGCTTGTTTTTAGATTTGCCAAGAAATTTCCAACACTCAATAAAACGAGCAATAAAATCTAATTAATTGACATTAAAATTGAATCGATTTATGAAACTTTTGATAAATGTCTCAGGACTTCAGAAACAATTTTTTTCTTTCAGATTGTCGACCGGTCCAAATTTGGATGACGAGCAGACACGGTGCCCGTTATCCAAAAGTCGAATCTGTCAATAAACTTTCGACTTTACCAAAATTGAGAGAACAAATTGTACACAATCATGAACATCGAGGAAGTAGGTTTTTTTCTCTTGCAATTTTTTTTTTTCTTTGTCCGGTGACCATACTACGGAGAACATTATGTGCACAATGCGGTCACGTAGAGCCGTGCTCGTGGGTGTAACCAAATTGGTTAACCTGTAGAAATAATTGTGTTGATTGAGTTGCGATTAGGAGGATTATTTTCCTACCTCGATCACTCATGGCTGCTGAACAAAATTCGGCCATAGAAACACAGTGGCTTGGTCGTTGACTTTTTCGAAATAATTTTCACGTTCTTGATTCCGATTGAGTTCAAATAAATCAAACCTATTCAAAATTGAATAATAAATAAATAATTTAATAATAAATGATATTAAATTGAATAATAAAAGAATTATTTTGTAATAAATAATTCTAAATTCAATAATAAATGAATTGTTTGATAATGAATAATAAAAATTAATTATTGAAATTAAAATTATGCTCGTGCCTCCAATAGACGGTCATTTGTGTAACGAAGACTTGGACAACCTGAAACTATGGAATCCAAATCCAAATTTGACTCCGGACATGGCACTTAAATTGACTCCCGAAGGTGCCGAAGATTCTAAGCTTTTTGGCAGCAGATTGCAGAGCAATTTTCCCGAGATTCTTCAACCCAACATGGCCGATATAACAGCCGATAATTACAAGGTGCGTCACGAAAAAATAAAAAAAAATCTATAAAAAAGAGATGGCGAGAAGAATTTTCGTGTTATATTTTTTCTTTCAATTTTCAATGATTTTCCGAATGTGCAGTTCAGAAGCACGAATTCGGAACGCACTCGTGCGAGCATGGAATCATTTATGGAGGGAGTTTTCGGCAGCAAAAATGCGGTTTGGCCAGTCGATGCTCCCAGTGAGAACGATAATTTGTTGAAGGTAATGTTTCATTTCGCAAAAAAAAATTCTCACTATTGTACTTTCGATAATTGGGAAAAATAGTTGAAAATTCAATCTGATAATCATAATTTTCATTAGGCGTATAGAAACTGTTCGAAATGGCAGGAAAACGATCCTTCCGTGAATGAGGAACGTGACAAGTTTGCGGCGATGATGGACGTTGCTCAAAATGTCAGCAACCGATTGGGTTTTCAGTACGCGCTCGGGATACGTACGTTGATTTATTTAACACTTCGTAGACACACATGGGTCTGGAGGGTCCAGCACAGTCAGCGAATGGCTCGATTACCGTTAAATAACAATAATAAAAAAAATGTTTTTATTCCTCACCCGCCGCGGACTCTCTTTCTATAGATCCACAACGACTTTCCTGAATTTTTTCCAAATATGGTAGGGCGCCCCAGACCCATGTGTGTCTAGGGAGGTTCGCTAATTGCAGTCTGTCTACGGAGGATTAATACAAACCATTAGGAAGAGCAAAACTTATATTATGTTTATCTTCCAGCTACGATTCAATTAATGTACGACATGTGTCGTTTTGAAAAAGCTTGGGAAGTGAGTAAAATATCTCCTTGGTGCGCGCCATTCACCAAAGAAGAACTTCGCGTTATGGAGTACATGGAGGATTTGTATTATTATTACGCAATCGGGAATGGACGGAAAATCAACGCCCAATTGGGTTGCCCAGTTTTGCAGGACATGGTCAACAATTTCAGGTAAACAAATCATTTTTCTGCTGCACGCGTCATTTTTACTGCGACTCTTTGAACGCTTTATTTTCTGGCTCAGAATTGCAATAATTGCATGTTTTTTTTTTTATCGTTGATTTCCAAAAAAATCGTGTATCAAAAGATGAAAAAAAAAACGCAAGATCAGCAGGCAAGCTTTTTCCATGTGCAGGACATTTAATTAATTAGCATAATATCTTAGGCAACTGGAACGTGGGAATTTGACTGGAAAACCTCGAGGAGTTTTTTATTTCACGCACACGTTTACGTTGCTGAGTCTTTTTACTGCAATGGGGATTGGCAACGACGCGGATCCTCTGGTTGCCTCGAATTACAGGCAAATGACAAAGAGACAATTCAGAACGTCGTTGATAGCGCCCTTCAACGCGAACCTCGTGGCTGTTTTCTACAGGTTTGTTTAATCGTCACAAGACTTAGCGAAAAAACGAAACGCGCTCGAACGAGGTGGAGTTTAAAGTGGAAAACAAATAAAGTCTCACTTCCGGTAGCACGAAAATTGAGATTTGGAGAATAAAAATGACGTTTTTAAGTTTTGGTATTTCTTGCAGATGCAGAAACTCGGATTCACCGAACAAGGTCATGTTTTATCTGCAGGAAAAGCCACTGATGTTCGAGGGTTGTCAAGTCGGTCTGTGCGATTGGGAGTATTTAAAAAACAAATTCAGCAACGTTCTTTCCGAGTGTGATCCGAACTTTTGTTCCAACGAGAATGGAAGCAGCACTAATCGTGCTTGGAGTTCGATAATCGTATTGATCCCTACCATCCTTCTAGTCGCATTCAGAGCCAACCTCGGGCTTTCGAATTCGTTGTTCATGAACGTAATTTAGGGGAGTCCGTCAGAGAGTAAAAGCTCGTTTTTCAAAGACAAAAAAATGAGAGATTGCGATCGAAAGAAGAAACGATTCCGTAGTGGAATGTAAAAATAGTAATTACGATGCAATTACACTTTGCGTGAGACCATTCGAGATTTCGACAAAGTGAAACTCACGTGAGGTCACGATAATTTTGCTGCCGTTGTTGATACACCAAAAATCCGTCCCACTGTGCTTTTCCCTTCGAGGCATTACTATCACGAAACGACTTCATTTAGATTTCTTTCAAAGTTTCGTTTAAATGTTCTTGGCACCAAAACTAACAGTTCCCTCCGATCAAGAAACATTTTCTGACATTTAGAATTTGAGATATTTAATTTCCAATTTTCGTGCCAAGAATATTTATACGAAATTTTGAAGGATCCCCAAATAAAGTCGTTTCGTAATGGTAATAGGTTGATTGTGTTAACTTTTACAGTCAAATTTTTTGTTGTAGTTTTGTCTAAGCGAAAAAACCTGATGATAGTTACGAAGAAAGCGAAAATGCTGTAGATTGAATATTCAGTTGGAAAAAGCTTTCGCGGTAAATACGGGACACGAGACATGGGTAGAATACGATAAAAAAATATCCAAGTATCGCTGGACATGCATCAGCACGCGTTTTACAAGTATTCTGAGAAATGTACAGTCGTGGTCGTTCGTTTGAAAAATAAAAAGTTGTTAAGCAGTCGATGTTAATGATGTTGCCGATCGATATTACTTAATATTATTTTTTCCACGTACGCACTAAAGTCCGTTTTATTTTTATTGGAGTCGTGGATATTGTGGGACGAGTGAGAAAATGGATAAAGTCTCCGGAACCGTTCTCGAAGCCGGAAGATCATCTCGATAGCCGCGCCAACGCTAATTGGCTAAATTTGTATAATTTCGAACAGTAAAGTTGTAAGGAAACTTGCCTCGGCAATGTGTGACACGGGATAATGAGAAAATGAGGGGAAAACGGGGAAATTGTTGGGAGGATCGAGGCCGAGGGATCGTCAGAAGGATCAGAACTTGTTGGAAAGTCTGGAAAGTCGAAAGTCCTTGCTCGAATCCTTCTGACAGATCTCCGACATGGTGACGACTTGGATAATACGTGGCTTGCTCTTGAGTCTCGTACATTCTGAATCGGTTGAATCGATGGATTGGGTCGATGGTGTGATCCAAGGGGTTGTGAAAAATTGGCAAGTTCAGCAAGTCGTGATGGTCGAGCAATTTGCGAGGAACGAGTCTTTGCTGAATCCTCAGATCGACAAGTTGCGTCTTCGATTGATGCAGAACGTTGCAACGATCGCGTGTGATATTGAGAATCCGACGAAACCAGGGAAATCGCTGCTGAACGATTGTTGGAATGAAAATTCGAGGTACAACACATCGGCAGCGTTGTACGTGATTTTCTCGGATGTTTGGCGGTACGAGCGACTGAAATTAACGATCGAGACTACGGCAGCTTTGTCCGAATGGACGTCGAGGAAATTCTTGCTGTTGCTAACGTCACCGAGACCGAGGGAGAAGCTGGAGAAGCTGCTGAAGTTTGCTTGGGCTAAGAAATTACTCGACTTTACGATAATCGAGTTGGTCGAGCCTGGAGCTAAGGAAGGCTCGTCAGACTCGAGCGCTCAGACAATTATCCATCGATACAATCCGTTCAAGAGAGAATACACGAGAAAGAATTGGACTTGGAGAGAAATGTATTTCGAAGGAAAAGCTCTGAACATGTGGGGCTATCCATTGCGAGTGGCAGTTCTGCACGAGCCACCGATGTCGTTCGTAAAGTTGGACGAGAGTGGGCAAAGGCTCGTAAGCCTAAAAGGGGCAAACATAAATATGGTGAAGTTGATGGCTGAACGATTGAATTGCACGCTTGTTTGGATGTCGTTTCAGCATTTCCCTGAGATTGTGAAAGATCCAACACCATCTGGATTGTTGCAACTGATGAATTCTGGCAAAGTTGATTTATTGGCGAGCGTGTCTCCTCACCATATGGACTCGAAGGAATATCGAATCCACAGAACCTCGCAGGTATTTGTGGACAGAATGTGTCCGGTGGTGCCGATAACAAGAAACGTAGAGATGCTCAGCATAACGGAAGTGTGTTGGCTCTATTTGATGCTGTTCATAATTTTGATGGGTCTGTGGATCCCGACGTACTTGTTGAGATTCAATCGTCGTGAATGGAGACTGCACAACATTTTTAAACTCTTTTTGGGTTTCTCATGGGCGAGTGTACCGAAAAAAAACGCTGAGCGTATCGTGTTCGCTTGTATTTTGATCCTATCAGTTCTATATTTTTCCACTATTTTCGCAGCGTCCGCCCAGGCGCGTTTCACTTATGACAAAAGTGCCTCGATTCAATCGTTCGAGGAACTCCACAAGTCAGGACTCACGCCTATGATCAGTTCTTTCTTGTACAACAAAACTTTCGGCCACACCGAAGGCTTCTTGCCGAATCTGAAGAAGAAAAGTATTCCCGTAGGAAACATCAACGATTGTCCTTTTCTCGCGGCTAAATACAAGAACGTCACTTGCATTATGGGCGAACGAGATATGCTGTTGACGATGCAAGCGAACGAAGATTATCAACGCAGACTCAAAATCGTTAGGCCGTGTTTTTGGTCCGATGCTTTTGGCTTTCTTCTCGGCAAATCTTCCCCCTATACTCGTCATTTAAATGCCGTCATTTATCTTGCCCACACTTCCGGTTTAGTCGCAAAATGGTACACCAAATTGGACGACATCGAACCGGAAGATCGCTGGCCACCCGATCTCGGCCAAGACGATTCGTCACAGATTGATCACAATACCGTCGATCCTAACCTGCTACGGAAGTTAATAATGATCATGGTGTTGGGAGTCGTCGCGTCTTTGTTGGCATTCATCGGAGAAATAATCGTTCATAGGAATACGTGAGCGATTCAGCAGCAAGAGATTTTTTCGATTTTGTTGTTTCGGTGATTTGTCGATTGTTTCTCCAATTTATTTAGTCGCTGTGAATTCCGTATAGATTCTGTGGAATAATAAATACTTGTCAGTTTCGGTCGTGTCTCGAACTACGAACTACAAACCCATTTTTTTAAACCTTTTAACTGCACACCGAGGTAAATATTGAGCCCACGTGCAAATGGTGTTGATAAATTGAATGAAAAATTGAGAAAATTTGAAAATATAAAACTTTTCATTTTTATTTACATCTCTCGTTCATATATAAATGGTAATTAACGAGTCATAAATTATAACAATAATGGTCTATCGTATACATACGAGTTCCTAGCTGCGCCACCCGATACAATGATCAAAAGTACTGCACGTTTTTGGCAACAACAAAAAATGAGCTTACATTGGAAAGTTTGCAGAGCTCGATTCGGTCGTCACGATAAAACGTCGAGACAGTGATAATTTGTCGGATTATTTAATCAATGAAATTGGCAGTAATATGCTGAAAACTAAAGGAAAGTAGGAACGTGATGGATTTATTAAGTCATTTACCTATTTTGGGTCACGTGTTTTCCGAAACTTTCCGCGCACGATTAGTCTTTTTCGTTTTAACACTGTCGTTCGCACTGTCGTCCGAGACCGAGGAATCCCTCAGAGTTTTCCGGCCCCTACCGACGTTTCGTTCCTCATTTTCCGAGCCCACCGACTCCCGGTTTGACTTTCGTCTTTGTCGTTGCGGCGGCTGGTTTTGCGTCTCCATAACTTCTCTCAAATGCTTCTTTTTCGCTTCCCAGAACATTTCTTGCCGCTGGGCGATCTCTGGATATCTCTCCTTGAATTCCTTGTTACTCGGTACGATCAACTGCCAGCCTTTCTTTGGATGGTGACGAGACAAATTCACGAATATCTCTTTTATCTCCTCGGAGGGTAATTTTATTATTGAGGACACAGCCTTACGGTCCACGTATTCGTGCTCGGTAAAACATAATAACTGTAATTAAACATTCTCATTAATATTCATATTTTTTTATTTTCTTTTCATTTTCTTGTACTTGATTCTTTGCTGTGGTTTTTTTAAAATTAAATCTTTTTTTTTCCGAGCCATTCTGAATTACGTTTTTTAAATATTCGAAAATTCGAAATGATTAGAATTTAATGAAATTTGGTGAGTATATTCTTTTGTATTAAATATGAATATGAAAATTTTTTAAAAAATTTCTTCTACATAGCTTTCGAGTTATTGAACACTAGAGTTTACATGCATAAGCATATCAATCAGATATATATATAGGTAAATCTTTTGCATATTGTAAACTCAAATTATTTGACAACTACGTAGACGAAAAATTAGAAAAAAATTGTGTCATCGTATTTGATTCTCAAGAATGTTATCACCAAATTTTATCAAATTCTTATTATATGGTCGTATGTAGCCAACCTCCTTAAAATAATCGCAATATATACTTCGAAATGTTATTTAAAAAAAACACTATAAACTGTACCGAAACTCCTCAAGTCGATGATTTTCGTTGGAGAAAACGAGAAAAAATACTCACAACGTAATCGCGTGCCCTGCACATCAATTCCGCAGCTATACCGCTATGCGACGATATCGTGTCCTTCGGATAAATCAACTCACTGTTTACGATCCAATTGCCACGAACCAGTACCGCAACTTGTTGCAAATATTTGATAACAGCGATGGCTTCATGGTCGGACGACAAAATCGATCGCAATTGAGTAAAAGACAATATTTTGGCTGCAACAAACATATTCCTAAATACAATACAGCTGAAGAAATTTCTATGCGATAATGAAATGAGATTTTTCTCGTAAGTAAAAGGAAAATTGTTCAATTTCTGTAGTACCGTCTTTCATGAGAATTCGTATTTGATCCAGCAGCGGCAACGTTCTTATGTACGCCAAGGAAGTCCCGTGGTTCGAGACACTCGCAACAGCATATTGTTCCGCCTTCATCGGTGGTGCTAATAGTTTTAGATATTCGCCACGTGACAATTTCAAAGTGTTTACGGATTCGTCGGTTGACGAGCAATACATGTCGAGCCTCATCAACTGAAAATAATAAATTACAATGAACATTGAAATTTTCTGGTATCGTTTACAATTTCATCGACTAAGACACTCGGGAAAAAATGTTTTGTAACGTTAGCTAACAATTTGACTAAAAATAATTTTTTTTTATAGATCAATTCGAAATAAAAGGTTGAAATATTTTTTTTTAATTGATTAATTCATCAAAATAATTAACTTGTAGCGCAATGAATAGATTCGCTGATACTAAAAATTAAAGAAAAAAATTATCTAATTAATCGTGAAATTGGCGATTTTATTAATTAATAATTTCGTCATTATCAATTAATAATGACTAAAGTTAATTAATTTGATTGAATGTGTATGAGCAGCAAATATTTTCGTATACTCATGATCTTACTTCAGCCTGCGAACTATTAGCCTCTCGGTATTCCGTTTCTATCCATGATTCTTCGAGACTCTTCTTGGATTGTTCTTGGAAGGATTGTTCACGCATTTTTGTAAAATATTCAGACTTCTGTCGAGCGAATGTTACGTTCACCTGTTTCACCGCTTCCTCCTCTTCCTCGCCATCTGTTGAGCAATTTCATATTAGCGCCGAATTATCACAAAAATATTTAGAAATGGCGAGAGACTTGGAGGAAAAAAATTCGTACCTTCACCAGGATTTTTAGTTTCATCTTTTCCTCCTTTTCCTCCTTTGTCAAGATAGTTGAATTGCGGGCGCAGCTGTAAAATACTCTTTAGCGGCGTTATGTGGAGTTCTCCGTCTTGATAAACGCCTACAGAGTAGTTGGAACAATCTGGCAATGCTCTTGAGGATTGCAGCACCGTTTTATCCATTACGGAGCTTCGGAAGATTAGTTGAAAATAAAAAGAAAAGTATAGTTTGTTTGATGCTTTTTCTATTTTGTATCCGTTACAGATCATAACTGATTTTGTGTCCGTTAAAGTTTGGTACCTTTCGAATGTTCGCTCCTCACTCTCTTGGCCCAATTTGGGCACACCACTGTCCGCGTTGGCAGCAATTTGGAGCCCTTTGCTATGATCGTACGTAACGCTTTGAGAGTCTATCTCAACCTCTATAAGAGCTTCTTGGTTTTTTGGTTTTAACATGGTCTTAATGAATTTAGCACTGTCGTAACCTGCTCCTGCAGGACGTATAGGGTATTGAAAGACGTACAATTTATCTGCGAGATTCTTCGACAGAAATACCGGGATCTGAGTAGAAAGAGGAAAAACCCTTGAAAAGGCGAAGAAATCGAAATTTTTGGGGTTATGTCTTATTTTCTTTTACGACTGCGGCAAAAAAAAAGCCATTTCGGGCATTGTGCGGTAAAACGATTGTTACTTTGGGCTAGGGTGTATGCATTGTCACGGAAATAATGTCAACATTGGATAATTCTAGCATAACCTAGTAACTACACGTTTTTGACGTCGCCATTTCACACTACCTGTACGTTAATTTTTTGTTCTTGTTCGTTACGATACCTCTTTGATTACTGGATCATCGTCAGTCTCCATAGCACTCGAATCTGTCATTTCAATCGTCTCGTTTGATCCAAAAAACGTGACAAATTATTACAAATAAAACACTTTTCGCAAACCTATCACGAGGAGCAGGGTATGACCAAAGAAGATAGATTTACATGGAAGCACAGGGCCCATGTTAACTTTTGGCACAGAAAAGATAGTTCCACTTTCTGTCGATAGGGCGCACGGCGATGTATCGGTGTACCGCACACATTCAAGCTGTCGCCTAACCCCCTCCTCTCGTGTTGTCTTGCTTACACTAATGGGCGAGCGACGATAACTCTCTCTCGCTCGCTCTTGCAAGAATGCATGCCCGAAACTCGGGAAGGGAGCTCACTAGGGTCCTCGCGCGCACTCTCTCGCACGTAACCGGTTTTCAATGCGTTCTCGCTTGCTTGCACACGTGTAGTCATCGCATCGGACCCCAAGTACCCCAGCTGAGAAAATGTGTGAGAGGAAGCGAGAACGCACTATTACCCCAAGGCACAGAAAAGCGCATGGGTGCGAGAGAGAACGCGCTATGACCCCAGCGTCAGTGTATTCGTTCGCACCGACACAAAACAGCGCCGCGGTGGCTGGGGTCAGCACTACTCGGACCCCAGAAAAACCGTGCCAAATGCGCCCATATGCCCTGTGCTTCCATGTAAATCTATGTTCTTTGGTATGACCTCTATATCTCTGAGCCGGGTAAAAGGGGAACACTAGCGCCACAGCCAAAAATATCGTTACTCAAACGCTTTACGGGACTTTCAAATTTTTTACAAATTTCGGTCAAATTTTGCACCGAGAACAGTTGAACACCGTGCGGTTTCGGCACGACATTTTCAGTAATTTCGTCGACAGGATCACGACCTTTCGCGAAGTTCTTCCTACTTTCGTTCTCGTATAATTAGCGACGGCGAAATTTTACGCCCAAGACTGTCAGAAATTCCAAGCACTGTAAATAGTGTAAATAATTCATAAAATCGTTCACAAAAAAATAATTCATAAAAAAGTAATGTGCGTGTTATCAGTTTATATTTTCGCAGTGACTGTATCATATACGTTTTGTACTAAAAAAAAAAGAATCGATATGCTCTCTCGACGTTCAGGGAGAATTAATATGAAACGGCGCGAAATAATTTTAACAAATGTGAGTGATCGACTATCCAATAAACACATTACATGACGTCAATTTCTCAATTATTCTCTTCCCACTGTCATCCAACCAATGAACTATATGCTTCTGCGATCACAACAGTCAGAACTTTAAACATTAAATTATTTAAATATTCCAGGGGCCGCAAGTTATAAAATGAATAAATCATTTTTTTTAAATTGTAAAGAGATTTTTATAAAAAAATGAATTTGGTCAATTCGAAGCGGCAGACTCAGGGATTAAATTATAAAATGAATTTGTTTGATAAAATCGCTGAACGATTTCATTGCGCCAATAAACTATTGAACACGGTGTTCCAAGTGATTCGTTCACAGTCGGTAAAACCTGTAAAGGAAAAAGTGAAGAGCGAGCCACGATATGATAGGGGTTATTGAAGTCAGTAAAATTTCTCCGCATCATAGAAATCGAATCATGCCACACCCTCGATCTTGCACAATATTATTGTATTGTATTGCTGTTATTATTGAAGGGGTCGAATTTTTTTTTTCCGAAATTCGTTAATAAAAAATTTTCCAGAAACGCAATCGACAAGCACTCTTCGCGAGGACACGCAGAGGGTATTTTTTTCAAAAATAGCTTATAAAAATTCATCCAGGAACGCAATCGACTAAAACTCTTCACGAGGACACGCAGGGTGACTCCCTGCGTCACCTCGAATCGCCAGATCTGCGAAAACGCATCGTCGATAATTCAGCATTTCAGGGTCGAAAATTTTCATTCTACTATAATAAAGAACAAAACGTATTCCAACATTCATAAACGGCGTAGGCGGGAAAGCCGACGGAGACTGTATATAGTCGCTGCGGGCGAGGGATGCAAGAATTGGATATGAAGAACGGTAACAAGATCAACGAATCCGTGCAATCGACAATAGATAAACAAGATATTGTTTATCGGATATTACGCACTGCGGACGTCTAACGGTAGATACTTTCAATACTTGCATATTTGCATGTCATCCGAGAAAGTTGACTGGCAACATGCCTAGTCTAACAGAGCAAAAGGCTCACTCGTGCTTATGCTTCGAGTGTGAACTAGCGACGTTCGAGAGAAGATAGTTTTTTTCGTTCAAATCTCAGAATGGCACATACCCAGCTAACATAATGTTTCCAACGCTTCTTAGTATNCCTTTTTTTGCTGGTTCATGTTTCAGAGCAGCCGGTCTATGTGATACACGCTGCTTAGCCTGGTGACGGCACGATGGTTCCCCTCATGCTGCACGAGCTCTGTGAGCTTTTCCAGATTACCATGTCACTGGCGGATATGTTAAGAGACGCGGCAGCGTCTTGATGTCATATACACATATATATTTTAGACATGACTGCTATTGCGAGTCTACGAGATGCTACAGGTTGTTTCTTATCAAGAGAACATTGTGTGCTCAACACATACCTTGGAATATCAAACTTTTTGGAATAGCGCACGCAGCAGAACTTTGACTGGCTGTGCAGTTAAATGATCAGCTCAATTACTCCCAACATGGTATGAACATGGAAGTGACTGGGTTACAAAAATAAGAAGTGCAGACATATGTATGAAAAAATATTTATTTGTATCATAGAAAGAAGCACCATGCATACATCAAATTTTATTCCCATGTGTTGTAGACAACAGATACGTCACTGTCTAGTATGGAACCCAGGCTATAAGGTTACTCATGTTAGACATACGGCACACAACGGCCTCAGTGTGGACGATAACGGAGAACAACGTCTCTCAGTAAACGTTGCAACACACCAACATTGCAACATTGGAGATGAGCTTGGGGAATAACAGTTTCCCGCCTGCCAACACGATAAGAAAGAGATAACACTATCATTAGCTGCGAACGTGCTTTGAATATTAATGATCTAAACGTTTTTATCAGTATACATGGTTAAAAACATCCATAAAACTCTAATACGGTAAAACATTGCACGAATGTTTACTTTTTCTTCAGAAGCTCGAAGCAGTCTTTCACTATCGATAAGCAGTCGGCTGAGGCTGTCTCGGCTTGTGACTTCTGGTTCAGTAGTAAAGTACGGAACATCTCGTTCCTTTCTCTATCGTTATCCGCGATTTGCTGCATGGCTTTTGCAAACATCTGAAATAACAGGAAAAGGGTGATTGAAGCGATAACGGTATGGTGTCTCATTCGAGGAATAAACCTTAGAAAAACTTATTCTATACCTCCATACACGAAGATTGTTGCTTAGCCATAGCCACAAGATCTTTCCTCGCATCTCGCAGCTCTCTGGCCAACGTTCCGATGCCTGAAAAATAAAACACTCATTGCATACATAGTTTTCTACTGAGTCATTATGAAATCTAAAATTATAGTTATACTCACGGCTCTGTGTTACTTTCCGAATCTTTCTCGGGCGACTCATGTACGGTACTTGATGCAAATTTTGTCCCACGCTTGATGGCTCTGGTTCAGGAGACTCCTGAGCTGCAAGAGTCGATTGTGCAGAGCTCAATGAAGAACTGGGTTCAGGGAAAGCAGCTGCTTTATTCACAGCCGCTGGACGCGATGATTCTTCTGGATTCGGAGATTGCGAGCGTTCTGAAGAAGTGGCTGCTTCTATTGGTGTAGGTGTAGGCGACAGATTTCGTTCCTTTGGAGGAAGAGGTTCTGGGGTAGTTTCAGCTGTAGATGTTGAATCACGGGTTTGTTCTATGGCGCCCAAACCTGCGTCTAATGAACCTCCTGTCAGTCGAGAACGAAGTTTTGAGGCAGGGTATGTACTTCTTATCGCCGAGCAGGATGAACTTCTCCCACTACGTAGAAGAGATCTCTGGTCAGGTTCTGTAGCTTCCAGATCTGCGAACGATGCATCTTGTTCCGTTTGGGTAACAAGTTCCGAAGCAAGTTTTGTGGCTTCTCGAGCAGCAGATTCTGACCCTCGTTTCTTTTGAGAACGGGGTTTCCATTCAAGTTGCTTGGGGCTCATACCTGCATCCAATGAATTGTTCGTGGTTCGAGTATAAGATTTCGTGGCAGGTAGCACAACTTTTGTCGCTGCACATGAGGAACTTCGTCCCCTTCGATGACGAGGTTCCCAGTCAGGGTCTGAAACTCCCAGATCTGAATACGATGAATCTAGATTCGTTTGGGGAACAGGTTCCGGAGCAGGTTCCGTAACTTGCAGAGCTGCAGACGACGAATCTTGTTCCGTTTGAGGAACAGGTGCCGAGGCAAGTTCTGTAACTTCTGAACCCAGCGCAGATGGTAATTCTCGTTGCCTCGAAGATTCACGGAGATCAGGTATAATAGCTGCCACTTCCGATGCTGAAAGTGGCACTAGTCTCACTCTCGGTGACCCTCTCAGCATGAGCGAATCGACTTCGGGCGTCTCGAACCCTTCCAAAGCTTCTAGCAACTGCTGATCTGCGCAAAGAACAAGATGTGACTTACTTTGACATGGAAGAAGTTTGTTAGGTGATACATGAAGTATTAGGATTCAAATACTAACTAGTGTAAAAGCCATCGATGTCGCTCCTGGTGCTCTGCATCCCCGGTAAATTAGTTTGGCTTTTTGATGTACCTCCGATGCTTGGAAGCTCTTTCTCCGCGGATGCCTGTAATAATAATTGACGAAAAAAATTACATATTTATTATGCTACGGTTTTACTGTTAAACGTTATATTCATTAAAAGAATACAATGAAAATTTACCAAATTTTCCTCTACGGTGTGTAGCATTGCTTCTTTGATCTCGTCCTCATCGCTAAATTCCGAGAGAGCTAAAATTTTTTGGTCCCGCAAGCTCAATTTCCGAGGACGGAAACGAGACCGTTTGTTGCTAGTTCGGATTTGATGGATCTTCCGTATTCTACGCATCACTCCCTTCCTCTGCGTGTACCACGTCTGTAATGTTTTACATAAGTTGACCTTTGGAAGTTGCAACACGGTCAGGGTACAAGTTTCACTTATGACAAATGGTTTTAGATAAATAAATTTGCTGACAAACTTACACTCTTCCATGTCTTGGCATCTTTGGGTGCCCCGTTTACCCACAACGCGTTCAATTCTTCGGCCAACTGCTCCCACGAAGCTGAGGGATCGTACGAAGTGCCCGGCTTTTGGAATTTCCTCATGGCAAGATGAGGATTCCGCTCGAGGTAGGCGATCATATGATCCAGTTGGTACGGAGTCGCAGGAGCGTGTATCTTAACCAGGTTCGGTTCAGATTTACACCTGTGAAAAAAATTGAAAAACAGAGATAAACAGTTGTTCGATGTTAGGGAATGTGTCTTCAGGAAGTGATTCTGTACTCTGCCCGACGGGTGCCAGGTTCCGGCCATGTCCAGGTGATAAGCTGTTCCGAGCATGAGAGTCGGGGTTTTCTGTTCAGCGATCGCCGCAATCTTTTCCGAATTGACACAATGCCAGTGGATCCAAGGATTTTTGACGTGGGATTCCGACAGTCTCCGAATTGGGAATTAGCTGGTGGAGAGAACGTACCGCAGCCGTTTGGACCCTCTCTTCGGGACCGCGACTTCCATTATTGACGAAGAGGGTGAATCCATTTTATTCGTTGCACGCGACTAGGGTGTGGACACGTTGTGTACGTTGGGATGCTAGAAATCAACTGGACGGTTTTAATCGTCGGTATTGTGGTTCGTGTGTACGTGTGTGTAACGTGACCCCGTACTGATTATTAATAACCCTGGAAACCATATGCATAACAATATGTACAAATTCTGGGAACGCGATGACGCAAACCTGCTGATAATGGGGTTTTTACATGTTACTTGGGTCGCCTGTAGTGTCATCACTCTTCCGTTATCATTATTGTTATTATTATTTATACATTATAGAAACACATGCATATTTTTCTATCGAAAAGGGACCCTCGCAGACATAGAATAAAATACCATAGACAACCCAAGATAATGTTTTCACGAGTACGAAAGGTGGACGTCGCTTATGATCAGTTCCAAGTCCGTATACATCGCTGATGCGACGATTCCACCTCTGTTGATCTTTGAATCTCGCGTGCTCTCAGACATGCTCCTCAATGGTCTTTAGTAGCAGTTCTTACGGAGATAACGATGTCATCGCAACGAAGCTGTTGGAGCATGAATGGTGCATGACAGCGCTTGCTAAAGCGTTACGACAGCATTCGCGTTACGTGTAATTGGTGAGAAAACACTGTATGATTACTACTGGTCCAGAGCGACTCTTGACACAGTATATGTCTCATAGTTTCTGTCTAAGTGTGGTGTGTATAGTTCAAGTGCGTTCTGGGAAACCCAGTTGGCCACATGCCAGCCTAACAGAGCACAGGTTACTTTTGTCTCTTATGCGTCATCTGGGAATGGCCACGTTTCAGTTAAAAGTAAATTCTTTTGGTTGCAGTGGAACCCCTGGTGTTGTGAACTGTTGGTAGCTAGTAGCATGGATAGTTTGGCTCGAAACGATTACCACAATAGGTTGGCACAGCNTAATATTGACGCTAGCCACCGTTCGTATAACAAAGCGTTTTTGCTGCTTCATGTCTCAGAGCAGCTTGTCTACATGATACACGCTGATTTGTCTGTGACGGCACGATAATTCGCCTCATGCTGCACAAGCTTTGTGAGCTTTCTTAGGCCGCCCCGTCTTTGGCGATCGCTTCGATGCTCCTCATCATCTTCGAACTGTGTATACAATATTGAGCATATATTTCGAGCTCAATCCTCTCTAGACTGATGGACTCTATGCCATCTAACTATGCCCTCACCAACATAGTCCTTCTTCTTCCACAAGTAAAATCCCAGCAAATCATGCCCTTCAATCGCTAGGCTTTTACGAAGAAAAAATCACCCATGTCTTAGCAACTCTTTCTCGTTAGTTAACCGGCTAAGTTCAAGGTGGTAATAGAAACTCATCGTTTCTGTCATGCATGAAAATCAGTCTTGATGGCTGGCATCTAGAGGCTTTTGATATTTTTGATTGTGTTTGCGCGCATACACGCATGCACACTGGACATTTTACGTAATTATAATAAATACCTCCACAACACTCCATAACTAGGAAACTAGGAACAAAAGTGTATATGTGTATTGAGCAACGGAATTTCTATTTGTATAGAAAACCGTTGACCACGAACTCCGCCGCGTGTGCATGGAAAACACCCGTAAACCCGCCTCCTAGTGTTGTTTTTTTGCGTTACCGTGGCGTTACCAAACGCAGCCGGCAATTTAGAGACATATAGGAATTGAAAAAAGAAATAATCGTCCAAACGAATTTTCGCGGGGTGCGATGGTGTTGAGTTGCGCGATAGTCGCGATTCGCACATACATATACGCACCACCTCAGTATATTTTTTCTAAGGGCCGTTAAACCGTGCCCGAGTGAATAACGCCAGTTGAATTGTGTGTGTTTGAAACAGATTAAAAAAAGTAAAACAGCAACGAACCCTTTAAATTTTCACATCGACGACAATATTTTGCTCCAGCTGCAAAAACCGCCAAGCTTGTGAGAAAAACCACCGGGGCAGGGGCAGGGGGCAGAAGGAGCAAAGTGGCGAATAAATCATTGCGGTGAAGTAAAGACGCGAAACGAGGGGAGGGAAAATATTTTTTTTCCTTCGTTTCGAACAATCGTTTACCGGTGAGAACGATGGAGGCACTTATTCCAGTGATAAACAAACTCCAAGATGTGTTCAATACCGTGGGTGCCGATGCTATACAATTGCCACAAATCGTTGTTCTCGGAACTCAGGTTAGTTCGTTATTTTATCATCCAATATGATTACCATTGTTATTATAATCGATAATCCCCAATGAACTTTGTCGTCCTGTCGTCTGATAATTATTCCTCACGAGGATCGATCGGATTTTCGTGAAATTTCCATTATTCCATTTGTTTTTTACCTCAATGCTCCAATTTTTCTTCGTCAATGTTTCTTTACCAACGGGCGGTAAATCAACAATATTATTTTCATCTGTTCAGAGCTCCGGAAAATCCTCGGTTATCGAAAGTCTCGTTGGCAGATCTTTTCTGCCTCGGGGTACCGGTATCGTTACTCGGCGACCCTTGGTCCTCCAATTAGTTTACACGCCAAAAGAAGACAGGGAGAATCGTAGCGCCGAAGATGGAACTTTGGACATTGCGGAATGGGGAACTTTTCTGCACACGAAAAATCGTATTTACAAAGATTTCAATGAAATACGGAGGGAAATTGACGCAGAGACGGATCGAATGGCAGGAGACAACAAAGGCATTTGTCCCGAACCCATTAATCTCAAAATATTCTCTGCCTCCGTAGTCAATCTGACCCTTATCGATCTTCCCGGCATTACCAAAGTCCCTGTCGGCGATCAACCGGAAGATATCGAACAGCAAATTCGACAATTGGTCCTCAAGTATATTTGCAATCCTAATTCCATCATACTCGCCGTTGTCACTGCCAATACCGACATGGCCTGCAGCGAGAGTTTAAAACTCAGCAAAGACGTCGATCCCGATGGCCGACGAACTCTCGCTGTTGTTACTAAACTCGATCTCATGGATGCTGGTAATTTTTGCACGTTTTCAAATAATTATCAATTCTCTATCAACTTGTTTCACGAACCACTACGAAAAAAACAATATGAGAAAAATAAATCCTCGTGACATTACTTTATCAGGAAGTTTGTCAGAATTGCAGTGAAGAATAATTGCTTTTTGTGGCCTGCAGGAACCGATGCAATTGATATTCTCTGCGGACGTGTGATTCCTGTGAAACTCGGTATTATCGGAGTGGTAAATCGTTCTCAACAGGATATAATGAACAACAAGACCATACAGGACGCCTTGAAAGACGAGGCTGGATTTCTTCAACGAAAGTATCCAACCTTGGCCAATAGAAACGGAACACCTTATCTCGCGAAAACTCTCAATCGTTTGCTCATGCATCACATTCGAGATTGTCTCCCGGACCTTAAGGTATAATGACAATGTTCCTTGGTTGATGAAAACAAATGAATTTCATGTGATAAGAATATTTTTCTTGTATGAACAGACTCGGGTAAACGTAATGGTCTCGCAATTTCAAACGCTGTTGAATTCTTACGGGGACGATGTGTCCGACAAGAGTCAAACTTTGCTGCAAATAATAACCAAGTTTGCGAGCAGTTATTGCTCGACGATCGAAGGAACGTCGAGGAATATCGAGACGACGGAATTGTGCGGCGGTGCAAGAATTTGTTACATATTTCACGAGACATTTGGTAAGACTTTGGACTCGATACATCCGTTGGCAGGACTGACGAAAATGGATATTCTTACGGCGATAAGAAACGCGACGGGTCCACGACCGGCGCTTTTCGTACCGGAGGTTTCCTTCGAGCTGCTCGTCAAACGACAAATTCGTCGTCTCGAAGAACCCTCGTTACGATGCGTCGAGCTCGTCCACGAAGAAATGCAGCGCATCATACAACATTGCGGCACCGAAGTGCAGCAAGAAATGTTACGATTTCCAAAACTTCACGAACGTATCGTCGACGTCGTGACTCATCTTTTGAGACGTCGCTTACCAACGACCAATTCGATGGTCGAAAATCTCGTGGCCATTGAATTGGCTTACATAAATACTAAACATCCCGATTTCCATAAAGACGCCGCTCTCGTCTCGTCTTTGCTAAAAAGCGCTGAAAACGAATTACCGAAACATCAGAGTCGACGTCACATGGCAAACGCCAACGGGCCCCTGCCTGGACAAAACGACAATGTGAGTTTTCTACCAAATTCTTTTCCGTCCATGTTTATCAATGATTTCCTCCAATTTATCATTATTAACATGATTTTGCTGAATCGCGCTGTTTCTCTAGAACTCCAAACAGTCAAACAACCGCGACGAGGTTATTTCTGACGAGAAAAAAGAACAGCAACAACTGCAGCAACAAGTGCAGCAAAACCATTGGCTCCTGAGCAATCTTTTGCCTCAGGGACGTTCCGAGAGCGTAACGACAGCTGATAATTCGCCAGTGAGAAATCGCGATGGTACTAATTCGCCTTACCCTGGCTCGAATAGCATACCGGTCGAGATGTTGCAGAGAGGTTCTCCGCAGCAAAAACCTGTTAATCTCTTGCCCGAGGTACCGATGCAAACGTCGCGGAAATTGAGCGACCGAGAACAACGCGATTGCGACGTTATTGGTAGGAAACTAAATTCCTTCTCACAGCCCAAAACGGGCTTGACAAAATTTCACAAACTCTTTGCAAATGAATTTTATCTTCCTTCCAGAGCGACTGATCAAATCTTACTTCTACATCGTTCGGAAATCAATCCAGGACAGCGTGCCCAAAGCAGTTATGCATTTTCTTGTTAATTTTGTAAAGGATAATTTGCAGAGCGAGCTCGTGACTCATCTGTACAAATCCGATCATGCCGAGGCTTTGCTCAATGAGAGCGAGCACATTGCTGTTAGACGTAAAGAAGCCGGTGACATGCTCAAAGTGAGTATTTTTCTTCATTTTCAAAACGTTTTCATTACCAATTAATGAGGTTTTGAAAAAATCTTATTTTTCACAAGGTGAAAATGAGAAGCTCCAAGCAGTTTGGTTCTGATTATTGAAATCATTACGATTTTTTCATGAAAATTCAAAAGCCATGAATTAATTTGATAGGCTCGTTTGATAAATTCATGATTTTTTTCAGGCATTGACACAAGCTGGTCACATCATCAGTGAAATTCGAGAAACGCACATGTGGTGAACGCAAGAGCCATCGTGAGCAAGCTCATAATCGGAGGCTAGTCAAAGGCTAGATATAAATTAAACATTTTTTCTCCACTCATAAAATGCACCCGTTAAAAAAACCTTTTATTCGCGTTTTTATTCTTTTTTTAATGATCGAACGGGCACGTCATTTGTTAAACGTACATCGGACCAGTGTACATACTCTTGTACTTTACGTTTTTATTGTTTTTCTCTTACACTTTCCTTTCCATACGCAAGCTACACGGTGAGAAAAATGATATTAAAGCATTGATGTTTCGAGAAAAGAGTGTAAAACAATCATTACCTTTCCCATCTCTCCTGAAGTTGGATGGAGTTGGAGAGCGATTAAATGACATTGAAGCTTGCATCGTTGGACTGCAACGAAAGATTGTTTTTTTTTTAACAATTATTACGATTATTAATGAGCTTTACCAATTTTTTTTCTCGTAAATTCGGTTTTTTGACGGCAAAAAAACTGTCCAACTATTTTTGACGAATTTTGGGCTCTGCTTAAAAAATAATGAGTTTTCGTTGCATTTCAACGATGCGGACTTCAACATCGTGCGATTAAGTAATACGAAATTCGTTGGGGAAATATCGTTTCAAATTTATTTCTCCGTCAATATACAAGTTTTTTTTCCTACGAATATTAAGGAACTACTTTTATTCGATCGATGACTTAAATAACGATAAATCATTCTCGTATCACGAATCATTGCGAGTTTGGTTTCTTCTCTGTCTCTCTCTCTCTATCTCTCGCTCTCTTTTGTGTCTATTCTTCGTTCGTTCCGTTTATAATTTACGTTTTTATTTCGATAATATACCGGGAACTTTTGCAAAGTTCCAGAGGGGACTTTTCCGTTTGTTTATTTTTCTCGAATAACATTGTAAAGAGCTACTCGTTCTTCGAGAGTTATTCGTCCGTGTGGTCCCAATCGGTACTTTATAAAAATAATTTTCATTTTTTTTTGTCTCGTACGAAAAAACGTGGTTTTTGTACGAGACGCAGTTTCGCGGTTTATCGGCCACTATTAAATCCTCTCTGCGTTCAATTGGCCAAGTTTATCTACAATTTTAAGCCGCTTAGTCGGGATGAACACTTATATGTCGTTCCTGCAAGGAACGAGCGATAATCTCGAATACCATTCTCTTCTACAAGAAGCGCAATTTTTCAATCTCCACGCTTTGTCTATTCGTTTTCGTATTGTCCTGCTAAAATCCTCGTAGTAAACTTACAAGGGTCGTCAAGGCGAAGAAGAAAAATTGCTCCGGGCTCGTAACACAGGAACTTGGAAAGAATCTTTTCCCAAACGCTTAATGTCTTTCTACACTTGAAGCATCGTGGCCCATTGTTTGGCAAGAATTTTCTACAAATTTTCATTCAAGAACAAAAAAGGTTGACAATATTCTACGGAATGTAATACGAGAATAACACTTTACAGAGGTTCGATAAACGTCGTGGCTATTTATCTACGTTGTACGTCAATCGGTGGCAGGGGTCGGAGTTACTTTAGACAGTGATGGGTCGAGAAATTCGAAAACAAGTTTCCTCTCTTTTCGGTTGGCCAAAAAGATAAATCTTTGTCGCACATGTTGAGCTAGTTTTTTCTAAGAAAAATAATCCTCCATTACAGTAGTTTCTGATCTCATCGGAGCATTGAACGCGAATTGGAAAAACCGAGTCTGATCGAACACTAACTTTCGATTGGCAACATTTATAAAACATGTCACGGAACACAAATTGGTGCAACAAATCAATGATTTCGAGGACACGGTAACATTTGACGATATGCGCGAAGGTCGGCAGTGAAGTTGGTATACTTTCCGATAAAAATAAAATGTTCTCGAATGCTTGCGAAAATTCAGAACGGACAACAACCCGTTGGTATCGTCGGAATCGAAACTTGAATCTCTGAGAATAAATCTCCATCAAAACGGAAGCGTTTTAAAATGATTGGAAAAATAAAAAAATCCTTTCTCTCCCGTCCGAATCTCTCGTTAATAAAATTCGCCTCCGTCAGTCGGCAGAGAAAAAAGAATTAAATGTGATGGTCGAAAGCGGCGTTTTTACATGAATGAGACGAGAATGAGAGTGTGCGCGATTTTAATTATGGATTTTATACGTTGTTATTGCACGGTTTACGCCCCGGCGGGCGATAAGTATAACTTTACGCTGAACACAAGAGAACACGAAGGCGACGGTTATTCACGCTTTTTAATTACGCGATGTACGACAGGCAAGAGAGAAATAAATAGATATATATATATTTATGTAGAGAGAAAACTGGATAGATTTTTGCCAATTTCGTCCAATTGTCAAGCTTTGCACTTTGAAAAATATACTTTACATATATATGTATTAATATATACTGTATATTTGTAACGGATATTCTCTCACGTAGTACGTTTACAATTTGTTCGTAAGAATTTCCACGCGATCAGCTAAGCCCTAGTATAATATTTATTTTATTTACATGTACATTGTTCGTGGCTAGTGAATCAAATCTCGAAAAATCATCTCTGATCTATCAGCTATGAAATATAGCCTAGAAGTATGGCTAACGGAACGTCTCTGCAAATTCCATACGCTTGGAAGACGTATCGAAAAAAAAATGAGGAAAAAACGTTCGTTCGGTAAACCCACACGACATTTTTGCCTCTCCGATGGAAGAAAAAACGCTTTCCAATTGCAGTCGATTTAATATTATTGCACGAGCGACAGGCTGTCGCGGTCTATCTATTTCCGCAGTCCTGGCAATGTCTCGCAGAGACGGAGAAACGTCGAAAACTGTCGTGCGCTGAAAACGACGGCAACACTCGATAATTTCATTTCTTCGTTAAGTATTTTTTTCTCTTTTTACTTCCTCGATGTCTTCGCGCCCTTGGCCAACTCGATTGGCAGGGGGAATTGAGTTTCTTTTATGAGCATTGCAATGCCGCTTCGAGATCGGAAATTGTCATCGGGGAACTGAAGCTTTTTTGCGCGTTTTGAAATATTCGATATTTGTGTTATTTCACGAGAGATAATATTTGGAAACTTGTAGAATGAAAAGTAAACAAAAATTACCAACGGAATATCCCAGGAATCATCGAGTGGTCAATAACGTTTCCGGTGCCTCAAAGTTCTCCAACTTGCTCGTCTCGATTAGGAGAACATTTCGTATGGATTTATGTGCGTGAATGAACTTGGAGCGTTTTATTGTGCTACCTAAAAGTCGATAAATTTGACGGGGGATTTATTATCGTTTGCCACACTGACATACGTCGAGCATTTCCGGTTCAATGGTATAATGCGATTGGCTCGGTCCCTCGTAGCTATTGGAATTAGTATTGAAAGCTCTCGTTATGACGAAAATACAAAGAGATTTTCGTAACTCGTGCAAACTCCGGCAGAAACATTATTCGCAATATAATGTTAACACGAAAAATTCGTTGAAAAGTGCCAAACATCGAAGAAAAATTGCACTTTTATGTGCAATTTGAAAACTTGTATTCGCATATTCAATATTTCGTTTTCTCCGTTACGAGGATCGCTCGCTGTCAACTCGAACAACTTTCGCTACGTCCAAACGCTATTTCGTGCTATTTTCTCTGTGCGCCAAGTCTTCTCTTGAGTTTTCTTTACAAATGAGCCAGAACCTCGACCGCTGTGATCGGTGGAGTTTGATCGCCACTTAGAATCACTGGTTCCGATTCCGTCTGTACGATTCTTACGAGATTTGCATCCTTCTTGGAGGTTGCCAGGGTCGCTGTGGGTGTGACGTTTACACGACCGCAATAACTCGGCGGTCGGCTTTCCCTCGTTGTACACGCCGGAGTTACTATACTCGGAGCGTTCGATCTGTACGTTGGCGGTGGCGATGATGTTGGTTGCAGTCGATCCAGCAGCAATAATCTTAATCTGTATTCCTGCATACTTGCCTGCGACATTAAAAACAAAAAGCCAAATTAAATCGCAAATTACTCCAAGAATTTTTTGAAATCAAAGTTTCACTAAAAAACGTCCAACGCACGTTGAATTTTATCCAATAACTTTGATAAGCGAAATGAATTTGCATTACTAAATTATCAAAGTTCGAAAAATATGGCAAATTTTTTGTTTCGATGCCTCATGGAGCGAGCTATGTGTGTGTGTGTATGTTCTGGAACTGTAAAATTCAAACGATTATAACTCGAGAACGGTTGGAGCTACAGGGCTCCCGTTTTGCACAGATTTTAATCTATACAAGCTCCTCATTCTCCGAGAACTTTGTTAGAATTGCTAGAAAGATGCGAATTCTACGGCATTTTGTAATTTTCAAAAAAAGTCCGTCACCGCTCTAGCTTCCGCAAATTTCAACATTTATTACTAATTTTTTTAAAAATAGAATTGCATGATAGGAAGATTGGATGATATTGAATTTATAAAATATCCGTTAAATGGTTTTAGTCTTATTGGTGCTCGAATTTTACGAAAATCTTAGTTTTTGAAAAAATTCCGTAAAACGAATTCGAAGGCCAAGTTTGTTTTTGTAATTCTCTTTCATCACCTCTCGGTATTTTAGAGTGCGTGGTTGGGATTAAATGGCACAACCGACTCACCTGGTAACTGGGTGGTGGCGTCCTGAACTGAAATTCCGGATAAATCATGGCCGCGTAAGGATGCATGGGTCTTGCGGGTGGTATCCTTCCTGTGATACCCGTGAACCCGAAGAAGCTGTTACAATTTTCTCGACTCGTAACGCGCCATGCGACAGCGCTAACGGTCACCAAAACTACTCCAATGCCTGTGAATAATAAAATAAAAATAAAACGCAATAAGAATGTTACGAGGAGTCTGACGCAAAAAAAAAAACATGCGAAAGAATCACAAAAATTCTAAACACGTAACGACAAAAAAAAATACAAAAAAAAACAAACATGTCATAAAGTACACCAAGTGGAAGAGGATCCACTCTCTCGGCGCTGTAATTACGAACTCTTTATGTCGTCGAGAAAAACCTTCAAAGTGAAAGAAACGAGAGCCGCCTTGCACTTGGCTCAAAGTACTCTTATGTGTACCCAAGCTTTGAGACAACTGTACGAGACTCTCTTTCTCTCTGTCCCTCTTTCTCTCATAAAGCCGACGTTCGTTCGAGCCCATATTTTGTACTCTATCCATGTACATTATGCCACGACCATTACACCTTTCCACAAAGTCCTAATATACTTTCGTCTTTATGCTACATCAAGGATATTATTCCAAGGATTAGGAATTCATTGTTTCGAGTTGAATAATCAGAAATAAAATAAAGCCAAATGTGTTTTAAGCCTTGAACTTTGAAAAATTCATCATTGTTCTCCATATTTCCAGTTTCAACTTCGCTCTCTTTTCTAACGAGGCATACGTAATTTTGACGAAAACTCTTGACCTTGTTTCGGCATAGGAAAACACGCTTCCGGTGCGCTGCTTTTTTTTCTGGGAGTCTAGAGAAAACTTTTTCGTCATGAGAGCTCTCCGAGTCACTAATTGAATTTGAATAGAAAAAAAAACGTGTTTAAGAAATTTGCACGCGTCGAAATGCACGAAAAATAATTCAACAACATCGCTAAGGAATAAAATTCTAGCACAAATAAAACGAGCGACATGGAAACTGTTGCCTCTTCCCACATCGCTCGATTAATCGAAGGAAAATTAAATGACACGAAACGAGTGGGAGAAATGACATTAAAATAATAATAAACGTGCAATAAAATACACCAAGTTGGCCCGAAGCTCTTGGATTCTCGGGAGACGAGAACGCAGTAGAGCAACAGCAGGATTCTGCATGGATTACTGTTGCCATAATAAACGATATCCACACACGTATTATCGTAAATGTAAGAAATCTTATTACGGATTGGCAACGCTGCAATCCAACGTCTCGAGATATATGTCGAGAGATGAAAGGTGGGGACTACAAAAGGAAAGAAGAAAAAAGGAATAAAAAAAGGAAGGCAGCAGAGAGAAGCCGATTCGAAGCAACTGGAGGCGCGATCACCGACTGTGTCCATTGTGAACGGCGGCGCATTCTCCGGGTCGCAGGTTACCAGCTACAACTTCGGGCTCGAGTTTAGCGTTTAGAAAGTAACGTACAAAACGACCACAAGCTCGCCTGCTGCCTGACTCTGATTTTTTTTTCTTTCCTCTATTTTTTCGTCTTTATCTTTCTCTCACTGCTTCGACGACGGAGAAAACGATCTCGTGCTCTCTTTCGCTGTACACATTGCAGGATACCGAGAGATAAAAGCTGGTGCAATTTTGTGCTAGTCGATAAATTACCATCGCATCTTTACTGCCTCTGTACGTAGGAAAGCATCCTTTATGTTCGAGGATGTTTTACACGTACGCTTCAGGCTTTTTCATTCATTCAAACTATTTTGAATTATTGCTCGTTCGATTCTAATATGTTTACATTAATTTGCGGTTGGAAAATTCAGACCGTGCCTCGTTGCCGTAAAGGAAAATGGTCGCAAAAGAACGACACGTCGAATCCTGTTTCTGGATTTTTCTACAAAAAGCGTGACCAGAATTTCAGTTTTTACGAAATTCAAAATTTCCGTCGAGTCGAATTTTTGTTTGTTCGTAAAAGAGTCGCAAGTGCAAACTCTCGGCCGCTATCGCGCGTTGTCGAGAAGGTTATTTTTTGTCATCTCGACGCATTTACCTCATTTCCGTTATAATGTGAGGGAAAAAAAAGTGAATTGAATTCTAATAAGAGAAGCAATCTAGACGAATGTTCCTTCCGCCCGAAACGAGCGAAGCGTCGGACAGGTCACCTTAACCTATATTTTTACGAAACGATGTCGTGCGAAGAAAAAAAAACAGGGTTTCGAATAATTGTCGAACAAATCACTGCTACACAAAGTCCCGGAGTTGTTTCGCGATTGGGAAACATATTCTCAGAGAAAATGAAACGAAAAAGAAAGAAAAAAGGAGAAGATTTGTATCCTCCTAAACTTTTCCGTAATTCCATGGAAGAGCGAGCAACGAGACAGAGAGGGAGAGTCCGAATGTCTCTCGAGGTGTCCCGAGGGGAAAATCTTGGCAAAGTCCGTAAATAAAAGAGAAAAAAAATAGCCTCTCAGAAACACCGGGCCGTGAATTGTCGGAGTAAACAGAAAAAAGAACGAAGCATAAAAAAAGGTTTACTACTGTGAATCTTTGTGAATCCCTCGCGATATTTCCTCAGATAATATTGTCACAGTTACGAAAGGATTGCAATATCCAGGCGTTACCGAGAGACGTTTATTTTACAGTTTCTCGTCGCAAGTCGCACGGTAGTAAAGACCGAATAGAATAAAAAAACAAAAGAAAAAAGAGGAATAGGAAAAATGTTGGTCATCTGTCACCTTGAGATCGCTACGTGAATACCCAATGCGACGTCGCGGTCTCTAGCGACGCCTAAAACAATCAAGAATAGTCGTTTTCCATTCCGTATGGTAAATTATACCGAGCAAGGCTGAATCTCGCTCGAGGGACACGAAAGATGGAACGTAAGAGCATGCTGCGTGAACAACAATGTGGGAGAGACTTCTCGCGTAATAACCAACGCAATAAAAAGGCACGTGTCCTACGTGAAAATGAGTTAGCTAGCTCGGAAATGCGTATGTGCGCGTTACAAAGAAGCCTTGCGCGCATTCGGATTCGTTTTTGTACTCTCGTTCGGAATACAAATTAATCGCGTTGCAGCAGAAACGTTTCACAATGAATCGTCATTTTTTCCGAATGAGGAAACCGAAGCGTTCTCTGTTTGTTGTTTTTCGCATACATCTGGTGCACAATCATTTCGTGTAATTGATCAATAAACTATTGTTTCGAAATTCGTGCTAACAATGCCCAATTCGTGGAAACGTCATACGTTCTTGTCGCGACAAGCATGGCGGCCATATTGTTTCCAAGAACTTGTCGACTTTGCGAGAGAAAACTTTTCCTTACTTTTTCTTTGTGGGAATCTATCGCTGGTCAATTGTTCGATACAAATAGCAAGTTTTATTTCGGGATTGCCGAATGAAGAATCACGATGTTATGGGCTTGTACTAATTCGCCTTATGAAGTGTGTTTCGTCAACAATTACGAGAACAAGGCCCAACCGTGTTTGTTGACTTCGTGTCGTAGACACGTCGCGCGGGGAGTGACCAAAGGTGACTCGACAAGGACAACAAACAAATATACGTTTAGGACGAACGTTCGAGCGTCCCAGTTTCGTAGTCACGGTCAATCGAACACTCGCAACTTTCGGTACATAGATAATAATGTCTGAAAAATGCTAAATTCGTAATAAAAATTTTGTACATTATTCATGAGGTTCGGAACAACAATCGGCAGAATATTTATTCGTTCGAAAGGCGGCATCGTTTGTGTAGAAGTTGGCCGTTGATTATGTAATGAAAATGGATTATTGCAGTTGGTTATTTCAACACTGGAACGTAAATGGTTCTAGTCTCGAAATGAACTCGGAATAATTGTAGCATTACGATTGATGGTTGAACTAATACCAAACTCATTATTGCGATGGAAATTTCCTTCATTTTCATTCTAATTCGAATCTTTTTTTTCGTAACCCTCTCACGACGAATTAATTTGGTTAATTTTTTTTCAGGCTCTCGTGAGCCCGAGACTCGAGACTTTCTCAGTTTTTTTTGTCACGCGTCCATAATTACCGTCAATTTTCAAGTGCGTGCACTTTTTGCTCGTAGTTTTTCAAAACGAATATCGATTTTTTGTAGACTAGAGATAATTATCTTACCGATCATGAGGAGGGAAACGGCAATGTGATCTCGTCCAGTTGCCCTGAGGGCACCGAGAAGTGCTCCGGCTGCGGCGCAGACGAGACCAACTATTCCGACACCGAGAATCGACCAGCGAACCGGTGGCGATCCCAGGCCGCAACATTGCTTCGGAACAGCATCCCTGCGGACGAAAAAAAAAACAAACAAACGCTCTCTTGAGTCTACCGATGCCCATTCCACTCTGTGATACCGTAAAATATAATCTTCGCTTAAATTACACCAAATCTATTTTCCTCCGTATTAAAAAAAGCTAAACAGAATATCTCATCACACTTTAAATCACTTTTTACTTCGTAGAGATAAAAAAACTTTTAATTTACATTATAAATTCATTATTTTTACATTTTTTTCACCAGTTAATACAACCGGAAAGAATTTTTCGACAGTTTCGAAATCACTACATCGTGCTCGCGAGGAATGGTTGAAAATTCGTATTACTGATTAAGGTATTATACGATCACAAAATGAGTTGATTTAGGATTTTGTTAAAATTTTGTGTAAATGTTTTCAGCATTGAAACGAACAATTTTTCAACAAGACGAAACATTTTTTTTTAATTTTTCCCATCTGAATGCGTGTAAATTGAAATGGCGTTTCTTTTGTTTTTTTCCTTGCAACTTTTCAACGAAACGTGACTTCAATGTACATGCGTTTGGATGGGAAAAATAAAAAATTAAATGTCTCAAATTCTAAACGTCAGAAAATTTGTCTAAGAAGAAAGCTGTTAGTTTTGGTGCCAAGAACGTTTATACAAAATTTGGATAGAATCCTAAATAAAGTCGTTTCGTGATAGTAATATCTTGAGAATTGTTTATCGTCTGGACGTAATAAATTATAGCAATCGTACTTATTGATCGTAACTCGCACCAATCAACGTTATTCTACATCGAAATTACAATTTTCTCAAATTCGTTGTAGTTGAGTAGTAAAAAAATTGGAGAGATGCAAATATGAGATAATTTATGTGAAAAATAAAATTTCTCCAACTTGAATAACTTGTCATTAATTTCATGGATACATAGAAATAAATATGTATGTGTATATAGAGGAGGAGAAAGAAAAAGAAAGAGAATGACCCACTGACACGGACTCTTTCCGCGGGCTGTGAGTGCGCTGGTAAGACGACGACGATGCCGAAGCAGCAAGACCTGTGGCGAGTAAATCGAGAGGACGAGGAAGACAAACGAGAGGATGATATTGTGGTCACATTGACCAAACTGAGACTTTCAAACGAAGCAAATTCTTCGATCAAACAAGCATAATAATTCATGTCGCGAATGTATTTTATTCAACGAGAGTTTCGGGACGTCACTCGAGAAATTGTCAATAAAAGCGATCGCGGGGAGTAATAAAAAGGAAAAAGGAGAATGCGTCAAATACGATGACGAATGGAATAGAAAGTACGCCACTTGGACTCGAGACTCTTCATTTGTATACGGACATTCATAAATAAACACGTATAGATGGAATTCATACCATCATTCGTACATCGGTTACTTACTGTTTTAACGAGAGCGTCAAAGAAACTTTCTCACAATAGTGAGAACGTTTAAATGTACAGTCATCATTGCAACATAATAGATCAATTCTGAGGACCATCCCATGAGGAAGAGAGTCATACCGAATATCCGGAAATTTGTTGAGGCCATGACCAAATTTTTGTTTTGTTTTTTCCATATTTCACAAAAGGCATAGAAAAAAAATTGTCGGATGGTATTTAAAGAATAATAATTGAGGAATACGTGACTGGTTGACGTTGAGAATTGAATTTATGATTTTCAATCTTTTTCTCATCATTCGTAAAATTTGGACGAAAAAATGAATAATTTTTCGTTGAAAATGAGACGCAAATTTTATTTGTGGCGCTATTACGTTACGATGGAGCGAAGGTCGCGCATTTGTGGAATGCGAATCGGAAGGGAAATAATTTTTGAAGGTCATAACGGAGTAATGTATCGTCGTTATTAAATGGAATCAATTGAATCGCTCTCGAATAATTTGGGAAGTAATTAATCAAACGGTGGCACAATCCTCAAGGTGGGTCAGTTTCTTCGTATATATGTATGTAATATATTTACGAGAGAAACGAGTTTCACCACTAATGGGGGCCCAGCGCGTAAAGAGGAAGAAAGTGAAAGAAAAAAGATCGGTCGGAAGGAAAGGAGATAGAGAGACGAGCTGAAATGACTATAATTAAAAGTATTTCACTAAGTGGTACAGTGATTGGCCATTTTGAGAGAATGGTAAGTTTCCGTTGACGAGTATTGCTGCGCACAGGGAATTTCACAAATGGAAGGGAAGATGTGCAAGCAGTTTTTCTCTGTTTATTCGTTCAAATGGCCAATCACTGTACTGCGTCCGTGCAGGAAGAGAATAAATCTGCTCGATAGTTTAAAATGAGTGTTCTCCCGGTCTGTTCTCGCCTTTAACCATGTCTATGTTCATTCTACTCCTTTTACCATAAGGTTCTCATTCAGCAAAAACTTTTTATTTCCATCCACTTGGAAAATTGTTTCTTTCGCGTTCTTCTTTTTATTTCCTTTGTCACTATTTCATTCTTTCTTTCTAAGAGGATGTACTCCAGAGTACCAATAAATCGTCTCCGTATCTTTTCTTCGCTAGACTCGCAGTCGGAGACCCATATACTTTTAACTTTTTCTTTTTTTTCGTGGCTCATCGATCCAGGCCATTGGCCTCGCTTTTCTCCGCTCTTCTGGCTGAGCTCGTAGGCGGACGTGATCCGATGATTCACGAAAATAAAGTTGGCTCTATACTGGCTCGAAGCTAAGACCGAAGGGGGGG